>CM076573.1:253767954-254967954 GCA_034641835.2 Pinus albicaulis
GTTGTGCAAGGACCAGTACTAGTTATACTACTGGTCCCACACATCCACCAAACATAAATTAAAAACTCACTAAAATATGCACATAAATATTTGATAATATGCACATAAATATTTGGAAATAAGTTATATAAGTTACATAAATATGTCCAAAATGGGCCCAGTTTTTTACTAGACCAACAACTACCATACACCAAATCTAACATCACAAGTTGACAAGACCCACTGTCTCAAGTACCTCCAGTTCTGAATTACCATTCAAGGCAAAATGCACTACAAAACATTACAAAGCTACCCATCCAAAAGTACTGTTATCCCATCAAACAGTCCCCCACTGATTTTGCATTGGGGGACTACATCTCATTGCTGAATAACAGCTAGACAAAAACTGGGTAACCCTTGCACAAAGATTGAGTACCACCTGCACAAAAATAGGTGAAATGTCTGTCAGCAATATCTACATGTTTGTTTAACCATTCAGCCTATTGAAGACATTAAATGACACAATTCAATTAAGGAAATAGTTCACCCAACCTTTCATTTCAAGAATTAAACACAACAGTCCTGGAATTACAGGAATTAAATTCTGAAAAGCATTTCAATTCAGAAATTAAATTCAGGAAAGCACAAGGATCAACCATGATAGCTTTTCAGCCATTGGATCATGTACAAATCAATCCACACCACACAATTAAATTTGGGAGATGGTAATCCATGCCAATCTTCCCTACCAATGAAATTCTAAATCATAAAACTATAAAACCTCAACTGTTACTGCATTTGAGGCATTTTTTTTTCTCTTAAACTACTGCTGACATACATTCAAAGTTTTCAGACAGTGTTCCATTCATTTTGCAGACATACAGTTTTCAGAAAGTGAGTTTTCAGACAGTGAGTTTCCATTTTGCAGACATACAATCCTTTTCAGATAGTGTTCCAGACATACAAACAGAGGACAGAGTGTGCTCAGTGTTACATTCCAGACAGAGTGTGTGCACAGTGTTACATTCCAGACAGATTGTGTGCACAGTGTTACATTCCAGACAGAGTGTGTGCACAGTGTTACATTCACTTTCTTCATCAGTTGCTATTCACTTTCTTCATCAGTTGCTGGAAACAACATACAGGTATTTCGTTGTTCTTCAATAATGTTATTCAAGATATTAAGCAGATTTGGATATTGACTTTATATTGAATAAAATCTTTCAATAAAAATAGTTCTAACACACAGTCCATGTCCAAATATAAGTCCATTTTAAAACGGGCACTTACTGATTTTAGACAAGTCCATGTAGCTAACAACCATGTAGGTATCACATATCTTTTTGATGTTGATATTACAAGTAATACATAATTGACAAGTAATACTTCAATGCGAATTAATTCACAACAAACAACTGAAAGATTTCATGTTATTAGCAAAAATTTTGGAATTCATACATAATTATAGTTTACTCTATACAGTTGTGTTGTAATACTTATCAAATTTCTTAACGATGTTGGAAATTTCAGGTTGTAGACATGCCAAGAGTTTCTGTTGCAGATCGGATAAGGAACAGGAGGCGAGGGAGAAGGGGGGCCCAACTGCGGAGCAGTTCATCAGATGATGATGTCAATGCTCCCATTGCTCCTAGTAATGTAGTTGAAAAGGACCCTGTGGTTGCGGATCATCCCAGCCCACCATCAGCCACAGAACCACCTTCGACCACAATACAAGGTGCAATTTCAACAAAGAAAATCAGTGCAATCAGAGGTTGGACGAAGGAAGACATGCTTGCTGCAATTGATGACATCGAGTTTAAGGGATATTCAATCCGTGCATCAGCGAAAAAACATGGTATTGCTGCCTCAAACATACATTATTGGATAAATGGGTTGACTAATACAAAGCGCAGAGGGCCTGTTACAGTCATGACCGAAGAGGAGGAAGATGAGGTGGTGGAGTGGTGTAAGGAGATGGCCCTATTGGGACATGGGTTAGAGCTTATCCAACTTAAATCCACTGTAGCTCAAATATGTCAAGGGAGGCCAAACCCCTTTAAAGATGGTTTTCCTGGTAAGTCATGGTGGAGTGGGTTTAAAAAGAGGCATCCAGACCTTGTGTTACGTACAGCGGAGGGCCTTGACAGAGACCGGGCTTTAAATCTATGCCCTGCAATTGTTTCCAAGTTCTATAACATTCTTTCTGCTGCATATGACCAGCACTCATATGCCCCAGACCATATATGGAACTGTGATGAAACAAGCTTACAGGAAGGAAGAAATTGTGGTATGCGAGTAATTGCCAAGAGAGGGAGTAGAAATGTGCCTAAGATATTGCCTAAGAGCAGGGAGTGGATCACAATTCTTGCCTGTGTTAGTCCAATTGGTTCATCAATACCAGGATTTTATCTATTTAAAGGTAAAACTCAACTAAAAAATTATATACAGAATTGTGAACCAGGGGCATGCATGGCTGCACATCCACATGCATGGATGACAAAGGAACTGTTCCTAAATTGGCTTTGCCACTTTGCTGCTTCTGTACCGGGTGGTGTCTCGCCTGAAAACAGGCACTTGATGATTTTAGATGGCCATGGAAGCCACATGGATGTGCAGATAATCGAGGAGGCCAATAAGTTGGGCATTGACCTGTTAACATTGCCGGCTCATACTACTCACAGATTGCAGCCCCTTGATGTGAGTGTGTTTGGGCCTTTCAAGAACTATTTCAGGGTCGAGCGAGCTTCATGGATGGCAAAGAACCCAGGGGTGGAAGTAAAGAGGTTTGAGCTAGCTGAGCTTGCTAGCAAAGCATTTAAAAGGGCTCTCACACCTTCTAATATCAAGGCCGGATTTAGGAGGACTGGTATATGGCCACTCAATTATGATGCTCTTATGCATGATACCACATGTAGCCAAGATTTTGAAGTGGAAGGTCAAGAAGTAGAGAATTTAGAAGAGCATGTTGGTGCCCAAGAAGATGTAGCTGCTGCTGAAGGTATAATGTCCCTTTCTGAAGGGTTGTTCTGTGGTGGTGATGATGCTGAGCATGTCAGTGAGACACAGTTCAGTGATGAACCAACTAACAATATCAATGAGGCTGTGACACCCACTGATGCAGCTGACAATGAGCAATTGACCATGCCAACCCAAGTAAATGCACCATCATGGCTGGTAGAGGCCGTGATGAATATCACTGGAAATAATGTAACATCCACCAATGAGGATGAAAGCATGGACATGCCTTCACAACCATCAGGGTTGAACACCGAACTTGTTCATTATTTTTTGGACAATGGATCACTAGAAGAGGAGCCTATTCAGCATGAAGTACCTGAAGAAGACAACAATGGGGGCCATTCAATTGTCCCAGAAGATGAAATCCAGTAGGCAGGTCCAGAAAAGCAGAGATTACTTGGTGCATTCCTAAAGCTACCAGTAGAGAGAGTGAAGGCCTCATCAAGGAACTCAGCCTCAGATTATCTTCGTTTAGGGAGGAGTTCACAATTGCTCACATCTGAAGACTATATGAATTTAATGTTTGAGTCTGAACGTAAAAAGAATGAAATTCAGGAAACTAAAAAGAGAAAGAAGGAGTTAGCCAATGAAAAGAGGGTTGCAAGGATTGCAACAGCAGAAGCTCGAGCAAAGGAAAGGTTGGAAAGACAAAAAGCAAGGGAAGATAAGGAACATCAAAAGAAATTGGCAAGGCAACAGAGAGAGGCAAGAAAGGTTCAGCAAGATTTGGAAAAAGGACAAGGGGTGACAAGCAGAGAAGAACATGGTTCAAGACAGTTTGAGGCAAATAGGTTGATGTCTAACATGCTGGATCACATTACAGAGCAAACACCATCATTCCAAGACCTGATTAACATCCAAGTCCCTAGCTATCAGGCAGGGGTTAGGCCCACCTCTTATACCCCTACCAGTGCAAGTTTGAATCCTAATTGTGTTTATATGACACCTGCAGTCAGTGCTGGGGTTAGTAACACAAGTGGACACTTGGGCTACTCAGTCCCACCATGGCTACATGGAACAAATTGGAGTCAACCATATGCCAACATTCAGGCACATCCTAATCATCCAATGTTGGGCAGTCCACCATACTTGGGCAACGCAGGAAATGGAAGCCATCAAGCATAGAGGTGCCATGACTTAATTTTTGTAACTACAAGACACTGTGATTTTGGTAAGGATCAAATAGGTTTGCTAATGATAGCATCCATGGATGTTTGGGAAGCTACAAACATTTTCAAATTAGTATGTATGAAATAGTGTCTAAATCCCCCAAGTTTGTTAATTTGTTGAAGTTATAGCCTTATAGCCTATATCAGATTTTGTATGAAGTTATATGTCAAACAGTTTATAATTCCTACATATCAAACAGTTTCTAAATCCTACAAGTTTGTTAATCTGTTGAAGTTATAGCCTTATAGCCTATATCAGATTTTGTATGAAGTTATATATCAAATAGTTTATAATCCCTACATATCAAACAGTTTCTAAATCCTACAAGTTTGTTTATATGTTGAAGTTATATATCAAACAGTTTTATGAAGTTATATATCAAACAGTTCATGATTCCTACATATCAAAGTTAAATCTTCCACTTAGCAAAAAAAATTTATATAAGATATGCTTAAACCAACTCAATGTAGCAATATCTACAAGAATAGAAATTAAATTATGGGGCTCTTCTAAAACACTCGTGTTGCAGACACGATTGTACATTAAGATTCAAATAGCTAACAAAAAAATTTATCACCATTTTTTCTTCAGTTAGCTTTTTTGTACATCATTTCAAAGTTAAATCTTCCACTTAGCAAAAAAAAAATTATATAAGATATGCTTAAACCAACCCAATGTAGCAATATCTACAAGAATAGAAATTAAATTATATGGCTCTTCTAAACACTCATGTATAGTCAAAACATTTATAGACATTAATCTGGATTTCTTTACAGACCACAGACATCTTAATTTACTGTTCTCTTGTAGCTCCTCTCCGAACAAATTAAGATTGAGAGAGAATATAGCTTACACAAAGTTTGAATAATATAACATTATCTCCAGTATATACTGGCTAGAATAACATTAAAGAAAGATACACTATCTCAGATGTGGTGACTGTTTAGCAAGACAGAGGATGGTTATATAAGATCAACATTTAGTCAACATGACCTAAAAGAACAAATTTCAGTCCCAAGTGGGCCGGCATCTAATTCAATTCATGTATAATTATATATATACAAAAGCTTGAGCTGGCGGGTCTCCCATAATATTGTGGCTTAGAGTAATAACCTTCATCATATATCTAACAGGAATTGTAGACGTAATTGAATATTTTAATCTTAAAACAGGGCAAAACTCTAGTTAGCAACCAGAAATACTCTAAACAGTCTCCTATATGTTGTAGATTCACATTAAAAGAAGGAAAGGAAAAAGGATAACAAAATCGCATGTCCACATACAGGCAATAAGGGTCAAAGATCAAATTCCACACATATTGCAACAACAATATTTTCAATCATTACCACAATATCTGACGCAAGCAATTCATCCAAACCATGCACAACGAAGGTCCCATTACAAAGGTTACCCTAATACATAGCTTAGTTCCAGTATTCTAGTAATATGAATGAATACGTGTTGTAACTATTGATAAAACATAGCATTATCTGTTATAAGCATGAAGCTCAGTCAAAGTATAAGCTATATATATACGATACTTTGAAGCTGATTACCTCATAGTAAACATTATGACTCCTTGTAACATGTATGCCTTATAAGTTATAAGCATTGTATAACCAGATCAGGTCCCATTGTTACTGCTTACATTGCAGTATAAGTTGACCTGTACAACCCTTGTAACATTTGTAATCAGTGTATATGGATCTTACACAATGACGTAATGTAAACATCAGTGTAATCACTTGTATAAAGTAGAGCACATATAAGGTATGGTAATGATAGTGTATAGCTCTTTCCAGAATCTTCATAATAATCGACACTATTACAACCTTGTAAGGATAACTAGATACTAGTGTTTATACCTGTATATAATGCCATAAGTATTGGATATTGTGTAATGATTAGTGTATATCTCGTAATGAGGATGTAAGTACATTGGTTGAACCATGCAACTAAGCTTCTGTATTAAAGCTTACAGGATATAAGTTGGCACTACTAGTATAACCATAAAAACCTTGTAGTAAGGGTTACGTTTGCAGTATCCTTTTGATTACTGATCTTATCTATGTGGATCCCAATGGTAATCATTCACTACTTTGATTTTATATCTCATAGGTTACTTATCAGTAGTATTGCATGAGTGTAATTACGTAATCAAATCATGTATGTTATCTCTTTTTCATAGCATGATGGCACTCATAGAGCTTACAGACCACAGACATCTTAATTTACTGTTCTCTTGTAGCTCCTCTCCAAACAAATTAAGATTGAGAGAGAATATAGCTTACACAAAAACGCATGTCCACATACAGGCAATAAGGGTCAAAGATCAAATTCCACACATAATGCAACAAAAATATATTTAATCATTACCACAATCTCTGACGCAAGCAATTCATCCAACCCATGCACAACGAAGGTCCCAGACAAAATAGTGAAGTCTTTGAGCCCAACAACATTTAGTCAACATGACCTAAAAGAACAAATTTCAGTCCCAATTGGGCCGGCATCCAATTCAATTCATGTATAATTATATATATACAAAAGCTTGAGCTAGCGGGTCTCCCATAAAATTGCGGCTTAGAGTAATAACCTTCATCATATATCTAACAGGAATTGTAGACGTAATTGAATCTTTTAATCTTAAAACAGGGAAAAACTCTAGTTAGCAACCAGAAATACTCTAAACAGTCTCCAGTCTCCTATATGTTGTAGATTAACATTAAAAGAAGGAAAGGAAAAGGATAAATAAAATCGCATATTCACATAGAGGCATATAATGATCAAATTCTGCCACATATTAAAACAACAATATATTTAATCATTACCACAATCTCTGACGCAAGCAAGTCATCCAAACCATGCACAACGAAGGTCCCAGACAAAATACTCTAACATTAATCTGGATTTCTTTACAGACCACAGACATCTTCATTTACTGTTCTCTTGTAGCTCCTCTCCAAACAAATTAAGATTGAGAGAGAGTATAGCTTACACAAAAACGCATGTCCACATACAGGCAATAAGGGTCAAAGATCAAATTCCACACATAATGCAACAACAATATATTTAATCATTACCACAATCTCTGACGCAAGAAATTCATCCAAACCATGCACAACGAAGGTCCCAGACAAAATAGTGAAGTCTTTGAGCCCAGCAACATTTAGTCAACATGACCTAAAAGAAAAAATTTTAGTCCCAATTGGGCCGACATCCAATTCAATTCATGTATAATTATATATATACAAAAGCTTGAGCTGGCGGGTCTCCCATAAAATTGCGGCTTAGAGTAATAACCTTCATCATATATCTAACAGGAATTGTAGACGTAATTGAATCTTTTAATCTTAAAACAGGGCAAAACTCTAGTTAGCAACCAGAAATACTCTAAACAGTCTCCAGTCTCCTATATGTTGTAGATTCACATTAAAAGAAGGAAAGGAGAAAGGATAACAAAATCGCATGTCCACATACAGGCAATAAGGGTCAAAGATCAAATTCCACACATATTGCAACAACAATATATTTAATCATTACCACAATCTCTGACGCAAGCAAGTCATCCAAACCATGCACAACGAAGGTCCCAGACAAAATACTCTAACATTAATCTGCATTTCTTTACAGACCACAGACATCTTAATTTACTGTTCTCTTGTAGCTCCTCTCCAAACAAATTAAGATTGAGAGAGAGTATAGCTTACACAAAAACGCATGTCCACATACAGGCAATAAGGGTCAAAGATCAAATTCCACACATAATGCAACAACAATATATTTAATCATTACCACAATCTCTGACGCAAGCAATTCATTCAAACCATGCACAACGAAGGTCCCAGACAAAATAGTGAAGTCTTTGAGCCCAGCAACATTTAGTCAACATGACCTAAAAGAACAAATTTCAGTCCCAATTGGGCCGACATCCAATTCCAATCAAACACTAAAGAGAACCCAAAACCCAAAACCCTACATTCCAATCAAACACTATAAAACCACTCAAAAGAGAACATCTCCTTAAGGTTAAATGTGTTTACAAACACATATATATGACTAGTATGACAGAGTCCTACCTTAAAACTCCTATCCCTCCAGGCTTCCTCCTTCATTCCACAGAGTCCTGCATTGCATTGTCCTTGCCTTCTCCACTGACCTGCAAAAAAACAAAAACACAATCATTCAGAAAGCACCAACATTAAAAAAAAATGCAAAACACTTCAAAAAAAAAACCCTTACACACCTGAAAGCACGAGCTGAAAAATGCACCACCACAGAGCCGATAAAAACCACCATAGAGCCTAGAAAAACCACCACAGAGCCGAACTAAAACCACCACTGCACCGAGCAAAGTTAAACAACTACAGAGCCGAATAAAATTACGACAGGGTGAAGGTAAACCAACTACAGGGCCGAGGCATGACAAAACCTCGCCAATCATAAATAGCAAACAGCCGACCCATAACCACACAGCGCTGAAGAAAAACAACCAAACCACCGAGGTTAAACCACCAGCTAAGCGAGGTTGAACAGGCAACGATTTTCCACCACCCACGATTGCAATGCTGCTGCAGCCGAACCAGGACCAGGGGAGCAGCGGCGCCATCGCCAAGGAGGGAGCGCGCGGACAGTGGCGGTGGAGGCGTCGGGCATTGGAGCCAAGCATCACAACAAACGGAGAATGCAACAGACAGCAACCAGACCTGGACCAAAAAACAACACTTTGTCGACCAGGCTCCACAAAAGGGCGGGAGTAGACAGGCTAGACCGGTTGTTCGACTGCGTGACCGGCTGCACGTGACCGGCACGTGAAATCCATGCCAGCCAGCACCTGCCGTACATGCGATGGCATCAGTTGATGCGGCCTAGGTCCAGTTAGCGCTGAGGTGTTCAGCGACTGACGCCTCTCCCCTATGTCTCTCTCTTTTTTTTTTTTCCTTTTTTTTTGTATTTCCCCATATTTTTATCTGTTTCATTGCTATGTAATATATAATTTTCTAATAAATAGAGATTTAGTTATAGTGAAAAATGAGAGGCTTTAAGAAATGGGTAGAGGAACATATGCTAGGTTTACATTCAACAATTTTTCATTAAATGAATGATCATGATTGAGATTGAGAATGAAGTGTTTTATTTAGGATTCCATAACAGTGAAGAGCTAAGGGTTTTATTTAAGACCATATAAGGTATGGAGGTGGATGAGGAAGGAGGGGGATGTGCAAATGAGGAATTTATTATTGGTTCACTATACATCTACTTGAAGGTTGTCAGCTTATCTTTATGAAGGTTTGTTGGGTGAGAGGGATAAAAGATTATACAAGGATATCCAAAATGAGCATGAAGTAGATAGAAGTATAATGATTTCCATCTCTAGAGTGTGATGGGGTAAAGAAATTAGCACCATTATACAATGGCATGATGACTAAGGTTCCTATCAATTCATTAGTTTTCATTGAGAGGGTGATTTCGAGAGGGTATACATTTTATGTGACCATAAAGAGAGATATTTTACAAGGAATGAGTCCAATGAGCTAGGATTGCAATCCTAAAGGTGCTAAAGGTGAATCAAGATCAAAGGAGCGATGGTAGAAGAAGTGATTATAGTAACAACACTATAACTAGCCAAAAAAACACTCACGTTCTTAGCGAGGAGATACATAGTACAAAATCACACCATAAAATTTCAAATCGAAATTTTTTGTTTTAAATTTTATAAAACTAAGTAAAATACCATGCACAAATTACCTAATAAATTATATTTTATATAGTTGAGGTTAGGAAAGGTAAAAAAAGAAATGGTACTCATACTCAAAACTATTTTTCATAGCAAATATAAAAGAACTCAATCTTGTAATGAGTTGTTTGATGAGTACAACCCACGAGGGCTTCTCTCAATGAAAATATGACGTTTATTCATGGCACCCTTAATTTGACTACATACTAGAAAATACCTCTAAAAATCTCATTATTTAACCCCTTACCAATACGAACCCAATACAGCTTCCCAATTTAGAAAATTCATATTTTCACTAGATATTATAGGTATCCATTTTACCATTTATTCTTTATGATAATGGGTTCAAAAAAAAAATCTTTTAGGGAACAACATACTCATCAATTGAGACATGAAGACATCTTACTTCCCATGGGACTAGGGGAATATAATGTTACTACCTAATAGAGGAACTAACATTGAAAAGAGGGATCAATGGGAAAATGAAACAAGAGATGGTGGGGATGCTCTAATGGATGGTGGTTCAGTCCATAATGGGTCTCGATATTCTCCTCGTTGTGGATCTGGGTCCACTTTTGGTTTTGGGTCATCTTCAAGAAGCTCAGTTTCTATGGATTACTATCTCAAGGTTGAGCCAAATCTCTATGAAATCAAGATGGGGTCCATGGACTCCAATGATATGAAGGGCATGCATGTTGATTTATTGGACTTGAGAAGCCATGTAGGATCTAAAAAAGATAAGGCAGGAAGAGAAAAGTCATCTCAAAAGACAGAGGATGTGCAACTTAATGGTTGTAATAATTTTTATGGCACCACAGAACATCAACAACCACATGTGTTCCAAAGGTTCTAAATTCATGCAGAGGAAAAGGATATCGAAAACACTAAGAAAAATAGTTTTGTAGTAGAAATCCCAGTTTTTGCGTGCTTTGGAGAATCTCATATAGATTTGAAGCTTGGAAAGATGACTTATTTCGAATATATCTCTCGAGTGGGTTCAAGTAAGAGTAACGCCTATTGCACTGAAGCTCGGAACCCAAACCTAACTCCATGCTTATCAGATAGCATACAATGTGTAAGTTGGAACTGCCCTGAGCCTCCAATGTTGTTGCTCTTCATCTGATTATTATTATTATTACTATCATCATCAACAACCCTCTTTGTCATGTCTGTAATAATGGATTTTCATGCAGCGAAGCATGCTTTGGCCTTTGCAAATCCAAATATTTTTTTTGGGTATTGAATTGTATTACTTGTTTTTAAGGTAGGTAGTTTATTAATACTGTCAAGGAAGGATCTTATCTGTTGTTTTTATTAGGTTTGTAGTGTATTTTTTTTTATCTTTTATAAACCCCATTTTTTTTTATCTTTTATCTATTAATGGAAATGACGTGCATTTTCAACAAGAAATTTGAGCCTAGTGGTCTAAAAACCACTGTTTTCTTGCTTTGTGTGTGTTGTATCTTCTTCTTCGTGACAGCCTTAAGGGATATGCAATCACACATGAATGAATTTGAAGGCAACTTCATATCTTTGGTCTCTAAAAGAGAATCTCATAGTTATGAATGCGTTTTTTAGAATCTGATAGCACACATGCGAAAATTGTTTGTGGTCGAGAATTTTCAAATAGTGTATCATTGAATTCCCAAATACAATGCTCCAAATTACCCAAACATTGTGTTTCACATCTCATGCATGGGATTTATTTTTAATTGTATGTTTAGCAAACCTGAGGCTTGGTTTGATAATCATAACCAAGGCTTAGGTTTAGTTGATAGAGTGGTCAACCGAGGCATTATGGGACCGACAAAAGGGTTTTACAAGCCTGTGATTATGTGTGTTTTAATGAGAAATTGACCTGAGTGTAGATGGTATCTGAATGCGATATTATAGAAAAAAAAAAAAAAAACCTTTTTAAAGGTAAATTTTCATGCTTAATAAATATATTTTTAGGAAAGATACAACAAAGCTTCATTTTCTCATTTGTTTAACAAGCTAATACTTGTGCTTCGTCAATATCAGGGCATACAAGAGATGGAAAAGGGTATTACAAGGTCATTTTGATGTCTCTTTCAACAAGAACCTAACCTGGTCCAATTCACAATATGTTTTCTTTCAACTTATTTAGCTTCTACTCCCAGGGAAGCATTAGATTACATTTTTTTGTTAGTGTAGGTCAACTCAAGCAATGTATGTGGTCAGCTCAGGCCTCCACCATTGAAATACCAACATACCTTATTGACCATATGTGCATCAATGCACCTGCTTTCCATACATGTGATTGTTGGATCCTTGAAATTGAAGACAAATTTCCCATGTTGGTTTAGAATTTTGACAAACTATAAATTCATTGCTTGATATTTTATATCCTTACAATACCAATTGCAGGATGATTCACCTAGGTTGCCTAGCGATTTTTTTCTAGAGTAATATATTTCAGAGAGGCAAAATAAAAACCATCATGTGGCATTATTACACACCTTAAAGTCAACATTTTGTAGTTTCCAACCTTTATTTTTAATCATCAGTGGATGATTTCCAAAAGTTAATTAAATAAATTCTATTGATGCAATGTTTCCTAGAGTTGAAAAGGTAGAAAATGAGTGTGATGCTGGTAGGGAAATAATGCTTCATTCTTCTGCAACACTTATTTAGTAAGGTGAAATATATTTTATAAGTGTTTAGGGGAAGAAATCATATTCAGGTTTTAGTTTAAATTCTTCTATATGTGTTACCTAATTCCAATTTTTTTAAGGCAGTCATTAATTCCTCATACATGTTGGTTCAATGTGTATGCTTGTAGGATACTTTCTCAAAGGTACCAAATTCCCAGAATAGAGGAGCCATAGTTACACATTTTACCTATGTACCTCAGCTTAGTTTCCAACTTTCCATTCACGGGTAAGAACTTGTCAATTGCATGGGTCATGACTCATATGTAATAATTTGTTTGATTTGTCAACACCATCTAAATGGGTGCGAAAGGAGAAACTAATTTCTCTTGAGTTTGTATTTGCTCATAAATCAATTAAAGAGGGCATGGCATGAGGGTAGCTCATGTTGTTTTGACATGGGTTTAAGAATGTTGCGTATTTATTTCACCATTTAATTGATGTGAATGAGTAAACTAAATGTTGGGTAGTATTTTTAAAAATGATTAATGGCCATGTTGTAAATGAAAGGTGTCATTAGACTTTAAAGCATGCCAACACAATAGATGAGATTGTATTTATTACTATTCTCTTACAAAATTCCAAAATTAGAATTAAATGAAGTTAGAGATTTGTGGATACTCCAGTTGTTGCATGATTGTTTTTTTTTCTTACAAATATCTCTTATTGGAGCATATATATTGGAAAAAGTACTTAATGTGAAAGTGTAATTTGCTAATATACAGGTAGGTCTACAACAAAAAAATAGATGGTAACTGACAATATCACATAACAATAGTATCCAATATGTGATTTGTGAAAGCTCAAATATTAATTTTCCTCAAGTCAAAGATCCTTAACGATAAATTTTATTGTTATTACCACAAGGATCTTCAGGATTTCCTTCACAACATTTCCAAATTTCCTTTCATGAGTAAGAAATTCTCAATTGCATGAGTCATGACTCTTATGTAATATCTATTTTGGTGTTTCAACATCAACTAAATTGGTGCCACTTCTCTTGAGTCTGTATTTTCTCAGAAAGAAAGTAAAGAGTAACTCATGTTTTTTTTACATGGTTTTAAACATGCTCCATATTTATTTCACTATTTAATTGATCTAAATGAATAAACTATATGTTGGGTAGTATTTTTAAAAGCGCTTTATGGGCATGCGGTAAATGAAAGGTGTCATTAGACTTTAAACGAAGCCAATAGAAGATGCCATCATAATGGATGGGATTGTATTTGTTACTGATCTCTTACAAAATGCCAAAATCAAAATTAAATGAAGTTAGAGATTCATGGATAATCCACTTTCAATGATTTGTTTTTATTCTTACATATATCTCTTATTCGAGCATCTAGATTGGACAAGTACTTGATGTGCAAGTATAATTTTCTAATGTATAGGCAGGCTTACAACATAAAATTAGATGGTAAATAACAATATTATATAATAGTAGTGACTAATATGTGGTTTGTGAAAATTCAGATATTTCTTTTCCTTAAGTTAAAGCCCCTTACCAATAAATTTTATTGTTATTGTCACCAGGATCTTAAGGATTCCCTTCTGCAAATGTAAAAGTTTATGCTACCAAGTATCAGTGCCCCAATTGCAATATGGTAAAGGATGTAGGAGTTCAGTCTCATGGTGAATGTTGAGAGGGGTCAATATAACTAATTTGAAGATAGATAAATATTTGGCACCTGGTGGGTGGAGATCAAGTCTATCCTCAGGCTCTTAGAATCTTTTTGGAGCTCAAATGGTGAAGGTTGCCTTAATGTTGGCAGAAACAACAGAGTTGGAACACCTCCATCAATAAACCCATCAAATGTGATGAATCTACATTGCAGACTAGAACTTAAAAGTATGAAATCAAATCCTCGAGCTCCACTTGACTTGTTTACATATAAAATTCATAGCCAAACAAGGGAGCTACTATCGAATCATTGATTATATGATTTTGAAAGGAAATCTCTATTTAGGACAATGCTACAAAGGGACCATAGTACACCAATATCACCTTTATCGTTTGTTGACTATGTTGTGTAATATAACCCTCCAGTTTCTCTTTCTAAGAGTGTGAGCTCATATCCCTACAATAGACGCCAGTTGAACATTAGTCCTTCTTATACCCAAGGATCTCTCTATAATCATGCATCATATTCAACTATCTCAAACTTCTATTTGGACAAGATTCTTAGTTTTACAACTTTACAGAATTCTACTGCTCTTGAGAAGCGTGCACCAAACTATAATTTTGCAAATAATTGTGCTTTCATTCTACCAAAATTGAAATCACCATATGTTCACAGTGTGGCCATATATAATGCAAAAATTGATGAATACCAAGAAGAGATTCAACACAAGTTGTAGGAAGTTGGAGAGAGAGCTACTCAGTGATAATGATGATGCTTTCATTGTGAGTGCCCTTAGCCCTGAGCAAAGAAGTCACCTTGACCTTGAATGGCTTAATGCCACACAAAATATTATATCAGAGGAGTTATTGCTTATTCAACCATTTCAGGTGAATCACAGGGTTACCATAACAAGAACCAGGAAAATCCAACAAGTAAGGCTAGTATATCTCAGCTAGAATATCAAAAGAATTCATTTTCATCACACCGTATTGGCTTGACATCAAATCCTCGAGCTCAACTTGGCCCGTTTACATCTAAAATTCATAGCCAAACAAAGTAACTACTGTCCAGGTGTTCACTATCTGATTTCGAAAGGCAAGCTCTATTTAGGATAGTGATACAAAGGAACCACAATACACCAATATTACCTTAGTCTTATACTGATTTTTTTGTGTAATTTAACCCTTCATCTTCTCTTTCTCAGAGTGTGAACTCATATCCCTACCATAGACATGAAATGAGCATTAGGCCTTATAGCTAAGGCTCTCGTTGTAATCTTGCATCATTTTCAACTATCTCGGACTTCAAATTGGACAAGATTCTTCATTTTTCATCTTTACCAAATGCTACTGCTCTTGAGAAGCCTGCATCAAACCATAATTTTGTAAATAATCGTGCTTTCATTCTACCAAAATTGAAATCACCACATGTTTGTAGTCTAGCAATATATAATTCTAAAATGGATGAATACCAAGAAGAGATTCGACACAAACTACAGGGGAGAGCGAGCTACTCAGTGATAATGATGATGCTTTTATTGTGAGTGCCCTTTGCCCTGAGCAAAGCAATCAATTGCATATGACTCATATGTAAGAACTTATCAATTGCATGGGTCACGACTCATATTAATATCATAAACCCAAGGGGAAATAAACTCAATGGTTTAATATTACAAACAGAAGGGAAAATAAATCCTAGGAATTAATATTATAAAAGCAAGTTAAAATAAACCTAAGGGAAAAATATTAAATCTTAAGACAAATAATTAATATTATAAAATCAAGAGAAAATAAATTAAATAGAAAAACACTAAACCCTAGGATTAATAATAAGAACAATGTAATACTTCATGATATTAAATTTTAATATTAAACTGAATATTATAAATCCTGACATTATTAAACATAAAATTATAAGCCTTAAAATTAATATTATAAACTATCGTTATAAACCTTTAGAATGTATTATAAACTCTAATAATAAACCCAAAATATTAGAATGATATTATAAACTCTAATAATAAACCCAAAATATTATTGATATAAATCCATATGATTAAAAAAAAAAAAACACTCCATAGTCTTGTACAATAATGAACATTGATAGAAAAAAAAAATTTCCTTACTGTATAATACAAAAACTAATAAATTATATATATATATATATATGTTCCATAACCAATAGAGAAAATGAAAATTATTAAAATATTATAATAAAAATGTGTTCGATGAAGAAAATTTTAAATAATAAAATAATATAATAAAAAATGTTAAATAAGATACTAAAAATAGGAAAATTGTAAATTTCATTCCACGAAAATGGTAAATATTATATTCAAATTTATAGGTATTGACAGGGATATTTTTTTATAATTTTATAATTATTTTATTTTATGTAATGTATTAATTTTTTTGTTAAAAATTTGCATTTTAATAAATTTTATTATTCTGGATAAATTCATGAATTTAAATGGATATTTTTTAGGTTATATTTTATTATTTATTTTATTATTTAATTTAATTTTGTGTTATTTTAAAAATGAAGTTTATTTGTATGTATTAATTTTAAATATATTTTTATATTTAATAATTTATGTAATTTTTTATATAATAATTTAAAAATAAATTGTAAATAATTTAAAAAAATCATTAATAGATTATAATTAATTGAATAATAAAAGGGAAGGAAAAAAATAAAATACAAGCAGAAAGGCAACGAAAAAAAGTAAAATCAGCTCCTCCACAAGCGCAAAATCAAAGTTGAAAAAAAGGTGTAAGATAACGGAAAGACCAGTATATAATAATTATGTATCCGGACATATAATATTTGAATTGAACTTCTTAAAAATTCTGTAAACCTTAAACATGATATTTGAATTGAATCCTCAAAAAATCTGTCAACTTTAAACTTCATGTTTGTGTGTTTTTCTATTTCAATTTGGAACTGAAAGAATGATATTATAATAAATAGAGAATGTTTGTTTTTCGACCTCTTTAAATATACCGATCATATATAATATTCACAAAATTAGTGTTTAATAAAACAGTTAATCCATAGCTTGAAACATCAGACCAGAGCTACCGGTGGATCGCGCGAATTAAAAGAACTGAAAATAGGGACTAATAAGAAGCGACAACAAACATTTAACAAAGCAAAATTGAGATGTTAGACTTAAAATTTTCTGGACAGATATCATATTTCAATTTGTTTCTTCTGAGGAGATCCAGGAAAACGAATTTAGGATGAATTATACCATACTTTAGATTAATCTGAAAGGTGTTAAAACTTTATCTGCCATGTCAGATCCCAAATTTGTAAGAATGCCAAAAACGATGTAGCACAATTTGCACTAAAGATATGAATTAAATTTTTAATGGTACAAATGTTGTTTATATCCTACAGCTATTTCTGGTCCGCACCAGATTGATGCACCGGCTATACAGAAATACGGAAAGCTTGCATTCATTCAAACTTGAAAGCCGCCGCCAGTTTACAGTTCTCAGGCAGCAGAAAAACTTTACCCATCAAATAACGTGCCCTGACTGACAAAATCTATGTTGAGATGATCTTCAAGGTGGGTGGCATCCCAGACATGATCGTAGAATTCGAACAGTTTATAGTTTTCGAATTCGTCCACGAAGTGCCAGTTTTCACAAAGGGATTTAAGATTCAGATTCCCCGTCAAACCCTCCTCTGTTTCTTCTGAAGATCGACAGAATTCTTCGGGTGTGTCCCAAACAGGGCTCGAAGGAATGCCCAGATCGTCATCTGAAGCCTCCAGGAGATAAGATAGATCAACGCCCGAGTCCGTAGCTAGGGTGAGGCCTTGGTGGTCGCCAGAAATATCAGTGGCCGCAGAATCATACCCCGAGTTAGGGGAAGGATAAGAAGTGAAACAGGTAGTGGCAATCTCTTCCTCGAGGCTTTGCTTGACTCTGTTTACAATCTCCTCACTGGGACAGAATTCATCTTCTTTGTCGTCTTCTACTAAAGTTTGATCGAACTGCAGTAGATGAAGAAACTGCTCTGTTTCTTCACCGTGAAAGCGTTTCCGCTCCTGTACGTCTATGGACTCCGGCAGAGCCTCGAACTCATGGTTGCGTTTCCTGAGCACCGCTTCAGTCATGATCGAGAAACTGCCCGGAGATTCAAAGAAGGAACAGAACGGTGTTGCAAAGAGGAGAGAGAAGGAACAGAACGGTGTTGCAAGGAGGAGAGGATGATGATAGTTTGTGTGCAATGAAGAGCTGGTCTTTCTTACTTTGGCTCTAGTAGAACATGCAGAAAAATCGTGTCACCATGTTTGTATAGAGAACTCGAGGGTCATTGATAAGATTGATCATTTCCACCATAGTTAACTAAGGGAGGCTATTGAGATTGAGAGGCATGCTAGGAAGGAGGCTATTGAAATTGAGAGACATGCTAGGAATCTCAACAGTAACGATGGTTGTAAATTGAGTAAGAGCTGGAATCTAGCTCTCTCAATGCGATTCCTTTCCATCTTGTTTGTTTGTCATCTCGTTAGGACTCTTAGTTTTCCTGTGTTATCTTTTTAGTATTTTCCTCCTTATTCTATTAAAATTCCCCTAACATTTCATTGGTTTTATTTTAGTTTCTTCTTAATATTTATTGCTTATTATTATAATAGACTCCTAATTAATTTATAATTTTTTTAAGAGCCATTTACTTCCTTATTTTACGTTCCTTAACATTTCATATTTTTCTTGTTAATCTTTCTTCCTTTTTATTTTCTTTAATATCCTTAGATAAAAAATTTATTTAATTCTAATAACCAATATTTTTTCTTTTTATATATATATATATATATATATATAACTATAATAATAAAAACCCCTTCTCTTTGTTTTTAAAAATTCTAACAACCAATAACTATTCTTAATATTTAAATATATATTTATATTAAAATAAAAACCCATAAATTTTTTATTATTAATTAAATTAATTAATTAATTTTCTTAATAACTAATTTGATTTTCATTTCCTAAAAACTAACTAATCAATTACCTAATTCGATTTTCATCCTAAAAAATTAACTAACAAATTACCTAATTCTCTATTGGCTATTTTTTAATGGCTAGCTTTTTAACGACTATCTCATGGCAATGATGCATCCACATATTAACCAATTATCTAAAGCCTAATTTTTAATGGCTAGATTTTTAACTACTATCTCCTATGATTGATCCATAATATTTATTTAAAAAAATTAATTAACTTCAATATGATTAATCCGAAAAACAATCCAAAAAACATTTATCTACATTATAAATCACAAAAATTTTAAATAAAAAAATATTGTTGATTAACTTTTTACACGAAAGTCCCTTCAACAAACCATGGGTGATTGACTTGATGATGTTTACTTTTTATTACGATTTCACATTTTATATTATTAATTAAATTTTCTTAAAAAGAAAAAGACCGACACAAAAAAAAATCCATTATTTACCGAAAAACCCCTAAAGAGTTCCATAAATTCAATAGAGTGTCCACTTAAATAATTTATAATGATTTTCCTATCGAAGCGATTGTTAAACAAAGACTCATCGTGAATTGTTTTAAATTAAATAAAACATCCACTCTAATCTTTTAAAAAGTCCAGTGCTACACGGTACTTTGGAAAGAGATGAGATTTGAAAACATTCCATAGACTCAGAGCAAGCTTTCATGCTGAAATATCGCATGCATATGTTTGTAAACGAGAGGGTCCCATTTCCTTAGAAAAAAGTGAAGTATACACGTCCCCAATTTGAGAGGCGGGCATACGTGAGAGCTTCCCTCACTCTTTTAAGATATGAATCACATCCACCCACCCACCCAGATTTAATCTTTTATGAATTTCAAGCACAACACCAAGCTATAGGCCCTGTCCACACCAAAAGAAAAAGACAATTTTAGTTTCTTTTATTAATAGAGATCATATCAGTGACGCCAAGCATAAGATATGGCTGAAATCATTTTCGTGTTAAGACTTTTGAACTCCATGTACGCCTTTCAATTACTTTTGATTTGTGTGGGTTTTTATAGCTAACTTTATTTTATGGGTTATACGGTACTAAATGAGGTGGGGTTATACGTTACTAAATGAGGTAGGTATATATGGTCTATCTTTACAATTAAACGAATTTAAATTTAATGATGAGTAGTATATGCCTAATCATATTTAATAACATATAAACCAAAAAATAAGTTTTACCATTCCTGTTTTTATCCCAACAAAAACTTGTCAAGTCAATGACACGAACCATAGTTGTGGCTCTCAATTTTCCAAGTTCTATTACGAAAATGTGCAGTCCTAATTTATTCACTACTTTTTTCCACCGATTTGCTTCTCGATGCCTGGTTTTCAAATGCGGAATCCCACGTTCTCTATTGTGAATATCTTGTGTGCCAAATCGTCCATATTCTAACATAAAATAAATTCAATGTTTAAGCATTCAATCATATCGAAGGACAAAGTCTCATTGGGCCGGCAGTACTAAAAAAGAAAATTAAAGCAAATCATCTATATTATAAGCATTCAATCACATCGAAGGACAAAGTCTCATTGGGTCGGCAGTACTAAAAAGAAAATTAAAGCAAATCATGTATATTCTAACATTAACCTTGAAATAAAATAAATTCAATGTTTAAGCATTCAATCACATCGAATGATAAAGTCTCACTTGGGAACATCTTGCCTCATCTCCACTCTACCATTCACTTTGAATTGAAGAGTGCAATGAACGAGGCGTTCCATAACACCAAAAACGCAAAGTATGAACGTGTTGATGTATCGAAAAGAAAAAGATGGCTTCCTTAGGGGCTTAATGACATAACACAATAATAATACCCGTTTTTTAAATTTTTTATTACTTATGCTATTTTATTTTGCCTTTTATTTTTTTTATTTAGACATTTTTATGCCGGAGGCGTTTTCTTTGCGGGCTTGGGGTGAGCAAACACTGTTCACCTCAGCCAATGAGAAACATTTCTCATCGCCCTTGCAGTCAGTGAAAATTTTACATGTGGCAGCGCCTCACAGCGAGTGAAATCTTGACATGTGGCAACTCCTTAGCAGATTTCTCTGAAATTGATTACGTTTGAAATTTTTCAATCACTGAAATTTACATAGATCTAAAATTGAATGCGATTGACATATTCGATCGCTAGTGGATAAGAACTGTTTGCTGGTGGATAAGAAGTGACCGCACCTTCGCTCCCTGCAATTGTTTGTGTCTTTTCATGGCATCCGATATTAATTCTCAAGCCACCAATAATTTAATACATAGAAAACAAGAACTACAACCATTTAATCCATTGAATGCATTGAAAATTACAATATTGCCGACTTCTAGCTTGCAGCCGACTTCGATGTGCTTAAATGCACTTCGATCTGACTAAACAAAGTAGTGCCAACTTCCAGCTTGCAGCGCCGCTTCCAGCCTGAAGACGAGTTCCACCTTGAAGAACTTCGGATTTACAAATTGTTGGTAAGCTTCTGTTACCTGCAATTAGAAAGAATATCAGTGCATTACAAATTTAGGAACAATATCAATGAGATGTTTTTTAATGTTTTCATCGCACAGTGAAAAGGGTTACAATATTAGATGAGGTCAAACTGAAAATAATACAACTCTGTGAACAAACTGTTTGATTCAAACCCTTCGCTGATTTTTTCTGGCTTCATCACCATGAATGGATTCAAGAAGTTGGAAATGTTGATCACAGGAGCAGGTCTTTAACGCCATTTTGATTTAGTCTCTCCACTGTAGAGCCTGTTGATCACCATCCCAAAAAAAAGAAACACAAATCAGGATTAAATTTAATTATTACAGGTTTTGCGGTTCAATCTCTTGGCAAGATTATATAAGTCCAACTACGAGTTTTAAATATATTATCCAAAAACAAAAATTAAATTGTAGAATGCAAACGAAAACTCGGCCTTACCCTTTACTTGTTTACAGAGTTGAGCGCTCGATTTCTCAACGGAAACCAATTTGCAATATTGAATGTCGATGTTCTATGGAAATCTCGATAATGCCGCAGGCTACAAGTATCCACAGATATCTTAGGCTAGCAACGCTGCAAGTTCGTGCCTCGAACTTACTTATAATAGTCCACCATTAGAAGTATGTCTATTATTTGCTATGGCAGCATAGGAACTTCGAAAGAAATAACCAGTCGACTACTTGCCTACACAGAGCAGCCCCTCTGTCTGTCATACAAAGCCACAAAAAGTCAATAATATCCTACCTCCCTTATGTTGTTACTTACTGTTCGCCACTTTCAATTTCAAATCCCCTCCCACGCAATTCAGCCTGTTGCAGAGAGCTCGAAGTCTTCCACCCCCATCCAATCAAGAAATGTTAAGGAAATTCGTTTTCCGGGACGAGCAGATTACCATTCATTGTAGCCCATAAATTTTCCAAGGAAAAAATGGTTTCCACTAAACGATTCACTATTACCCAAAACAATTAAAGAAAATAACGGTTTCCACTAAAATTGTCCAGGAAGCATCACCTATGTTTTCGCTTAACCCTCAATATCTGAGATGTTGACTTCTGTACAAAAGTTGTTGTGTCTCACAGCTCCCCTCTGCCTTTTGCCCGTTGTACGCCGCACATTCTCTGCCCTTTTCTTTTTCTTGTTGTTTACTGCATTGGCATGCCCTGTTTTTTTGTGGGAAAAACCTGGAAACGAAAAATACAGACAAACCCTTCAACATCTCCTCCATCTGCTTTCACATCATCATCCTGTAGGAAACAGAGCTCTTTCATGTAAAATCCAACATGTGAAACCAACACGAGCAACATTACCATTTTTCTTTTTCCAGAAGGAAGATGGTGAATCGAAATATTCACAGATGGCGGGAATTAGCATTGCCGCCATAAAGCAATAAAACAAAAACTAAGTCTCCCCACCATTTTCTCAGATATGCAGGTTAGACAGACAAATCTATATGAGCGACCATGATGGAAATATTGGAGGAGTAATCGCGAGTATACTCAAGGAGCATTACAGTTTGCAAAGAAGCGAAATGGTGTTTAAGAGTTCGTTGTTGATGTGTTTAGTGTTTGTTTAAGAGAGCCAGAGGCACGTGGGCCTCATGCAAAGCCGAACCATGCATGAAGTCCACCGCAACCATTCCTACTATCAATTTATCCCAAAAACATTTAATTCATTAATATGTGCAAATCAAATAATAAAAGCCTTCTACACTCCTAGAATTTCCTATACTCTGACGACGTTAAGGCGTTAAAGGGGTTGATGAAAGTTCACAAATTGTCATATATTGTTGTTAAATTAATTAATCCAATGCAACCGGATTCTCAAGATGAAAAAGGTTCATATTTAATTTATTTTTAAAGATTGAAAGTACTTCGTAATAATATTAGGTCACATGTTATAGGTTGTGGTATTTGAACTCACGTTGTTGGATTTTAAGTTAGAAGGCCTGATTCTCCGTCTGAGAAATTGGAATCAAACACAACTAGATTGTTAGAAACCACAGAGTCAACCAGTCGAAATAATAAGCACCTGATAAGATCATTTGTGTTGTCATAAAACGGGAGACAGACATATTTCACTTAATGTGGATGGTGGGCCAGATCACCACATATTCTAACAAATTTTTCATGACTTAGTTCATTAAAGTCAAATTTGTTTATTAGTTAAATTTCAAAGTAAATAAAGTTAAAATTTAATGTGAGGAAATCTTTTACTCATTATAATAATATTCAAAGAATAAAGTCTACTTTTACTAAATCATAAATTATTATTTCAAAATATATATATTAAAATAATTTAATATAATATACACTAAAATTATTATTTCAAAAAATATATATTAAAATAATTTAATATAATATACATTAAAGTTGTCAAATTAAAATTTTCAGTGACATCATCCCATGAAGCTATAATCTGAAGTAGAAACTTTACATTTGTCCAACTTCAAAATGTTAACCTTTTTAAACTTTGCATTTGTCCAACTTCAAATTGTTTCTATTTTTAATATTTTTTCTTCCATACTCTTGAAATGGGAGAAAATCTTAAACACAAATCAAGATAACTGGTTCAGAAAATTAAAAATTAAATTATTAACAATGGAGGCATATTGAAAATTTATCTAAAATCAACATGATTAGTTCATAAAACTAAATTATTAACAATGGAGATATATTCACAATTTCTCTTGATAAATATTATTTGAAAATAATGTTAATGTTGTACAAATTTATTTAACCTAATTAGTTTCAATACATCTTAGAAAATTTAGACCCCATAATCTATGATTTATTATCTTCAACTATATCATTGAACTATTTAGTTAAACTTCAATTAAGAAACACAAATATTAATTTTCAACCACCAACCACTAATTTTGAAAATGAATTTTGCATTATTTGTATTTTAGACAACTTTTCTTCTTTTATAGAAATCAAATTTGTGATCATTAAGACATGAAAGGTATTAAATTCTTGTTATTTATAGAAGGCATAAAATTTTTAATAATTCCAAGGACTATGGATTTATCATTGTATAAGATTTTTCGTTATATTGGGGCATTCAAGGCACAATGGATTTATGCTTTAAGGTGAGCACCTAAAAAATTTAATAGAAAGTTTTTATGAATCTTGTCAATTCTTGTTTATTTCCTTCAGCTCTCTTAAATTGCAAACTTAGAAGTTTTCGTTCCTTTATGTACACATCCTCTTCTTCAGTTTCTTTACCTTCATATTTATATTCGCTAGCAGCACCTTGTTTTACGAAACCAGCTACATCGCCATGGAAACATCCTTGACCCGCAATGGGCTCTCGTCGCTCCTTGCTGGTGCTATCGACCTACAACCAACCCTACAGATCATTGCACTTGAACAGATAAATTCTTCTCAAGCTACAACGCCTCGCTACCGCGTATCATTGTCCAATGGTGCGCACAAGCACACCGTTCTACTTCCTTCTTCACATACAGAGTTTGCGCAAAATGAGGAGTTGCGAATAGGCTCGATAATTCGCCTAAAAAAAAACTCGTGCACGTATGCACATCATTCCATGTAATCTACGCACATGCCACCTCCCCGCTTCCTCCCCTTTAATGATTCTCTTCTTACATCCCTTCTTTATCTCAATTCTCATTCCTAACATTTTACTTCCCCTCTTTGCTAATAAATATCTCATTCTTGCAGGTCACTTTGTCTCATCGATCTTGACATACTACAACGTGATGCACCATTGGTTGGTGACCCAGCCCCTATTATTCTCTCCATTGAACAGATGATCCAAGCCACCTCGTCCTCCTCTTCTTCTTCTCCCTTTTCACCACCACCCTCCCTTGACATTCACTCTTTGTCCTCCCAAAACTCCACCGTATCATCTAAAACTGTTCTCCCTTTTAAAGCACTTTCCCCTACCCAAAAATCTTGGTCAATCCAAGGCAAAGTCCTTTCAAAGACACCCCTTCGTGAATTTAGCAATGCATGGGGCACTATAAAATCACTGGGGTTTGACCTTGTCGATTGCGACAACGATCAAATCCATGTCTCTACCTTCAATGAGTTGGCAGAATCCCTGCATGCTCTCATTAAAATTGGCCACATTTACAATGTTACAAATGGGACCATAAAGATCCCCAACCCTTCATATAACCATCTCAAACGGCTATTCGAAATCCTCCTCTTCTCTTCATCAACAGTGTCACAAATCTTCGCTGATGACCTTACAATTCCTTCCCATACCTATCAATTTGTGCCTATAAGTTCCCTCAAACATTCACCTCCTAATGCAATGGTTGATGTCATAGGTATTGTCGCCTCCCTCTCTCCTGCGTCTATCATTCGCAAACGAAATGGCTCTGAGACTCCCAAGAAAACTATAACTCTTCGTGATATGTCCGGGAGCAGCATTGATGTCACTTTGTGGGGTGAACACTACCATGTTGAAGGTCGTGCACTCTCCGAAATGCGCATGTCTCATGAAATTTTTGTGCTTGCAATTAAAGGGGAAAGGATCGTCGAGTTCAATGGCCAAACTATCAACACAATCCCAACGACTTCGCTACTTATAAATCCAAATGTCCCTGAAGCACAACAACTGAAAGAATGGTGTGAAGGAGAAGGAAATAAAGCACCCTCACCGTCGCTCAGCCGAAAATACAAAAGCACAAGCAAGAGGCCTTTGAGTTCGAAAACAATTTCCGACATTTTGTCAATGAAACCTGACGAAAATATCCCATGGATTTCGCTTCGTGCTACTGCTACCTCTATTAACATGGATGATTTCTACTTCCTCGCATGTCCCCTTATCATTGATGGGATCCAATGCATGAGAAAGGCTTTACTACAAGATGACAACACGTACCGATGCTTGAAATGTGAAGGCTCGTTCAATGAGTGCGACTATCGCTACATTCTTCGACTCCATTTGCAAGACCACACTGGCCACCTCAAAAATGTTGTTTCTTTCGACGAAGCCACAACTGCCCTTCTTGCCGTATCTGCAAAGGACCTCTGCCTCCTCTCAACCGATCCTGTAAGTGTTTTCGACATATACAAAAAAATCAAAGGACACCATTTCCTCTTCACACTATCTTTAAAGAGGGATAGATTCAACGGTGTTGAACGACTACGCCCAACTCTTATGCACGCAGAAGAACTTGCGTACGATGAGGCATCAACTACCCTCCTAGAGGCCCTGCAATCAGGTCCTCCCCCTACCAACCCATTCTAACACAAACTCTAACCGTTTGTTTCTTGCTCTCACTCATCTCTCCCCCACCTCTCATTCAATACATGCTTTCCCCATAATAGCTTCCTGCTAAGATACCCACCATCCGCCACACATTTTCAATTCCTTCCCATCGTTCGCCTTTTAGTCTTCTTAAACCTTGATTGCCATTCCTCATCCATTTTTCAGACATGTTTTGTAATCGTAACTATATATTTTCATTTCCCTTCTACTTTCTACTACTTCTCCTAAACGCTTCATCGCCCACTCCTTTCTTCATGACGTTTTGTATATATGTCATTCCACTATGCTTTAATGGATCTTTATAATATATGAACATTTAGTCACAGTTTTTCCTTTCCTCCTTCATTTTTTGATCTTCTTTACAACACACACATTTTCTAAATGTACATATGAATATGCTATGCTTACTATAAAAAATAATACATAAATTGCTACTTCTCTTTTTGTAAAATACAAAATATGTCTTCACTTTACTCTAGCCAATACATGCAACATGTGGTTGATTTCAAAATAAATGTTTTTCAATTTGAAATATCCAACACACATTTCTAAGCAACCCATACTGAATACATTTTTGCTTTAATAATCACTCGCAATATACTTCATGCATTTGACATACCTTTCCTTACTTGCAACAACTATGCCAACCCCACCAGAAAACAATGTGGAAAGGGAACAACAACGACGCCACTACACACTTAATAAAGACATCATCAATGCACGTCGTCGCCTCTTCTATTCAAATCGTCGAACAAACCTTCACTCTCAAACCAACAATACTCCCATTCCTTCACAAAATTTCGTCCTCCCCATACATCCCACCCAAACTTTCCAACTTCCCCTTCCATCTCCACTTCCTGACCGACCCTTTCCAAATGCTTCAACTCCTTCAATTCTTGCCTACCCATTACATATGCCACCCCATGTTCCTCCCTTTCCACCTGCCCAACAATTTCTCCCCATCCTTCTCCAACATGCACATTTTATCTTTCGTCAAAGGATCGATGCACTTTGTCGCATCCAAGTTTGCTCAATTTGCCATGAAGCTTACCCATCCATGAAAACAAAAACAAGTCATGGAATAATTTGTTGTACCCGTTGTGCTGCCGAACGATCAACGCATCGTTTCTCCTCTACAAATAACATCATGGACCCAGTTATCCAACCAGATGTCCTATCCTGCCTAACTCAAGTTGAAGAGATGCTCATTGCTCGTGTCAATCCCGTTCTTCAAGTCACCCATGCACGTGGTGGCCAATTGAAATATTCCTGTCATACTATTAGCTTTCCACAAGATATCACAAATATTGTCACCTCTCTTCCTCACATGTTGTCAGAACTAGACATTCTTGTTGTAAACAAAACTAGCTAAGATGAAAAAAACTATGCATTTTTTGTCAGTCGAACACATGTCCATGCAGCTTTGCAATTCAAACTACAAAATGATCCATACTACAAAGATGTCCATATTAACCAACTTTCCCTCTCTGCTTTGCCTATTTCACCTACCAACATTTCCAACATGCTACACCATATCAACACAGCTTCCATCGCACTCCATGAAGCCATTCCAGAAATTCCTAATTTTGAACTTCCCCACTCATGCTCGTCTAACCTCCACCCATCCTCCTTTGTTTCAACTCTACCAAACTGTCATTCTGAACTTGATGAAATACTTGCCTACATAGATTCGTCCAATTAAAAAACCACCCATTCACTTCAATGGCCGACCATTGGCCTCTCCCCAATCAATGAATACAACACAGAGGGCCTATTCTCCATGGCCTTCCCCACCCTCTTCCCCACAGGATCTCCCATGATTAACCAACCAAGAATTGCAAAAGTGGATATGCAAGAATACGCTTTGCATCTAATGCGCTATAATTACAATCGTTTTGCACAGCATCCTCGCTTCCGATATTACTTGTACAACCTTATCATGCACCATCGCAGCCTAGCAACTGCCTCTGTGTTCATTAAAAGGGACCTTTCAAACACCCTTCCAGCAACAGTCGCTGACCTTCGCCACCAACTCCAGCAAACGCCACCTTGCAGCATTCCAGACCAAATAATGCGTTTCGGGTCATCCTTGCGTGGAAGCCGTTCTTTCTGGACCAGGGCTAGAGGGGAACTTACGGACATGATAACTCAAATTGGTACCCCTACCATATTCTTCACACTAACTGCAGCTGATACAAAATGGCCTGACTTGCATAATTTGATGCCTTCGAACCCTCCATCCAATTCAAATGAGCACACTCGATGGAGAATCCAAAACATTGTTAGAAACCCGCATCGTGCATCTCAATATATCCATTGCAGATTCACAATATTCCTAGAAGAGGTGCTACTTAAAGGATTCCTTGTAAAGGATTACTGGTGCAGGTATGCATACTATTCCTTCCTTCTCTTATCTTTCATTCCTTTCACTTCCACACATCCAATCTTACTATCTGTCCCCTTCCTTTATAAGGTATGAATGGCAACATCGCGGCTCCGCACATATCCATGGGTTTTTGTGGCTTCCAAATGCACCTGCTATGGACAATCTCGATTGGACCAATGCCATAGATGTCCGTGTGGCTACAGAATATTTTTATAAGTACTACACTGCTTGGAATCCTCGTCCGCTTCATAGTCTAGCTCCAGGAATAAATCATTCATCTCTACAAGATCCATGCCTCCTTAGCACACATGAAATATTTGCAGGCAATCAGTTAGAAGACTATGAAAAAGTCCTCAATTCTGTTCAAAGACACACAAATTTCCATTCTTCTACATGTTTACGCAAAAAAAATAACACATCAACTTGCCGCTATGGAGCCCCATGGGAGGTTCGCAACACATCATCTCTTCACATTGATGGTTCTAGCAAAAAAGTGTACTCCCCTGCTAGAAATGATGACAAAATCAACGTGCACAATGCTCAACTACTTGCAATATGGAGGGCCAACATTGATTTTCAACCAGTTCTCTCACGCCATGCTGTGTTGAACTACATTTCAAAGTATGCAGCAAAATCAGAGGCAAAGTTTGAAAGCTACTACCAAATGCTCTCACGCCTCTCACAATGCTCCCCCCCAGATGCTCCTACTATCACTATCGTCTGCAAATTCCTCACCGAAATTGTTTCTGATCGAGACATTGGTGCACAAGAAACATGCCACATGCTACAAAAACTCCCACTAACAAAGTGTAGTCGTTCTTTTGTCTCCCTCAATGTAAAAAAACAAGTCTTCAAACATGTATCGCATGAATTAGATGGTCATCCTCCATCAACACCTTTCATTGCCTCCTACATGCAAATACCACCTGCACTTGAAAGTTTGTCTCTTATTGAAATTGCACGCTCCTGGTCCTTCTCCACCCATCGAAAAACATCACCATGGAAACAAATATTCCCTCCCATGGTTGTCTGCGTTCTTCCTCGTTACACCTCCATTCCATTGAAAGAATCACCATCCTATGTAGACTTCTGCTGGAGCGAACTCCTATACTTCCCTTTCCATAGCCTCCCTAATGATATTGACATATCCGATGTACTAATTGTTGCACACTGGGAAGAAATTAGACACACATATCAACCTTGGAATGTCCACCGCAAACCATCCACCCCGGACCTTTCCGACTCTATCTGTTCATCCCCAAACAACCCTCCCCATGCCCCCACACTTGACATGCATGAATGGCAATTTCTCTCTCAACTCCATCCAGGTAGCAACCTCCTCCTCGATGAGCTTGAAATGCTTGGCCATCGTGAGTTTGACACAAACCATAATTGGGGCCACTCTACAATCCCTCCACACTTACAAGAAACAGCGATCCACTTCATCGACTCCACTCGCTCCTCCACAAGATCCCACCAACTCCTAACTCCATTTTCACATTCCCTTTCCTCCTTGTCCCCAAGCCAAACCATTGCATTCAATATCATCTTCTCGCACTTCCGCAACAACATTGCCAAAAAAACACTACACATGATAATCCAAGGCACTGCTGGTACCGACAAGTCGTTCCTAATTGAGTTCTTAAAAAATGCATTCCTTGAAAGCTCCACCATGCAAAAATGCCCCCTGCTACTACTTGCTCCTACCAGTGTTGCAGCATTCCACATTAATGCTTTGACGATCCACTCTGCTCTTCGCATCCCTATATCCTGTATGGAGCCTTTAGAGGGTCAATCCCTCCTAAACCTTCAAGAACAACTTCAGCATATTCATTACATTCTAATTGACGAAATGAGCTTCATTGGTCCTAAATTGCTTTCTCAAATTGATGATTGCTTGCGCGAGGCATTCCCATCAAATAGAAACAACCCATTTGGTGGACGTTCTATAATCCTTGTGGGTGACCTTGGCCAACTACCACCTGTAAAAGACACGCCAATGTATGTAGGAACTTCTCGTGGCACTGCACTTTGGCAAAGCTTCAATACTATGGTTACGCTTGCAACAGTGTTTCGGCAACAAGGAACAAGTCCTGCACAAATTTCCTTCCGCGAAATCCTCTCCAACCTTCGCAATGCAACCCCCACTATTACTGATTGGAATCTTCTTATGACACGTTCAAAAACAAATCTTCCTGAAGCCGAAGTCCAATCATTCTCCAATTCAATGCATCTTTATTCAACAAATGACGTTGTTGACCTGCACAATAAATCAATGTTGAAATTATTAAATCAGCCAGTTGCACGTTGTTTTGCTGCCGAAAAGAGGCAACTCGAAACTACACAACCAAAAAATGATCAATTATCAAAGAAAATACTCCTTTGCATTGACCAACGTGTTATTCTGAAAAGCAATCTGTGGGTTGGCGTTGGTCTTGTTAATGGTTCGCTCAGCACCGTTCGCGCAGTCGTATATGCGCCAGGTTGTACACCACCAGAACTACCATCCTTTGTTGTAGTTGCCTTCCCTCACTACAATGGTCCACCATGGGATCCTTCGAATCCTACATTTGTGTCAATCCCCCCCATCACAAGGGGTTCGCGCACACAGATGCCTCTCGGCATGGCATGGGGCTTAACAATCCATAAATCACAAGGCATGACACTAGATAAGGCAACAATCGACATCGGAAACATTGACCGGCAAGGGCTCACTTTCACAGCTATTTCAAGAGTTCGCTCGCTGAATGATCTCTACATCTCCCCTGCCTTCTCCTTCTCACGCTATTCGTGTATGCAGGAGAACCCTTACGTCATGTGCAGGAAACAAGAAGAGGCACACCTTGCATCCAAATCTATTACTCACACTCCTTGAAGAGCTCCTACTATTGGTACCTTCTCTTCGCTTGCATTCCACTTTTACTTCTTTCTTCTTCTTCCTCATAATAAGACCTTGAAAATTTCCTGCTTCATTTACATTTTCACTTTCCAATATCATTTCAACTCATATTTGTTCCTACTATTTGTTTCTTATTATGCTTTCCATTATTAGTGTAAAATTTTTACATGTTCACTTATATGCTTTTCCTTTCTTGCAGAAACTATGAATCGCAGCTACCTTTCTCAACTCAACAACTTCTACGAAGAAATCACTGAGCAGGAGAATGCACTACTCACTGTACAGCAACGCTTCTTAGTTCCACCTACTCTACCACTATACCGTTTGCGCCCAACATTGCAACTACTCCAAAAGATCAAAAAATTCATCCGTCTCCTCATTCATGTACATGAAAGAGATGCACACAGACATCTTCGAGCATACTATCTTAGTCGCGTCCCAACTTTGGATGTCAATTGGTGTTGTCGCTGTCGAGAAACCCCTTGTATTTACGACTAGGAATACCACCTACTTGCAACCAAACACCTTGCATGCATGATCAGTCTACTATGCTATCACTTGTTCCTCCTTTTTGTTCCAAATCGATTTTCTTCTATATTTAACAATATCACTCTTACTCTTTTTGCTTGTACCATGATGTAAAACTGCCTACTACTGCGAGTTTTAATAACATGTAAAACCTTTTTACCATTACATTACTTCAATACAAGTGTATGATGCCTTCGCAAAAATCTATACGATGCACAAGAGATCTATGGTCTGTTATATTGTATACTATCTATTTTCATCATATCAGTTATGCCTACATATCTAAATCTCACAAATTATTTCCTTTATACGCTCTCATTTTATACGATTATAAATCGATTCACAAGCGAAGCTATTGTTTATTTTCAAATAGTTTGCTTCTAATTTAAATTACATTCATGCAAATTTGAGTCAATTACTTCTACTATTATTAAGACATAATGATTTAAGATAATAACCACAAAGTTATAAAATTAAAGTCATGGAGATGAAATTACCTACCTTCTTTCCTCCTTCAAGTTGAGCAAACAACATATTTAATTTTCATAGTTTTAAATCTAAAAATTCATGTAATCAATCAATGGCAGATTTTACCCCTCATAAATTCACATTCATCATGTTCCCTAACATGTACCACAAAATGATTCATGTCTCCTCCTTCCGGCATTCCCTTGCACCCCCGGTGCAATTGCTAGTTATTAAGATTTGTATCCAAACAAATCGAGATATAGGTGGTGATATTTAAAATTTGTGTTTCTTAGGTGGTGATATTTCAACTTTGTGTTTCTTATTTTTTGAGATTAGAGGTTATGCAAGTGTTTTTTAATCTCTGTTAATTAATCAAATCTTCAAAATTAAGCACTTTTTATGTATTGAGATTGGAGGTTATCCAATAATCTTTCGTAATTAATCAAATCTTCAAAATTAAGTATAAAAATTTGGAATCATTATTTACTTTAGGCTTGAGGATGGTTAGGCTTTTAGCATGGTTTTATTGCAACTTTAAAACTTGATATTTATGGCTCAAAGCTGAGTGACAGTTTTTCCAAAGATACATTAAAAAAAAATAAAAATTGCTACATTGAATTTGAATAATAAGATGTTTTGTTGTTTTGTTGTTTTGTTTTTTTTTTTTAGATTGAAGTTTTTAAATTTATTAACTTTTGTAAAGTATATTAACTTTCCAACCAGCATAATTTATTTGAAGTAAAATTTTTTCTTTAAATATTCTCAAGAGACATAGTTTTAGTCACAAAGAAAATTGAAGGGCACTAAGAAATCGATTGAGGGACCTATGTTAGGTTTAGATTCAACAATCCTTTATTAATCAAATGACTAAGTAAGATAGATGTGAGAGCGAAGGGTTTGGTCTAGGATACTATAGAGGTGAAGAGCGAAGGGCTTGATTTAGGATCATATACAGGTGAAGAGCGAGGAGTTTGATCCAGGATTACATGGAGGGGGAGAGCAAAGGGTTTGATCTATCTAGGATTGTAAAATGGCACAATGGGGAATGGGGGAGCCAAGGGGGGTGTACAATGAAGGAAGTTATTATTGATTCACTATTCATCTACTTGGGGAAGGTGGTTGGGAGAGTTAACTAATATTTTTAAAGGCTTGTTGGGTGAGAGGGATAATGGATTAGAGAGGAATATCAAAAATGAGCCTTAGGTAGATAAAGGTAGGATGCTTGACATTTCTAAAGGATGATGGGGCAAAGGGATTAGCACTACTAGACAATGCCATGATGACTAATGCACCTATTAGGGAATTAATCTTCATAGAGAGAGTCATTTAGAGAGGATTTACATTGGATGTGACCGTAAGGTGGGATATGTTGCAAGGAAGGATATCAATGAGCCAGGATTGCAATACTAAATTTGAATAAGGTAAATGGTGAGAGGGAACAACCAATGAAGGGGTCAAACCAATGATGGTAGTGACATCACTATAATTAATGAAAAACCCTATTTCCTTGGTAAAGAGATCCATATAACAACATTATGCCATTAAAATTTTGAGCGAACATTTCCAAACATATCCAAACATATCTTTTAGATGGATTTATTTTTATATTTTCTAATCCATATTTATTACGTTGTAAAGCGTTTTTATATGAAAACAACTTTCCTGGAGTTACTTTGGTAATGCGATGACTGTCAAATATTTGTTTTAGACGATTAAATTATTTTTGGTCGTTGGTTGTCATGCTCCAGCATTCTGCATACACGTGTTTCACACCTAACAGAAATGTCGTTCCCATTCTTCTGTTTCTCAATGGGTTATTGAATTTCATTTGTTATGGATCAAACTGAATGTCAGTTTGACTGCAAATGGCCATATTCTGCTTCATCACATTTTGCATTCCCGAATTCATCTGCAGATCAGATGATGTCGTGTTTCTTGTTTTAGTAATTGCTTGGCTCACTCCATCATAGGGATAACAGCAAAGGATAACAACAAACAACTGACGCCACGAATACGAATCAGCGCAAAGAAATTTTTGTTGAACCGCCTCTAAGTTTCACTTCATTACTGAAACACAAGTTTAAGAACCTGAAACAGAAGGAATCAAGTTTTGTTGAGCCGCCTCCACGACTCGCTTCATTTCCATAATAATTTTTTGTTAAGTTGTCCCCGAGAGTTAAGTCATTTCCAGAATCAGGTTCTATCAAGCTTCCTCCAAGATTCACTTCATGGTTAAAAGGTTGCGAGATACTCGAGCCGATTCAACTAGGTATTAAGATTTTATTTTCGCTCCTCATATTATTTTAGCCTGAATCTTTATTAATATGGTTCTGTATTTACCCCTATTCGATTACTGACGGTTGTATAAACACTTCATTGTCAATTTACCAGATGATGTATTAATTATTCCTCGTCCTGCGGGTGACATCGAATCCTCAGGCAATGTCTGCTCCAGTTCACTTGATCTCATAGGGAAAATAATGGTATGGCCTTGGATAACATTAATCTGGCACTTAATTAATGCCTTTACATTCCGCCCCATCAAAAAGAGACCCTATGTTTTACCCTATCTCCATAGTTTACATGCTCCTCTCACCATCTAAGAATCTTGGCATTACAAGCTTGCCTTCTAGATCCCACGTTTTAAGGTATGATAATTTTTCCCCTTTTCTAAGTCCATATATCTCATGGGAGAGTAAAATATGGCTCATGAGAGTGTTTTTTTCCTGTATTTTATAGATTTCATATCCAATGTTGAAAAAAATTGGGATGAGCTTCAAGCAGCGGCGTTGGACAAGGCCATTAAAAACACGACAGGGAAGCCAATGTCATAAACCAAAGTACTCACAGAAGCTTCTACTTCATTTTATGTGGCTCGGCTTACAAGAAAGCCAATGTAGTAAACCAAAGTTCTCACTGGAACTTCTACTTCATTTTACACAGCTTTCCCTTCTTAGACTAGTTCCTTCAAAATTGTGTAAAATTATAGTAAAATTGAGAATACATTGGATGGCAATGTTTGAGTAAGAGTGTCTTAATCTAAACAAATTTTAGATTTTTTTGAATTCGACTTACTCCATATAATATAAGATTCAAGAAACGTTCACTGTATCTGAAGACGAGATTACTCTGTAGCTTCAAATATTGTGCAAGGTACAAAGGTAAATCTGATAATCTTCCATCTTTTGCAGGTTTGAAAGCATGGAAGCATCGTAGGCTTCTCATTTTAATAAAGAAATGATTTTGAAAATTGAAGTACAATGAAAATAATTGACTATAACCATCTTCAAAACAATTAGATGATTATAATGAAATAAACCAATATAATGAAAATGTAATTGATTTTAATGTAATTTTTAGCCTTTATTGTATTTGTGTTTATTGGGAAAAAATGTTTGCAAAATTATTAGTTATTTCATCCTTGCTCTCAAGCCACTCACTTATAGGGTGTGATATTTGTATATTTTGTTTAGAAAGGCCTTTACTTGAAGAATTAAATATGGAGTCATGGCTTTGCCTGGCCATTGTATTGGAAAAAAACAACTTTTAGAACATTATTGAGATTTGTTTTAGGTTGATATCCCAATACCAACATATTCCAAGAAGGATAAATAGGATGAACATGACCATTAAATGCAATCATTGTTGATGGTAGAGTTCATAAATGTAGTGGGAGTGAAAAATATCATGGACTTGGAGATGCATCATATGACTTTCAACTAGGGTTCACATGTTTTTTTTGCCTTGTATGGTCATATACTTAAAATAAATAAATTAATTGATATTTGTAATTTAAATATTCAATTAAATTGCATAACATATCACATCCTCTTTATTGTGGGCTATTCTTTTTTATGCTAGCAGGGTATTCATAAGCATACGACTTTCATCTAGGGTTCACATGTTTTTCTGCCTCGTATGGTCATATACCTAAAATAAAATAAAATAATTGATATTTGTAATTTAAATATTCAATTAAATTGCATAACATATCACATCTTCTTTATTGTGGGCTATTCTTTTTTATGCTAAGGCTTTACAACGTTTCCTTTGCAACATGTGGTGCAATTGCTAGTTATGTATATGGGAGGTTAATGATGTGTTAGTGAAAATACTAATAATGCCAATAATAGAGTTAACATTTATTGCTCTAATTTTCCTAACAGACTTGAATGTGAAATGCAACTATGGAATTGATATAATTCTCCTTAGAAACCTTTACATTATAGAGGTGGGATGTAATGATATCTAAGAAAAACTATTCAAGTGGATATACAAACTGCTTTCCTATTTAAAAGTGATTTTGGAAATTAGATTGTCATAACCACTTTGGATTTGAGCATAAAATAATTTTGTACTCCTTAAATCAAGCGACATGTATCTCACCACCTTCTATAGCATCAAAGTAAAATCCAAATACTTTGAAATTGTCTTGTTCGTTCTTGAGTTAACAAAAGTTTCATTTGTCATCCACTAAAACCTTTATGGCTAATTTAGGTTGTATGGCCTTAATGCTTTGATAATATGTATTTGAATGGAGGATAGGCAAGGAATTTGAGAAAGTGTGCATTGTTTTTCTATCATTAGTTCCTGCACAAATGAGGAGGGGTGTCTATCTCATAAGTAGGTGGAAATAGTATGATGATGATTAGGTAGATAACTAACATCATGAATGCATCAACAATTTTGATGTCCATGATTATTATAATTATATAGAGAAACAAAAATATCTTATGAGTAACTAGTGGGTAGCAAAAACAAGTGTTTTGACTTATTAGTACATCATAAGAAATCTTAGCAAGTTTGATTTTTTTGAAGTGTATAATTAAACCCAAGTTTCATAAAGTAACGAAGGCCATTAATTTTTTCTTTAAACATTATGTATTTCATGTGCTTCATTTGAGATAGAATTATATATTTCATGTGTTTCATTCGATATAAAATTATAGCAGTTCAATGTCCCACTTTGAAAGAATGAATACGATTAATATCAACGATATTTAGGAATGGTTTCATGTTGGATGGAAATAAAATATTAAGTAAATGCAATTTCATTGATTTCGGTAAAGATTTTTGAGGTAGCATCGCACTTAAAATTGCAAACCTATATATTAAAGCAGAGAGTGAAGAAACAATTGGAGGTGGATGTAAATAACATGCAGAAACAACAATGACATAAGTAGAAAAAAAAGTGCCCATTTATCAATGTAATGCATGTTGTATAGTTAGTCTGCATGTTTGTATAGTTGGTTTTGTTAATAGGTGGAAAATGTGCAGCGTAAGATAGAGGTTTAGAGGTTTCTATTAATACAGATCATATAAATGACACAGCGTAAGATATCGCTGAAATTATTTTCATGGTAAGACATTTGAACTCCATGCACACCGTTCAATTTTTTATTTTATTTTTGTGGGTTCCTGACCAGTCCGTTTAGATGTTTCTATGTAGGACTATCAAGTAAATTCAAGTTCTATGACGAAAATGTGCAGGCCAAATTTGTTCACTACTTTTTGCCACCGATTTGCCTATACATGCCTGCTTTTCAAATGCGGAACCACGTTCTAATGACCAATATCTTGCCTCTCACATTTACTTTGAAATAAAATAATTCAATGAACAAAGTATTCAATCACATGGAAGGACAAAAGACAAAGTGCCTTTAGATCGCTGTACCAAGAGGGAAAAAAAATCCTAACACCTCTCCGTCCTTTATGACGCAGTATCTTGCGTGCCAAATCATCTCCACTCTACCATTTACTTTGATCGAAGAGTGCAACGAGCAACGAACAAATCGTTCCACAACACCGAAAGCACAAATTATGAACATGTTGATGCATCCAAAAGAAAAATGCGGATCCAACTTTCCTTAATGGCAGAATAACATATCACAATGATGGCCTTTTCTTTAAATCATTTTGTCATTTTTTTTCATAGTATCTTATTTTAATTTTTACTCTATCTAGACGTTTTTACTCAAATATGGATTCAAGTATCTTATTTCTCTTTTTACTCTTTTTATTTAGACGTTTTTACTCGTACGGATTCAATTTAAGGCGGAATAACATATCACAATAATAGGCCTTTTCTTTAAACCTTATTATTATTATTTTTTATAGTATCTTATTCTTCTTTTCACTCTTTTTATTTAAACGTTTTTACACAAATTCATATCCACAAGAATTCAGATATAGGTGGTTATATTGTGTTTCTTTGTATTGAGAGTGGAGTTTATGTAAACTGGTTTCTATCTCTCGTAACGAATCAAATCTTCAAAGTTAGGAGCAGATATCTGACATCATTATTTAAAGAGGAGCTGCATAGAGTGGTTCTAATGAAACGTCAAAAGTGGAGGGGCTCAAACTTTAGTAATGTTTTTTTGCAAAATTATAAACGAAAATAAATTACATCCTGTGCTAAATTCAATTCAATAGGAAGAATTGATATAAAGAGAAGCTGCGGAGAGTGGTTTTAATGAAAGCTCAAAAGTTTAGTAATGGTTTTTCCAAAATTATAAATGAAAATAAATTACATCTTATGCTAAATTGAATTCAATAAGAAGAATTATTTTCCGTATGAAAGATTTCTTCATTTATTTACACGTTCTAAGTTAATGTAAGAGGTTTGTACACCTCTCAAGTCCCGGGTTTGGGGGGCCATCTCCTTGACTGGAGTTCAGGGTCAGTCAGGGTTCGAGGGCAGCACCTCTGAAGCTAAAACATATGTAAAATTTTCTTATAAATATTGTAATTTTGTAGTAAATTAGGGTCATTTATTAAGTGGTCGATCTGATGGTAGAAGTTATATTTAATTTAGAGTTTTTTTGCCCTAGAATGCAACCCCTCGATTCACATGAGGGTATTGTATTGTGGTTGTGTGTTGAGTGTGTATTATGAGCGAGAAAGAGAAAAGGGGACTGTGTGAGAGAGTAGAGGATATTGCAACAGATCTGTTGTAGGTTTTGTCTCTTCATTTGTGTTGGATAATAGAACAGAAAGACTGACTATTTCTCTGTGGACATAGCCCAAGTTGGATATATATGTGTCTCTCTTGTTTTATATGTTTTTTTGGTTTGTATTTCCGCATATTTTTATGAGGTTCATTGTTATGTAATATATAATTTTCTAATAGATAGAGATTTATTTATAGTGAAAAATGAGAGGCATTAAGAAATGGGTAGAGGAACATATGCTACGTTTACATTCAACAATTTTCATTAAATGAATGATTGAGATTGAGAGTGAAGTGTTTCATTTAGGACTCTATAGCAGTGAAGCGCTAAGGGTTTAATTCAAGACTATATAAGGTATGGAGAAGGATGAGGATGGACCGGGATGTGTAAAGGAGGAAGTAATTATTGGTTCAATATACATCTACTTGGAGGTTGTGGGCTTACCTTTATGAATGTATTTTTGGGTGAGAAGGATTAAAGATTATACAAGGAGATCCAAAATGAGCATGAAGTAGATAGAAGTATAATGCTTTCCATCTCTAGAGGATTATGGGGTGAAGACAATAGCACCACTATACAATGGCATGATGACTAAGGTTCCTATCAATGCATTAGTTTTCATTGAGAGGGTGATTTCGAGAGGACCTACATTGGATTTGACCATAAAGAGAGATATTTAACAAGGAATGAGTCCAATGAGCTGGGATTGTAATCCTAAAGGTGATAAAGGTGAATCAAGATCAAAGGATTGATGGTAGAAGAAGTGATAATAGTAACAACATTATAACTAGCCAAAAAAACACCCATGTTCTTAGTGAGGAGATACATAGTACAACATCACACCATCAAATTTCAAATGGAAATTTGTTGTTTTAAATTTTATAAAACTAAGTAAAATACCATTCACAATAAACCTATTAAATTGTATTTTATATATTTAAGGTTAGGGAAGGTAAAAAAAGAAAGAAATGGTACTCATACTCAAAACTATTTTGCATAGAAAATATAAAAGAACTAAATATTATAATGAGTTGTTCGGTGAGTACAATGCACGAGGGCTTCACTCAATGAAAATGTGACGTTTGTTCATGGCATACTAAACAATACCCTTAATTTGACTACATACTGGAAAATACCTCTAAAAATCTCATTATTTAACCCCCTGCCAATACGAACCCAATACAGCTTCCCAATTTTAAAAAATCATATTTTCACTAGATATTATAGATATCCATTTACCATTTATTGTTTATGGTAATGGGTTCACAAAACAAACCTTTTAGGGAACATCATACTCATCGATTGAGACATTAAGGCATCTTCCTCCCCATGGGACTAGGAGAATATAATGTTATTACCTAATAGAGGAGCTAACATTGAAAAGAGGGATCAATGGGAAAATGAAACAAGATTTGGTGGGGATACTTTGATGGATGGTGGTTTAGTCCGTAATGGGTCTATGTATTCTCCTCGTTGTGGCTCTAGATCCACTTTTGGTTTTGGGTCATCTTCAAGAAGCTCAATTTTTTTTTATTGCTATCTCAAGGTTGAGCCAGATCTCTATGAAATCAAGATGGGGTCCATGGAGTCCAATGATATGAAGGGCATGAATGGTGATTTATTGAACTTGAGAAGCCAAGTAGGACCTAAAACAGATGAGCGAGGAAGATAAACTTCATCTCAAAAGACGGAGGATATGGAACTGAATGGTTGTAAGAACTTTATGGCACCATGGAACATCAACAGCCACATGTGTTCCAAAGGTTCTAAATTCATGTGGAGGACAAGAATATCAAAAACACTGAGATAAATAGTTTTGTAGTAGCAATCCCAGTTTTTGTATGCTTAGGAGAATCTCATATAGGTTTGAAGCTTGGAAAGAGTCCTCAACCGAGGGATTATCCTGACAAAAGGGTTTTACAAGCCTGCGATTAGGATTGTTTTAATGAAAAATTGACCTCTTTGCGTGTGCAATCTGAATTCAATATTATAGAAAAAAAAACCTTTTTAAAGGTAAATTTTTAGGCTTAATAAATATATTTTTAGGAAATATACAACAAAGCTTCAGTTTCTCATTTGTTTAACAAGCTAGGACTTGTGCTTCATTAATATCAGGGCATACAAGAGATGGAAAAGGGTCTTACAAGGTCATTATGATGTCTCTTTCAACAAGAACCTAACCCAATCCAATTCACAATCTGTTTTCTTTCAACCTATTTAGCTTCTACTCCCAAGGAAGCATCATATTACAATTTTTTGTCAGCGTAGGTCAACTCAAGCAATGTATGTGGTCAACTCAGGCCCCCACCATTGAAATACCAACATAACTTGTTGACCATATGCACCTAATTTCCATACATGTGATTGTTGGATCCTTGAAATTGAGGACGATTTTCCCATGTTGGTTTAGAATTTTCTACAAGTAGAAGATTTCCAATAAACAATTTTTTTTTCATGGTCACAAATTGTAAATTAATTGCTTGATATTTTATATCCTTACAATACCAATTGCAGGATGATTCACCTTGGTTGCCTAGGGATTTTTTGCTAGAGTAATAGATTTTGGAGAGGTAAAATCAAAACCATCATGTGGCATTGTTACATACCTTAAAGTCAACATTTTGTAGTTTCTAGCCTTTATTTTTAATCATGAGTGGATGATTCCCAAAAGTTAATTAAAGAAATTATATTGAAGTAATGTTTCCCAGAGTTGAAAAGGTAGAAAAAGAGTGCGATGCTAGTAGGGAAATAATGCTTAATTCTTCTGCAACACTTATTGAGCAAGGTTAAACATATTTTCTAAGAGTTTAGGGGAATAAATCAGATTTAGGTTTTGGTTTAAATTATTCTCTATGTGTTACCTAATTCCAATCTTTTTTAAGGCGGTCGTTAATTCCTAATACCTGTTGGTTCAATGTGTATGCTTGTAGGATACTTTCTCAAAGGTAACAAATTCCCAGAACATAGGAACCATAGTTACACATTTTACCTATGCACCTCAGCTTAGTTTCCAACTTTCCATTCACGGGTAAGAACTTGTCAATTGCATGGGTCATGACTCATATGTAATAATTTGTTTGATGTGTCAATATCAACTAAATGGGCGTGAAAGGGGAAGCTAATTTCTCTCGATTCTGTATTTTCTCAGAAATAAATTAAAGAGGGCATGACATGAGGGTAACTCATGTTGTTTTGACATGGTTTTAAGCATGTTGCATATTTATTTCACCATTTAATTGATGTGAATGAGTAAACTAAATGTTGGGTAGTATTTTTAAAAGTGATTTATTGCCATGTTGTGAATGAAAGGTGTCATTAGACTTTAAAGCATGCCATCACAATGGATGAGATTGTATTTATTATTATTCTCTTACAAAATTCCAAAATTAGAATTAAATGAAGTTACGGATTTGTGGATACTCCACTTGCCGCATGGTTTTTTTTCTTCTTACAAATATCTCTTATTGGAGCATCTATATTGGAAAAAGTACTTAGTGTGCAAGTGTAATTTGCTAATATATAGGTCGGCCTATAACAAAACAATAGATGGTAACTGACAATATCACATAACAATAGTATCCAATATGTGATTTGTGAAAGCTCAAATATTAATTGTGCTCAAGTTAAAGATCCTTACCGATGAATTTTGTTTTTATTGCCACAAGTATCTTCAGGATTTCCTTCACGGCATTTCCAACCTTCCTTTCATGGGTACTAAATTGTCAATTTCATGGGTCATGACTCATATGTAATATTTCTTTTAGTGTTTCAACATCAGCTAAATAGGTGCCAAAGGAGAAGCTAATTTCTCTTGAGTTTGTATTTGCTCAAAAAGAAATTAAAGAGTGCAAGGCATGAGAGTAGCTCATGTTTTTTTGACATGGTTTTAAGCATGTTTCATATTTATTTCAAAATTTAATTGATTTAGATGAGTAAACTATATGTTGGGTAGAATAAGTACTTTATGGGTGTGCCGTGAATGAAATTTGTCATTAGACTTTAAACGATGCCAATAGAAGATGTCACCAAAATGGATGGGATTGTATTTATTACTGATCTCTTACAATATACCAAAATCAGAATTAAATGAAGTTAGAGATTCATGGATACTCCACTTGCAATGATTTTTTTTTATTCTTACATATATCTCTTATTGGAGCATCTAGATTGGACAAGTACGTAATGTGCAAGTATAATTTCTAATGTATAGGCATGCTTACAATATTAAATTAGGTGGTAACTGAAAATAGTATATAATAGTAGTGGCTAATATGTCGTTTGTGAAAAGTTAGATATTTCTTTTCCTTAAGTTAAACCCCCTTACCAATGAATTTTATTGTTAGTGTCACTAGGATCTTAAGGATTCCCTTCTGCAAATGTAAAATTTTCTTCTACCAACTATCAGTGCCCCAATTGTGTGGTAAAGAATGTAGGAGTTCAGTCTCATGGTGAATGCTGAGACGGGTCAATATAGCTAATTTGAAGATAGATCAATATTTGGTACCTGGTGGGTAGATATCAAGTCTATCCTCAGGCCCTTAGAATCTTTTGGGATCTCAAATAGTGAAGGTTGCCTTAATGTTGGCAGAAACAACAGAGTTGGAACACCTCCATCAATAAACCCATAAAATGTGATGAAACTACATTGTAGACCAGAACTTAGTAGTATGAAATCAAATCCTCGAGCTCAACTTGGCCTGTTTACATCTAAAATTCATAGCCAAACAAGGGAGCTACTGTCCAATCGTTGATTATCTGATTTCGAAAGGAAATCTCTATTTAGGAAAGTGGGACAAAGGGACCATAGTATACCAATATTAGCTTTATCGTTTGTTGATTATGTTGTGTTATCTAACCCTCCAGCTTCTCTTTCTCAGAGTGTGAGCTCGTATCCCTACAATAGACGCCACTTGAGCATTATTCCTTCTCATACACAAGGATCTCTCTGTAATCCTGCATCATTGTCAACTATGTCAAACTTCAATTTGGACAAGATTCTTAGTTTTCCAGCTTTACAAAATGCTACTGCTCTTGAAAAGCGTGCATCAAGCTATAATTTTTGAAATAATCGTGCTTTCATTCTACCAAAATTGAAATCACCATATGTTCACAGTGTGGCCATATATAATGCGAAAATTGATGAATACCAAGAAGAGATTCAGCACAAGCTATAGGAAGTTGGAGAGAGAGCTACTTGGTGATAATGATGACGCTTTCATAATGAGTGCATTTAGCCCTGAGCAAAGAAGTCACCTTGACCGTGAGTGGTTCGATGCCACACAAAATCTTATATTAGAGGAATTTATTCTTTATTCAACCATTTTAAGTGAATCGTGGGGTTACCATAACAACAAAAAGGAAAATCCAGGAAGTCAACAAGGAAAATCCAAGAAGTCAAGCTAGTATATATCATCTAGAAGATCAAAATCATTCACTTTCATCACATCATACTCGCTTGACATCAAATCCTCAAGTTCAACTTGGCCCGTTTACATCTGAAATTCATAGCCAAACAAAGGAACTATTGTCTAAGCATTCACTATCTAATTTCGAAAGGCAAGCTCTATTTAGGACAGTGATACAAAGGAACCACAATACACCAATATTACCTTAGTCGTCTACTGATTTTGTTGTGTTATCTAACCCTTCATCTTCTCTTTCTTAGAGTGTGAGCTCATATCCCTACCATAGACACAAACTGAGCATTAATACTTATAGCTAAGGCTCTCGTTGTAATCTTGCATCATTTTCAACTATCTCAGACTTCAAATTGGACAAGATTCTTAGTCTGCTATCTTTACCGAATGCTACTCCTCTTGAGAAGCCTCAATCAAACCATAATTTTGTAAATAATCATGCTTTCATTCTACCAAAATTGAAATCACCACATGTTCGTAGTCTAGAAATATATAATTCTAAAATGGATGAATACCAAGAAGAGATTCGACACAAACTACATGCACTTGGAGAGAGAACTACTCAATGATAATAATGATTCTGTCATTGCGAGTGCCCTTAGCCCTGAGCAAAGCATTCAATTGCATATGACTCATATGTAAGAATTTGTCAATTGCATGGGTCATGACTCATATTATATTATAAACCCAAGGAGAAATAAACTCAATGGTTTAATATTACAAACCCAAGGGAAAAGAAATCCTAGGAATTAATATTATAAAAGAAAGTGAAAATAAACCCAAGGAAAAAATATTAAACCTCAAGATTAATAATTAATATTAATTTTAAACCAAGAAAAAATAAATTAAATGGAAAAACACTAAACCCTAGGATTAATAATAAGAACAATATGATACATCACGATATTAAACTGAATATTATAAATCTTATCATTATCAAATCCAAAATTATAAACCCTAAGATTAATATTATAAATGGTATAACCTTAAGATTAATATTATAAACTCTAATAATAAACCCAAAATATTAATAATATAAATCAATATTAATAATATAAATCAATGTTATAAACTCTAATAATAAATTAAAAATATTAATAATATAAATCGATGTAATTAAAAAAAAAAGGGGCTCGCTCCATGGTCTTGTACAATGACCAACATTGATAGTAACATAGAGTTCCTTACTATATAATACAAAAACTAATAAATAATATATATGAATGAGATAATTAAAAAATATTAAAATAATATAATAAAAATGTGTTACACAACTAATATAGAAAATAAAAAATATTAAAACAATATAATAAAAATGTGTTCCATAATGAGGAAAATTTTAAATAATAAAATAATTTAATAAAAAATATCAAATAACATACTAAAAAGGGGGAAATTGTAAATTTCATTCCACGAAAATTGTAAATATTATATTCAAATTTATAGGTATTGACAGGGATAAATTTTTTATCATTATTTTATTTTCTGTAACATATTAATTTTTTATTTTAAAAATTTGCATTTTAATAAATTTAATTATTCCAAATAATATATATATATATATATATATTTTAATTATTTATTTTTCATTTAATTTAATTTTGTGTTATTTTAAAAATGAAATATATTTGTATGTATTAATTTTCAACATACTTTTATATTTAATAATTTATGTAATTTTTATATAATAATTTAAAATTAAATTGCAAATAATTAAATAAATCATTGATAGATTGTAATTAATTGAATAAATCATTAATAAACTATATCTGAAAAACGAAAGGCAAGGGAAAAAATAAAATAAAAGCCGAAAGGCAACAGAAAAAGTAAAATCAGCGCCTCCACAAGCACAAAATTAAGTTGAAAAAAACGGAAAGACTAAGTACATAATAATTATGTACGAGGAAATATAATATTTGACTTGAACTTCTCAAAAATTCTGTAACCTTTAAACAACATAATATTTGAATTGAACTTCTCAAAATTTCTGTAAACTTTAAACTTCATGTTTGTGCGTTTTTCTGTTTCCATTTTATTGATCTGTATGAGCAACAGATATATTCAAAGTTTGCTTCCGGAATTTGTTCATTCTATAAGTGGTCACACGCAGCGTTGTACACTGTTCCTGAATTCAAATCAACTTAAAAAGAAGAAAGAATGAGTAAAAGGTGGATAAAGCAGGTTGGAAGAAGTATATTTATGTTTTCTGAATCTGATCGAAAGAAAATAGTGAAGATAAACTGGAAATTGAAGAGAAAAATGCTCCGGGTGAACACAGTGTGTAGAGACAGACAGATCTAACAAAATCAAAACCTGCACAAGATTACAAACATTACAGAGACGGCCATCGGAATATTTACGAGTGACCATATCAAAAATAAATATGTTTTGTTTGCAGATGAAATAATGTTTATGATTACTGTCAAAAAATTTATCAACAACTGCATCAATCTTGAATAACCATAATAAGTCGTTTGTGGCCATTACCTGGACCCTCCACAAGTACTCACTATTATGAAAAAGTAAGACTAGATCTGGCGCATTTCTATTTCTAAAGTAGGGCAAACATTTGGCCTCTTTCGGTTGTTTTTCTAGTTCGCACCAGATTGATGCACCGGCTATACAGAAATAAGGAAAGCTTGCATTCATTCAAACTTCAAACCCGCCGGCAGTTTACAGTCCTCGGGCAGCAGAAAAACTTTCACCATCAAATAACATGACCTGGCTGACAAAATCTATGTTGAGATGATCTTCAAGTTGGGTCGCATCCCAGACATGATCGTAGAATTCGAACAGTTTATAGTTTTCGAATTCGTCCACGAAGTTCCAGTTTTCACAAAGGGATTTAAGATTCAGATTCCCCGTCAAACCCTCCTCTGTTTCTTTTGAAGATCGACAGAATTCTTCCGGTGTGTCCCAAATGGGGCTCGAAGGAATGACCAGATCGTCATCTGAAGCCTCGAGGAGATAAGATAGATCAACGCCCGAGTCCGCATGTAGGGTGAGGCCTTCGTGGTCGCCAGAAATATCAGTGGCCGCAGAATCATACCCCGAGTTAGTGGAAGGATAAGAAGTGGAACAGGTAGTGGCAATCTCTTCCTCGAGGCTTTGCATGACTCTGTTTACAACCTCCTCACTGGGACAGAATTCATCTTCTTCGTCGTCTTCTACTAATGTTTGATCTAATTGCAGAAGATGAAGAAACTGCTCTGTTTCTTCACCGTGAAAGCGTTTCCGCTCCTGTACGTCTATGGACTCCGGCAGAGCCTCGAGCTCACGGTTGCGTTTCCTGAGCAGCGCCTCAGTCATGATCGAGAAACGGCCCGGAGATTCAAAGAAGGAACGGAACGGTGTTGCAAGGAGGAGAGGATGATGATAGTTTGTGTGCAGCGAGGAGCTGGTCTTTCCTGATCCGTGATTAACGGAGGGCAGAATTGGCTATATATAGTGTTTCCACATTTTATGAGACAAGGCAAGCTATACAGGATGATGATAGTTTGTGTGCAGCGAGGAGCTGGTCTTTCCTGATCCGTGATTAACGGAGGGCAGAATTGGCTATATATAGTGTTTCCACATTTTATGATACAAGGCAAGCTATACGTTTATATTCAAATTCTGTGAATAGTATAGTAGTTTGGAGACGGCTGCATGACTCTTTCCGTAGACCGGATCCACCTAGTTAAAATATTTCTAGAATGCCTGCTTCAAGAAAAAGTTGTCCATTTTTTAATGTCGGAACGTATTTCAGAAGGCAGATTCGAGATTCTGCCCAGATTCGTTCAACTGGTGATCAACCTCCAACGGTGCATTTGGTTGTGACCGGCTTGTCGTGCGATGTGGCTGGCTTGTCGTGCAGCGCCGAATAATCTCTCTCGTTTGATCGAACGATGTAACTTCTAGAAGTACAGGGGATTTGGGAATGGCGGTCTGCTCCATGGCTCCATGGTACAACGTTTGAAGTGGTTGCACGGACGTGATAACATGTGATCCAACGAAAACGAAATAATTTAATTCATCGTTTGTAATGCGTCTTTTTGTTACTTCGAAGTTCCCACTGATTTGCATGCAATGTCATTGTTACTATTGATAAATTATATGTAAATTTCAATTATCATAACAAAAAGAAAAATGTTGATCATAACTTTTCACAAACACAAGAGTGTGTATCTAATTATTATGTATAAATTACAAATAATTTAGAGTAGAACTTAACGTATTATAGCTTTTCAAAAAGTTTATACGGAGTTAAGTGGTAATGGGCAAACTGCTTGCTTGGATTTTATTTCTAAGGTTAAGCTCCAGGGATCATAGACATGATTGTTTATATTTTTAAGAGAAATAATGTTTCTGTATTACTAATTTTTTTTTGGTTTTGTTAAGGATCTTATTGACTCTAAGGACAAGAAAGAGGTGGTTCCTTGTTCCTGTGGTATTCCTTATATAGGAAAAACAGGTTGATCCATTACGCAAAGAATCTAAGAGAAAATTAATTCATTACTTTGGCTCTAGGAGAACATGCAGAAAAATCGTGTCACTATGTGTGTATAGAGGACTCCATAGTCATTGTTAAGATTGATCATTTCCACCATGGGAAATTGAGGGAGGCTATTGATATTGAGAGGCATGCTAGGAAAGAGGCTATTGAGATTGAGAGGGATGCTAGGAAAGAGGCTATTAAGATTGAGAGGCATGCTATGAACCTCAACAGTTACTGGAAATTGAGTGAGAGTTGGAATCCAGCTCTCTAGATGTGATTCCTTCCAATATTGTTTGTTTGTTATCTCGTTAGGACTGTTAGTTTTCGTGTGTTATCTTTTTAGTAATTTCCTCCTTATTCTATTAAAATTCCCCTAGCATTTCATTAGTTTTATTTTAGTTTATTCTTAATCTTTCTTCTTTATTATTATAATAGACTCTTTATTGATTTGTAATTTTACTTCCCTTAACATTTCATTTTATTTTTCTTTTTCTTTTTCTTGTTTCTTTTTCATTTTATTTCTCGTGTTCAATTCCCTTCCCCCATCGGGGTGATGTATGTGGACATGTTGATGAAAATGGAGGTTAAAAAAAAGAGAAAAAAGTGAAAAATAAAAGGAACTACCAAGCTTACCAAAAAAAAAAAATCTTTCTTCCTTTTTATTTCATTACTATCTTTATAATTATTTAGGTAAAAATTTTATTTAATTCTAATAACCAACAATTTTTCTTTTTATTTAAATATATATATTTATAATTATAATAATAAAAACCCCTTCTTCTTTTTTATTTTAACAACCAATAATTATTCTTAATATTTAAATATATATTTATATTAAAATAAAAACCCATAAAAAATTTTAGTATTGTTTTATTATTAATTAAATTAATTAATTAATTTTCTATAAGAACTAATTTGATTTTCATCTCCTAAAAATTAAGTAACCAATTACCTAATTCGATTTTCATCCTAAAAAAGCTAACTAACAAATTACCTAGCTCTCTAATGACTTAACTAACAAATTACTTAACTCTCTAATAGCTAGTTTTTAATCCATATTATTTATTCAAAAAGAAGATTGATTAACTTTTTCGCCTTATTCACATTGATTTGAAATTTCAATCAAATCTTAAAAATATAATTAATCTAGAATATTTATCTACATTATAAATTACAAAAATTTTAAATACAGAACAAATTGTTGATTAACTTTTTACTCGAAAGTCCCTTCCACTGATTGACTTGATGATGCTTATTTTTTATTACTATTTCATGTTTTATATTATTAATTAAAAATTTTTTAAAAAGAAAAAGACCGACACAAAAAGAATCCAATATTGACCGAAAAGCCCCTAAAGAGTTCCATAAATTCAATATAGTGTCCACTTTAATAATTTAAAATGATTTTAGTATCGAAGCGATTGTTAAATAAAGACTTTATCTAGTCAAAGGAATTGTCCGGAAAGCCAAACTTGGCCGGAATTTGGGTAGTTTTTTTTTAAGAGTGTTTGAATCATATTTTTGATGGTGGAAATGGATTCAGCCGCATCGAAAACCTCTAGAACACCCAAAATATTGAAGTTTGATAGCTATAACGTGGATTTACAAAAATCCTTGCTAGATTTTCTTAAAATCTTACCTGAATTTCAATGATTTTCAGGGCAAAAAAGCAGTCTAGTTAGACTACTGTATTACTTTAAATTAAATAAAAAATCCACTCTAATCTTTTAAATATCGCATGCATATGTTTGTAAACGAGAGGGTCCCATTTCCTTAGAAAAAAGTTCCCCAATTTGAGAGGGGGGCATACGTGGGAAATTCCGTCATTCTTTTAAGATATTAATCACATCCACCCACCCAGATTTAATCTTTTATGAATTTCAAGCACAACACCAAGCTATAGGCAGGGATGGCCTATAGGGCGCTCCTTAACCCTAATTTTGCTGTGGCAGAGGTATTATGATTCAACAACCATGCAAAGTTTACTATCCTTTTGTATTTGCTAAGATCAGATATTTGAGCCTATTTTTTACTGTGGGTACACTGCTTCAGTGGCATTCACTTAAACTCTTTCATCCGTTGTAACAATGTGTGAAGGGACCTCCTTTTTGACAGTGGCATGCTCATATTACCTTTACCTAGTCCTAGGACTCAAAACACATATTATGATCTTTCTTGTACTCTTATAATCCTCTGTATTTATTTATGATGCCTTTATGCTGAATAGGAAGCCTAACTGCTACTTCAAAATCATTTATACCTCTGGTGTTTGAAAGGCATACCTGTCTTTGTCATTTGTAAAGAGGATGTTTTCTTCCTTTTGCAGCATAAACTTACATTTCGACTTGGAGTTAATGATGCCCATTGTGAAATGAATCTTGAATATAGGTGCAAAAATGCAGTTGCACCCACCCAGGTTTGATCATCCTTTGTCTAAGAAGGTGCTTTCTTTTACAATCTTTCATCTACTCCCAGTGCTGATGTGATATCTCTGATCTTTATAATGACAGTTTTGCACTTGTTTAGAAAACCTCTTCGAAATATGAGAGTATGTCAAAAATCCCTTTATACTTCATAACTCTATATACTAGCTGCAGTATCTCATGGGAAAACTAGGCTCAGATTCTTACTGTCAACTTAGGACAAACTTATTTTGAAAAGGCACTTGCTCCATAAATGGATTTACTTCCAATAAGGCCATTCTTTGATCAGCTTTGCATGTCTGTCCTAGGGTTTTTAGCACTTAAATCATAACCAGCTTCTGTCTTTACTTGCTTCTTCAACCTCTTTCTCCCTGCATCTTTAACCAATCAGACTTTTAAAAACAGTCAATGCCTTGGCCATCTGCTCATGAATGAAGGAGGCCCTTCACTTGGCAAAGTATCTGAAGATTGTTTGATAAGCCTGCCAGACAAGGATTTTTCTTGGATATGATGGTAAGCAAACAAACTTGAAAACATTAATACTTTTACCTCTGCCTGCAATCACTATTGTGCTTCAAAAAACCCATAGTCAAGGTGTCACTGTCTCACTGTACTGCTCTTTGCTAAGGGGAACTGAAATGTCACCATTTGCCTTGGTAAATTTATGACAAATTATTTGAAAGATAATCTCTGTGAGTAGGGAGGTTAGCATCCTTTGAAAAACAACCACCTTTTCTTCTGCCTGTGTAATGACATGATTTGTCAACATTTCTTCAATTTGGTCTTGTTGAAACAGCAGGCTGCTTATGATTAGAATTGTCTTCACTAATGATATGCCTCTCTAAGGTTTAACAATTCATATGATTTGAAAACTTCAAATGACTTCCTTTACAAGACCAAACTCTGTTTTCCCTTTAACTTGCATACTTCAGATTCTAGCCCTGTTATGATCATCACTTACACTCAGAAAACTTAGAGTCACTGTTTCACTATTCAGTAAAAAGCAAACCTGGGCTTTTGCAATCTTTAAAGTCAACATTGGCCAGCGCCCTCTGCTTGTAGATGAAGGAGGCGCACTAACCCTCTGCTTGTAAATGAAGGAGGTTCTTGGCCATGAAAAATTACCAGTTTGTTGTGACAGTGGTGTCTTTCTCTTACTGTGATTTTCATGCTGAAAGGAAGCTGCAAGGTCTTGATGAGTGACTCTCTGTCTTGCAGATATATCTCAGGCTCATGTTTACATTGAGAAGCAGCTGTTCTTCTGAATGTAGATTCAAGAATTTTCTCCTGAGATGAAGTTATATTTCCTATCTTTGTAGAATCCATAAAACACTGTGAAACACCTAATAATCAGCTTGAGACTGTGGTTTATGCAGTGCTGATACCTAGGGGTGTGCGAGTGGCGCGACTTAGAGCTGTGATCAACTTGATTTTCAGAGTGGGAGGTCTGTTATGAATGGTCTGTATCAGATGGAGGTTTTTTTTTTTGGGCTTTTGATGGTTGCCAAGGGTAAAATGCCTTAAAGCGCCACTTCCTAACATAGGGGAGGCTTTTGAAACAGACTTGGATTTGCCTTTTAAAGCTGATGGGAAGATCAATAGGGCTGAAGCTAGATAGGATAGTGATAATGAGTTTTGACTTTGACATGGGCGGACTGAAAAGTAGGAGGGCGAAAAAAAGTTTTATGAGGGTTTTCTAGATGACAGATTGACATATGGAATTCAGCTTCTAGAAAACTCAGCTATGGATATAGTCATCACTAACATGTGAAAAATACTGATGACTAACAGAGGCACAACGCAATTTTAGATGGATATGCCTTGTGTGAAAGGAGTGATCTCATTGGAAGTGGTTTAGGGTTTGCAAGCTCTTAACTTATAAAAGGAAGAGGATGGCAACATTAGAAGGTTTTTGATGATATGAAATTTTTCTGAGTATATGGTCTGTTTAGACATATCTCATTCTCTTGATATTTAGCTGAGAATAATGTTGTTTAGTATTGGGTGTTCCTGGTCGGGAATCCCACCTCTTCCCATTGAGTAGCTCTTGGGAGAGTTTTCATTGTATTGTCCATTATATGGCTGAAGGTCAAGCTTCTTATTTCAACTACAACGTAGATACTGTTGAGGGTTTGGTTGTGTTTGCAAGCTGCAGCAAGTGGAGGCTAGATCTCTTCATATCTAGGCCATTCCAATGCTCCTTTTCAGTGGTGGAGGCTTCTTTTCCATTTGGTGGAGAGTATTGGATGATAAGAGCTTCATTTTATGATCTTGGCATGTGGCCAACCACATTCTAAACCCTACAACGCAGTTTTACTTCCAGATATGCGTTATTCCTGTAGGTGCTGTTGAAGGGTCTTTTGGCATACCATCTGGAGAGCTAGTTTTCAAGTGTTGGGGATCTGCCCTTCACTTTGGAGATCCATTGGAGGAGATCATTCTCTTGTTCATATAATATCAGATCCAGTTCCAGATCTCAATATTTCTGTAGATCTGCCATCTAAAAACTTAGATCTACAAGTTGTACATGGTGTAATGCTAAAAAATCCAAGGGGATTCTAAAGAAGAGCCTATATAGTGTGTGGATCTGTTATAGATCTGAATTTTCATGCACTAATTTTATCTAGATCTAAAGTGTAATCTACAGTTGTTTTAGCTCATTAAAATGATGTTGTAAGGCTTTTTCCAGTCTTAATTCATGGTTGCAGCACCTCTTTTTGAGGATTTTCTTCCATTGGAGACTTGTATTTCCTATTATGCATCTTATGGGCCATCTTTTACATCTTTTTTTCTGCCGCAAATACATTTGAAAGGTCTCCATATTGGCCTCTTGCTTTGTATTTGATGATATGTGTTATTTTCCTGCAAATATGCATTGTATTTCTGCATTCCCCATTTGAGAATATTACATGAGTGCCATAAGACATTTATTTGCATGATTCAGTTGTTTAGATAAGTGTTGTGCTATTTAGCATCGGGTGTTCCCGAGCGGGAATCCCACCCTTACCCATGGGGGACTTCGAGTGCCTACTCTGGGAAGCTTTTCTTGGGCAACATTCATCATCTGGAAATTAGTGCCACTTTCAGCCACTCTCATCCGCACTTCTAGCTATAGGAATTATGCATTCCTGAACTTCGGTTTGAGGGTTGGAATGTTGTTCTTAGTACTTCAGCTGAGAAACCTATGGAGGGATCAGCTCTTCACAATGTGGATCCATTACAGTCTTCCAGGAGTTTCATTGTCATATTCGGCATGAGGCCATCCATATATTATCCTATGCAGCAACATTTCCTGCATGAATTGCGTAATTTTGTAGTGAGGGTTTGAGGAGAAGAAAAAGTTCCAAGAAAATCAGCTTGGAATCTTGTGAGGGATTAATCCTTCACTCTAGGGATCACTTCAGCAGCCTGGGATCAACATTGTTTTATATATCAGCAGGCTACATTACTAGCCCTCCTAGACAACATAGTATTTCCCAGCAGTTGTGCATGCAGCAGCTGCATATTCAGTGGAGAAGCTAGAACTCAAGTTTTGAGCTTGGGAATCGGGAGAAGGGGCCAACCCTTTAGTTAGTGAGTTGAGTGGGTGCTATTGCAGCAGATAGATCATTTTTTCAGCCCTAAATCAACATTTTTCTCCAGGTAATGTGTAACTCAGCCAACAGAGGTGCAGTGTGCAACCCAAAAAGGGCCGAAATTCCAAACCCAAAATCTGGCCAAACCATTTCTCAGTTTTTCTGGGTTTTTTTAGTACATTCCGTGGTTATAATCCCATATATTTCTAAGCACTCCAAAAACCTCTCGCACATATATATTCTTCCCATCACACAACAGTTTCCAGCAACAACAGTTTATACCTTCCAGTGCTAAGTTTCATTAGTTTATTTTAACCATCTTATGGCTTGAGTGCATTATTTTTGGAGCAATGTGTATATTCATCTGTGATTATAATGATATGGATCAACTATTTCTTCTCATATGTATGATGTCTTGATGTATTCCAACATTTTCTAGTTCTACATGTTTTACTCTTATTTTACTGTAGTTGGAATTGTGCATATGTTCTATATTCATGTCTTTCCCATTTTGGGATATTACATGATGTAAATCTGAATAATGTCACAATGTTAAGGGGTGAAGTTAATGTGTTAATGAATAAATTTAATTATCAAATCAAAGAACAATATATCCCTTTGAAAAATTAACATGGTATCAACGTTGAACTAAAGAAAAGTCATGGATATCACCCCCCATGGAGACACTTTTGATGGAAGCAAGAAGAGGATGGTGGAGACCTTAAATAATTCTAGGGGATGAAGGAAACCCTAGGTACTTAGTGCATAAGGGTTTTATGGTTAGGGTTTCATAGAAACCTTGGTTTATGGCAAAGACTTGATATATGACAAATTTAGTGAAGCCCTAGATGGGATAGTCTCTAGTAGGCCTGGTTGTTGATAAAGTTGATTGAAGGCAACATTGTTATGTGGACTATGGATAGTAATGTATCTTGAAGGTTAGTTCAAGGGGGAGAGGGTAATCTCTCATTGAAGATAATTATTCCTTGACTTATGATGTTTCTTTTTGTTTTAAATACTCTTGTTTAGACTTATGGATCTAATTATTATGATTGTTGCTTTTGATCATTACCCATACTTCTTGCATGTATATTTGAGTCCTTGGATTTTTCTAACCTCCTTGATGATATGTAATAAGTGGATCCTCCTTGATGCTCATTTGAGATGCAAGAAAGAAAATCTAGATATGGAAAAGGTAAAGAGGCACCCGATGAGAAGGTGATAAGCAGTACAAGTTTCCTATGTGAATATGGACAGGTATTTGAATGCTACAAGGTATGCATGTTATACTATTTCAATGTTATGTTTCAGCTATAATATTTAATAGCAAGGTTATCCCTATGGTATGTTGAGAATGTATTGTTCTCAAATGGCTCATATGAAAGTGATTTGGATCCATGGTTAATATGAAATGGTGCACCTGGTATTGAGCATTTTGATCATGATGATCTTCTTTATTTTATGAGGCTACTTATTGTTGATCTTGGATATAGTGGTATAACTTTATCTTTGGCTAACATCTATTTTTTTTGGATATCCCAATCCTGTGGAGAAGGCTAGCACCTTGAAGATGATACTATTGATACTTGTCATGCATTATGCATAGAAGGATTGACTCTTTATAATTTTTTTGATGAACATGATTAAATTATGGGAAAAATAGATGAAACTCTTGTTGTTTTGATAAAGTTACCTTTCTTTATCATATTGATAATGATAATAATGGTAACATTGATGATAAAGGTATAATTATGAGGTTGATACTCTAAATATTTTTACTAACTATGATCATGTCTTGATGTGATGGTAAATATGGCATATGGAAAAACTGATTATCCTAATTTGATGGATTGACTTGATATTGTTACATTTTTCTAATACCCTAATCAATCGAATCTAATCACATGATGAAGGATTGATATCATGACGCTGATGACCATGATGGATATATGTTTTATTTTATGATCTAACAAATCTATTGTTGCATGACTCTAGTATAAACATCTTGATGACATGAAAGAAGATGAATGAAGTGTGTGGTAGTGTATTAAGTGCATGGGCAGAGGAAATACATTTTGCTTAGAAGGGAGGCTCTTACCTACATAAGATTCACGGGTCAAAATGGCAGGTAAAACATTAGTGGAAAAAGTTAAACATGTAATAAGATAATTTAAAAAGGAAACATAGCATGCTACATAAACAATGAAACAACAAAAAAACAACATGCACAAGATACACACTCAATAGAGAAAACACACTAATAACTCAACAATGGAGAAATTATCCCTTTATTAGGTGCTGGTAGTAGTAGAAGATAGAATGCTAAATATATTGTAGTGGATCCTTCAAGCTAGGGAGCTTCAATATCCAAGACAAGGGGGTCTCTTCCCCTCAAATTTTCAGCAAGCCTCTCTTCCCTCTCAAAGGATGGTAGATCGATGAACATGTGGTGAAATCCTCTCTCTTGGAATGAGATGTTGGGAGGCCAACAACTGGTCCTTCCAATCCTCCTGCCACTAGACAACACAAGCTGGTTTGCTAAGGAGAGATTTGGCCAACATAACAATGTCTCCTATTTCTCTTCCCAAGGCTGGCTTTTATAGACCATTTTCAAATTTTCCCTCCTTCTCTTGGCCCAAGATGGATGGTGACACAAGAGTGGGGGTATGATTTATTTGTGTCCTGCACTAAAGCCTCAAGGTGGCTCAAAGGTGATTGTACTTGGCTAGGTTGAGTGAGAATATTTTTCACCAAGTGTGCCAAGTGGTCTCAGATGGTGACATTCGGTCATCCCTAGGGCCATGCAACTATCGAAGGGATAGCCACGTAGTGTACAACTATTGAAGAAAAAATGCACTGCACACCAAGAGCCAATGTTAACTATGTGCAGTCAATAAATTTTGTCCTTTGAACTTAGGAAAAATTAAAATTTTGGATCCTCCTAATGTATTTCTTTCCTAGAAACCTTTATCTATACCTTCTACTTGAAATTTTTAATGTCTTTTGTCCGTAATATTTTCCAGTGTTAACAATTTCTCCCTAATGTATGAGGCCTAGGAAGAACTTTATAGCCGAAATACATTATAGTTTATTTTATATGTGACCTTTTGAGAGAGAGAGAGTAAATTTCTTTGGAATTGAGTTGAGAGACCCCTTGCCTTGAGTAAAAAAGACATTGTGCTTTGTTGGAAACCTGCAAGAGATAGAATTAATAAAATATTTCTATGAGGCAGGCATGTCCCATGCTCGTGATGTTTTGAATAGTTAAGCTTATATAAAAGATAATGGTTTTGTTTATGCCACTTTTGGTAGTGACCTGCTACTGGTTGATGACGACAATTGCCGACAACCTCAGGGGCATTTTTCTTTGAAATAAGGTTGAATGTGGTGCCCACATGCATAATATTGGTTTGAAATGTTTGTTTAGAATGACTGCTCATTGTATGCATGGGTCTTTGACTGTTGGGGACCTTCCTGTGTAAGCATTGCTGAAAAATATACTTATCAAGTTACGGGTCTTCGACGAATTCTGACATAGTGCAATAGTTATGAAGTACGATACCATATTGACATGAAATCTTATCTTGAATTCGAATTTCAAGAGGATTGATGAAATCAATGAGCAATGATGATTCCCATAGTGCCATTTTTGGATGACCCTATTGAGGTGAGGAGTCATCCAAGGTACTACCTCCTTCTTGGAAAAATGTTTGTTGTAGTTGACAAGAAGGAAGCATCAACTGATTGAAATGAGTACTGATACAAGGGACTCGAGTTTCTGATGTAGCAAGGCATGATATGATGGGTTAACTAGGAATGATGATGATAAATTGTTATAACTGAGGATGGTAGTTAAGTGGCTCGATGTCGAAGCTGTAATGCGAGTGGTGAAAGTCATAGAAATTTCTGGTGAGACATCCCTAGGGTCAATAGGATGTCCAGGGTGGGTGTTATATGGTTTCTATGAGTGTCATGGTCGGGTGTGGTAAAATAATGCATAGCTCCAACCAAGGGTGAATAGGTACTGCTGCCAGGTGAGACATGTAAATGGATGGGTGGGAGCGCTCTCCTAAAAAATATTTGTACACTTTCCAAAATAATATAGAATAGATTTAGATGTACAATCACAGAGACAGGTGCCTCTATAAACATGAAATAACCCATCACTATGGTGTGAGGAGTGTGATTTATTGACGGTGGGGGGCCCATTGGTTGGTCTCAATGCGGGGGTGATGAAGTGGATGAAAAATGTTGCAGATGGGCTATGTTGATGGGGGTGTGATAGGCCAAGTGTGAGACACGGTACTGTGTTTTTTGATCTGCTTGTGAGAATGGTAGCCCAGGAAAGGGGTTTTAACATGACATGGGTAAAAATTAACTTGATGTGTGATGGATGAATGAACATGAAATGCTTACTAGGCTTGGTTTTTGATGGCCATGGCTCCAGACCTTTGGTGTATGGCTCTACGAACCTGCAAGGGTGTTTATCATGTGCAAGGTGGGGTGATGATAAACATGGTCGGGTGAATGAAACCTATGGTTGATTTATTTGGAGAAATGATGTCAGGATATGCAAAGCTTCTTTAGGGAGCCTATCATGCTAGGGGTAAAATGATACTTGCTCTTGTACCTTTGTTGGCTAGGACATATGGTGATTCAACATGTTTGTAATACCTGCAACCAATACCCCAAGTAAAAGCATCTTTTTCATACAAACATATTTGAAATAATTTGAATGTAATGAAATAAGAGAGGGCATACCTGTTGTGACTCAAAATTACTTTTTCTGAGGTGTGGATTTATGGGGCCTAGTTTGAACATGATGAAGTGCTGATCACTGTGTTTATCTCAGTTTTGTGATCAGGTAGTCTCAGCTCTAGTTATGGTCTATCGAATAAAGAGAAAAGGGAGATTTATGGGCCAATATGGCTCATTTCAACTCATTTGTGTCTTTTTAGGGTCTGAGGTCAGATTTGAGCCCTTGTTCCCGATATTTTCTTGCCTTTGCGATCAGCCTGAGAACCTGGGATTCGTGTCGTTGGTGTTACGTAGGACCCTAAACGTCTTGCTTTTCATTTTTGTCACTTTCTTGCATGGGGGATTTGTACAAATATGGATTTGTACAAACTCTATACCCATTTCTGGGCCCGACTACGCAAGCGATGAAGGCTAACTCACGCGGTCATTGCGCCTAAGCTTTGCACAGGCGTGGCAAAGTCCATTTTTTTTATAATCTTTTTGGTTTTAAAAACCTGATTTTTGGTTTTTTTCTCTGGTGACAGGATGTTATGGTGGGAGAGGGATGAACCTGATATCTGTGCACCTATGGCCCAAGACCCCAGTGCTCGGGGGGGTTTTGGCTCAGTATGGGTTACTCAAGTTTTTATAGAACAACCTACTGAGATCGCAGGATGGATTACTGCAATACTTGGTCCGTTGTTGGAAAACGAGACGACGTTTTATGGTGTTGCATCGTAGCGACTATGATCTGGACAGAGATCGACGTTTACTTTATGAATCATTTACTGCCTCACGGGGAGGCTCTTTCGTATCCACTCCCAGCTGGGGGAGTGAACATCCATCGCTGGGCCCAAGATCATTGTGGTACTAATGCGATAACTCAAGAATGAGTGCGTGTGAGCTCTATGACTGAATTTTATGAGAGGTATGCTCTGGCGAGATAGTTCGCATATAAGGGTTGGAAACACCTCATCAAGTGTCGGGCCCACATATTGCAGTTTGGCACCAACTTCGAGGGGGTGAATTCTTTGACTGGGCTCACTGTTTCTACCAGGGCATGGTTACATAGCTGGGCAAGGCCCAAAGGGGGACCATTAAGGTCTTCGATTATGTGAGTATCCTCTATAGCATCATGTATGAGAGGGTAGTGATGCTTCAACCTTTTGTGGCAGTGCCCCTAGGTCCTCCAAGGGATCCTAGGATGCGTCAGTGGGCACCTGTGATGTCTCGTGGTGGAGGAGGAGAGATGGGTCACTACTAGGATGCGACAGTTGAGGCGTGGTTCGAGTTGAACTCGCAAATGTTTCTAGACTACCTGTAGTCTGCGATGGAATTCTTAGGGGACTCGAATATGGGTCTTACTGCAGGTTATGGATGGGGCTCGACAAGTATGACTTTTGATGCTTTTCTGCATTTTGAGGATTTTTATTATATATAGATCTATTTGTCTATGAAGGTGACACTGATACTATTTTTGGTTTCTCTTGCAAATGTGGGTTCGATAGGGCATCCTACTGCTTGCTTGGTAGGTCATCAGCCTTTGAGGAGGGTCCCAGTTCAGGCTGGTCAGGCCACGGTTGGGGGGCAGGGTGGTGCAAAAGGCTCTTGAGGGGAGGGCAGCAACACTACAACTACTGTTGGGGATGTTTTTCTCCTTGCCCATGCTGACGTGACCGAGGCACGAGCAACGGAATTCGAGGCACGAGTAGTGGTAGTTGATGTAATATTCCAAAATTTGCATTCAGCAAATTGTAATATTAAATTTTGTTGTTTTCACTTAGGAGATGAATAAATGGGTAAGGAAGCCCATGCATAATAAAAATATGAATAAAATCCCTCATAATGTGAAAAGGGCTCAACATAAGAGCTGGATTTCACACTCTCATGTGTGAACAGGGACCTTTGCATGTGGACAAGGTCAAGTTTGAGCAATTCAACAACGCTAGGATAAGAGTGGAGATCATCTTGTGAGACAACACAGAGATAGTGGGAGGAAGATTCCTTGGTGGAGGAAACCCTAATGAGTGGGGCCCAAGTCAAGAAGGCTCACACATGTTTAAAAGGAGGGCAAGGTAGCCATAGCAAGACATCTTATGAATGATATTTTGGATTTGTCTATTTAGACTATTCTTCTTTCTTCAACTGTTTAGTTGAGATTGTTGTGCTACTTAGCACAAGGATCTCCTGTTTAGGAATACTTCTCCTTTCTTGAGAGGCCTATTGAAGGAGATTGTACTGATTTTCCCCACATCCAGGCTTGTGGCCAAGCATCCTCCTTCAGCTACAACATTATTTCTGCAGTAGTATAACTTTGTGTTGCAAGGTGTTGCAGTGGGAGTTCACAACACCACTTCTTGCACGCATTTTTCAAAGGAGGGAGCCTCCATTCCTTTGGGAGATTAGTAAGGAAAGCTCAGGAGCAGATTTTCATATATTGGCATTTAGCCAAAGAAATTCCATCATCTACAACATAGTCCCTTGTAGGAACCATGTCCTTTCTTGCAGAGTTGCAGTGTGAGGGTCAATCCCCTCAATCTTGAGTTGCTCAGGGAAAAGGCCAACCTTTCTCCTGGAAGGCTTGTAAGAAGGATACTCCTTCAATTCTTGTATTATTTAGCTATATATATATAGAGCTTCAGTTAGTCTATGTTTTTAATATCCATATTTATAGATCTAATTTTTTTGTGCTAGTGCTTTCATGAAACCCTTGCCGTGTTATCTTCCTGATGTGTAAAAGGGGCTAGATCCCTATTTTTCTTTATGTTTTGAGAAATAAAACTCCATATCTGATGTTTGCATCATATTGTATCAGAAACCCTCTTTAAATGACGATGTGCATGCTTCATAAAACTCTACATAAGTCAAGTCATGGGATTTGGGCTTTTTTAAGCCATATTGGGACCATGAGATCTTTTTAAACCATAAAAAGTGATTTGTTTCTAAATATTTTCTTTATGTAAGTCCCATAATACATGATCTAAGGGATCTCAGCATTATTTCTTCCTATTATAATGAAATTATCTAGGAATAATGTTTTTAGGGCTCATATTGTTGCTTTTCCCCACTTGTGGCTGATATAATTGTTACACAACATTTTGTCACCGTCCCTGCAATCCCTCATCCCGTACATTGGAGGACTATTCCAATGATATGTGAATAGTAAAATGTCCTGAAAAAACCTTCATGGCATCCTCCTGCATAAGGACAAACATTCTCCTAAAGAACATTTCCTCTAAAAAACGCTAAAAACAGATGTTTTAGCCTTGGCGTGGCTAGCCAGTTCATCCCTCGTGCTAATGGGGGAAATCCACACTAGAGGGTGCGCAAATTCGCGCTCTGTCCCTATGTTTCAATCGTGCCAAGCCTATTAAAGAATGTTCTTAAAAATAAATGGTGGAAGTTTGATTCTAACAAACTCCAGAATGAATCATCAAAAGAAGTTGAGTGGTTTGGCTCCGGATCTCCATGTATAGGGAGTGGTTTTCCACCTCTCATGGAACCTTCCTAAGAGATAGGACCTATCCCATGATTATAGAGATCCCAACATCCCTTCCTCCATCTATAAAAGCTTTCCCTCTCCATTTGCAAGCTAGTTGAACTTTTGGGAAGGGAATGATAGCTTAGTGACGATCAAGAGCAGAGCCGAGGAGAACCCTGTGAGAGAGAGAGTTCTGTCAAATCCCTGACAAGCTTTGTTGAGACGTGATCTGCTGCAAGCCCTACCGAAGGAAGGTCATAACGTCAGAGCATTTGGTTGTAATCTCCCTTTTTGTCATCTATAATATAAGCGACTCTGATTTTGGTTCCATTCGTGTGTCTACTCTTTTATGCAATGCAATGAATTATATATTCTCTGACTGATATATAGTTATATGCTTTGAATATTACGTTGTATGTCATCGTTTCTCTGCATGTGTATAGGTATCTGGATGTGTCAAATGGAAGGATTGTGATCTGTCAGGCTAAGGACGAGGAGCGCTGCTTCTTTCTCGACAACAGCAGTGTGGGATTTAAGGTAGGCTACTCATCACGATCTTTGTCTTTTTGATAACTAGGAACCAATGTCATTACGTGATTCAATTGTTGCTAGACCCAATATAGGGCTAGTGGGATCACCTCTGTCCACAGAGGGGATTTACCTCCACAAAAAATTTGGCGACTCCACTGGGGAACAGCAAGAGTTTGTCCTTCTTCCATTGCGTTGTTTTTTGCATTTTGATTGATTAGTCTACTTTTATGGTTCACCTTTCTTGGTGTTTAACCCCTATTCAGCCCCCAGAAGACCAGATCCAGTCTCTGTTTGTCCATTTTCATCATTTTTCTAGGGTAAACTCGATTGCCGCCATTTTGCCTCTGACAGTCACGCCAACTGGTGCTTGTTTCTAGTTAGGCCCCTGCGCCAATGCCTTTTTGGCGCAGATTACAACCAAATAGGCGCGCCAACTTTACTTGGTGTTAGGGTTTGCTTGCTTTTGGCCTCTCTGAGATTGATTTTTGGTCCTGGTGTCATTTTTCTGATTGATTGAGTGCCTTGAAGTCATTTTTTACTGTGTTTGGCCCTTGTCCTCTGGTTGTTTGCCCTTTACTATCAGTTTTGCATTCTAGCCCTAGGGCTTCTAGGTGCTTCAGTGTGCTTAGCCTCCCATGGGATTTTTGGGTCCTTGATTGCCCAGTCAATTTTTTTTTTTGCTTCTTTGCATTCGTCTTGTTTAGTCCCTTTGAATTATTGCGTTTATTGAGTGATTGCCTTCTCTTTCATTCAATCTCGCTTTGTGTTACTCCAAGCCTAGATTACATGGTTTGTTTGAGTCTCTTTCGAGATTCTTCTTCGCTTTGAGGGATTTCATCATCGGTCTGAGTCTTGATTGTGTGCATTTGAATTGAGTGAACTTGTTTGTCTCAACTCTCTCTTTGTCATTTCTCGAATTGGTGTTTTCATTAGTTTTTCATTCATTTAGTGCATTTTCTCTAATATATTGAAAAATACAAAAACAAAATCTTTTGCATTTTGATTGGCATAGTGAAAATTGAAAGCTCTCTCACAGTACTAGTGTTATATAACTCTAGAGAGAAGTTTTCTAGTTTCATTAGCTTTCATTGGAAACATTGGTGGATTTTTTTGCGTGTTCGTTTTGTTGTCATTTGAAAGCCCTCAACTCTCCCGTAGATAGCTCTTCATTGAAAAAAATGACATTTTGTGGCATGCAGTTTTCATCTAGAGGTTTTATGATATCTGACATTCGATAGGGCCTTGAAATTGAAACTTAAATTGAAGATCAACTTTAAAATTTACTGAATTAACCTAAGGCAACATTGAAACATTAACGGAACATCTAGTAGTCTAAGGTAGAGACGTGTTCCGGCGTCTTTAAGCCTAGCAGCTATCACTCACCATCTAGCTATAGACGGCGCTAGTACGGACTTGTGCTCCCCGTACCATCGAGTATATAAAGGGAGACCCCATTAGTTTGAAATCCTTTATCTGTAGGAAGCCGAGTCTGTCGCCTTTTACCCGTGATACACCGGACACAACATTCAGGGAGATTACCTGCATGTACATCAAGTCCTTGGTTGATTTCTATTTCATTTTTACCAAGGTGTATATGGAAATTCACGGATATCTGGTACACCCATTTACCTAGATTACCAGAGCAGTCATTTTGAACTTTACTGACTCCTTAAACTTGAAAAGATCATCAAGCGCTTGTCCTTTCATGATTGTTTCCAAAATGAAAGTGATAGAGTCATATTTTACTCGTTTCTAGATTCTTAAAACATGAAACAGTAAAATTTCCAGTTTCAATGTGGTAAAATTAATCACCTACGATCACACGCCCATTTAGAGATTGATTTTTCAGCCTTTTATTGTTTGCCTTGGTTTTTTCTCGTGCGTCTTTGTTTTTTATCTCTTCCTCTTTTTTGCTACAGTCACAGTGGCGGAACCATAAGTTTCTTCTACTAGTATTCCTTATACAGACGATTCATCAAAAGTCTCCCAGTCCTCCGCTGAGCATCAACAGCTCATTGTATCTGAGTTTCCCGATGGGGGACTGGTTATATCTGAACTTCCCTTTGGAGGCCAGTTGACTTCAATTGGCCCTTGTCCAATGCTTGGTTTGGATTTGGAGTAGGGGAACACTTCCCTCCTCTTACATCGGGTTCGCCTTTCTTGGCTACTGTCATACCTCCTAATCCCTGTCTTATTTTAGAAGATCTTACGATAGGTTCAGATATGGACTCATCCTGTCCTTCTCCTAGTGAGGGAATTCCTACTTCTGGTGAAGAATACTAGCTTTTTACCAAAGACATCCTCGAACCTTCTGTTATGTCTTTGACTGGTCCTTCTCTCCCAGTTGGATATAGGTCTTTAATTCAGGTCATGGCTGCCATTTCCTCCATAGGAGTATCGACTCTGTCCATGAGGCCATCCATTCCCTCGTTAGGGATGTCGCCATCGACACCTCTCACGGCATCTCCTTTTGTTACATCGGCACCTGTTAGACCTACTGTCTGCGTGGCTACCTCTACGCATGTTGTCACTACTCAGTCAACTAGGACCTCTTCAGTTCCCGAAGACATTTATATAGCTTCTGCTATTCTGGAGAGCATTTCTCCCGAGGAGTATCTGCTGTCTTTACAGCCGTCAACCTCCGAGGTTGGTCAGTCCTCTCAAGATCTTAACCGTCCTTAATTTTCCCATTATGGAGTAGATGGTGCCCCAATTTACGTATTTCCATATCAATATGATGAGCAAGGCAACCCCCTTCGTTTTCCTGCTGATGAGGCTTATCGGTATATTAACGGTTTTCTGTCTACCCAACCTGGGCAACCTTCTAATCAACAAAGGGCAACCCTTTTAGGGACAACCTTTGTTTCAGCAAGGATATGCTCCTAGCCCACAAGGACAACCCTTCCAGGGACAACCTTCAGCCTAGCCAGGTTATGCATATGACTCGCAAGGACAACCCTTACAGGGACAACCTTCAGTCCAGCAGGGATTGTTTTACAGCCCGTAAGGACAGTCTTACAATCCTTAAGGTCAACCTCTGCAACCTCACCCTGTGGTCTAGCTAGGGAAACCTCAAGGACTGGCAGGGAAATCGGGGTATCAACCTAGACCTCCATACGGTCCTGGGAGCCAAACCCATCCTTCTTAACCGTTGGTGCAGCCTCAACAACCTCATTTTTCAATTGGTAAAAATGTTGCACAGCCAGGGCCATCTTATGGTCCTATCATAGGTCAACCTGGTTATCAGGCACAACCTAGCCCTCTCCCGCCATCAGGCCAACCTGCTCAGCCAGGGCAGCTTGGTGTCCTTCATCAGCCAGGTCAACCTGTTCAACCAGGACAACCTGTACAACCAAGTCAACCTGTTCAACCAGGACAACCTACACAACCTGTTAACCCTGCTCAATAGCCGATCTATTCTATGCCATAGCTAAATCCACCTGTGCGCCCGACCTATTAGACTCAGCAGGTTCCCACTTACCAGCGTCCCGTTCGACCCCAAGGCAGCTATTACCTTCAAGGTCAGTCTCGACCAGTTTACAACCCGCCCCAAGGTTCTGGTTATTACCTTCAAAAACCAGGCTATACTTATACTTCACATTTAAATCCATACACTGCTCAAACGGGGCCCACATATAATTAGAATCACTACCCTGGTTATCAACCCCCGTATCCTAGTTTTCAGCCGCCATATCAACCCAATTATATGGCTTATACCCCCTATGGTCATAACCAATGGGGGCAGAGTTATGATCAACCAGGCTGGAGTACAGGTACAGGTCCTTATCGGGGACCAGGCATGCCTTTTAACCCTCAATTTCCTTTTCTCACCACGTTGGAATTACTGGACGTGTCCAAATTGACCAATGATCCGATTCTTCATCATCCATATTGGCCTCCGGTTCCGACGAAGGTGCCTGGTGATTGTCCTAAGTTCAAGGGTAAATCTGGAGAAGACCCCCAAGCACATGTCATGAAATACCATTTGTGGTGTTCTTCGAAATCTTGGATAGATGAATCGATTCGTCTACGTCTTTTCCAGCGCACTCTCACCAGTGCTGCTGCTAAATGGTACATAGAACTTTCCCGCCGTATTTTTCAAGATTTTAATACTCTAGCTATGGCATTCCTGATGCATTTCCAGCAATCGGTTCGCTATGAAGCCGGGACACATCTCCTGACATCTCTGAAACAGGACAAAGGCACTCATATTTAAGATCATATTCATGAATGGAGACGTCATCGTCGTCTGATCAAGTTTGACATTCCTGATCAAATTCTAACTCGCTGGTTCACTACCTCCTTTGTCAACAAGATTGCACAAGACATTGCTATGGGGGCATGTGTAACCGAGGAACAAGCCATTTCTCATGCCCAGTACCTCGATTTAGTGTACTCCCAGTCCGGCACGTTATACGATATCTTGACTGATGCCCCATGACCAGGGACCTCTAAAGCACCAGCTACCCCATCGGTTGACGATGTTATTGGTTCTGTCTCTCAGACTTCTCGCAAGTCTTCCAATGGGAAGTAGAAATCAAATCATTCCAACAATTCTGCTCCTTAGGCTACTCCAGATTCTGGTAAGACCGCAGAGGTCAATGCCATTCAGGACAATCTTGTGGACAAGACTTCCAAAGGGAAAAATAAGGGCAAAGGCAAAGCCAAATCCGATGCCCCAAAACCAGAATCGTCCAAACCACGTGCTGATGATGGTTCGCAACAAAAACTAAAGTACCCTTGCCTGATCTGCGATGAAGACCACTACACCAAAGATTGTCCCAGACCTTCTGAGATTAGTCAAATTCTTAAGGGCTCTAAGGGAACTTCGACAGTTCTTAAGGAACCTTTTCCATCGCAGCAGACCCAGATGGTTGAGAAGCCTTCGCCATTTGCGCTGTTTGGGTCTCAGGTTTTCATGATGAATGGTGTTGCACATGTTTCTATTGCCACTCGATCAAAGGATTATGCCGGATCACACCAGACAGGTAGGAAGGAAGTCGTTGATGGCCCTCCTCCCTCACCTGCCTTTGGTCCTCTTGAGATTGAGAAGCCCAGTGTTGAACCCATTGTATGGCCACCTTCCAAAGGTGTTCTCTAAAAATCCTCCTATAATCCAAACGGCTGTGCTGCTCAACATTATAGCATTATTGAGGATTTGGCACAGGCGCCTTCCACAATGTCTACATTGGAAGTACTTCAAAGTTTTCCATCTCAACAGAAAGCTTTGTTATCTGCGATCGACGTAATTTATCCTACCGATTCTAGCCTTCTCGCCTTTGATCTAGATAATTTCATCTCCCGACTTCCACACCAAATTTCCCTTGTTATACAAGTTGGCATTAATGGCCTCAATATTCACAGAGCCGCTGTGGACGAAGGTGCCTCTACCTGCGTTATATCATCTGCCTGCTGGAAGGCCATCAGCTCTCGAGCCCTCACTTCATCTCCCAATGCCCTCGAGGCATTCGATGGAAGGGAATCAAAACCCTTGGGTCTTCTCGCGAGTTTACCGATCACATTAAAAGGCAAGATAGTCAATGTCGAAGTGGAATTTTTTGATGCAAAACTCAACTACAATCTTCTACTTCGTCGTAGTTGGACCCACACCATGTTGTGCATTCTGTCCACCCTCTTTCGACTTTTGAAGTTTCCACATGAGCGCAAGATTATTACTTTCGATCAATTGTATTTCTTTACCTCATCCTCCAAGAACAACGTACCGTACGTGGATCAAATTCCTAATCCCCCCGACAGTATAGGACCTGGTCTTTTCAAGGACCCTGTTCTCATGGGTATTTTTCCCATTCCACCACTGAACACTGTTCAAGACAATATGATCTCTAGGTCAGATGACCCATGAGTCATCCCTTCTCCTGAACAGGTTGCCTCTGACCCCAGTTTAAATCAATTATTGTGAGATCGTTGCTGCATCAGATCCTCCTGCTGATAATGCTCCTTTGAGCATGGCTCTTGATGTTTATTCTCAATCCCCTTGGCTCGGTAATGCAGATTCGCCTGATCCTTTGAGAGAAGTTTTTCCGTCTGACGAAGCTATCGTGGAGACTATGTCTCTCGAAGATCTGCCATGGAGTGATGGACATCATGGTTCCTCATTTATACCTGGCCTAGGGGCAATGTCTAATTGTCTCGAGCATTTCGCATCTGGTTCTCCCCCTCCTGAACGTGCTCCTTTAAGCTCGTTGGAGCATAGTTCTTGTTCTTGTGTCAAGATCCCTAAACAATGAAACAAGCTAGTTTAAGGACAGTTCTTTTAAGTGTGTCAACCTCATTAGAACAATGAAACGCGATCCTGTTCAATTCAAGTTTTGTTAGATTTCGGAAAATTCACGTCGAATCTCTTACTTTTGTGTTTTGAACCTTCACTCCTTTTCCTATGGACTGAAGCTGGGGGGGCATGTACACCTCGAATTGAGTCATCATGCTGGGGGCATGCCTATTTTTTCAAGCATAGTTTACATTTGTGATTTTAAGCTTGTGTAAAAATAAAATATGTTGGTTTGATGCATTTTTTGAACTTTTAACTTTTCCATTGCGTCATTATTTATGCAGATTATGTAGCTGATACATTAGATAACATTGTATTAGACATTTTCATAACAAGTAAAAACATCATCATATGTAAGAAAGATCCATGTAGAATATATATATATATATATATATATATATATATATATATATATATATATGTTGAGTGTTTGCAACGTGTGCATCATATAAAATCCAAAAAATATACATGTTTTTTTTTAATTACATCCGGAGACGACATGTCTCTCAAAAATATGCAAATAAAAGCCTAGGTGACTAATCGGCATGGTGCTCATGGTAGCACGTTACTGCCCACACCAACTGCCTCAGTAAGCGATGGAGGCAACTCGGCACCCCTACGGTGTGGCTTTGATAAGCCATAGGGACATCAGATAGGTGAGCGTAATCTGGAACCCCACGAGAAATCCCCTCTAAGTTATGTACAAGCTCGTTCCCCTCGCCCCCCTCCCCTTGAGGGTCATAGACGAGAGGGGTCCTCCTCGCGATTGGTGACATCCCGGTGGGCCTCTCTGGGCCAACATCTGAATAAATATAGGATCAGCTGTTAGAACATGCATGTATACCAAAAAATCATAAAACTCATAAAATGAAAAAGAGTCTTACCCAGCTCCTCATCCCAGTCCTCTCCTTCCGGGAGCGGAAGGTCTGGGTCTCCAGTGAAATCAGTGCCCACATAGGGCTAGTCCTCTACGACGATCAGTTGTTGTCGGATCCATCCAAAGAACTCGGGCCACGATGACGTCTGCTGGCTACCCCCTGCCCTGGGCATCAATACCGCCCACCGAGCCATTTGTGGCTCTCTCAATGGTGGATCTGGGACTATGGCCCCCTAGCCCTGGAAGATAGGCAGTCATTCTAGGAAGAACGATACCAAGTGTTGAGCCCTAGAATTTCCTTCTCTTTTACAAACCTTCACTTCATTCCATCATTCTTTTGTCACTTCATAAGCCTAAAATCAATGAAGAATGATTAGGATTGCTTAAAGGTTACATGCAATTGATTAAAATATTGTATTTTCATTATTTTTGCTATTTTAATAATTTTCTGCAAAATAGCTATAGAATACAGGCGTTCCATAGCTGATCACGCGTTTCGTAGCTGATCAAGCATTCCGCAGCTATTTTAGAGTTTAAGTGGGTTACAGGTGTCGTCTCAAAGAAAGGTGCATATGGGTGAATTCCAGACTTCATCCACATCATTCCTTGCTCCCTACAAAGTCTAAGTACAATTCTACAGGTGGTTATGCACATGGGAAACCAAAACCAAGAGGTAGATTTCTACCAGGACACAGACTCTACAGCTGTCTGCAGCAAAGTACGCAACCTTCAATAAGAGTTTTAATTCGATTAGAAGTGGGAAAGACACTTATCCCTGTTTTTCTCAAAGAGTAGTTATGTAATTCCATTATGAGAATCACTCGGGAGACCGAGAGACGATAGCTAGTGGATGTTTTGTTTTTAGTTCTCCAAGACTGTGTTACTCTGTTTTTCTGAACATTTTCCTTTAATAAAAGAAGTTCAGCTTTGATGCATGAATTGAAGCAACGTTGAGGAGTTAAAAATTTGCGTGCTACTCTGGTGGTAGAGGGCCCCTACTGCCCGAGGAGTTTTTAATTTAGATAAGTAACTCTCGTTTCATTCTTAGCTTAGTTAATTTTCTGAATTCTGCGTTTTTATGTTCATTTGTATTGAATGCTACAATTTAGTCTCGTTCTAATGAATTCTTCCAAAATACCTCTAATGATGAATGGGAATTAACTGTGATATTTTAGGATTTTAATTGTGTTTTCATTTCGAACTGTGTGTTTTATGTCAATTTGCATTAGATAGTACAACCAGACTTGTTTTCGTAATATGCAATAGATTAGTTGCACTGTGGTTTAATACTTCAGAGATCAAAAAGCGCTTTATTTCATTGTAGTTCAAAGTTAGGATTATGGCATTTTAGTTTAATTCTACTCACCATCTTTCCAGTTTGAATAATTTCATTTTAGCCCAGTTGTGGTCACTGTGTTTTCAATTTGATTAATTGAACTTTAGCTTAACTCTGTCATTTGTATTTCAAAATAGATTAATTGCATTCTCGTTCATGTTTTGCTTAACATATAGCTAAGTCTCACTAGTTAGTTGAATGATAGTTCTGTTCTACTAGACTAAGACCTTCATTATTTACAAAGACTATTCCTGTTATTAAACTTTTCCAACATATCACCATGCAGACAGGAATTGGTAATATCATTTCACGGCCTTTACTATTTTGCAAATTCTCTTAATTGTGCAACTAGCCTTTTCCTCAAACTTATTCCAAAAGACTTTAACTTCCGAATAAGGTTTAGTAATGACAATTTAGGTTGCAGAGTAGATTAGTTTCAGTACCATTGATTAATTTAGAGTAGAATTATTCATTATGTTGCAGAACTATCTTCTCCAAATATATTCAAACAAATATCTAGTCATGGATAAGATCTGCTTTGTGATATGGTAAATTGTTGTTTAGGAAAACCTTACTGCACTAAATTTATCCTTTTCTTGAAGTATTCCAACATATCTCTAACAAAAGAATTGGACTAAATTTGTGTTGTGAGTTACTGTCTAGTTTTGCATACCACACATGATTTAGGACTGTTTGTAGTGTGACCAACAACTGCTTTTCACCAGCATTTAGTTCTTTCCTTTTTTTTCAAATATAAAACCATAAAACCAAAAACATTAGAAAACACTAAACAAAACGAAGTAGGAAGAGGTTACTTAGGCACATATGGTGCACTTCACTTCAGCAGTTTAACAACCCTGGTTGACAATTAATGAACTCAATTTAGGAGACTAGGTTGAGCACAAACATTTTGGCGCCGTTGCCGGGGAAGTGTAACTAGGTAACCTTATTTCTTACATCCAAAAAAAAAAAAAAAAAAACAAAAACAAAAACTTCAATCACCTACCACACCCACTATATCATGTGGTGCAGTAAGAGCCACACATCCACATCATGAATTCATATTTTTGCAGGTATAAGAAGAGGTGACAAAGGAGGTTTAAGAAATGGATGGAGATGATGACAATGAGGAAGATCCTTTTGGATTTCCAATTCAAGAAACTGATATCAATGTTCAAATGAAGAACATCCATCCATATTTTCTTCCTAACTTCAAAGTTATGAGTTCAGAAGACCCAGAAACCTTTCTTTTTGAATTTGAAATAATTTGTAGATCTTATGGCTACTCATTGCACATGCAAAAATTGAACTTGTTTCCAGCAACATTGAAGGATAGAGATCTTAGATGGTTCATGACTTTAGGAACAAATTCTATAAGGACATGGGATGATATGAAAAGAATATTTTTGGAAAAATATAAAGGTTATTGCATGCACCATGACCTTAGAAATGAAGTCTTTAAGATGAACCAAAAAGAGGATGAAAGCCTAGAATATTTAGTGGAGAGATTTACTTATAATATCAAAAGATCTAAATTGCATAATTTAGGATCAGATGCATTAAAAACTCTCCTACTAAATGCTATAAAGGATGAATGGATTGATCTTCTTAATCTTGTGGGAAAATTAAATGTCTATCAATTGCCATTTCAAGAAATTTGTGAACTATGCAAGAACATATCAAGAGGAAAAGCAAAGTGTGTAAGGTCCCCTCAAGATCCATTTATGGCAAAAGTAAGTAAGTCAACATCAGGATTGGTAAGTCAAACTGAACCTAACAATTTGCTGAACATTCTTGGTAATTTAAATGAACAAACTGACATGCTAAGAATGCAAAACAAGCAAAAAGTTGCTTCATTTATATTTTTTCCTAAATGTAGAAAGAAACATGCTTTGCATGAATGTCCACTTTATAACATTAAAATGTGTAAAATTTGTGCAGGATCACATACTACTAAAGATTGCCCATCATTACCAGGGTTGAAGGCAATTTACCAGAAGGATAATGGAGCAAATCAAGCACAAGAGCAACTCTGTTATGTAGCTCCAAGAGGACTATGGCAGCCTCATCAACCAAATATGATGCAATATCCTTATGCACAATTTCAAGGTTATGCACAACAATTTCAAGGTAATTGGAAAACACCCTTGCCTTGGCAACCCTGGGCATATCAATCCCAACCTAAAAATCAACCTTGGAAACCTTGGCCATCTCAATCCCAACCTCAAAATCAACCTTGGAAACCTTGGCCATCTCAATCCCAACCTCAAAACCAATCTTGGCAACAAAGTTGGAAAAGGCCCTATAAAGGAAATCCACCATATCCTCAATCTTTCCCTCTCTATCCTCAATATCATCATCAATGTTATTCATACCATTTTCCTCCACCACAACATCAAAATCACTCTCATTTGACCTCAATTCAACCTTTCCCATTACCATCCACACAAGCACTCCAAATATTCCCCACTCCACTACCTCCACAACCATTTCATATCCTCAACAATAAAACACCTCAATCAACTTACAATTCTGAGGTATTTCAAAATGATTCACCAGCTGTCATTGAAGAACAACAACCAGAAGAAGAAGAAGACTCAGATGAGGTCCAAGAATCATGGATGTCTATTGATACAGAGAAGATATTGGAACCAGAGATTGAAAAGTCTCATGCATGCCTATCATCAGATTCTATGAATGAAGATCACATCTCCGAAGACTTGTATTTCATGATAGAGGAAAGACAAGGAAGACAAGATTACATTGAATCTTGGTTCAATTCAGTCATCGGATTCCAATGCTCAGTTATTCAATATCTTTTGACATCATCTAAATCAAGACAGTTGGCATCTCATATACAGGTACATATCAAAGAGTGTCTTTCAAACCTGCATATGAGTTTATCTATCATCTTGTTACAGACATGGTTCCATTGGAAGTACTCATATACTTGAACAAGATTTTCTTTTTCAAGTAGAGTAGGACATAAAAAAAAAAAGAGAAAAAAAAAGAAAAAGAAAAAATGTAAAGAGAAAAATAAGTCCTATTGTGAAAACCAGCTTGTTGGCGCAATTGGACATGAGCTTTGCTTGAAAACCAGGCAACTGGCGAGCAAATTTCACAATAAGTTCTGCAATTTCATGATGGTTTCAATCTTTCATGGTTCTTCAAATCATTTTTGGTTCTATGCTCGAGTTGGATGATGTGGAATTCCTTAAGGTCCACCTTTCAACAAATCTTGTCCCATCGACCTCAACACTTTATCTGGAATCAATATTAGAGATTATTTGGAGTGCCTTGGAGCTTGCATTCATCAATGGCAAGCCTCCTCGTTGATAACAATGGGAATACAACAATGTCTCTTGATTGTCAAATCTTGCAGGCGACTCGACTTCGACACATTCATTCGTCCCTGTCAAGATGCACTGAGGTACCTTGACACTTATTTACATTATCGGTGAGTTGTCTCGCATTGGTTAACGATTTTCATTATTGATCGGTAATCCAATGATTTCTTCCCATGCTCGACTTCGACACATTTATTCGCATGGTAAGAATTGTACCATGAATGTTGGCTTTGATGAAAACTAATGGTTTTATGGAATCAACAACAACTTGAAGCAGTGCATTTTATTAGTTTCTTGTAGCAACATTTTCATATTCTTGTAAATTCAACCACAGCTGCGGAAAGTGGCAGTTTCTGCAGCTATTGCTGAAGCAGCCTGTTCTTGTTTCTTGCAACTTTTTCCAGAGGCAGTTTTGGCGCAAGTATTGCAAGAGATTGGAGCAGAAATAAAAAATTCTGAGCTTCTGGGTTTTCTCAGAATATGATAAATTGAGTAATACATTGACAGAATTTGAAAAAAAGCAACTTTAAGGGCATTTCAGAAGGGTTTTTCAGGCACATTCTCATTTTTCAGCGTTATGGACAGATTAGGACAGATTTGAGTATTTTTGCACAGCAGCGCCTTTTCTTCATCAAAATGAAATTTTGAAAGCATATGGCAGTAGAGAAGGTAAAAATACATATTTTCCCTTTGGAATCACTCAATTTGGCCTTAAAATGAGTCCGTGGCGTACTTTTTTGTTGCAACATTGGGCAGAATGAAGGGTGAAACAGGGAAGAAATTGATTTTATCATAACTTTCAAACCGTGCATCCGTTGGTCCTGAAATTTTTATGGTAAATGCATTGAGGTAGGGTGAATAACCTCATAAAATTTTAGGGAAGTATGATGTACCATTTGAGAGAAATTGCAAAATTCATTTCATTCTACAATTCCACTCCATCTCACTCCACTTTCACTCCATCTCACGCCATTTTCATTCCATTTCACAAGCCCTATTCCACTTTCATTCCATTACATTTCACATCCATCTTCCATAGTCATACTTCATTTCTTTTTACAGATTGCATGTTGCAGCCACATCTTATTCAGCAGTTCTGACACAATTGTACAGCCTACAAAGAGATGACGGTTACAGGAAATTGAAGGATTCTGTTTTGAAGACCAATATGCTAAAAGGGGACCAAAGGAAAAGCATCAAGCACAGCAATTAACAAGGTCAAAAATTCTGAGGTAAATTGTGAAAATTATTTTAATAGCAAAAACATGAAATAGATACAATGTGTATAATCATATGTTTCCTAAAACAACCTATCATTCGAATTGATTAACATATCTTGGCCATATCCCTTATCCAACATTCTAACCTACTATTCCACATCTCCTTAAGATTGTATCATTCACTTACTTCACCACAATTTCATCATAAATCCTCCATCAGATCCATAGCCACTTCATTTTCCCTTATAGCTTAATTACCTCCATCCATTCACCTCCATTACACTTTGCAGCCAATCCATCTCTAAGTGCAGAAAGGTAATTCTGAGGGTGAAGCATCATTCTTCAACTAATCCATCTTCAAACACAGAGATACAGTTTCAAAATAAGGCATTAGACTCTGTAGTTAATCTAGCTTCAAGCATAGAAAAGTAATTCTGAAAGGAAGATAATCTGCACAAAGGAGGAATGTGGCTAATTGTCAGGACAGAACCAGTTGGAGTCAAGTATTTGGAAGGATATCCACAAGTCAAGGAGCTACTACAACAAGCAGGGAGGTTAAATATTATAGAGAAATTTGATGGCTTCCATAAGGAGATTACAAAATCTTTTGCCAAATCTTTTGATGGAGCAGAAGAAGAAAATCTGACATGGTTATTGAAAATAAACTTGATACTCCACTACAAGAGGAAGATGAAGAACTAATTTCTGAAAAGTTAACAGAGATTAGAAAATAGATTAGGGCCAAAAGAAGCAGAAAGATAAGGTTGGATGCTTTAACAGAGGTTTCAGAGCACATGGAATAAGTTTTGATGAAATTGCATGAGGACATGCAATAGTCTTGTAGTGGGGGTATGTTGAGCCCTAGAATTGCCTTCTCTTTTACAAACCTTCACTTCATTCCATCATTCTTTTGTCACTTCATAAGCCTAAAATCAATGAAGAATGATTAGGATTGCTTAAAGGTTACATGCAATTGATTAACATATTGTATTTTCATGATTTTTGCTGTTTTAATAATTTTCTACAAAATGGCTACAGAATATAGGCGTTCCGTAGCTAATCACGTGTTCTGTAGCTGATCACGCATTCCGCGGCTATTTTAGAGTTTAAGTGGGTTACAGGTGTCGTCTCAAAGAAAGGCGCATATGGGTGAATTTCAGACTTCATCCACATCATTCCTTGCTCCCTACAAAGTCTGAGCACAATTCTACAGGTGGTTATGCACGTGGGAAACCAAGACCAAGAGGTAGAGTTCTACCGGGACACAGACTCTACAGCTGTCTGCAGCAAAGTACGCAACCTTCAATAAGAGTTTTAATTCGATTAGAAGTGGGAAAGAAACTTATCCCTATTTTTCTCAAAGAGTAGTTATGTAATTCCATTATAAGAATCACTCGGAAGACCGAGAGACGGTAGCTAGTGGATGTTTTGTTTTTAGTTCTCCAAGACTGTGTTACTCTGTTTTTCTGAACATTTTCCTTTAATAAAAGAAGTTCAGATTTGATGCATGAATTGAAGCAATGTTGAGGAGTTAAAAATTTGCGTGCTACTCTGGTGGTAGAGGGCCCCTACTGCCCGAGGAGTTTTAATTTAGATAAGTAACTCTCGTTTCATTCTTAGCTTAGTTAATTTTCTGAATTCTGCGTTTTTATGTTCATTTGTATTGAATGCTACAGTTTAGTCTCGTTCTAATGAATTCTTCCAAAATACCTCTAATGATGAATGGGATTTAACTGTGATATTTTAGGAGTTTAATTGTGTTTTCATTTCGAACTGTGTGTTTTATGTCAATTTGCATTAGATAGTACAACCAGACTTGTTTTCGTAATATGCAATAGATTAGTTGCACTGTGGTTTAATACTCCGGAGATCAAAAAGCGCTTTAGTTCATTGTACTTCAAAGTTATGATTATGGCATTTTAGTTTAATTCTGCTCACCATCTTTCCAGTTTGAATAATTGCATTTTAGCCCAGTTGTGGTCACTGTGTTTTCAGTTTGATTAATTGAACTTTAGCTTAACTCTGTCATTTGTATTTCAAAATAGATTAATTGCATTCTCGTTCAGGTTTTTCTTAACGTATAGCTAAGTCTCACTAGTTAGTTGAATGATAGTTCTGTTCTACTAGACTAAGGCCTTCATTATTTACAAAGACTATTCCTGTTATTAAACTTTTCCAACATATCACCATGCAGACAGAAATTGGTAATATCATTTCACAGCCTTTACTATTCTACAAATTCTCTTAATTGTGCAACTAGCCTTTTCCTCAAACTTATTCCAAAAGACTTTAACTTCCAAATAAGGTTTAGTAATGACAATTTAGGTTGCAGAGTAGATTAGTTTCAGTACCCTTGATTAATTTAGAGTAGAATTATTCTCTGTGTTGCAGAACTATCTTCTCCAAATATATTCAAACAAATCTCTAGTCATGGATAAGATCTGCTTTGTGATATGGTAAATTGTTGTTTAGGAAAATCTTACTGCACTAAATTTATCCTTTTCTTGAAGTATTCCAACATATCTCTAACAAAAGAATTGGACTAAATTTTTGTTGTGAGTTACTGTCTAGTTTTGCATACCACACATGATTTAGGACTGTTTGTAGTGTGACCAACAACTGCTTTTCACCAGCATTTAGTTCTTTCCTTTTTTTTCAAATATAAAACCATAAAACCAAAAACATCAGAAAACACTAAACACAACGAAGTAGGAAGAGGTTACTTAGGCACATATGGTGCACTTCACTTCAGCAGTTTACCAACCCTGGTTGACAATTAATGAACTCAATTTAGGAGACTAGGTTGAGCACAAACACCAAGATTGACCCGTACCCAAACTATTTCGGTTTGGTCTTTTTGCATTTTGTCAATTGTCATTTGATGTTCATAGTTACGACTATGGCCCAATTAAATATTTTTGGGTTCATGCACTCTGACGCCAGAAGGAGCTGTGTTTTGGTAGCCTCGTGTGGTGCCTGCGACCCTGCAGCCCGCGTAATAGTTTGTAGCATCACTCTGAGTGCTAGATCAGGAACAGTCTGAATTTTGACTTTGCCACTACCTGATCCCTTTTGTACCCCTGGGCACACCCTCTCCATGACCATTGACATTTTTTCACCAGAAGGCCTGGTGCCAATCATGATAGGAACTGGACCTCTGCATGATATTCCAGTGATAAAGTACACGTCTGACACTTCAAGCTCAAGCACTTGATCTCAAAGTCTGAACTTCTCTTCATCCTCATCCCAGATGCTAACCATATATTTTAATAGTTCTGGCTGAGCCCAGAGACATGGCCATAGGAATAATTTTTTCAAACCGTAGTTGCGGAGGGCATTCATACACTGCTCATTCCCCATTTCCATTTCATCTTCCTCACTGTGCTCTCTTTCCTTCCATTAAATTACCATTTTTCTTTATACGTACATCAAATTGGTCATAAGCACATTATAAGATCTCTTGGGTACTTAAAACAACAATTCATTGGTTGTATTTTTGTCAAAATTCAAAAAAAATATTGCGTTGCATGGTTGGTGCGGCTATTTTGATGACAGTCGCACCACGTGGCATAGCCACTTTGCAAAAAATAAAAATAAAAAAGAGGTCGATTGGCCCAGGTCCGTGCCTGATACCCGCGCAAACCGCGGAAGCCCTAGTTTTGCAAATCCTCCCCTCAGGGATGTCAAATGACCATGAAAAGCTATGAAATATGGCTTAAAAAATGGCTGATGGAAGCGGCTCTTACGTGGAAAAGACAGGATCCGGAATAGTGCACTGGATTGTCCACGATCGTCGCCACAATATCGTAAAGGAAATGGCTCACTATCGCTCTGCAAAGAGGTAAAAAGGTAAAAGTAAATAAGTTTTTACTATTCGTGATATTTATAACTTTTCAAAATCAAAATTAGGTTTTGGGACTTATTTTTCTGATAATTTATCATATATTTGTCAAAAAATGGGTTTTACACTTGCTTTTTATGTAGCGACAGGTTTTCATGCGATTAGGATGACGACACGATTTGTATTTTACACTTTTTCGGGCTCGGTAAAAACACGAAAAAGTCATTACTGGAGTCACCTTTCAGCTCTTTTCTAACTCTCTAAAACTGAAAATATCGCTGAGTCGCTTGTCATTTTGAGCTTGATAAATTGGCTGCGAAACGACATCTACCCAATATACGTTTACCCCTTTTTCGGGCTGGGATAGATTATTTACAAAAAAGGAATACCCTATCCTATTGCGACTAGGAGGTTCTCTCAAACATAGTTTTCTACCTTTTCAGATCTGTGGGACTATCTATGAAAAGGGACTGCTGGAGTTTTATTTTCTGCTGTCTTTTCAAACTCTCTAAACATGAAAAGACACTAAGTTCTTCCTTTGTCAGACTCGTTAAAAGCTGCTGACATCGAACTCCATCATAATGACGTTCCTTGAGTTCCTCCTTCATAGGGCTCATTAAATGTACTAGGTTGGATTTGTCCAAAGGAAAAAATTATATCGCAAGCATATGCTATCCCCTTCAAGCTTGGTTCCAAAAATAATTGAGGTACTCGCCAGAAATGGTGGGGGGAAATGGAACCAGTATCATAGTCGTGTCGGCAGTATGTCGCTCTTGAACATGGCACTTGTCTGCATTCGTGTCGGGTTGGGGACATCTCATCTCGTTAATCTGCTTGCTTCCATGGGTTTGGATAATCTCTTTTTACCGCTCATCTACTCTTTGCCACGTCACCATGACCTCAGATCCCTTGATGTCAAATACTGCCAAATCCAGTGTCATGCCGCCGATATGTTCAAGAGAAGTTGGTCTCTGCAATTTTCAACCTCCCTCTGATTCTCTATTAATCTTGATTCAAAAACATCATGTCCCTCTGTCTCGTGTTGATGATGTGGGAAACATTATGGTGCACCTTCGATCGAGGTCACTTCCTTTCGACTTCAGCTCAGTATCTAGGAAGCTGATCTAGAGACTCCCTTTAGGTACCTTGGAGCCTGCATGCCTCAATGGTAGGTTCTTCGCATTCGACGCAAGGTTTTCATTATTGGCCTTCAATCAAATGATTCTGCAGGTGTTCGACGCCAGCTCACTGTTCACATTCCGTATATTGTACCTCTTGTACCTTGAGAGCAATCATCATTATTGGTGGTTCCTCTCGCGTTTGTTAACAACTTTCATTATTGGATGGTAATTAGACGATGTTCTTGCATGTTCGACTTCAGCTCACTTATTAGCATGCTTGGACTTGTACTCTGTTTGGGTCGAGATGGAGTGCAAGACCTTGGATCTTGTCTAATCAAGTCTAGGCTACAGATTCTTTGTGGATTATCATGATTTATTGTATGACTCATTTGATTGGATGGCTGCGACCATACCTGAGTTGACTTGTTGATCCTCCTTTGCTGGATGGCTACATCCATACCTTGGATCCCAGTTATTGTACACTCTATTATGGATGGTTCTGCCCATACCACATATCATGTATCAGGGATATCAGTTGTATTTATATTTGCAGGTCTCTCGACGACAATGTTTTCAGTTGGATGTGTTCTCGTAAAGCATTTCACCCATCCCTCTCTCTCGGACCTCATGCTTTAGGGGGCATCTGTTACACAAAATTTTGTCACCTTCCCTACAATCCCTCATCCCATACAGTGGAGGAATATTCCCATGACCTGTGAACAGTAAAATGTCATGAAAACACCTTCATGGCATCCTCCTGCATAAGAACAAACATTCTACTGAAGAACATTTCCTCTGAAAAACCCTAAAAATAGATTTTTTAGCCTTGGCATGACTAGCCAGTTCATCCCTCACGCCAATGGGGAAAATCCACACTATAGGGCACGCCAGTTGGAGCTCTGTCCCTGTGTGTCACTTGTGCCAAGCCTATTAAGGAATGTTTTTTAAAAATAAATGGCGGAAGTTTGATTCTAACAAACTCCATAATGAATCATCAAAAGAAGTTGAGTGGTTTGGCTCTGGATCTCCATGTATAGGGAGTGGTTTTCCACCTCTCATAGAAAACTCCTAAGAGATAGGACCTATCCCATGATATAGGGATCCCAACTTCCCTTCCTCCATCTATAAAATCTTGCCCTCTCCATTTGCAAGCTAGCTGAACTTTTGGGAAGGAAATGATAGCTTAGCGATGATCAAGAGCAGAGCCAAGGAGAACCCTGTGAGAGAGAGAGTTCTATCAAATCCCTGACGAGATTTTTTGAGACGTGCTCCACTGCAAGCCCCGCTGAAGGAAGATCATAGCGTCAGAGCATTTGGTTGTAATCTCCCTTTTTGTCATCTATAATATAAGCGACTCTGATTTTGGTTCCATTCATGTGTCTACTCTTTTATGCAATGCAACAAATTATATCTACTCTAACTGATATATAGTTATATGCTTTGAATATTATGTTGTATGTCATCATTTCTCTGCATGTGTACAGGTATCTGGATGTGTCAAACGAAAGGATTGTGATCTGTCAAGCTAGGGACGAGGAGCGCCACTTCTTTCTCGACAACAGTAGCGTGGGATTTAAGGTAGGCTACTCATCGCAATATTTGTCTTTATTATAACTGGGAACCAACATCATTGTGTGATTTGATTTTTGATAAACCCAATCTAGGGCTAGTGGGATCACCTCTGTCCGCAGAGGGGATTTACCTCCACAAAAATTTGGCGACTCTATCCAGGAAGCTGATCTAGAGACTCCCTTTAGGTACCTTGGAGCCTACATGCCTCAATGGAAGGTTCTTCACATTCGACGCAAGGTTTTCATTATTGGCCTTCGATCGAATGATTCTGTGGGTGTTCGACGCCAGCTCACTGTTCACATTCTGTATATTGTACCTCTTGTACCTTGAGAGCCATCGTCATTATTGCTGGTTCCTCTCGCGTCTGTTAACAACTTTCATTATTGGCTGGTAATCAGAAGATGTTCTTGCATGTTCGACTTCAGCTCACTTATTCACATGCTTGGACTTGTACTCTGTTCAGGTCAAGATGGATTGAAAGACCCTGGATCTTGTCTGATCAAATCTAGGTTGTAGATTATTTGTGGATTATCATGATTTATTACATGAATCATCTGATTGGATGGCTGAGACCATAGCTGAGTCGACTTGTTGATCCTCCTTTGCTATATGGTTGCGTCCATACCTTGGATCTTGGTTATTGTACACTCTATTATGGATGGTTGTGCCCATACCACATATTATGTATCAGAGATATCAGTTGTATTTATATTTGCAGGTCTTCCGACGGCAGTGTTTTCAGTTGGGCACGTTCTCATAAAGCATTTCACCTCTCCCTCTCTCTCGGACCTCATGCTTTAGGGGGCATCTGTTACACAACATTTTGTCACCATCCCTACAATCCCTCGTCCCGTACATTGGAGGACTATTCCTGTGACCTGTGAACAATAAAATGTCTTGAAAAAACCTTCATGGCATCCTCCTGCATAAGGAAAAACATTCTCCTAAAGAACATTTCCTTTGAAAAACCCTAAAAATAGATGTTTTAGCCTTGGCACGACTAGCCAGTTCATCCCTCGTGCCAATGGGGGAAATCCACACTAGAGGGCGCGCCAGTTGGCGCTCTGTCCCTATGTTTCACTTGCGCCAAGCCTATTAAGGAATTTTTTTTTTAAATAAATGGTGGAAGTTTGATTTTAACAAACTCCAAAATGAATCATCAAAACAAGTTGAGTGGTTTGGCTCCAGATCTCCATGTATAGGGAGTGGTTTTCCACCTCTCATGGAACCTTCCTAAGAGATAGGACCTATCCCATGATTATAGAGATCCCAAATTCCCTTCCTCCATTTATAAAATCTTGCCCTCTCCATTTGCAAGCTAGTTGAGCTTTTGGGAAGGAAATGATAGCTTAGTGATGATCAAGAGCAGAGCCCAGGAGAACCTTGTGAGAGAGAGAGTTCTGTCAAATCCATAACGAGCTTTTTTGAGATGTGCTCCGCTGCAAGCCCCGCCGAAGGAAGATCATAGCGTAAGAGCATTTGGTTGTAATCTCCCTTTTTGTCATCAATAATATAAGCAACTCTAATTTTGGTTCCATTCGTGTGTCTACTCTTTTATGCAATGTAATGAATTATATCTTCTCTAACTGATATATAGTTATATGCTTTGAATATTACGTTGTATGTCGTCATTTCTCTGCATGTGTACATGTATCTAGACGTGTCAAACGGAAGGATTGTGATCTGTCAGGCTAGAGACGAGGAGCACCGCTTCTTTCTCGACAACAGCAGCGTGGGATTTAAGGTAGGCTACTCATCGCGATATTTTTCTTTCTTATAACTAGGAACCAATGTCATCACGTGATTTGATTGTTGCTAGACCCAATCTAGGGCTAGTGGGATCACCTCTATCTGTAGAGGGGATTTACCTCCACAACAATAATGGATCATATTTCTTGCTGATGTACATGTAATTGATGGCTATGTGTTCTATACACATTTTATGAGTTATTTCTCATTTCTATTCTAGTTTTGTGTTCATGTATTGTTGCATTCCCATTTTGGGAGAGTACATTGGTTTTAGAGAAAAATCTTAGGTCAACCTGTGAGTTCTAGCCATTATTCTATCAGAAGACTAAGAAGAAAAAGAAAATAAGCAATATCAGAATGATGGAGAGAATGAGCTTGATCTCATCACTCTTTAGATCCAAAAAGAACCTCTCCAACGAGGTTAATCAGATGAAGGAGAAAAAATTCAATGAAACTCTTAGAGGGTTTCAAGAAGAGGAAGGGCCATGCACTTCCTATTCTTGAAGAGGAGAAGATAAGAAGCATGAAGGACACTTGGAATCTAAAATTCTAAGTGAATACCTAGTTGAATACAAAAGTAAACCTAGAGCCTTCAAGGAGACTCTAGCTTTACCTTAGTTTATTCAGCTGGAAGAAGAAATGAGACCCTACAGTAATGGGATGATGAGAGGCAATAGATTTCTATTGTCCACTTTTGATGGATCACTCACATGTGTAGCAAAGGCTTGGGTGATGAAGCTAGAAGCTTTCTTCCTACTACATCTAGTAGTAGAGAGAGAGGTTATAGAAATTGCAGTGCTGCACCTTGAAGGTGAAGCAAATACTTGGTGGTTCAGCCATTTGAGCCATGCAAGAGTGTCTACTCTTGCTAAGTTTTCTTGAAGGTTTATCAAGAAATTTTACAAAGAGAAATCACAGGAGGAGAAGCCCTCACCACCATTAGAAGAGGCATGTACCAGTGCTAACACAACTATGGAAGAACAAGCTTCATCTTCAGCAGTTTGGAAAGCCAATACATTTGAAGAGGGAACTCTTGCAGCCCCACAAAATGCTTCCAAATTTCACCAAGGTATGCTTATGTTTCCATATCTTGTCATTTCAGAAAATCTTATGGAGGGATCTACATCATTGCATACTACTGATTTAGATCAATAGAATTGCACTCCGCTGTACAAGAGCAGTAATGAAGAGAAGAGGACCCATTCCTTATGGGAGCATTCAAATGGCAGCTTCATTCATGAAGCAATGGAGGAAGAAGTGATAGATGGTAGACATCTTGAAGTGAGAAACATTTTCTCCTTTCTAGATGACCCTTTCTCAATGAGCACTCCCTAGCTCAAAGAGAAAATTCTACCTGCAGCAGATCCAAAACCTTATTGGTTTTGGAAGGCCATTGATGAGGATAAGGTCTCATGGAGAGATCTTATTGGAGGTGCACTTCAACACATCATGGAGTGCAAGGTTCTTCAACAATTTGAGGTTGTTTTTCCCTCATCACACTTGGATCTTTATGGATTCTAGGGGGACTTAGATGAGAGGTCTTCTCTAGAAGATATCCAAGGAATTTCATTTCAACATCCCATGAAATGCAATGAGAAAAATCTGATATGGAAAGATGGTAGTCTTCTTTGGAGGACTTCCAAGATGGAGAATGGTAGGAGACATCCACCGGTGGATGAATGGATGTGGATGGAGAGCAAGAAGTTGGAAGGATACTTGCAAATTTATGACACTGGGCAGCAGGAGGCTTGGCTACATTAGCTACTCTTGAAATATTTTGGCCATCGTCCTCCTTCTAAGGGTATGTGGATGGAGAAATTTTGGCAAGATACTTGCATCATTGGGCAGCAAGGAGTATGGATACATTATGATGATATGACATTCTTCATATCAATCATTATGTTCTCATCACATGATTTGTATGATGGAGATATGAGGAGGAAGCAAAAACTTTTGTTGCTTGGGTTGTTCTTTGGAGAGCATGGGAAGATTTTCTCTCATATCTTGCATGATGTTGCAGGAGTGGTAGATGGCACTATTATGGTGCAAGGGGGCTACTCTTTAGCCTTGGATGACCAGGAGGTACTTCCACTTTGGAAGAAAATTATTACATATAGCAGCATTGTGGGAGATGTCTTTGACAAGGATCATGTCAAAGAATGGAGCTATGAGTTGGAAGGAGCCTATTTACATAGGCCAACAACGCTGTCACTTTGGAGCTTGGACTTATTGATGGAGTGTCCCCAGGATCATTTCACATTTGATGCACTTGGTGGAAAAGGAGGAGGTGAGAGAGATGGAGTAGTGGATGGAAACATCTATTACAGAGATATGATCTTCTTAACCTGGATTTCCAAGCATAAGAAGGGTGATATTCCTGTAGCATATGATTCATTCCTCTTCATGGGAGTGTGTCATACCACTATGGGAGTCTTATTCATGGATCCATGTATCATATTACTTCCAGTACATGGTGGGAACTTTTTTTTTGCATTTATTGATCGTCTAACACAATATTTGCATGCTCTTACCATTTCTATGCAGTGCATTGCTCCACAAGAGGGCAAGATTTTCATTAAGCTCCATGGTCAACATTGGGCCAAATTGTATGATGGAAACAACCATCTTTTATATGGTCTTGGGAAAGTATTTTATCCTTTCATGTATGTTCAGTTAATGTAACCAGCCACCTAATATTCATTAGTAGATGTAAGGACATACATAATTATCCATGTATTAAAAAACAACTTGCCATACTATTTTCTGAAGCAACAGTTTGGAAAAATGCATTGTGACTACGTGGGAAATTGTTGGTACTTTCCAGCACCACATGAAACCTTCAGTATTTCCCTCATTTAGATTCTAATCATGATTTCATTTTCTGATATTGTTCTTATCTTTATGGGGAGTATGATTAGGAGAGAGACACATGGGTTGGATGTGTCCTTTTGGGAGGAGGATTCCCACACTTTCTGCATTACATGTTCTAATGGGAGCATGAGAGGAGATATGGCCACCACAGCCAAACACTTGTTTATTTATGAGGTGGGCCATGAGTTTGATGGGATTCCATATGGTGATGATTTCCTATCCATCACATATGGAATTATTTGGGCCAGCTTGATTCACAACATTGGAGAGGAGACCTTTGGAGATCTAGTCTTCATTTTTCCACTTGAGGGAAATCTTATTGCAGCCCAAGATCAATAGAAAATCTACACTTTTCATAATTGGAGAGGAGGAAAACATGGGGTAGGCTACTATGTCTACCATATTCATATTTCCATCCCACTTAATTTGCAGGAGCTCAAGGTGGAGGAACATTTTCAGGAGTTGCCATGTTGGGAGGTGACTCATTTTGTATGGATGATTGCTTGGGGATGGAGGATCCACATGGGAATGATATTTCCCAATACATTTAAGACTACATGCCTTGAGAGGAACTCTAGACAGCACCTTATTGCCTCCTTGAGTACTTTACTTATTCATGGTGATATCTATTTTGCTAGCTTGCATACTTGGGAGGGGAAATATGGAGATTAATTGATGAGACAACATCTCATTCCTTGGAGGAGTTAATCATATGTGGATGCTACAATAGGAGGAGGGAAGAATTCTCAGTTCTATCCTTGCAGTTGGTTGAGGACAAGCAACATTTGGGAGGGGAGGACTGTAATATTCCAAAATTTGCATGCAACAAATTGGAATATTAAATTTTGTTGTTTTCACTTAGGAGATGAATAAATGGGTAAGGAAGCCCATGCATAATAAAAATCTGAATAAAATCCCTCATAATGTGAAAAGGGATCAACATAAGAGCTGGATTTCACACTCTCATGTGTGAATAGGGACCTTTGCATGTGGACAAGGTCAAGTTTGACCAAGTCAATAGCGCTGGGATAAGAGGTGGAGATCATCTTGTGAGACAGCGTAGAGATAGTGGGAGGAAGATTCCTTGGTGGAGGAAACCCTAATGAGTGGGGCCCAAGTCAAGAAGGCTCACACATGTTTAAAAGGAGGGCAAGGCAGCCATAGCAAGACATCTTATGAATGATATTTTGGATTTGTCTACTTAGACTATTCTGCTTTCTTCAATTGTTTAGTTGAGATTGTTGTGCTGCTTAGCACAAGGATCTCCTGTTTAGGAATCGTTCTCCTTTCTTGAGAGGCCTCTTGAAGGAGCTTGTATTTATTTTCCCCACATCTAGGCTTGTGGCCAAGCATCCTCCTTCAGCTACAACGTTATTTCTATAGCATTATAATTTTGTGTTGCAGGGTGTTGCAGTGGGAGTTCACAACACCACTTCCTGCACTCATTTTTCAAAGGAGGGAGCCTCCATTCCTTTGGGAGATTAGTAAGGAAGGCTCAGGAGAAGATTTTAATATCTTGGAATTTTTCCAAAGAAATTCCATCATCTACGGCATAGTCCCTTGTAGGAACTGCGTCCTTTCTTGCAGAGTTGCAGTGTGAGGGTCAATCCCCTCAATCTTGAGTTTCTCAAGGAAAAGGCCAACATTTCTCCTAGAAGGCTTGTAAGAAGGATCCTCCTTATATTCTTGTATTATTCAGCTGTATATATACAGAGCTTCAGTTAGACTATGTTTCTCAGATCCATATCTGCAGATCTAAATGTTTTGTGCTAGTGCTTTCATGAAACCCTTGCCGGGTTATCTTCCTGATGTGTAAAAGGGGCTAGATCCCAATTTTTCTTCATGTTTTGAGCAATAAAACTCCAGATCTGATGTTCTCATCATATTTTATCAGGAAATCTCTTTAAATGACACTGTGCATGCTTCAGAAAACCTTCATAAGTCAAGTCATGGGATTTGGGCTTTTTTAAGCCATATTGGGACCGGGAGATCTGTTTAAACCATAAAAATGGATTTTTTTATGAATATTTTATGGATATAAGTCCCATAATAAATTATCTAAGGGATCCCAACGTTATTTCTTCATATTATAATGCAATTCCCTAGGAATAACGTTTTTACAGCTCATATTGCTTCTTTTCCCCACTTTTGGCTGATATAATGGATCATATTTATTGTTGTTGTACATGTAATTGATGGATATGTGTTATATACACATATTATAAGTTATTTTTCATTTCTATTCCAGTTTTGTGTTCATGTATTGCTGCATTCCCATTTTGGGATACTACAGTTGAGGAGCAGTTGGATGTTGTCGACCTTAGAGTGCTAGCGACAGAGGCTGTTGACGCTCGTGAAACAGGTCTAGCTGACTCATGGAGTTGGTTGGAGAGGTTGACCCAAGGTATGTCGACTCAGGGTTTCTTTGATGATTTGGATGACGTCTGGCTTGAGACGGTGATGGCTCGAGAGAGGGCAGATTGCCCGACTTTACGTCGGGCAGCACTTGTGGTTTTGGCTGATGCACCTATACTGGCACTGGGTGCACCGTGGGTCCAGAGGACCCACTAGGCGGGGCTCAACCCTAGATATTTTTTTATCGTTAGGGAAATCACCCTTTATGAGGATGCTTCCCTATTTTGATGACATGTATATTTTTGGTTGACATGATAGTTAGGGACTTGTTTTGTATACTAGGACTCATATATTATTTAATCTATATATCAAAGATGTATATTTTTGCGGCTCTTATGATGTTTCTATGGTTATTATTTGTGTTTGTGATGGATGTTATGTACCTATGATGTATATTTATGCTTTATGCCTTGCGATTTTATGGATGATGGTTTATACGAGATGCATTCCAGTCTAGGATATGGTTAGCTATGCGATCGACTGTCTGGTTTTTATTTCTTGGTACATGTGTAAATGTAATGTGATCAAAATGACGACTCAACCATCGTGCATGCAAGTATTTCCTAAATAGGTGTGAATCTCATACTTCAAAATCTTGGTTTAATTGTGAGACCACTAGCTGGGAATCAAGATAGAAATGTAGCTAGCGAATGCCATGGTTGGAAACATTGCTCAAAAACCCAGTGAATACATCATATTCTTCTTGATTATTGGTGTTTGATCTGATACATACTCTGTTGGTGAGGAATGGTGACTGGTCAGGAGACTATATGACCCAGGCAGCTGCTGCTAGATTTTGTGACCATCGCGAGGCTCCATCAACGAATAGAAAATAGTGGATGGGGGTGTTAGCTCCCCGTAATTCCAAAGGATTGGTGAGACCAGAACTGCGGAGAGGACACTTGAACCACTTTGGGATTCTAGGGTCTAGCCCTCCTGAATACAGAGAGGGATCTCTCTATAAGTGCAAAGATTGATTTATGTTTAAGGCTTTTGGGTAATGATATTAGGCTAGTTATTAAGAACAAGGGTTTTGTTTGTTTTTGGATGGTTGAGCATGGTTTCTAGTTGAGTGGAAAGTCCTAAAATGAAAGATCTTCAAAGGTGTGAAGTTGCAAGCAGTCAGAACAAGCTTTGGCTGATAGGATAGATATAACGCTGGTTTTTAGTCCATTGGGCTATGGAGTCATAAAAGGGTTTAATTGTGCAACAATTTCAAGAGTGGTCCAAGGGGAAAGTCATCTATATCACAAGATCTTTGAGATTAAATGATGGAATGGAACAATAAAAGTGTTGAAGGGATGGAAACAGAAAATAATTTCAGCTATGATTTATCAGTCTGTCCAAACAAGAAAAGCCTTTAAGTAACTGTTTAAAACCAACCAAAGGACAGGGCTAACCATAGACTTCTTTGGGAAAGTTTTTATTAAAGCTAACTTAATAGACAAACAATCCAGTAATCCACATAATTATTTCAGAAGGGATGAAAACAGATAAGAAAAACAAAGTGCAGCCTAAGATCAGATAAGATACTTTTAAATCTAAACTTCTTTCAGCATACTCTTAGGGAAACTTTCAGAACTACCTTTGAAGAAAGAAGCTAGAAAACAGGGCACACCATCACTTTTCTAGTCTAACTCTATTGAGCAGATAATGAAAATTAAATTCAAGAACAATGTTTAGTTTAGATAGTATGATGAGGGAACGCTAGCATTCCTAACTGTTTGGACTGTTTTGAATCATTCTTAAATACACAATTTGGAGGAAAACATTGAGATAAAGCTTATCAGTCAGAGAAGGGTACTGTAAATAGTAAATCCTAACTCTATGCTTGTTGTTCTTTATCAGAGAATAAATGGACAAAATGGCATACATGAAAGGAAAACAATAACACAGAAAGAAGCACTTCACCAGTGATATAGATTAGGATCCCAAGAATCAACTTGTATATTGATGTCAATCTAGTTACATTCTTCAAGTCCAATGTTTCAGTTCAGCAATCATCTTCTCTTCCAAGCCTAACTTATTTGATTATAAACAGAGCTTCAAGAGCCTCTGAACACTATTTACATGTAGAAAATTTTGAGGACAAGTATATTTCAAAGTTCTGCAACCAACCCTTTACAATGAGCTCCTCGAGAAGATTTTATAGAGAAAATGAGGAGGTGGAAGAGTTTGTAGTGTTCAAGTATCATTAATTTTACAGTTAATGCAATTCTCTACCTTGAAAACCATGCAAGGCATAAGGCAAGAATTCATTTGACCTATATCTTTGTTTCATAACTCTGTTCTGCTTTCGAGGCTTAGTGGATTAAAAGATTTGACTTTAAGGCTATCTCTTATCTTTGTAATAACTTCTTTGACAGTTTAAATTAGTTTCTTCGATTTGGAATAACTTTTCAGCTGTATTTGGAAAATATCTTCTGTTCTGATCATAAATTTTCCTCTTTTGAATGCTTTGAGGCTACAGGTGGCTTTTGGCAGCTAAGAGGATTCGATTAGCCTCTGATGTGGCAGTGGAGGCATTCTCATTTTGGTAGATATTATTGTTTTGACCTAAAACATGGCTAATATGCTTCTGATCTATGTGTTAGGAATAATTAGGCCTGAATTCTGTCTTCTGTTCCTTAAATTGTGTTTAATTGAGTGGATTAGGCTTTTAATTAACGATTTTAGCCATAATCCCTCAAACTGTGTAAACCATTTTTAATTATTTATCTCTGCTGTGGTCGGATCCTTTAACACTGATACTTTCTGTTTATTTAAGCTTTGCTGTGTCTTGCTGATTTGCAGGTGCGCAAAGGGCTTATAACGGTATCAGTGCTCATGAGGCACCGATAAAATTTGGTGTTGAACCCTGTAGACGGATATCCTTTGATGAATGAAGGCCTCGAGGGTCGTCACCCTCGGCCTTCATTTTTCCTTTAAAATATTTGAGAAACCTTTAAAACCTACATAAACCTAGAAATATTAAGAAAATCATGCAGGGTAGGTAAGACTACTTTGGAGGCTTAGGTTTAGAGTGCAGCCATTGGATGAAAGCATCCAACGGTGGAGTTTGATTGCGGGGGGACAAATGGAGCCAGTTGGAACAAACGGTGGGGATATTTTAAGTCAGGGCCATTGATCTGAAGAGATCAACGGTCAGGATTGACTGGGGTAATATAATGTGAAAGGGCCACTTTATCGCGAAATGGAAGAAATACAAAGGAAAAAGGGTGAAAATCCCTTTGGCGGAGAAAATATGCTAAAACGAAATTTGGGGTTTCTAGGATGATTCTGGGCTGTCGGATGAGAACAGCCTCAGAGATAAACAGCTGAGGTTGATCTATGAAGTCCCTTGGAGGATGGCGGAGGGTGATAGTTCAATGTTCATATTGAATGCGGGCCGTTGATCTGCAGAGATCAACGGTAGGGAATGAACGTGATGAAACACAATAGAAAATGGGGAAAGCAGTTTCAGAAAAAGAAACCACGGGTTTCGCGCAGCAAAAAGGTGGATAGGTGGTTTAACATTTTTGAACATGATATGTGTTAGAGCCCGACATGTGGAATTTAAAAACCACCTATATCGCATAATTTCAAATAATTAATGTTCAAGCTTAAATCTACACAAAAATGCACGCTGGCCATTAGATCTGGGGCGTCAGATCAGACGACTGTGGAGAGAGCGCGATAAAGAACAACTGCACGGATGGTAACAGGTGGGGCAGAGCCAAGGCAGTATTAACCTGGACCATTAGATCAAGAGATGAACGACAAAGATTAAATCTGGGACGGGTAGGACCCAAGAGAGTTGGGCGTATCACGTTTTTTATGGACCGTTGGATTGAAACATATCAACGACAGAGATTTAATCTCGGGGTTAAATGGAATAAAATATGAGGCGAAGAAAGGGTCAGTGTGGGCCGTTGATCTACAGAGATCAACGATCGAGATTTGTTTTAAAATTTTATACAGCGGGTTGATGAAATTTAACAAAGTTTAAGGGGTTCAATCTGGACCATCAGATGGTATGCAATGGATGGCCCAGATGCAATCGAAGGATTGCGATCGGCGGGGGAAAAAGAGAAAAGAGCACCGATGTGATTGAACGTGGGTTGTCGATCTGAGGATCAGATCGATGACGGAGAATGAATCGGAGGAGTTCACAGGCAGGGGAATGGGCTTAGGGATGGAGCGATGTGGGTCGTTGGATCTAGGAAAGGAGGAATAGATCGATGGTGGAGAATCCATCTGAAGGGGCCAATCGAAGGTGGGGAAAAATAAAATATTTGAACGCGCCCAATTAAATCTCCGATGCGAGATTGCGCTGGCCGTTGATTGGTTTAATATCAACGGTGAAGGTTCGGCCCAATCAATGAACCGACGGGCTACGTTATAACGTAAAAAATGGGATATTTTATGAAATAGAAAGGGAAAATCGCATCGGGGAGGGTTTTATTTATATGTTTAGCGCCTGATTGCAGGACTTTCAGTTTTGCGGAGATGAAAAATGATCGAGGGTTTATAGAAAGGAGCCAATCGCATCGGAACTTTTATGAAACAAAAGACATGCGCCCATCGCAAATGCCCCGATACGATAAGCACTTTTGGACTTAGCGCTTGGTTCCAGTGCGTGGGTTTATGGTGGGGAAGTGGTTTAGGAGCTAAGCCCAAAGGGGCTTAAACCTATAATAAAAAGATAGGTTTTTTATGAATTTTCAAGGATTTTTCAAACGATTTGGGGGTTTCGGTAAGGTTTAAAAATGAGTTTTAAACCTTATAAAAGGGGATTTATGAAGGGAAGAAGGGAAATAAGGAAAAATAGAGGATTTTTATGGGGAAAAAGGGATAAAAATGAAGGTTATTTTTTAGTGAGAACAGGGATAAAAATGAAGGGAAAATGGGTTTTTTTTGCAGCAGTCTTTTCTTCATGAAAACAACAAAATTTTAGAATTAAAAGGGAAATAGCAGTGAAGATTAACTCAAGGATAAGCTATCTTCACAAGACTTCAAGAATTAAAAATTTTGCAATAAACTTGTTTCTTGAAGGTTTCAAAAATTATTTAGCCACCATTTGATATGAAATTTTTTATAGGTGGCTAACAGTGGCTCCACATGGGGATGGTGCCTTCTTGAAGGCATCAAGAATTTCAGACTTGTATTCTCTAGTGGGCTGATCAGTGCCTTATCCATTGGGTTGCAACTTTCTTCACTTGGATGATCTTATTTTGCTCTGAAAATGTCAGCAACCATGAAAGACAGTTGAATACTATCAAACCAAGATTTCTACCTACCCAATCCTACTGATCTAACATTTTTTCTTCTTTCAGAGTGCACTTGGATTGGAAAACTCTTTTACAAACATTTTATTCTTTTGAAAGAAAAAAACTAATCTAATTCTACTTCTTATTTCTCCATGAACTCATATTAAACAGTTGTTTTCATAAGTTTCTCTACCTAATCTACTATATGTTAGGATTAAACTGTCTAACATATTCTTATTCACTAGTTTCTAAAACAGAAATTTAAAAGCATACAAGTCAGGATTGAACAATCTAACTTGTTGCTTATCTATGGCATAAAAACAAGCTGCACATAGATAGTTATTTTGCAGAAAATTAAATCAAAATGGTGAAGGCTTAAGATCTGAAAGTTCTAAGCACGACCTTCTCTTTTCTTCAGCTTTGTTTTTTAGTTTATTTGAGTTGTGTTTCCTTTGTTATCTGGTTCAAATTTTTAGCATATCAGAACTAGTTTACTTCTATCTTTGACTCGAAAATAAAACATTTTAGAGCCATTCTTCTTTTGAAAACTAAGGTTTGGATTTTGAGCTTGTTTGAACCCTTTTTCTTCTATCCTAATCTACCTAACTGATAAGCCAAGATTACACTGTTTGGAAAATCTGATTCACTAACCTATCAGCAGTCAATTTAAAACTAATTAGTCATGATTAGGCATTATGACTAACTAGGAGTGTGTTTTTTAGGAGTGGCATTTGAGCTTGCACACTTTCAGACTTTGTTTCTCTTTTTTGGTATGGGGTTGTACTTTTCTTGTTTTTACAAATCTGCCCTCTTTTCTCATTTTTACTGTTTTTGTATTTCTGATTTTTCTAAATTTGAATGCAATGATGGATGAAATATTTATAATGAGAAAAAAGATAAAAAGGCTCCCAAACATGATAGGATCAAGAGAAATAATGTTTGAGCATCCTGCCATTGACAGGACTCCCAAACAGTTCAGCTCCATTCAAATCTTGGAAGAAATAAGCATTGTTACCAGTAGTAGCATGAATGAGATAAGGGCCAAGCCATAAGTTATCAAAATTTCCATGCTTTCTCTTATCTTCTCTCCTTGAATCCCACTTTAACACTTTGTCCCCAAAATTGAAATTGCTGGCCTTTGTTCTTCTATCAAAAATCTTCTTGATGCTCTCTTGATTTTGTAATGCTCTGTTGTAAACCTCCTCTCTGGTTTTCTGAAGATGTATAGTCTGATTAATCCTTCTGATCATGTCATTTTCTTCAGTTTGCACCTCTTGAATCAACTTCATAACTGGTACACCAAGGCTGGTTGGAAAAATTGCATCTGTACCATACACAAGTTGATAGGGTGACATCCCAATAGATTTTTTAAGTGTTAATCTATCATCCCATAGTGCATGCACTAACTTTGTGTGCCAAGATTTCTTGTTGTCCTCTAGCAAATTCTTGATTATGTTCACCAAACTCTTGTTTGAGGATTTTGCTAGCCCATTACCTTGAGGGTAATAAGCATTAGAATGACCCAATGTAATCTGATATTTGTGATAGAATTCAACCATCTTCTTGGATCCAAATGTTGTTGCATTATCAGTGATGATCTTCTTAGGACAGCCAAATCTAGAAAGGATATGAGTCTCAATGAATTTTATGATGACAGAGTCATTTGCTTGTCTATAAGGGATGGCTTCTATCCATTTGGTAAAGTAGTCTGTTGCAATGATAATCCATCTATGTTGGGCAGATAAGGGTGGATGGATTTCTCCTATGAATTCAAGTCCCCACTATTGAAAATGAGCTTCAACAGTGATCGGATGCAGAGGTAAGGGCAGCAAATTTCTTTTGCCTTCAAAAAGTTGGCATTTATGATAGTCAATTATCATCTTGTGTATATCTAGAAAGAGGGTGGGCCAATTGTAACTAGCTCTAAGGATTTTGTTGGTTGTTGTCTTCCAGTAGAGGTGGCCTCCACATTCTCCTTCATGTAATTCGTGCTTAACCTTATTTGCATCATTCTCAGGCAAACATTTAAGCAATATCCCACTTGCATTTTTCCAATAAAGACATTTATCTATAATGCAGTAGTTTACATCTTTTAACTTTAAAAACCTTGCCTTCATTTTTGATAAACCAAGAGGTGTATTCAGATTGAGCAGAACATATAGAATATCGGCATACCAAGAGGAATTCATAAAATGGTCTTCAACAATGGGAGTTGAGAGTTCCTCTTGTTCATCTAAAGCATTTATCATATTAATATCAAGAACTTCAAAATTTTATTCAGCCATTAATCTAGCTAGACCTTGGCCTTTGATGAGTTTAGTGGGCTTGATTTCTAGATCATATTCAAGTATCACAGCTATGCACTTACCTCTCTTACCATCTGGGTCTTGTGTTATAATGTCCTTCACAAATGAATTTGGGACAAAGGCAATGATGTGGGAGCGCAAAATATAAACTTTGAAGTCTTTTAAAGCTTTGACCAAAGCAAAAGCTTGTTTCTCCATAATGTTTTACTTCAGAGGAGCATATCTCAATGCCTTGCTAAAGAATGAAATGGGCTGCTCTTGTCCTTGTGGATTCTTATGCAATAGGACAGCAGTTATTGTATGTTCTGATGCAAATGGAAAAATGTAAAAATCTTCTGAAAAATCAGGACTTATTAGAACTGGTGTTTTGGTCAATGCTTGTTTTACCAGCTCAAAATATTTCTTTGCTTCCAAGGTCCATTTAACTCCCTTCTCCTTTTTCAGAATGTTTGTAATGTTTCTAAGGAGTTCAGCCAAGTTGGGTATGAGCCTTCTCAAGAAATTAATCTTTCCAATGAAAGACTGAAGTTCCTTGATGTTTTGAGGATGAGTGATTTGCAAAATAGCCTCGATCCTTTTTGGGTCTATATTTATCCCCTATTCTAAGATGATGTGCCCAAGAAGTTTACCTTCTTGGAGACCAAATAGTGTTTTCTTTGGGTTTAAAGATATCCCAAAATTTCTGCATTTTTCGAATAATTTTCTCAAGTGTTCTAAGTGCTCTTCATCTGTCTTTGGAAAAACAGTGACATCATCAAGGTAAAGAATGATGAAGTAGCTCAATTCTTCCGAGAATGCAATGTCCATAGCACCAGCATTCATTAGACCAAAGGGCATTTTCACATACATGAAAGTGCCCCAAAGTGTAGTAAAGGCTGTCTTTAATTGATCATCAGGATGCACTAAAATCCGATTGTACCCTAAGTAGCCATCTAGCAAAGAAATTCTTTTAGAACCAACTACCCTTTGTAAAATATGGTCCATCTTGGGTAAAGGGTAGTTGTCTTTCAATGAAGCTTTTTTTAAGTCTCTAAAGTCTATATAAAGCCTAATATCTCTTGTTTTCTTCCTGATTGACACCAGATTAGACACCCACTCAGAATATCTAATAGGGACAATAATACCAGCTTCATAAATTTTCTTCATTTCCTTCTCAACCAAAGGTAACTGAACATGGTTTATTATGTGCAAATTTTGTTTAAATGGATTTTGGTTTTCCTTGAGAGGTATCCTGTGCTGAATTATTTCAGTGTCATAGGATTTAAAACCCTCATAAATCCATGCAAAAACATCAGAAAATTCTCTAAACAACTCTATATATTTGAGTTTAATGTGAGCTAGTAAAGTCTTATACAGTTTGATCATCATTGGTTTTAGTTCACTGCCTATATTACACTCTTCAACTTCAGATTCAATAGGCTCCACTTTTCGCTTCTTGGCCACATCGTTGAAATCAAACAACTCTTCTAAAGGAGCCAGACCTTTTGGCAAACTTTGTTGTTAGACTGCAAAGTTTCTAAGTCTTATGTTTCTAACTCTACAACCATTTCTGTTGTGTTTTCAAGTTTGTTAGACAATAGGTTTACATCAGTGATCTTTGGAGACTATTCTTCTTCATCAAGTATATTTTCTTCACTAGGACAGTCTGTTTCATAGTCTGAATCTGAACTTGGTAGTTCAAATTCATTTCTGGATTGCAGGAAGTCTCCTATTTGTTTGTCTCCATCAAACACTTGCCAATATTTCTCGTTATCAGGGAACGTTGGTCTGAATTTAATTTGAGTTGTACATTTTTTGGTTTCATACGGTGTTAAGCATGTTCTAGCAGCAAAATCTAAACTATGGGCCATGATATTCTTTTGTCTTGGGACAAAAACAAGTTGGGATTTCTCAAAAGTTTTCAATAAATCCATGACATCGTTTCGATAGGCTCTAAGTCTGGGGTGATTGGCGCTGTATTCCCCATTCACTTGCCTAATGATTAACTCTGAATCCCCATGCACTTTAATTCTCTTGGCTCCTAATTTCTTCAACAAACGTAAGCCTAAGAGAAGGTATTCGTATTCCGCTATGTTATTCGAACACTGGAAATTTATTCTGTAGGAATGGCCTTCCGTGTGGTTGTTCTCAGTGTTGCGTATCCAAACACCTGCACGAGTGTTACTCCTAGTGCAAGACCCATCTAAGTTCATACTCCAAAGAGGACTAGTTTCTGTTTCAGCAGTTTGTTTACTATCCTCTTCAACTAATGTGCTTTCAGATTGTTCTTGAAGATCAGCACTCTGTTGAATTTGTTTTAATTCCTCAGATTTTTCATTTTGTTGAGGACTTCTTTCTTGACTCTCAAGGTTTAAAAGAAATGGATGCATTATTTGTAGCTCTAGACCTGTGTTTGGTTTGCTATAGTTTATGGGTTCAACAAACTGTTTTGACACTTCTGTGTTGTCTTCCTCCTCCTCTCTATCTGCCATTAATTCAGTCAAGGTCACTTGTTCAGTGAATGTTTCATCATTGAAAAGGATAAATGATTCAAGGCCTGTGTTTACAGAATAAAGAGGACAGTTCTGTGGTCTCTCTTGGCTAGTAACCATATATTGCATATGAAACTCCCTGTAAAGTCTTCTAGTTTGATTGAAAATAGGGATAATCGCATATGTCATATCCATTTGCATAGTTCCCTGTAACTTAGCTCCCCATGATCTTGATAACAGCATACCATATTTTGGGGGTACATCAGCCACAACAATATCCATGACTAAACATTTGGCTGGGATTTGTGCTAATTTAACACAGAGGTCTTTGATTAATCCTAAACATTTTACTCTGCTTGACTCAAAGGAGTAAAGATCTTTGTAAGGTCTGGTGATTTCAAGGCCTAGGTTCTCCATTACAGCTTTGGGCATTAAATTGTGAGAAGCCCCTGAATCATGCATAGCGTTGTGCAAAATCTTGTCATGAACATTTAAACTAACATAAAAAGGAGGAACTGGTCCCTCTTGATATCTACCTTCAATCTTAGGACTGAATATGAGCTCTGGTTGTTCATCGTTAAGATTGACAGTATCGTTAATCTCTTCTATGTTAAAAGCCTTCAAAATTTGAGACCTATATACATTATGGGCAGCTAATTAAGTAAGAGGAACAAAGATCTTGATTCTGGAAATTTCTTGCTCCAAACTAAAAGGTATCTGATGCTTTGAAGTGCTTGTTTTAGCCTTATTAACTGCCACTCTATCAGCAAAGTCAGTTTGTTGATTTCCTCTATTTACATTTGTCAAAATTGTTTTAACAGGAGTACTAGCTGAGGTACTAGTACTGCTGAGGTCTGCAATCTGTTTTTGATTTTTTTGAGTGCCTTTCTCTTTATTTTTATCAGAATTTACAGCTACTATTTTGTCTTTCTACTTTGTAACTTTGGGTTTATCTATATTGTTGTTTTGTGAAGAATTGTTAGAGGTTTTATTGTTGGGAGTTTCCAGATTCTTTTTACTGCTAGGGTCATACTCTTTTGTGGTTTCTATGATGACATTTTCCATTTCTTGATAGTAATATTCATCTTTTGGCCTCTTTTTATCATAGGGTGTATATAGACCTTGCTTTCTATTATAATGGACTTCAAATTCATCATTATCTACTCCCAACATATTTATATCGTCTTCCTCTATTTTTTCTAATGTTTCTTCAACCTCACTCACATAGTTTTGATGGAAAGGAGGAGTGATCTGTTGATCATCCTCCCTTGGTCTGTTTTGAGGCTAGTTCCTCCTAAAATTCTGATTTTGGTTTTGATTTCTGTTTTGAGGAGCTGTTTGGTTTGACGAGCTTGTGCTCTCTCAAGTATGCTCATCTTTTTCATCATCTCCTCCATCATTATTTCCATGTTTGAGTTAGATGTGGAAGGTGTGGATTCCTCTCTAAAGGACACTTTCTTCTCATTCCTCATTCTTGCTCTTTTCTCCATTAAGTTAACTTCCACAGCAAGAGCTCCTTTTTTCATATCTTCAAGAGTTAAAGGATCTCTCTCTCTCTCAGCCGATAGGCCATCTCAGGATCAAATCCTTCAAGAAACTTGTTTAAATCTGAGCCTTGTGGAGGTTTTAAGTCTGGGGGAAGGGCATTGTAAACACTGTTAAACCTAGTGCAATAGGCTTGTACACTTTCCCCAGTGTTTCTATGGAGGTTCTTGTAGTCTGAAAGTATTTGGAGAGGGTTTTTCTTCACTTCCCATTTGTTTAAGAATATCTTATGGAAGGCTTGGAGATCATTAATACTGTGAGGGGTTAAGCCTTTAAACCATTTTCTTACTTCTCCCCCTAAACTTTGAGAAAATAGTCTAAGTTTGACAGTTTCATCATCAATTTCATATCTGTAAAATTATTCATTCATCTTATCCACATGTTGTGATGCAGTAGTAGCATTACTGGCATCATACAATGGTATTTTGGACTGATAGTCCTGTAGAAGATTGAGTAAGGGAAAAGGAAGGACCAACGAGGCACACCATGTTGCCATGATAGGAGGTTGTGGAAACAGTGGGGGATTTACAAGTGGTGGGTTGAAAAGAGGGAAAGTGGGCTGGAATGAAGTGGTTTGGACAGTGGATGTATGAAGAATAGATGTGGATGTACCAGCAATAGATTGTTGAGCTGATCTTGGATGAGAGACACCTAAATTGTGAAGAAAATGTAAATAAGGTGGTGTAGTTTCTCTACTACCAGGATGTTCACTTCTATTTGGGGATGAAAGTGATGACTTTGAATCTAATTGATCTAAATCATCAAGCGACCTAGTTCTAAATGGATTTCTTAAGTCAACTTGTGATTGTTGTAGAGCTGCAAGTTTTTCAAGAACAGAATTAGCTCTAAAGGGTGATCTGAAAACAGTTGAAGATTTAATGTCAGGAGACTTCCTAAGGATTCTTTTAGGATTATCAACTATCTCAGGAGGGTTAGGGTCAGGGTAGGATCTGGTATGAATCTTTCTAGGAGCCACTATGCTGTGTTTTTCAGACCCTACTAATCAAGAAAATTTTAATCGAATATGACAATCTTTAAGAGGCTAACTGATCTTTTAGACAAGAAAAATTTAATCCTAAAGTCCTCTAACTGAGTTTAAACGATGTTATAATGATAATGGGTCTTCCCAGTGGAGTCTTCAGGTATTTTTAGGATTGTGGAGTCACCAGGTGGAATTTTTAGCTCTTTTGGAGGTAAAAGGTTTTATGGTCCACCACCATGTTTATTTGAATACCAATTTGAAATATTTTTAGGTTTTCTGAGTTTATTTCAGTCCTATGGGTTCTAAGAGTGTCCTAAATATGTTTCAACACTTAGTTACGGTGATGAGACAAATCCAGTCTACTCTTATGGCTCAGCTAGCTGATCCTTCAAGGTTTGATAAGTTCTTATGATAATCCTAAGGTTTCCTTAGTTTGTCACTGAATCAAATAAGTTCTATCATGATTACCATTTGATTGGTAGTGCTTGAAGAGGGCTAATTTTACTCACTGCACAATGTTCTTGAATCGAGGATTTTCCTAAGTCTTAAGATGTACTTAGACTGTCATTAAATCAGAAACTCCCCAGTGGAGTCACTAGAAATGTTATGCCTGGTGGCTTAACTAGCTAACAGAACAAATGTCATTGAATGAAGAGGTTTCCTGAGGTTCCAACAATATGTAGGATGAAGTTTACTCAGAAAATCCCCAATATGCTCGCCAGAAATGTTAGCTCCTCATAATTCCAGAAGATTGATGAGACCAGAACTATGGAGAGGACACTTGAACTACTTTGGGATTCTAGGATCTAGCCCTCCTGAATCCAGAGAGGGATCTCTCTATAAGTGCAAAGATTTATTTATCTTTAAGGATTTTGGGTAATGATATTAGGCTAGTTATTAAGAACAAGAGTTTTGTTTGTTTTTGGATGGTTGAGCATGATTTCTAGTTGAGTGGAAATTCCTAAAATGAAAGAGCTTCAAAGGTGTGAAGTTGTAAGCAATCAGAACAAGCTTTGGCTGATAGGATAGATATAACGTTGGTTTTTAGTCCATTTGGCTATGGAGTCATAAAAGGGTTTAATTGTGTAACAATTTCAAGAGTGGTCCAAGGAGAAAGTCATCTATATCACAAGATATTTGAGATTAAATGATGGAATGGAAAAATAAAAGTGTTGAATGGATGGAAACAAACAACAATTTCAACTAGGATTTACCAGTCTGTCCAAACAAGAAAAGACTTTAAGTAACTGTTTAAAACCAACCAAAGGATAGGGCTAACCATAGACTTCTTTGGGCAAGTTTTTATTAAAGCTAACTCAATAGACAAAAAATCCAGTAATCCACATAATTACTTTCAGAAGGGATTAAAAAAGATAAGAAAACAAAGTGCAGCCTAAGATTAGATAAGATACTTTTAAATCTAAACTTCTTTCAGCATACTCTTAGGGAAACTTTCAGAACTAACTTTGAAGAAAGAAGCTAGAAAACAGGGCACACCATCACTTTTCTAGTCTAACTCTACTGAGTAGATAATGAAAATAACATTCAAGAACAATGTTAAGTTTAGATAGTAGGATGAGGGAACGCCAGCATTCCTAACTGCTTGGACTGTTTTGAATCATTCTTAAATACACAATTTCGAGGAAAACATTGAGATAAAGCTTATCAGTCAGAGAAGGGTACTGTAAACAGTAAATCCTAACTCTATGCTTGCTGTTCTTTATCAAAGAATAAATGGAAAAAATGGCATGCATGAAAGGAAAACAATAACACAGAAAGAAGCACTTCACCAGTGATATAGACCAGGATCCCAAGAATCAGCTTGTATATTGATGTCAATCCAGTTACATTCTTCAAGTCCAATGTTTCAGTTCAGCAATCATCTTCTCTTATCAGCCTAACTTATTTGATTACAAACAGAGCTTTAAGAGCCTCTGAACACTATTTACATGTAGAAAATTTCGAGCTCAAGTATATTTCAAATTTCTGCAACCAACCCTTTACAATGAGCTCCTTGAGAAGATTTTATAGAGAAAATGAGGAGGTGGAAGAGTTGGTAGGGTTCGAGTATCATTAATTTTACAATTAATGCAATTCTCTACCTTGAAAATCATGCAAGGCATAAGGCAGGAATTCATTTGATCTATATCTCTATTTCATAACTCTGTTCTGCTTTCGAGGCTTAGTGGATTAAAAGATTTGACTTTAAGGCTATCTCTTATCTTTGTAATAACTTCTCTGATAGTTTAAATTAGTTTCTTCGATTTGGAATAACTGTTCACCTATATTGGGCAAATATCTTCTGTTCTGATCATAACTCGGCCTCTTTTGAATGCTTTGAGGCTACAGGTGGCTTTTGGCAGTTGAGAGGATTCGATTAGCCTCTAATGTGGCAGTGGAGGCATTCTCGGTCTAGTAGATATTATTGTTTTGACCTAAAAAATCTGCTTCTGATTTGTGTGTTAGGCATAATTAGGCCCGAATTCTGTCTTCTGTTTCTTAAATTGTGTTTAATTAAGTGGATTAGGCTTTTAATTGACGACTTTAGCCATAATCCCTCAAACTGTGTAAACCATTTTTAATTCTTTATCTCTGCTGTGGCCAGATCCTTTAACACTGATACTCTCTAATTATTTAAGCTTTGTTGTGTCTTGTTGATGTGTAGGTGCGCAGAGGGCTTATAACGGTATCAGTGCTCATGAGGCACCAATAAAATTTGGTGTTGAACCCTGTAGACGGATATCCTTTGATGAATGAAGGCCTGGAGGGTTGTCACCCTCGGCCTTCATTTTTCCTTTAAAATATCTGAAAATCCTTTAAAACCTGCATAAACCAAGAAATATTAAGAAAATCCTGCGGGATAGGTAAGAGTGCTTTGGAGGCTTAGTTTTAGAGCGCAACCGTTGGATGAAAGCATCCAACGGTGGAGATTGATCGCGGGGGGACAAATGGAGGTAGTTGGAACAAACGGTGTGGAGATTTTAAGTCAAGGCCGTTGATCTACAGAGATCAACGGTCGGGATTGACTGGGGTAATATAATGTGAAAGGGCCACTTTATCACAAAATGGAAGAAATACAAAGGAAAAAGGGTGAAAATCCCTTTGGCGGATAAAATGTGCTAAAACGAAATTTGGGGTTTCTAGGATGATTCTGGGTCATCGGATGAGATCGACCTCAGAGATAAATGGCTGAGGTTGATCTACGAAGTCCCTTGAAGGATGGCGGAGGGCGATAGTTCAATGGTCAGATTGAATGTGGGCCGTTGATCTGCAGAGATCAACGACGGGGAATGAACGTGATGAAACGCAATAGAAAATGGGGAAAGCGGTTTCGGACAAAGAAACCACGGGTTTTGAGTAGAAAAAAGGTGGATAGGTGGTTTAACCTTTTTAAACGCTTATGCGTTAGAGCCCAACACGTGGAATTTCAAAACCACCTATATCATGTAATTTCAAATCATTAATGTTCAGGCCTAAATCTATGCGAAAATGTGTGCTGGCCATTAGATCTGGGGCATCAGATTGGATGGTTGTGGAGAGAGCGCGATAAAGAACAGTTGTGTGGACGGTAACAGGTGGGGCAGAGCCAAGGTAGTTTTTACCTCGACCGTTAGATCAAGAGATGAATGGCAGAGATTAAATATGGGACGGGTAGGACCCAAAAGAGTTGGGCGTATCGCGTTTGTTATGGACCGTTGGATTGAAACAGATCAACGGTGGAGATTTAATCTCGGGGTTAAATGAAATAAAATATGAGGCGTAGAAAGGGTCAATGTGGGTCGTTGATCTACAGAGATCAACGACGGAGATTCGTTTTAAAACTTTATACAGCGGGTTGATGAAATTTAACAAAGGTTGAGGGGTTCAATCTGGACCGTCAGATGGTATGCAATGGACGGCCCAGATGCAATTGGAGGATTGTGATTGGTGGGGGAAAAAGAGAAAAGAGCACCGAAGCGATTGAACGTGGGATGTCGATTTGAGGATCAGATCGACGACGGAGAATGAATTGGAGGAGTTCACAGGTGGGGAAATGGGCTTAGGGATGGAGCGATGTGGGCCGTTGGATCTGGGAAAGGCGGAATAGATCGACGGTGGAGAATCCATCGGAAGGGGCCAATCGGAGGGGGGGAAAAACAAAATATTTGAATTCGCCCAATGAAATCTCCAATGCGAGATTGCGCTAGCCGTTGATTGGTTTAAGATCAATGGTGGAGGTTCGTCCCAATCAATGAACCAACAGCCTACGTTATAACATAAAAAAATGGGATATTTTATGAAATACAAAGGGAAAATCACATTGGGGAGGGTTTTATTTATATGTTTAGCACATGATTGTGGGGCTTTCAGTTTTGTAGAGAGGCAAAACGATCAGGGGTTTATAGAAAGGAGCCAATCGCATCAAAACTTTTATGAAACAAAAGACATGCGTCCATCGCAAATTCCCCGATGCGATAAGCGCTTTTGGACTTAGCGCTTGGTTACAGTGTGTGGGTTTATGGTGGGGAAGTGGTTTAGGAGCTTAGCCCAAACGGGCTTAAGCCTATAATAAAAAGATGGGTTTTTAATGAATTTTCAAGGATTTTTCAAAGGATTTGGGGGTTTCGGTAAGGTTTAAAAAGGAGTTTTAAACCTTATAAAAGGGGATTTATGAAGGGAAGAAGGGAAATAAGGAAAAATAAAGGATTTTTATGGGGGAAAAAGGGATAAAAATGAAGGTTATTTTTGAGTGAAAACAGGGATAAAAATGAAGGGAAAATGGGTTTTTTTGTAGCAGTATTTTCTTCATGAAAACAACAGAATTTCAGAATTAAAAGGGAAACAACAGTGGAGATTAACTCAAGGATAAGCTATCTTCACAAGACTTCAAGAATTAACAATTTTGCAATAAAAATTGTTTCTTGAAGGCTTCAAAAATGATTTAGCCACCATTTTATATGAAAATTTTTATAGGTGGCTAACAGTGGCTCCACATGGGGATGGTGCCTTCTTGAAGGCATCAAGAATTTCAGACTTGTATTCTCTGGTGGGCTGATCAGTGCCTTATCCATTGGGCTGCAACTTTCTTCACTTGGATGATCTTCTTTTGCTCTGAAAATGTTAGCAGCCATGAAAGACAGTGGAATACTATCAAACCAAGCTTTCTACCTACCCAATCCTACTGATCTAACATTTTTTCTTCTTTCAGAGTGCACTTGGATTGGAAAACTCTTTTATAAACATTTTATTCTTTTGAAAGCAAAAAAATAATCTAATTCTACTTCTTATTTCTCCATGAACTCAGATTAAACAGTTGAGTTCATAAGTTTCTCTACCTAATCTACTATCTATTAGGATTAAACTGTCTAACAGATTTTTATTCACTAGTTTCTAAAACAGAAATTTAAAAGCATACAAGTCAGGATTGAAAAATCTAACTTGTTGATGATCTATGGCATAAAAAAAAGCTGCACATAGATAGTTATTTTGCATAAAATTAAATCAAAATGGTAAAGGCTTAAGATCTGAAAGTTCTAAGCACGGCCTTCTCTTTTATTTAGCTCTGTTTTTTAGTTTATTTGAGCTGTGTTTTCTTTGTTATCTGGTTCAAATTTTGAGCATATCACAACCAATTTACCTCTGTCTTTGACTCGAAAATCAAACAGTTTAGAGCCATTCTTCTTTTGAAAACTAATGTTTGGATTTTGAGCTTGTTTGAACCCTTTTTCTTCTATCCTAATCTACCTAACTGATAAGCCAAGATTAAGTTGTTTGGTAAATCTGATTCACTAACCTATCAGCAATCAATTTAAAACTAATTAGTCATGATTAGGTAATATGAATAACTAGGAGTGTGTTTTTTAGGAGTGGCATTTGAGCTTGCACACTTTCAAACTTTGTTTCTCTTTTTTGGTATGGGGTTGTACCTTTCTTGTTTTTACAAATCTGCCCTCTTTTCTCTTTTTTATTGTTTTTGTATTTCTGATTTTTCTAACTTTGAATTCAATGATGGATGAAATATTTATAATGAGAAAAAAGATAAAAAAAGGCTCCCAAACATGATAGGATCAAGAGAAATAATGTTTGAGCATCCTATCATTGACAGGACCCCCAAATAGTTTAGCTCCATTCAACTCCTGCATGAAATAAGCATTGTTACCAGCAGTAGCATGAATGAGATAAGGGCCAAGCCATAAGTTATAAAATTTTCCATGCTTGCTTTTATCTTCTCTCCTTGAATCCCACTTTAACACTTTTTCCCCAACATTGAAATTGTTGGCCTTTGTTCTTCTATCAAAAAGCTTCTTGATGCTCTCTTGCTTTTGTAATGCTCTATTGTAAACCACCTCTCTAGTTTTCTGAAGATGTATAGTCTGATTAATCCTTCTGATCATGTCATTTTCTTCAGTCTGCACCTCTTGAATCAACTTCATAATTGGTACACCAAGGCTGGTTGGAAAAATTGCATCTGTACCATACACAAGCTAATAGGGTGACATCCCAATAGATTTTTTAAGTGTTAATCTATCAGCCCATAGTGCATGCACTAGATTTGTGTGTCAAGATTTCTTGTTTTCCTCCAGCAACTTCTTGATTATGTTCACCAAACTCTTGTTTGAGGATTTTGCTAGCCCATTACCTTGAGGGTAATAAGCATTAGAATGACCCAATGTAATCTGATATTTGTGACAGAATTCAACCATCTTCTTGGATCCAAATGCTGTTGCATTATTAGTGATGATCTTCCTAGGACAACCAAATCTAGAAAGGATATGAGTCTCAATGAATTTTATGATGACAGAGTCATTAGCTTGTCTAGAAGGGATGGCTTCTATCCATTTGGTAAAGTAGTCTGCTGCAGTGAGAATCCATCTATGTTGGGCAGATGAGGGTGGATGGATTTCTCCTATAAATTCAAGTCCCCACTGTTGAAAAGGAGCTTCAACAGTGATTAGATGCAGAGGTAAGGGCAACAACTTTCTTTTGCCTTAAAAAATTTGGCATTTATGATAGGCAATTATCATCTTGTGTATATCTAGAAAGAGGGTGGGCCAATAGTAACCAGCTCTAAGGATTTTTTTGGCTATTGTCTTCCAGTAGAGGTGGCCTCCACATTCTCCTTCATGGAACTCGTGCTTAACCTTCTCTGCATTATTCTCAGGCAAACATTTAAGCAATATCCCACTTGCATTTTTCCAGTAAAGACATTTATCTATAATGCAGTAGTTTACAGCTTTTAACTTTAAAAACCTTGCCTTCATTTTTGAAAAACTAATACCAGCTTCATACATTTTCTTCATTTCCTTCTCAACCAAAGGTAACTGAATAGGGTTTATTCTACGCATCTTTATCCCCTCTTCTGAGATGATATGCAAAAGAATTTTAACTTCTTGGAGACCAAATAGTGTTTTCTTTGGGTTTAAAGATATCCCAAACTTTCTGCATTTTTCGAATACTTTTCTCAAGTGTTCTAAGTGCTCTTCGTCTATCTTTGAAAAAGAAGTGACATCATCAAGGTAAATAATGATGAAGTAGCCCAATTCTTCCAAGAATGCAATGGCCATGGCTCTTTGAAAAGTAGTACTAGCATTCATTAGACCAAAGGGCATTTTCACATACACGAAAGTGCCCCAAATTGTAGTAAAGGTTGTCTTTAATTGATCATCAGGATGCACTAAAATCTGATTGTACCCTGAGTAGCCATCTAGCAAAGAAATTATTTTAGAACCAACTACCCTTTGTAAAACATGGTCCATCTTGGGTAAAGGGTAGTTGTCTTTCAATGAAGCTTTTTTGAAGTCTCTAAAGTCTATATAAAGCCTAATCTCTCCTGTTTTCTTCCTAACTGACACCAGATTAGACACCCACTCAGAATATCTAATAGGAACAATAATACCAGCTTCATACATTTTCTTCATTTCCTTCTCAACCAAAGGTAACTGAATAGGGTTTATTCTACGCATCTTTTGTTTAAATGGCTTTTGGTTTTCCTTGAGAGGTATCTTGTGCTGAATTATTTCGGTGTCATAGGATTTCAGATCCTCATAACTCCACACAAAAACATCAGAAAAATCTTTAAAAAACTCTATATATTTGAGTTTAATGTGAGCTAGTAAAGTCTTAGACAGTTTGATCATCATTGGTTTTAGTTCACTACCTATATTACACTCTTCAACTTCAGATTCAACAGGCTCCAGTTTTGGCTTCTTGGCCACATCATTGAAATCAAACGACTCTTCTAAAGGAGCCAGGCCTTTTGGAAAAAATTGATTGTTAGACTGCAGAGTTTCTAAGTCTTTTGTTTCTAACTCTGCAACCATTTCTGTTGTGTTTTCAAGTTTTTTAGACAACAAGTTTACATCAGTGATATTTGGAGACTATTCTTCTTCATCAAGTATATTTTCTTCGCTAGAACAGTCTGTTTCATAGTCTGAATCTGAACTTGGTAGTTCAAATTCATTTCTGGACTGCAGGAAGTCTTCTATCTGTTTGTCTCCATCAAAAAATTGTGAATATTTATCGTTATCAGGGACAACTGGTTTGAATTTAATTTGAGTTGTACATTTTTTGGTTTCATACAGTGTTAAGAATGTTCTAGCAGCAAAAGCTAGACTGTGGGCCATGCTATTATTTTGTCTTGCGACAAAAACAAGTTGGGATTCCTCAAAAGTTTTCAATAAATCCATGACATCGTTTCGATAGGTTCTAATCTGGGGTGATTGGCGCTGTATTCCCCATTCACTTGCCTAATTATTAACTCTGAATCCCCATGCACTTTAATTCTCTTGGCTCCTAATTTCTTCAACAAATGTAAGCCTAAAAGAAGGGATTCGTATTCCGCTATGTTATTCGAACACTGGAAATTTAGTTTGTAGGAATGGCCTTCCATGTGGTTGTTCTCAGTGTTGTGTATCTAGACACCTGCATGAGTGTTACTCCTAGTGCAAGACCCATCGAAGTTCATACTCCAAAGAGGACTAGTTTCTGTTTCAGCAGTTTTTTTACTATCCTCTTCAACTAATGTGCTTTCAGATTGTTCATGAAGATCAGCACTCTATTGAATTTGTTTTAATTCCTTAGATTTTTCATTGTGTTGAGGAATTATTTCTTGACTCTCAAGGTTTAAAAGAAATGGATGCATGATTTGTAGCTCTAGACCTGTGTTTGGTTTGCTATAGTTTATGGGTTCAACAAACTGTTTTGACACTTCTGTGTTGTCTTCCTCCTCCTCTCTATCTGCCATTAATTCAGTCAACGTCACTTGTTCAGTGAATGTTTCATCATTGAAAAGGATAAATGAGTCAAGGCCTGTGTTTACAGAATAAAGAGGAGAGTTCTATGGTCTCTCTTGGCTAGTAACCATATATTGCATATGAGACTCCCTGTAAAGTCTTCTAGTCTGATTGAAAGCATGGATAGTCGCATATGTCATATCCATCTGCATAGTTCACTGTAACTTAGCTCCCCAAGATCTTGATAACATCATACCATATTTTGGGGGTACATCAGCCACAACAATATCCATGACTAAACATTTGGCTGGGATTTGTGCTAAGTTAACACAGAGGTATTTGATTAATCCTAAACATTTTACTCTGCTTGACTCAAAGGAATAAAGATATTTGTAAGGTCTAATGATTTCAAGGCCTAGGCTCTCCATTACAGCTTTGGGCATTAAATTGTGAGAAGCCCCTGAATCATGCATAGAATTGTGCTAAATCTTGTGATGAACATTTAAATTAACATAAAAAGGAGGAACTGGTCCCTCTCGATATCTACCTTCAATCTTAGGACTGAATATGAGCTCTGGTTGGTCATCGTTAATATTGACAGTATCGTTATTCTCTTCTATGTTAAAAGCCTTCAAAATTTGAGACCTATATAAATTTTGGGCAGCTAATTCAGTAAGAGGAACAGAGATCTTGATTCTGGCTATTTCTTGCTCCAAACTAAAAGGCATTTGATTCTTTGAAGTGCTTGTTTCAGCCTTATTAATTGTCGCTCTATCAGCAAAGTCAGTTTGCTGATTTCCTCTATTTACATTTGTCAAAATTGCTTTAACAGGAGTACTAGCTGAGGTACTAGTACTGCTGAGGTCTGCACTCTATTTTTTATTGTTTTGAGTGCCTTTCTCTTTATTTTTATTAGAATTTATAGCTACTGTTTTGTCTTTCTACTTTGTAACTTTGGGTTTATTTACAATGATTTTTTGTGAAGAATTGTCAGAGGTTTTATTGTTGGGAGTTTCCAGATTATTTTTACTCCTAAGGTCATACTCATTTGTGGTTTTTATGATGACATTTTCCATTTCTTGATAGTAATATTCATCTTCTAGTCTCTTGTCATCATAGGGTGTATATAGACCTTGCTTTCTATTGTAATGGACTTCAAAGTCATCATTATCTACTCCCAACATATTTATATCATCTTCCTCTATTTGTTCTAATGTTTCTTCAACCTCACTCACATAGTTTTGATGGAAAGGAGGAGTGATCTGTTGATCATCCTCCCTTGGTCTGTTTTGAGGCTGGTTCCTCCTAAAATTTTGATTTTTGTTTTGATTTCTATTTTGAGGAGCTATTTGGTTTTGACTAGCTTGTGCTCTCTCAAGTATGCTCATCTTTTTCATAATCTCCTCCATCATTCTTTCCATCTTTGAGCTAGATGTGGAAGGTGTGGATTACTCTCTAAAGGACACTTTCTTGTCATTCCTCATTCTTGCTCTTTTCTCCATTAAGTTAACTTCCATAGCAAAAGCTCCTCTTTGCATATCTTCAAGAGTTAAAGGATCTCTCTCTCTCAGCTGATAGGCCATCTCAGGATCAAATCCTTCAGGAAACTTGTTTAAAGCTGAGCCTTGTGGAGGTTTTAAGTCTAGGGGAAGGGCATTGTAAACGCTGTTAAACCTAGTGCAATAGGCTTGTACACTTTCCCCATTGTTTCTGTGGAGGTTCTTGTAGTCCGAAAGTATTTGGAGAGGGTTTTTCTTCACTTCCCATTTGTTTAAGAATATTTTATGGAAGGTTTGGAGATCATTAATACTGTGAGGGGTTAAGCCTTTAAACCATTTTCTTACTTCTCCCCCTAAACTCGGAGCAAATAGTCTAATTTTGACAGTTTCATCATCAATTTCATTTATGTCAAAGTAGTCATTCATCTTATCCACATGTTGTGATGCAGTAGTGGCATTATTGGCATCATACAATGGTATTTTGGACTGATAGTCTTGTGGGATATTGACTAAGGGAAAAGGAAGGACCAACGAGGCATACCATGTTGCCATGATAGAAGGTTGTGGAAACAGTGGGTGATTTACAAGTGGTGGGTTGAAAAGAGGGAAAGTGGGCTGGAATGAAGTGGTTTGGACTGTGGAAGTATGAAGAAAAGATGTGGATGTACCAGCAATAGATTATTGAGCTGATCTTGGATGAGAGACACCTAAATTGTGAAGAAAATGTAAATCAGGTGGTGTAGTTTCCCTACTACCAGGATGTTCACTTCTATCTGGGGATGAAAGTGACGAATCTGAATCTAGTTTATCTAAATCATCAAGCGACCTAGTTCTAAATGGATTTCTTAAGTCAACTTGTGATTGTTGTAGAGCTACAAGGTTTTCAGGAACACAATTAGCTCTAAAGGGTGATCTGAAAAAAATTGAAGATTTAACCTCAGGAGACTTCCTAAGGATTCTTTCAGGGTTATCAACTATCTCAGGAGGGTTAGGGTCAGGGAAGGCTCTAATATGAATCTTTCTAGGAGCCACTATGCTGCGTTTTTCAGACCCTACTAATCAAGAAAACTTTAACCGAATATGACAATCTTTAAGAGGTTAACTGATCTTTTAGAAAAGAAAACTTTAATCCTAAAGTCCTCTGACTGATTTTAAATGATGTTATAATGATAATGGGTCTTCCCAGTGGAATCTTAAGGTCTGTTTAAGATTGTGGAGTCACCAGGTGGAGTTTTTAGCTCTTTTGGAGGTAAAAGGTTTTATGGTCCACCACCATGTTTATTTGAATACCAATCTGAAATATTTTTGTGTTTTTTGAGTTTATTTCAGTCCTATGGGTTCTAAGAGTGTCCTAAATATGTTTCAACACTTAGCTACGGTGATGAGACAAAGCCAGTCTACTCCTATGGCTAAGCTAGCTGATCCTTCAAGGTTTGATAAGTTCTTATGAGAATCCTAAGGTTTCCTTAGTTTGTCACTGACTCAAATAAGTTCTATCATGATTACCATTTTCTTGGTAGTGCTTGAAGAGGGCTGCTTTTACTCACTGCACAATGTTCTTGAATCAAGGATTTTCCTGAGTCCTAAGATGTACTTAGACTGTCATTAACTCAGAAACTCCCCAGTGGAGTCGCAATAAATGTTATGCTTGGTGGCTCAACTGGATAACAGAAAAAATTTCATTGAATGAAGAGGTTTCCTGAGGTTCCAACAGTATGTAGGATTAATTTTACTCAGAAAATCCCTAGTATGCTCGCCAAAAATGTTAGCTCCCCGTAATTCCAGAAGATTGGTGAGACCAGAACTACGGAGAGGACACTTGAACCACTTTGGGATTCTAGGATCTAGCCATCCTGAATCCAGAGAGGGATCTCTCTATAAGTGCAAAGATTGATTTATCTTTAAGGATTTTAGGTAGTGATATTAGGCTAGTTATTAAGAACAAGGGTTTTGTTTGTTTTTGGATGGTTGAGCATGATTTCTAGTTGAGTGGAAAGTACTAAAATGAAAGAGCTTCAAAGGTGTGAAATTGTAAGCAATCAGAACAAGATTTGGCTGATAGGATAGATATAACGTTGGTTTTTAGTCCATTGGGCTATGGAGTCATAAAAGGGTTTAATTGTGCAACAATTTCAAGAGTGGTCCAAGGGGAAAGTCATCTATATCACAAGATATTTGAGATTAAATGATGGAATGGAACAATAAAAGTGTTGAAGGGATGGAAACAGACAATAATTTCAACTAGGATTTATCAGTCTGTCCAAACAAGAAAAGCCTTTAAGTAACTGTTTAAAACGAACCAAAGGACAGGGATAACCATAGACTTCTTTGGGCAAGTTTTTATTAAAGCTAACTCAATAGACAAACAATCCAGTAATCCACTTAATTACTTTCAGAAGGGATGAAAACAGATAAGAAAAAGAAAGTGCAGCCTAAGATCAGATAAGATACTTTTAAATATAAACGGCTTTCAGCATACTCTTAGGGAAACTTTTGGAACTACCTTTGAAGAAAGAATCTAGAAAATAGGGCACACCATCAGTTTTCTAGTCTAACTCTACTGAGCAGATAATGAAAATAACATTCAAGAACAATGTTGAGTTTAGACAGTAGGACGAGGGAACACCAACATTCACAACTGCTTGGAATATTTTGAATCATTCTTAAATACACAATTTGGAGGAAAACATTGAGATAATGCTTATCAGTCAGAGAAAGGTACTGTAAACAATAAATCCTAACTCTATTCTTGTTGTTCTTTATCAGATAATAAATGGAAAAAATGGCATACATGAAAGGAAAACAATAGCACAAAAAGAAGCACTTCACCAGTGATATAGACCAGGATCCCAAGAATTGGCTTGTATATTGATGTTAATCCAGTTACATTCTTCAAGTCCAATGTTTCAGTTCATCAATCATATTCTCTTCTCAGCCTAACTTATTTGATTACAAACAGAGCTTCAAGAGCCTCTGAACACTATTTACATGTATAAAATTTCGAGCACAACTATATTTCAAAGTTCTGCAACCAACCCTTTACAATGAGCTCCTCGAGAAGATTTTATGGGGAAAATGAGGAGGTGGAAGAGTTTGTAGGGTTCGAGTATCATTAATTTTACAGTTAATGCAATTCTCTACCTTGAAAACCATGCAAGGCATAAGGCGGGAATTCAATTGATCTATATCTCTGTTTCATAACTCTGTTATGCTTTCAAGGCTTAGTGGATTAAAAGATTTGACTTTAAGGCTATCTCTTATCTTTGTAATAACTTCTCTGACAGTTTAAATTAGTTTCTTCGATTTGGAATAAATGTTCAGTTGTATTGGGAAAATATATTCAATTATGATCATAACTCAGCCTCTTTTGAATGCTTTGAGGCTACAGGTGGCTTTTGGCAGCTGAGAGGATTCGATTAGCCTCTGATGTGGCAGTGGAGGCATTCTCGGTCTAGTAGATATTATTGTTTTGACCTAAAACATGGCTAATCTACTTCTGATCTGTGTGTTAGGCATAATTAGGACTTAATACTGTCTTTTGTTCCTTAAACTGTGTTTAATTGAGTGGATTAGGCTTTTAATTGATGATTTTAGCCGTAATCCCTCAAACTGTGTAAACCATTTTTAATTCTTTATCTCTGTTGTGGCAGGATCCTTTAACACTGATACTCTCTGTTTATTTAATCTTTGTTGTGTCTTTTTGATGTGCAGGTGCGCAGAGGGCTTATAATGGTATCAGTGCTCATGAGGCATCGATAAAATTTGGTGTTGAACCTTGTAGACAGATATCCTTTGATGAATGAAGGCCTGGAGGGTCGTCACCCTCAACCTTCCTTTTTCCTTTAAAATATTTGAAAAACCTTTAAAACTTGCATAAACCAAGAAATATTAAGAAAATCCTGCAGGATAGGTAAGACTGCTTTGGAGGCTTAGGTTTAGAGCACAACCGTTGGATGAAAGCATCCAATGGTGGAGATTGATTGCGGGGGGAAAAATGGAGGCGGTTGGAACAAACGGTGGGGAGATTTTATTTTAGGGCCGTTGATCTGCAGAGATCAACGGTCGGGATTGACCAGGGTAATATAATGTGAAAGGGTAACTTTATCGCAAAATGGAAGAAATACAAAGGAAAAAGGGTGAAAATCCCTTTGGTGGAGAAAATATGCTAAAATGAAATTTGGGGTTTCTAGGATAATTCTGGGCTATCGAATGAGATCGGCCTCAGAGATAAACAACTGAGGTTGATCTATGAAGTCCCTTGGAGGATGGAGGAGGGTGATAGTTCAATGGTTAGATTGAATGTGGGCCGTTGATCTGCAGAGATCAATGGCGGTGAATGAATGTGATGAAACACAATAGAAAATGGGGAAAGCGGTTTCGGACAAAGAAACCACGGGTTTCGCGCAACAAAAAGGTGGATAGGTGGTTTAACCTTTTTGAATGTGATATGCGCTAGAGTCTGACACGTGGCATTTCAAAACCACCTATATCGCATAATTTCAAATCATTAATGTTCAGGCTTAAATCTACACGAAAATGCGCGCTGGCCGTTGGATCTGGGGCGTCAGATCGGATGGCTGTGGAGAGAGCGTGATAAAGAACAGTTGCGCGGACGGTAACATGTGGGGCAGAGCTAAGGTGGTATTAACTTGGACCGTTAGATCAAGAGATCAACGGCGGAGATTAAATCTGGGATGGGTATGACCCAAGAGAGTTGCACATATCACGTTTGTTATGGAGCGTTGGATTGAAACAGATCAACGGTGGAGATTTAATATCGGGGTTAAATGGAATAAAATATGAGGCGGAGAAAGGGTCAGTGTGGGCCGTTGATCTGAAGAGATCAACGGCGAAGATTCGTTTTAAAACTTTATACAGTGGGTTGATGAAATTTAACAAAGGTTGAGGGTTCAATCTGGGCCGTCAGATGGTATGCAATGGATGGCCTAGATGCAATCAGAGGATTACGATTGGCGAGGGAAAAAGAGAAAAGAGAACTGATGCGATTGAACGTGGGCCGTCGATCTGAGGATCAGATCAACGATGAAGAATGAATTGGAGGAGTTCACATGCGTGGGAATGGGCTTAGGGATGGAGCAATGTGGGCCATTAGATCTGGGAAAGGCAGAATAGATCGACGATGGAGAATCCATCAGAGGGGGCCAATCAGAGGGGGGAAAAATAAAATATTTGAACGCACCTAATGAAATCTCTGATGCGATATTGCGCTGGCCGTTGATTTTAAGATCAACGATGGAGGTTCAGCCCAATAAATGAACCGGCGGGCTATGTTATAACATAAAAAAATGGGATATTTTATGAAATACAAAGGGAAAACCGCATCGGGGAGGGTTTCATTTATATGTTTTGCGGGGCTTTCAATTTTGCGGAGAGGCAAAGGGATCGGGGGTTTATAAAAAGGATCCAATCGCATCGGAACTTTTATGAAACAAAAAGACATGCGCCCATCGCAAATTCCCCGATGGGATAAGCACTTTTGGACTTAGTGCTTGGTTCTAGTGCGTGGGTTTATGGTGGGGAAGTGGTTTAGGAGCTTAGCCCAAAGGGGCTTAAGCCTATAATAAAAAGATGGGTTTTTTATGAATTTTCAAGGATTTTTCAAAGGATTTGGGGGTTTCGGTAAGGTTTAAAAAGGAGTTTTAAACCTTATAAAAGGGGATTTATGAAGGGAAGAAGGGAAATAAGGAAAAATAGAGGATTTTTATGGGGAAAAAAGGGATAAAAATGAAGGGAAAATGGGTTTTTTTGTAGCAGTCTTTTCTTCATGAAAAAAACAGAATTTCAGAATTAAAAGGGAAACGACAGTGAAGATTAACTCAAGGATAAGTTATCTTCACAAGACTTCAAGAATTAACAATTTTGCAATAAAAATTGTTTCTTGAAGGCTTCAAAAATGATTTAGCCACCATTTGATATGAAAATTTTTATAGGTGGCTAACAGGGGGGATGATCCATCTGTGACATAAGATAATTTTTTAGAAAAAGTCCTTGATGATTGTGATCGTCTAAAATAATTATGTTACATGCATCTGATCTCTAAGGCTGAGACTTCCTGCCCTTATGGGTGAAACGTTTTGGGGTAGAGCCCATTGATAGGTTTAGCTATGCATATACTCCCATCAAAAACTTACTTTATCTTGTAGATCCATCTCGAACCTACCACTGATTTATCAACTGGTCTTGGGGCAATTTCCCATGCACTATTTTTGAAAATGGAGTCATACTCCACCATTGCATCAAACCAAGTAGGTTTCTGCACTTCTTCTTGAAAGGAAGATGGTTCAGTCACAATACATTTTCTCATGAGAGCCATGTATCCATTAAATCGGTCAGGAGTCTGTCTCTGTCTGCGCTATGAAGTAGGGGTTCCTACATTCTGTGCAACATCAAGTCTCAGCCTATCAGCTTCTGTGGTGCGTCTTTTTCCATTTCTGATGGATGTCTCTGCATGAGTGGCTTCCTCCACTCCATGAACCTCCTCATGTGGCTGATCCACATCTTGAGACTCATCTTTGGGAACCAGCAGTTCCTCCTCTACATGCAATTCCAGCTCCCTCTCAAGGGACAACCGCATGGCTTTTCCCTCATCAAATCTTATATCTCATCCCACAACAGTCATTCTACTGTTTGGAAAATACACATGATAATTATGGGGTGTTTTTTGTACCCCACAAAAATCCCAATTTCAGTAGTCTATTCCAGCTTCTTCCTGGCGTCCTTGGTCACATGCACATAAACATATGAGCCAAAAATCTTAAAGTGTGAAACATCTGGTTTCTTACGAGTGAAATCTTCTTCAGGTGCACTCATGCCAAGTACTCTATGAGGACAAAATTTTGCACATAAACTGCAGTGTTGCATGCTTCCGCCCACAAATGCATTCGTAGGCCCTAATCATGCAACATCACTTGTGCTACACCCACGAGTATTTTGTTCTTCCTCTTCACAACCCCATTATACTGTGGGTTATGAGGCACCATGAGTTCTCTTTGACTTCCTTATTTTCTAAAAAATTTCTTGAATTCATTAGAGATGTATTCTCCATCATTATCGCTCCTAAGAGCCTTAACTTGCTTCCCTGACTCTTTCTCCACCAATTCCTTAAACTCATAAAACTTAGAGAATGTTTGATCTTTCTTCTGCATGAAGAAGATCAAGCATTTATGAGAAAATTCATCAACAAATATTACATAGTACTTATGTTTTGTTGTTGAAGCAATCGAGAATGGTCCACACACATCTGTGTGAACTCTCTCAAGGATCCCCAAAGCATGGTTCTCCTTCTCATGAAAGGTAAAATTTACATACTTCCCCATGGTGGAACCCTTGGAATGATCTAATTGAGAAAGTGTTCCCATTGGAAGTCCAGTAGATATTTGTTGCATAACTTTCAAGGCTCCATGATGAAGATGGCCCAATTTCCTGTGCCATAATTCGCCCTCATCTCGGCTCACCAATTTTTCTGCCTTTCCCATCATGGCAACACAACCATCTACCTTAAGCTTATAGAGATTATTAACTCAAATCCCTATCCTCTTGGCTTGAACCATTTTTTTATGTCGCAGGAAAGATTTTCCATCACTAAAAACAACATCATAGCCTCTGACCTCCAACATTGCAACTGAGACCAAATTTTTCTTCAGACCTGGTACATGCATTAGATCTTTTAATTGAAATGGTTTACCTGACTCCATCTGAAAGGTAATGGTACCAATCCCGATAGCACTATACAGTCCATTGTCACCCATATCAATATGAATTTGGAGATCTTTCTCCTCCAAGTCACTAAAAATTTCCTTGTCTCCCGTCATATGAAAGGAAGCGACACTATCAAAATACCACACCGATCCCAATGCACTTGACACCATGCATGCAATCAAGGAGAATTCAAGCTAAAATTTCAAGGCAAGGGCCTCACCAGCTGCAGATCCAACATCCTTCTTGTTCTTCTTCTTTTGTGGACAGTTAGTAGAAAAATGCCCATGTTCATGACAGTGAAAATACTTCACCTTGGACATGTCATGCTTCTTGCCTTTAGATTCGGATTTAGAATGGAATTTCTTCCCCTTCCCCTTCTTCGTCTTGGCAGCCAAAGCACAATCCTCTTCATCATCATGCTTTGATGAAGAGCCATCTCTAGTGTTCCACCTGGACTTCTCTTGCACTAGATCCAAACATAGTCATTCCCAATCTGGAAATTTTTCCCGTCCATTGCCATAGTCTTCATAACTGTGCCAACTCTTAGGAAGTCCTAGGAGAGCCAAACTCACCAAATAATAATCAGCTAATATTATTACCACACTCCCCAGTTCATCCCGACATTGGACAAACTTTGTGAGATACTTTGGAATGGTGTCGCCCTTTTCCATCGTGATCTTCCTGAGTTTATCTTTGAGCGCCAATTTCCTATGGTCGCTGCTGCTTTGGAATAGATATGTCAAATCCTTCCACATAGAATATGGTGTGGATTTCCCATGGAGGCTTGAGACAATGTGGTCTCGTACTCCATCCAACAAGATCCTCCTTGCCTTTGCCACTTTCTTTTGCCATTCATCAAGATTGGCAACATCTGGCTTAGGAACATCTTTTTCAATGAATTCCTTCAAGCCATTGTCTTCGAGTACCACCTCCATCCTGTCCTTCCAAGAAATGTAGTTCGACCTTCCCTCAAGTGCATACTCTAACCTCAAGCCATTGAAATCCATTTCGATCTTTAATCAGCTGTAGCACCAGGAAATTCTTTCTACAAATTTGAATTCTATTCAGTCACAAACTCAGCTCCTGCTTCACTTCTATAATTTCTTGTGCTCTGATACCATGTAGAAATTATACAATATGCATGTATATATTGGATTCACCCTATATAAAAATTTGTAAAGTTAAATACTGAATCACTTCTACAAATATTTGCAGAATTAAAAACACAATCACCAATTACATGAACATGAAGAAAGATCAATCACACAAAACACAGATAATTTCCGGGGAAAGCTTACAGCTAAAAACCCCACTATCTTATATTGTATATTATATCATGGATCATGAAACAATTACATACAAAACTATTCTCACAATTTCTCTCAGTTCATCGGCTAATTGTCTCACACTGTCATACAAAAATTGGCAAATCCATTAGCCAATTTACTGCCTCCAGACAACCTGCCTTTACTATGCAATCCCTGTTGAATGAAATCCATGAATTAATGCAATACTACCTACCTTGACTGCGCAAGTATCATGGGCACATCCAATGTGTGTTTACTTGCATGTGTGCAAGCGGATAATGTCACAACTGGTAGTCAACCTCCCTTTCACCTAGAACTCAACTGGGTCTCCACTGGATCTGACATGCATGCAACTAATAATAGTAAATCCTCAGTTGCATGTGAGATCACTGATTGTGAATTAATTAATATTTAATTCACTAGATCTCCCATGAATGCATCTTCAGTTACAACTAGAAAAACTATGTTTAACTCACTTAACTGAGTTAAACTATTTACAACTTGCACAAACTCATGCACCACTACACTTCCAACTCCGTTACAACTAGAATCACCCAGTTACAACTATAATTACTCTACATGTCCCACCAACTAACCTCTAAATAGAAATTCACTTAGCTAATTGATTTTCCACTTCGGTTAACTATTTTCAAGTCCACATTGAGAATAGATTACAGTTTAATGTCCATCTAAATTAAGGGATAATAAAAATAGATATGCACCTAAAAATAGCCTGTGGGCCCCACCCTAGTGTAGGTGCTTAATTTTCACTAGGATCATGGGTGAAAAAATTTCTTGTTGAATCTCAACACCAAATACCGCACGGGTATTGAAAAGCCATATTCAGAAATGTCATAGTTGCCATGAATTATTTTGACACAGAATCAAGTGGGGGGTATAAAAATGGGGTTTGATAAATGGCATAGGGTAAGAATGTCATGCCAGTGGCTTCGACCTCTATACTGTTGGTTTCATGTTTGGGATAGTTTTGGTGTTTGTTGAGAGAATCATGCACACTGGTGCCCTCGTGATTTTCAGGACTCCCTCTGGTATAATAGGGGGATATCCTAGGAATGACCCTAGGATGGATGATGGTTTGAACTGGCCTGGGCCGAATTTTGTATACTGTGTCAGTGGTTCCATAGTTGTGTCTCTGTATGGTAACACGTCATCGATACTAGTCATGGGTTTCTTGTTGTAGTATGTGCGCTGGTCGATGGTGATGTTCTGATCATCATAAGGAAACATCATTACCCTAAATAAAAAGGATGCGACTGCAATCATGGCTTACATATAACTCTGCCCGAGGAGTATATTGTAGTCTAGTTGTGAATATAAGACCTGAATGTCTATAAGAATTGTTTTTCTAGCTAGGTTTAATGGGACATTTTGATATAGACCGATGGGGGTTGAAGGGTGACCGTTGTATGCTCTAAGCATGATGTCAGATAGTTTTAATTCAGGTGATCCTAACTTTTTCCAAACTGATTTGGACATGATACATGTGGATTTTCCTTCATCGATGATGCATCGGTTTGATTTTCTGAACCTAAACCGGTATTTGGAAAGCATCCAGAGAAGGAAGCCTCGGGCTTGCTTTGTCTAGGTTGAAAACCATTAGGCGTGAATCAGAAGGATTGATTGTGTCTAACGTGGAAATTAAGGCTTTCTGTTGTCTTGGGAATGATTGCAAAACCTCCAAGGTTGACATAGTAGCTGGTGGTTGTGCTAAATCATCTAGTATGCTATATCCATGAGAATATTTAGAGTGATGTCCTACGCGCCTATTTGGTCCCTTGAAATTTTTTGGAAGGGGCTCTATAGGTACTTTGGAGATGGTTAACAATGCAGTAGGTGCACTCATACTAGTACCTGATGGGTTGGTGTCCAGAGGTGTATCATAGTTCCTATTCCTTGTTTGGAAGAACAATTCTTTGCCAACCATGTAGATTTCATGACTACCTCCTCTAGTATCATTTTGGGGTGGTTGTTGTTGCTAGGTTTTAACCACTATTTGGTGGGGGAAGGGTTCTTGCATTACAACAAGTTTTTGAGGAGGTCCCCCTTGTCTGTGGTTACCCTGAATTTCTCTCAGTTTGGGGAGTTCGGGATAGTGGTGAGTGTAATGGCTTTATTTGCCACATATGGCACAAGAATGATTTGTCCTTATACTGGGTCTCTTGTTTTTCCCTTGGGAGTTACTATTTGGCTCTTGGTTTTGATTTCGGTTGGGGTTCCCCGAGAATGAGATCACAGAGGGCATTGTTGATTACTGCCCCCTGTCCAGAGTATCCCTTTTTCTTATTCCTAAGCATATTTTTAGTTGTGTTTGGAGGTTTATTGTTGTTATCCTAGTAATAAGGTTGTCACTGTTGAGCCCGGGATGGTTGCACTAGGTTCACCGGTGCATTTTTTTGGTAGATTTTGTGTGGGAAAAGGGGGATATAGGTTCCCCTATCCCTAATTGGTGTAATATTGTTGGGGAGGCTCTCTTGTATTGAAATTCCTAGCTGAGTATCAGTTCCCCTGAGAGGGAGGGTATGAGCCTCCCTGATGTTGATGGTATGGTATTACCCTATTCGTCATATTCTGCAAAGGTGTAGACTAACTTTGATGGTCGCCAAGTTGGGACACGTTCTGAGCATAATCATACGAGTATCCAAGGTACTGGATACTACTGCTTAGGTGGCCTTGGGTCAAGGACCTGATCAAATTGTCTGCCGTATTCGACGCACCTAGTAACTCTCTATAAGTTTGCAAGCGCGGGGCATTTGGCAGGACATTGTAAATATATCCTGACTGGGTTTAAATGAGTTCAAGCTATTGGGCCTTGCAAATGGCGTCCTCCTCGGAGGTAGGTTTCTACATCGCCACTTATTTTGAGATCTCAACTATGAGATTTTTCAAAAATAATTCGAACAACACTCTATTGTCGAGTTTGGATTTACACAAACTGTTACGTTGCTCCCATTCATGGAGAGGGTTCGATATATGGACGACTAGAATTTTCCTAAAATGTGTCAGCAGTTCCATTCTTGAATCATAATGAACGGGTAGCTGAAAATATGTGAGGAATGTAGTAGTGAGTGTTACAAGACAAATGACCTCCTCATCAGCTCAGAGGAGAAGGTAACATGGGAGGAAGAAAATGACCTAGACAAGACCCATTTTTTCCAAGGTAACGCACCCCATAAATAGATAGGCAGAGTTATAATGCACCTAAGCCATGCAAAGGGAGCATTAGTGCCTAGGGTAATGCTTTGTCTTGCCCAAGGGGCAGCGTTATCTATGTTTGAATGTGAAAAGGGAAATATCTAGCCAAAAAATGACTAGAATTTCCAACTTTTTCTCAGAAAGAGTCAGTTCAAAATAGAAACTAAAAGGCACAAACCTTTTATTAGGCCTTACCAAATAAAAATGGACTCCTATGGAAGGCAAAAGCAAAGAAAAGCGAGGAAACATCTAGATCTTTCTCGATTCAAACTGGTTGAAAGAGTTGGCAAGGTTTTCCCTCTCCATCTCCTATAAATTGGAGTTGTGGGCTCTTGGTCTAATGTCAAAGGTTTGATTATATGTGGAGTAGAATTTAATTTTTGTAGTGTGACGCTTGAAGATTAGTGGATTTCATTGAATACTTTATGCCTTGAGCATAATCACACTCGGAGATAGAGAAAGAGAGAGAGGAATTGGAAGATTGAGGAGGGCTTGGTGCAAATGCGGTTGTAATCCTCCTTTTCATAAATCAATAGAACTGTATCTGTTTTGTCCACTCGATGCATCAGTGTCACAATTGTTGTTCAATCATCTATGTAGCATGATATGAGTGGCTTAGATCTGCATTTTTTTTATGTTTATTATATGCTAGTTTAATTGATAAGAAGCTATACTGTTGTGAAGATTACATAGGTACTTTGATTGGTTGCAGGATCTGGATTTGGAGCTGGTGAAGAAGAACTTCTACTTCATCGCTTGGTGTTCTCCATAGGATCTGCCATCCAAAAAGAGGTAATGATTCCAATATTTCTTTGTCAATTATATATATTAGTATGAACATGCATGCAGTACCTTTGGAAGTTTACATCTAATCTTACAGTCTGCCTCGGGCATCAGAAAGCCCTGAGAGGGATACCCAATAAACACCACCCAAGCATATTACCCTATAGCAGAAATGGTGACTCCGCTGGGGAGTAAACCCCAATTTTTTAGGTTGTTCTTATGACTTTTCCTCTTTTCTTCTACTCACATATCCTTCCGACCAGTTTATATGCTCAGTAATCATCTCAAAAGCTCATAGAGTCCAGATTAGACCCTTGTTAGCCATCTGTGCAACTTTACCCTGAGTAACACTCCCTCTGAGAGTGTTTAAGTCCATTATAACGTTGCTTATGCTCAGATAGAGTGCGTTAGTCTCAATATTAACGCCCTGTAGCCTCTGCTTGCCAGCATTACCCAGCCAAAATCTGTTGTTTATACCTCTGTTGTGTTTCCCTTTGGTTGTGGAATTATTGGCCAACAGATTAGCTTCTTTTGCTGGATCCCTGTGCTTGATTACCAATTAGCATTTTTGTCTTAGTTCTTGTTTAAAAAGTTAATGTTAGTAGCATATACTTTTTGAAGAAGATTTTTTTTTTTAAATTTTTCTGAACTTAGCTGAATTAATTCTAAAAACTTTTGGTTAAAAAGCTATTAAGAGAAGATAGATATATGTATGAATCTTTAAAGATGAACTATGTTATTTAAATGTTTGGTGCACGGATGTTGAAAGAATCTCTCCTTGTAGAATAAACTCTTCATTGAATTGAATATTTAGAGCATGTTTCTGCATGGTTTTTGAGTCAGAGTCTCATCACATTTCATACGTCCACTCCCCCTCTACAAGGCTAATCATCAAGTGCACTAAGAATGAAGCGATAATAAAATTAATCATATAAATTTTTATGAGCTCACACCAACATTAGTTCAAGCTAACATCTTGGGGTAGGAGAAGTGAGAAAATCACCCAAGATCTCAAAACTTGAAACTAGAGTAATTAAAAAGTGAAATCCTACTGCACTAATATTATCGGGACCACTCTACTATCACTAGAGTTAAGCGTGAGACAACACCAAGGTGCATGAGAAGGTAGCCCACCTTCAAGTGCATCCAGTGGGCATGCTATATATTGGGGTTCCCTTCGGGGATGTTGAAAATAGATCGGGGATCTAGGTGTTCTGCCCATATAGCGTGTTGTCGACGACCGTGACCCCCCTAATGATGTCTATGATTTGAGGTATCTTTAGTTGCCAGACATTTTAGGGACTTACATAAGGTGACTGGGGCAGGATGCCATGGTACCTATAACATATGGACCTACTTTGTCTTCGGTCTTTGGGAGGGTACTCGTCTTCACGAGAGTGCTTACAACTAGTATGAGGTTTGGGTGAAGCTCTAGACTAACCATAACTGTGTTTACCACCAACCCTCTCTGTATGCTATTGTGATACTGGGTTTCATCTCCAGCAAATGATAGTGCTCAGACGGGGCCACCTTGTTCTGGCTACTTCTTGATTGATTTTAGAAGTCCTTTTTTATTTTTTATTTTTTAGGTGTGTAGTTACTATCAATGAGACTTTATAATACATCAAAAATAATTAAAATTTGATAAAATTAAAAGGTCATCGTGGCGTCCTTTGACCCTCATCGTCTATCTCGACGACAACGAGGTCTTCCTCCATTGACACCGGAGGAGGATTCGAGTCTCAGCGAGCCAGTGCCTTCTTCGGAAGAGTAGTCTCCAGTGATAACCCCTAATTTTCACATAGCCCCGTATCATACAGAGTTTCCAGAGGATCCTTTTATGGAAGGAGTCATACCTCCTTGCAATCCTCCTCTCATTGACCCGTCGGGGCCAGTGTTAGTTCAGGTTACACCAAGCCAAGATATGTCTTCAACTGCACCAACATCCATTTCACAACCGATGCCCATGGGGTCGATGCCGATGGTAACCAATTCTAGTCCGCCACCATCTTCCTCGCCAATTGTAAATTCTACACCAATTATTGGCAACCCCAATAGTCAAGCTATACCCGGTCCCAACAATCCGGTCACCACAACTGTCAGCGGACCTCCAAACCCTTCGGGATCTGCTCCTATTGTGACTGCGTCGAGACCCACAGTTTCCGCTCCCGCTAGCGTGGCTACTTCGGTTCCTTTTAGCAACCCTTTTGGTTGGAACCCTTTGCTGATTTCAAATCCCTTGGCCACCATGCCAGGGGGCAGTTTCACCAACACATATATGTCGAGGGGCACTTCGGTACCCCTACAGTCATTGGGACAAACAGGAAAACCTATTGTTAACACTGTTCCTTTGAGTGGTCAAAATTTTGGTGTAGGTTCTATACTGTTGCTTAACTATGCAAATAAAATTATGCCTTTGGCTAAATCTATCGCGTCCATATGGGCAAACCAACCCCAAAATCAATTTGGGCAAGGGGGTAAGTTTTACACTGGAGGAAACCAACAATTCGCCCCTCAGTACAACATGCCCTACAGACAACAACCATACACCCATACACCCTCACCCACAGGAAAATTTTATAAACAAAGTCCTACTTATCCCATTGTTAACACATTTATGGGTGGACCCTATGGTCCAAATGGTCAGCTAATACTTCCTTGGCTAGATCTAGGGGAAAACACACAATTTCCATTTCTGACAGCTCTAGACATCCTCGACATCTACAAACTGACCAATGATCCCATCAACCACAACCCACTCTGGCCTCCAGTATCGCACAAGATTTTGTCTGACATACCTAAATTAGATGGGAAACAAGGGGACGATCCGGCTACACACGTCACCACCTTTCATCTATGGTATGTTTCTAACTCCATGGTGGATGACAGTATCTGGCTTCGACATCTCCCCCGCACTCTCACAGGCAACACTACCAAATGGTACATTGAGTTACCATGTGTGGCCGTCAACACTTTTGGCACCTTAGCTATTGAATTTCTTAATAAATTCCAATTACCTATTAGATACAAAACCAGCATGTAACTTTTAACCTTGCTGCACCAAGACATCACCACCCACATCTCTGATCACATTCATGAATGGAGACATAGGAGGAGACTAGTCAAAGCGCCAATCCCGAATCATCTCTTATCCAACTGGTTTTGTAAGTCACTCTTACCACCCCTAGCTAAGGAAGTTTTTTTGTCCATTGCGGTCACGAAAGACCAATCCATCCGTCGTGCACAACATATAGATCTGATCTATTCGCAATCTGGCATGCTGTATTATTTATTCCCCCATGCTGCTGGAAATTTGAATCCTCTCTCGCTACTTAGAAACCTAGAGCGCATGCCGATGACCTCGTTGGTGTGATCTCCAATGTAGCCATAAAATATCTCAGTGGGAAAACCTCCCAACCATCTTTGGCTACCACCGCCCCTAACCAATCGACTACTCTTCCTACCGCTGAGGTAAATTCTGTGCATTTTTCACAAAAACCTAGCGGCAAGAACAAGAAGAACGAGAAAACGACCTCTTCTTCTGAAGAGCAGTCCGATACTCTGAATAATCCCACTCAGAAAAAAACTACTAAGAACAAAAAAGGAAAGGAGAAACCCATGAAATTTCCTTGCAGAATCTGTGCAGAGGACCACTTGACACACAAATTTCCTCGGCTGCAGGAATACATATATTTTATTGCAAACAAGGACACTGGGAGGACACTTGTCATTCTTTATAATCCCTTCCCTAATACACAGCAAAAACATCAACACATGGTTTCAAACCCACCACAACCCCCACAAAGGGGCAACAGTGGTACCCATCCTTCCGGTGAAGGATCATCCGCCATTTCTGGCATAGAAATTCTTGAACTCCAAACACGAGCCAAACTCTATGGAAATCCTTTCATTGATGCTCAGGAACCTGGTACCAGTTCAAATACATTGTTGCCCAATGATTTTCATATTGAAAGGCCTATTGCTGACCATGCGATTCGTCCCCCCAAAGGGACACTTCGACGCACGACTCATAACACTTCTACACAAGCTACCCAAAACTACAATATTGTAGAAGATTTGGCACAAGCACCATCAGCCATGTCTGCACTTGAAGTATTGCAAACCTGCCCAATGCAAAGGAAAGATCTGCTTTCGGCCATTGGTGGAATCGACCCCCAGGATTCTTCACTAGCCATCTTCGACATGGAGAAATCTAAACCTCACCTCTTACACCAACTTTCATTCCAGGTGCAAGTTTTGTCGAAAGGGAGAACAATCCATCACACTATCATAGGCGAAGGTGCTTCAACTTGCGTTATGTCAACTGCATGCTGGCTCGCTTTGGGTTCTCCTACTTTGTCTTCACCGTCAAATTCCCTCAAAGCTTTCGATGGCCACACTTTCCTCCCAAAAGGCTATCTTGCTAGCTTTCCCATTTCTCTTAGTGGGAAAACGATAACGGTGGACATAGAGGTTGTAGATCGTCATATCAACTATAATCTGTTTCTGGCTCGTAGTTGGTCTTACGCAATGACTGCCATTGTCTCTTTGGTCTTCTAACTCATCCTCTTTCCATTGGATGGGGAAATAGTCACAATGGATCAGTTATAATTTTGCACCCCTAATTATTCCGTGTTACCAAGTAGCACTGTACCCCTAGTAGGAGGCATTCCTGACTCATACGTCAGCCTCGGTACTAGTCTTCTGAAGGCATCTTCTCTGATGGGTTGCTTTCCTCTCCCACTGCCCGAGGTTTCACATACGATTGCAATGATATCCACCATTTCGGATGGCTCTATCAATCCATGGATCCTACTGGCACCTTCAGACATTGATTCCTATGGAGATCAGATGCCGCTATCACCGACAGAGTTGGCTTATCAGGCCATCCAAGTAGCATATGAACCCTCCACTGCTTTGGTTTTGACCAATGGTATTACCCTCCCGCCCATCACATTTCTTTCTAGGAATATCCTTGATGAAGTCTTGCCTACGGACGAAGCTATTCAAGAGATCATGTCTCTAGAAGAACGACCTTGGGGAGAGTTCCATCATCACGCTTCAATGTTTGATTCAGATGCGATCACTACTCAAATCCCATCTTTTGACCCACCTGAGATTGTTCCCTCTGCTTACACAGATGTTCAAACTATAGATTCGGAAGGGAACATGGGAAATCTTTCCAAGACTATGCTCATAGATATCTCAGTCAAAACGGGTATCGTGGAAAACATTCAGATTGGAGCCGATTGCAATCCAGAGGAAATTACATGCTTCACATCCCTTTTTAAGGAATTTTGCGATGTGTTTACTTGGTATTACGAGAAAATTCCTGGCATAGTGTAATATTCCCAATTAGCCCAAGCTAATGATAATATACAACTTTATTTTTACTTTCCTGTCTCATGAATAAAATTGTGAAGGAGGATCAATAAAACTCCTAAACAACAAAATAAATCAATGCTCAATGTGAACAAAGCTAAATCTGAGCTATTTTCATAAACACCCTTAAGTGGGAAAGAGACTGGATCAATTGACTGGGTCAATAGGACCAAATCAACAGTGCTGTCTAGATGCAATGTATCTCCTAAAGGCACAACGCAGTCCATGTTGGAGGCCACTCATGTGAATGAGGCTAATTCATCAAGATGGTTTAGGGTTTGGCAAGACTTCTAAATTATAAAAGAAAGAGGAGGACACCAAGGAGAGGGTTGATCATTTGATATTGTTGAAGGTATTGTCTATTTAGACATCCCTCATTCTCTAGCTTTTTAGCTTAGAATAGTGTTGTTTAGCACTTGGGTGTTCCTGGTCGAGAATCCCACCTCCTTCCTAGAGCAGCTCTTGGAAGAGTCTTGTTGCATCTTGTCCACTATCCGGCATTTGGCCAAGCTTCATCTACCAACCACAATTCAGATCCTATTGAGGGTTTGATTTTTTTTGTAAGCTGCAGCAAGTGGAGGCTAGATCTACTCAGATCTAGGAAAATCTAGAGGCTATTTTTAGTGGGGAAGCTGTCTATCCCATTGGAAAGAGGATTCTGGATCCTTGGAGCTACCATTTCAGATCTTGGCATCAGGCCAAACCTGTGCTAGAGCCTACAACAAATTTTTCCTTCCATAACTACGTTATCTGCAAGTTTTCAGTTGCAGGGTGTTTTGACTGCTTTTTGGAGGAGAGATCTCCAGTGATAGGATTATCACTTTTACTATGGTGATCCATGGATTGGCCATCCAATCCATGTTTGTTTCAGATCTGATTTACTTATGTTTCTATTTACTGCAGAATTCCTGAATATTGCTGCAGATCTATAATTCTAGATCTCATATCTATTCCTCTACATTCATATTTTGATCAAAACCCCAAGGGGAATCTGTAGAGGAACTCATCTAGTGTACAGATCTGATATAGATCTATATTTTTGTACAAAGATTTTTTCTAGATCTTAAATGTAATATATAGCTACTTCAACCCAAAAAATAACGTTTTCAATATTTGCAGTCTCGTATTGTTGTTGTAGCACCTCAATCTTGAGGGTTTCTTCTTGTACATCTATTTTTCTCTTGTACACTGTATGGGCCACATTATAGATCTTTTTACTGATGTACATGTAATTATTTAGCCTCCATATTGTTATTCTACTTTAAATCAGTGGGACTGCATTATTTCTGAAGCAGAGTTGATGTGCATGACTGGAGCCCCATTCTTTGGGTGTTTTTCAGCCATACTAGGTGGTGGGAGGTCTATTTACCTAACCTATTTTGATTTGTTTTTTCTTTCCTTTTGGATTTAGAAATTAGATCCACTGATCTAAGGGATCTAGGAGTTTAAAACTCATTTAAGTACACCAATTTGTGAAGAGAGCGTTATTCCAACAGGCTTTGCTATGAATCCCAATTTGGGGATATTACACATAGATCCTTCTATTGACAAGAAAGAGATCAAGAAATTATAAGCATAATTTTTATGGTATTTTCTCGCTCATTAAACCGAAAAACCTCAATTTCTCTTCTTCAGGCTCGTTAAAATTACATGAAGAAGCAGCGAGCATTCTTTTTTATGGTATTTTTCTCACTCGTTAATCCAAAAAACCTCGAGTTCTCTTCTTTGAGCTCATTAAAATTACACGGAGAAGCACTAAGAATACTTTTTATGGTATTTTTCTCGCTCATTAAACTGAAAAACCTCAAGTTCTCTTCTTCGGGCTCATTAAACTTACATGAAGAAGCAACGAGCATTATTTTTATGGTATTTTTCTCGCTCGTTAAACCAAAACACCTTGAGTTCTCTTCTTCGGGTTCGTGAAAATTACACGAAGAAGCAACAAGCATTCTTTTTATAGTATTTTTCTCGCTTGTTAATTTTAAAAACCTCGAGTTCTCTTCTTCGGGCTCATTAAACTTACGCGAAGAAGCAATGAACCTTATTTTTAGGGACTTTTTCTAGATCGTAAAACTAAAAAAACCCCCGAGCATTCTTTTTATGGTATTTTTCTTTCTTGTTAATCCAAAAAACCTCAAGTATCTTCTTTGGGCTTGTTAAACTTATGAAAAGAAGCAACGAGCCTTCTTTTTAGGGACTTTTTCTAGCTCGTAAAATTGAAAAAACCCCCAAACATTATTTTTATGGTATTTTTCTTGCTCGTTAAACCGAAAAACCTCGAGTTCTCTTCTTTGGGCTCGTTAAAATTACATGAAGAAGAAACGAGCTTTCTTTTTAGGGACTTTTTCTAGCTCGTAAAACTGTAAAAAACCCTGAGTTTCCTTCGTCGGGCTAGTTAAACTAATACGACAAAGAAACATGAGCCATTCTTTTCCATCTTTTTCAAAGCTCATTAAACAAAAAAAGTAACCGGGTTTTTCTTCGCGGGACTCGTTAAAAATTCAAAAAGAGCACTGAGGTTTTCTTTGTCAGACTCGTTAAAAATTCACGAAGAATATTGAGTTTACTTCGTCTCCTCGTACTCATAAAAAAATGAGGCAGATGTCCATTGAACATAGGTTTCTCCTTTTCTAGATTCAATGGACTAACTCACGGAAAATGAACTGTTTCGAGCTTATTATTCTCCCTTCACCATGCCCAGTTATCAAACATAACAAAGGTACCCCCTGGAGTTGTCCTTTACAATGTTTTTCAGACTCTCTAAATATGAAAATATCACTGAGTTTACTCATCTGGACTCGTTAAACTTAATCAGATGGGGAAAATTTTGGACAAAGTGGATACTTATTCTAATACATTTTAAAGGTCGATTTGGTAGCACAAAATCTTGAACATGGCACTTCCCAAAAAAATCTCTCGCATTTAGTCGAACCCTACCATCTATGAGTTTAGCCTTCATATGCCAATGTTCCTGCATTGGTGAATCTTGATACTCTTTGGTGTTCATTAAACCTAAGCTGCCTGGTACCCTATTAGAGTGTTTTATATTGTTCAAGAGGATCCTGCTATCTACTGCTCCTTGTATCAGCCAAACCATCATATACTAGAACTTATTTTTCGTCAGTTATTCCCATTTTCTCTTGATTATTTCCATAAACAAAATCATATTTTCCTGTTTCGTGTTGACTGATGTAGGACGCCTCAGTTCCTACCTTTTGACATATATCTTCCTATCAACTTCAACATCTTATCTAGGAATTTGATCCAAAAACACATCAGTACCCGAGTACTTGCAAACATCAGTGGTCGGTCATCTTGTGTTTGGTTGGGTGTTCTCATTATTGGCTCCTGATCGAATGATTATACGAGTGTTCGACATCAACTCCTTTTATTCACACTCGCTAGATTGTACTATGCATATTAGGGACCATCATCATTATCGGTGGCTACCCTCATGTCTGTTAAACAATTTTCATTATTTACTGGTAATCATACGATTTCCCGCATGTTCAACTACAACTCATTCATTCACATGTATGGAAATATGCAGTTTAGTGAAGTGGTGTAATATTCCAAAATTAACATGCAGCTAATTGGAATATTTGTTTTTGATGATTTCACTTAGGAGCTGAATAAATGGGTAAGGAGGCCCATACATTTCAGAAATAAGAATAAAATCCCTCATAGTGTGAAGAGGGACCATCATAGGAGCTGGATTTCACACCCTCATGTGTGAACAGGGTCATTTGCATGTGGACAAGGTTAAGTTTGACCAAGTCAACAACGCTGGAATAGGATGTGGAGAACACTTTGAGAGACAACGCAGTATGAATGGGAGGAGGATTCTTTGGTGCAGGAAACCCTAATGAGTGGGACCCATGGTGAGAGGGCTTTCACTTGTTTAAAATAAGGGCAAGGCAACCACTTTTATTCATGTTATGGATTATTGATTTTATGGTATGGTTAGACTCTTATGCATTCTCTTGTTGTTTAGTAGAGTTGTTGTGCTGCTTAGCACAAGGCATTCTTGTTTAGGAATTCCTTCTCCTTTCAAGAGAGGCCTCTTGAGGAAGCTTGCTCTTCATTTCTCCACATTCAGGCTTTAGGCCAAGAATCCTACTTCAACTACAGCGTAGTTTCTGTTTAGACCTGGGTTGTGTTGCAGGGTGTTGCAGTGGAGGTTACTCAACACCCCTTCCGAAGCTTATTTTTCAGAGGAGGAAGCCTTATTTCCTTGGGAGGATCAATGAGGAAGCATCTGGGCTGATTTCACCATCTTTAGCATTAGGCCAACCATTTTCCATCATCTACAGCGCAGTCCCTCTCCTTGATTGTGTTATTTTCAGTGAGCATCTGCAGTGAGGGTTGCAGTGATTGTTTGGAGGGTGATATCTTCAGTGGTAGGATCAGCCTTTCACTTGGAAGATCCATTGGAGGAGGTCTATTCAGATTGTGCATCAACTATAGCCATCTCCATCTAGTTCTTGATTTGCAGCTGTTACTTAGTCTTGAGACTGTAACTCCGGTATTTTTACAATTTTGTATATTTCAGGAAATCCTTTTTGGATTGTCTTGAAATTCAGTTTGGGAGTCTAGATCTTCATTCCCAACATTTTTTGGGCCCTATATTTGTATATTTGTGTATTGACGCTTCCCAGCAGTAGTATCTCTAATAAAATTGCACTATCATAGCCTTGGAAATTTTTCTGTGTAGAAATGTACTTGATTTTTCATGTATATGTTCTCTAGAGGCTTGTGATGCCTATCTTGAGGGATTATTTCCTCAAGAATTTGTATACATTTTGCTGCTATAACATCAATATGATGGCTATGTGTTCTTCTTACATTATATGAGTTGATGTAACTCTGCTCTTTCATTATTATGTTCATGGATTGTTGTATCTCCAATCTTGGAATACTATAAGATATTCCCATTATTGCTGATTTTCCCTATTTTGGGATATTACAAGTGACGACCAAGACCTTGGGTTGAGGCTTACACCATTACAACTATGTTTCCTCTCCCAAGTTGCGATATTGTTTTTGGCAACATCTTATCATTTTGATCCTGTTATGACAGACGATTCCACATTATGCTTATCGGTGGACACACTATTCATATCTCTGTTCTAGAGAAATAATTTTGTTAGCTATTGAGCATGGGAATGCCCGACTCAAGACAGATACTATATTTTCTGACATATGTTGTTGTTTTTAGGTTTTCCTTGGTCCTCCAATTCCTCTCATTCTACTACACTTGTTATAAAGTATTTCAGCCATCATCTTCGCCTCTGACCTTACACTTTAGGGGGCATTTGTTACAGGACAAATGACCTCCTCATCATCTTAGAGGAGAAGGTAACATGGAAGGAAGAATTCACCTAGACGAGACCCATTTTTGTTAAGGTAACGCACCCCAAAAATAGCTAGGAAGAGTTATAATGCACCTGAGCCATGCAAAGGGAGTGTTAGTGCCTAGGGTAGCGCTCTGTCTTTCCCAAGGGGTAGCATTATCTGTGTTTGAATGTGAAAAGGAAAATATCTTTCAAAAAACTGACTGGCATTTCTAGCTTTTTCTTAGAAAGAGTCAGTTCAAAATAGAAACTAAAAGGAACAAACCTTTTATTAGGCCTTGCCAAACACAACTGGACTCCTATGAAAAATTGAGCAAGTTGGTTTGGTAAAATTTTATGCTTTCAGAGAGCATTGCATGAAGAAAAATCCACGAGTCCACATTGACTGTTATCTGGTGAAACCAGGATGATGTGTTGATCCAAAAATCTACTTCAAAAGTTTTCCAAGATATGACTTTGGTTTTGGTTTTATAAATTGATGGTCTATTCTTGAAAAGTGATGAGCCTCTGATGATCTAAGTAATATGGAGATGGCTTCTAAAGCTGGAAATAAGAAATCACGATATGGTGAATTGGTTTCTAAAATTAGGAAGAAGAAATGCAAATCCTTGGACACTCCGATTAAATTGGCAACCGAAAGTTTATTGAATAATTTCATGATAGATCCGCTTCATACACATTGATTTGTCGCCAAGAATCCTTCGATATGTTTGAATGAGATGGTCTATTCTTGGTTTGGGATATTCTTCCTATGATATATGAATGTATGGATATTTTGATGTTGATTGGGATCATTATTGATGAGATGAGAACATATGAGTGCTATCTTAGTAGGAGTTCTTCCATGATGAGAGGTTTGTAGCATGACTGAGGTTGAGTATGATGTTGCTAGCATGTATAGATATGAAGTAGGATTAATAATCATTTGAAGAGATGTTATAGAAAGTTACGAATATGACATGGATACATCAAGATGACATAGAGAGGTAGAGAATCCAATATATATATATATATATATAGTTGGGACTGAGATACTTTCATATGTTGAGACAATGCAATTGTATGAGACAAGCCTTGGCTTGTGTTTAACACCTCCTTATGAGGGAGAATGATTCTGGTATCCTTTTGGGATTTATATGATTATTTATGTTCTAACATGATATCAGATTTGATTTCCTGTATGAGAAGGAGACAACTGTTACTGATACATGATGATTACCTGATACAAGTACGATGGTATGAATATTATGAGAGCATCATTGATTTAGGAATTTGATCCAATATCTTCCTCCCTGTCTCAGCTCCTAGGGTATGGAATTGATATTGAGGGCTCCTTGGGTTGATGAAACTCTAGAAAATATGGTATCACCCCTATCTGTTACCCATAAGGTTGGAGTAGTAGGTCACCCTATATTGGTCATTACAGAGAATACCCCATTTGGCATCATACCCACAAGTTGGGCTTGTTGGGATTATCCCTCCCTATTTGGCCAACGGTTAAGGAGGGTTGGGGGCGTGAGGTCCTTAACTTTGGTAAGTCGGGTAGCTCCCTTACATCACCTATTGCTTGATATGGGTTGATTTGTATCTCCCCCATGAGATTTTGGGTTGAGTAGAAGCTCCCTGATGTGGTTCCAAGTTGAGATATTATCCATGATGATATTATCTTCAATGTTGATATGGGTAGTAGCCCACAGACTCATATTCTGAGTAGTAGCTCGATGAAATTTTTGGGTAGTAGCCTGATGACATTTCCAAGTAGTAGCCTAATGGCATATTTCTGGGTAGTATCCCGATGACACATTTACGGGTAGTAGCCTGATAAAATATTTTGGGGTAGTATCTCGTTGACATATTTTCGAGTAGTAACCCGTTGACAGATATTCCGGGTAGTATCCCATTGATAGATATTTCAGGTAGTAGCCCACTGATAGATATTCCGGGTAGTAGCTCGCTGATAGATATTCCAGGTTGTATCCCGATGAATAGAGTGTGGTAGGTGTTAGTGTCAGTATTTTCATACTTCCACCAGGGATAAAAACACATTTTTCATATGCATCTTAGGTGTCCCACTCTAAATAAATTTTCAATCATTCCATTAGGTCATGATATAAAATTGTTCCATTGGTGGTTGTCCTTGTCAATAAACTTCACTCTCCCTCAGAGATTCACATTGATGACTCATTCTCATGTCTCCTTGAGCATAACAACACCTATGGAAATGCTCTTTTCACCAGGAAGTATTTTAAATCAAATCTCATTCATGAAAGTCATGTCTAAAGAAATCCCATTAGGTCATTAGGTTTTTTATTTCTCAAGGTCACTCCTTCATTTCAGATGAGGTCAGAAAATATAGGAGAGGGACTAAATAAGAAATTTTGTTTTCCTATGTAGAAGATCATCATGATGTAATTATCATATTTTCAGAGTTGTAATTTTTGAGTTTAATGATTTTTATATAAAAATGTCATTTTGATATAAAATTCAATATGTAATTTATTTATATTTTTCCAAATGTAATTTTATGTTCTCATATGTAATAAATTCACCCCAATCTGTCAATGAAATAATTTACGGCCTAAGTGGAGAAAAGAATGCCAAACTCCATGTCTGGATCAAACTGCAAAACGCCAAAAAGTCAGAAAGATAAAGAGTATCAGTGCCAAAGTCCAAAGGGAAAAGTGAACATAGGAAAATTAGGTAATTCAAATTAAAAATTCAAAACCACTAAGCTATAAAGCCATTCAAACACCTCAAAGCAAGTCATTGCCTCCATTCATCTATCAGGAGTTTCTAGCAAAGGAGAAATTTCAAGTTTTTCAAGCATTTTGAGTCAAATTTCAGGGTCACTGCGCGTTGGCCCTCAGATGTTGCGCGTTTTCCCAGATGCTGCATGTTTACCCTTAGGCGCTGCACATTTTTCTGACAACTGCTGAAAAAATAACAAAGGCACTGCACATTTACCCTTGGTCATTGCGCTCGGGCGCTGCACGTTCCTCCAAGACGTTGCACGTTTTCTCAGGCAAGGTTTCAAAGGATTTCACAACCTCAAACAAGTTTTCATTTCCTCACAAAATTCTTCAAAGGGTTTTAAATCAGTAATTGAACCCTAAGACACCTCTCCTCTAATATATTTTGTGTTTCATAAGAAATTTGAAGTGCTTATTGCTATGAAACCCTAGTTTTCATTTCCTTCCCATTTTCATGCATCATATCCATATTCATGTCCCTACACACATATCAATCATAAACATTGTTAAATCCTAGTGTTTTCATAGACCTAGGTTGTCATTTACATTCACTCCCTCCATTTTCCTAAGCTATTCATTTCACCTCTCACTCCCTTCATCTCATTCCATTTACCCTAGGGTTTCCAAAGCCTTAAAGTCCATAATGTCTGAAGAAGAAAACATAAATATCAGTGAGGAGAAAACAAAGAAAAAGGCATATAAGAAAGGAGGGAAAATCATCAGATATGAACCAGAAAACACAAAAGAACTCATGGCTTCTCCACTTACTGTGTCATGTTTTAAACATGTTGGTTTCTTTGAATTTTGTGAGAGGGTGCAAAGGGTCCATTATCACCCTATTTTAACAAGGCTATTCATCTCAGGTCTTCATGATAGGTAGGTCACTCTTGCTGGGGTTACCTTTACCATGTCTACTAATTCCATTGCAGTTGCTACAGGGATCCCTAATGTTGGAGAGAAATGGTTTAAACAAGGAAAGCTTTATCAAAGCTACTATGAACCATATTTTAAACCTAGATACAAGGATGACAAAAAGACCATTTTCCCTTTCTCTCATATTCTTGACCGATATGTCCCTATGATGAAAATAATCATGAAATACTTCACCTGTGAGGGGAGGTTTTATCAACTCTATTCATATCATATTTGACTCCTCATGCACTTCACTAGAGTCAGAATGCTTCACATACCCTATTATCTCTCCTGCAACATTGACAAGATTGAATACATTGCAAAAAAGGGGGATTATAATCATCAAATGCAGAGTATTTTCCACCACTCCATCATCAAGATGATATTCATGCATCAGCTTGAGCAAAAGAACATTCCATGGGACACATTCATAGAAAATGAAATTTTCACTACCCCACCTAGTCAGCACGATCAGAATATCCCCTCATCATCTCATCCTCCCATATCCACTCCTCCATCTCAGTCTACTTCTCATACATCATCATCACCAAGTTAGTTTCATTCACCCCATGTTGATCCTTCTTCTTCACCTTTCTATAACCCTTCATCATCGTCACATCATGATTCTGAGTCATCAAGCAGTAAGGAGGACATTGAGGCAACTTGGGCTAATTTGACTGATGTTGATCCATTTCCCAAGACTTATCAAAGAGGATACAAGCATGTGTTTCCTTCACTTGGAGTGAAAGGGGCCATGCATTCTTCATCAACAAAACAGGTGGACAAAGGCAAGGAAAAGGCTAAAGACCTAATCATTGATGAACATGAGGACAAACATGAAACAGAGCATGAATTTTAGCTGATTGACCTAGATGAGGAAGATAAGGACAAATTCACCATTGCAGAAATTAAAGGAAAAGAAGAAAATATTAGTGAAATTCAAGCTAATCTTGAGAGAGGAAAATATATGATTGAATTTATTAAGAAAGAAAATCAACAACTGAAAACTAAGCAAATCATCAAGGAGGTAAAGACCATCAAAGCACAAAGAGAGGTAGAAAAGGCTAAGGCCTTGCTGGAAAAGACCTTGGAAATATTTTTTGAGATTGATGATGAGGAGGATCAACCTCCAAGACAGAAAGAAAAGACTATAGGGCTGAAGAGAGCTTTAGCTCGGGAAAGACAGAGAGAAGCTGAGTTGGTAGAGCAACTCACACCAAGTGAGCTGCTTGCTCTAGAGATTAGCAAGGACAGTGAATCATGTCTTGATAGAGCAAACTTACATTTGGAGAGGTTTCTAGAGAAGGCCAACAAGGAAAATGACTTTTTGAGAACAAGATTCAAACTTCATGCACAGAAAGAGATAATTGCATTGGCCAAGCTCAAAAGAGCCAATGCTAAAATTGAAAGTTTGACTAAGCAAGGGGAGAAAGAGAGGTTAGATATACTTGCTAATGTGTCTATCCATGCCTCAAGCACTTGATAATAAAATACCCTTATTATTTTGATAAAATTTTGGTACACTTGGCATTTCAATTCATTTTTGGTTTTTTGAGTCTTTTTGCACGCAGAAATTTTTCCAAAGTCGCAGTGACCTGGAAAATGCACTCTTTTTTGGGGCCTCAAAATTACAAATGGCCACCACCATCATGTTCATAATGATGAATACATAAACCCTAGCAAGTTTTAGAATATTTAGAGGAGAACTGGTCCCTCAAAAATGCAAAAAACTACCAAATTTTCATGTTTCTGCCTCCTTTTTGTCTTGGTCACTGCATGTTTACCAGTATTGGGGGATTGAATTTTTGACAGGGAAAATGAACATCATTTTCAAAAATGGAGGTAGATATGGACACTAGACTCATAGATATTTTCAATGAGCTATCATGGAGCTGATTTGGACACCGGGAAGGCACTCAAAACTAGCCTTGAACAGAGGCCATTATTTCTGCCTGGACACTATGCATTTGACAAGGAAAATGCATTTTTCACAACCTTCAACAAATTTTGAAGTTTCACTCCAGTTTTACTTTTACTTTGTACAATGAAGAAATTACTAATGTAAATGGTCATGATGAATTTAAATGTCATGTTTTTACTTTCATCTAAGGTAGATACATTAGGTGAGTCCTCTAGAGGTCAAATGAATCAGTTTCCTCTCTTTTAGAGGCAAATTGTTGGGTCTTCCTAGTCTTCAGTTCCCGAGTGTAATTGATTCCCATCTCAAGGATTAGACTCCCTAAGGCTAGGGAGAGTGGTTTTGAGGTCTATATCATGTATTTTCTTAGTCATTTGTAAGGGTTGGACTCTGATGATGAGGAGGATCAGCCTCCAAGGCAGAAACCAAAGACTATAGGGCTGAAGAGATCTTAAGCTCGGGAAAGACAAAGAGAAGTTGAGTTGGCAGAGCAGCTCACACCAAGTGATCTACTTTCCCTAGAGATTAGAAAGGATAGGGAATCATGGCTTGATATATCTAATCTACATTTGGAGAAGTTGCTAGAGAAGTCCAACAAGGAAAATGAATTGTTGAGAACAAGAGTCAAACTTCATGCACGGAAAGAGAGAATTGCATTAGCCAAGCTCAAAAGAGCCAATGCTAAAATTGAAAGTTTGACTAAGAAATGGGAGAAAGAGAGGTTATATATACTTTTTGAGGTGTCTCTTCATGCCTCAAGCACTTTATAAGCAAATACCCTCACTATTTTGATAAAATTTTGGTACACTTGGCAGTTTAGTTCATTTTTGGTTTTTTGAGTCTTTTTGCACGCAGAAATTTTGCCAAAGGCACAGGGACCTAGAAAATAAGCTCTTTTTGGGGGCCTAAAAATTACAAATGGCCACCACCATCATGTTTATAATGATGAATACATCAACCCTAGCAAGTTTCAGAAGATTTGGAGGAGAATTGGTCCCTCAAAAATGCAAAAAACTACCAAATTTTCATGTTTCTGCCTCCTTTTTTACCTGGTCACTGCTGTTAGTGTCCCGTGATTTAGAATATTGGTAGACCAAATGCATAGGGTAACATAAGACCAGTCTTTAGAGTCCTAGGACCTATAATTCCTAGACTTAGAGAGGGCTCTCTCTATTATATGAAAAGGTTGTGAACTTGTATGCTTCTAGGGTTTGGATTTAGGATAGTTGTTAAGTGTAGGGTTTTTTGTTTGTTTTGGTTGGGTAAGATGATAAAGTAGAAATAGGTGGAGTGAGAGGTCTTCAAATAATTGGGATATGGAGTCTATGAAAGTCATGGATATATAAATAATGAAATCATATGCATAACAGGCCAAATATAGCATGGTCAAATGGATCTATAAGGCATGTGTGAAGTGAAATGAACAATAAGTTGGTGAACAAAGTAGGTGTGTAAGGGCAGTGAAGAATCCTTAAACAAAAACCTTTTAAAAAAGATGTCTCAAATACTGATTAACATGAAGAAGTAATCAATAGACAGGGAAAACCAGTAACTCTTTGATTCAACTTAGGCAAATAAGCATTCAAGACAAACATTCCAATGAAATATAGAAGGTGAGAAACTCATTTAAATTCTAGTGATTTCACCTTCAAGGTTTAGAAAAAATTCAAGATAACAAATAACTTTAATCAATGAAGAGGGAATGCCTAAACATCAATGACCAAGTGACAAAGAACTTTAAGGAAACTTCTTATGCATGGACAAAGGGCATGATCAAAACATGGCCTCTTTGGCTAAAACCTAACAAGTAATACTTCAAAGGGAGATTCCAAATCAGAGTTTAAATAGCATCAAATAGGCAGGGATAACCATAAAACATATTTGAAAACTACTATATTGAACCATTTGTGGAATAAACAAGCATAGGTAGATCTAAGGAGCAGCTAAGAATTCCTTAAACAAACCCAGTAGAGGAAAACATCAAGGCAATAAACAATAGGAAGGACTAAGGTGCCTCCAACAACATTTCTTAGCCTATAATCTTCTATTCTAATGAAACATAGAAGGATGGATACATAATTAAAACATGAGAAAAAAATAACATGAAAGAGATGCACTTCACCAATAACCAAGCTCAGGGATCTTGCAAGCTATCCTCCTTCATCATCAATTAAAGATCTCCATTCAGAAACTCCACAAGACCAATTTCTTCTTCAAGCTCAAGAAAACCATGTATTGCTCTCAAAACTCATCAAATGCCAACCTTTACAATGGAATCCTCATGCTCTATTTATCTTAGCAAGTGAGGAGGTGGAAACCATAAGAGGCTTCTAGAAACCCTAAATTCATCATACATGTCATTTATGTGCTTGAAGACCATGCAAGGCCCAAGACACATAATATCTAAGCTAATAAAGGAAAGATAACATAACATAAATCCTCAATCAATTATAGAGTGATTTTCCCAAGAAAACATTAAAAAATCATTTTGCAATCAATTTGTGTGTTTTTTTGATTTTTTGGCCAAAAACACACAGTGTTGTCCATAAGCGTAGCGCCACCTTAGGCAGAAAATAGGTCATGTTGCAGCAGAGTTTTTAGGGCCTTCCCGATGTCATATGTTGCTTCCTGGTAGTCCGTTGGAAAGCTTGCTCAGTCTGCTTTCTAGATATTCCTCTGGGTTTTTTATTGAGCACATGTAACCTATTCAAAAATTCAAATCCCCAAGACTTCTCTAAGCGCAGCGCCAGGCCTAAAAAGGAGGCAGAATGGTGAAAAATGAGGTGTTTTTTTTACCTTTTGAGGGGTAAAAAATGCTCCAATTTCTTTCAAATTTGGTGAGCATAGTATTCTATTCATGAGAAATCCAAAATTGTAGAGTTTTCCCTCTAATGATGCTTGAGGTAAAAGCATAGCACTAGTGGCTCTACGCTAATAGGTCTTCAAATTCTCAAAAAAACAAAAAACTTACCCAAATTCCTTCAAAATTGGTGGAGGTCTTCTTCAAGGGGTTTGAGAGACCTGTAGGAAAGCTGATGCCAAAATTCCAAGTCTAGCTTGGTATTCTCCTTCTCTTAGTGCTTGAATTTCAATGAGGGCCTCCTTCATTTTGGCACAAGCAAGTTTGTTTTTTATTGCATAGTGCTTGGTCATATTTTTCTAGACAGCAAGGCGCATTTTTATCTTCTTAAAATACTTGTGTTCATTCTTATAATACTGAATGATACGCTGAGCCATCTCAAAATCTCTCTCCAACTCCCTAATTTGTGCATCTTTGCTTTGGAGCAGTATTCTATTGGCCATCTCCCCATCTTCATTATCACTATCTAGGTCAATGAATTGGGGCTTTTGTTTAGTTTTCCTGCCTCTCTTACCTTTCTCACCTTTCTTCATTTTTTGTTTTCCCTTGTCAAGATTTTGAGCTAGGGAAGATGGCATGGTCCCTTGACTCTTAGAGGCAGCAAACAATAGCCTTGGCCCTCTCTGGTATGTGCATGCAAGAGGTGTGATGGTGATTTTTTTGGTCTCTTTGTCATGGCTGTGATCATCATTTAGACTATGAGCCTCTTCCCCTTTTTCACTGTCATCATGACTAGGGTTACCTTCATCTTCATCTTCTTCACTGTCATTATTGTCATAATCACTGAAGGGTTGATTGTTGTCATGACTGTCATGACTATTTTCTCCTTTTTTTTCCTTCTCATCGCTGAGGCTAGCTTCATTTTGGTCACTGCTGCCTTCAATTTCTGCATCTCCCTCACTGTCAACCTCTTTTTCATTGTCATATTCTTCCATATCTTCATGATCTATCATATCTTCATCATAATTTTTTGTCTTTCCCTCATCATTCTTCTCTTCATTCCCTGCCTTTGTATCCTCTATTTTATTTCTGATCTCCTTTTCATCAGTGCTCATTTCATTCCCACTTTCAACCTCCTCATCTTCTTCATCATCCTCTTCTATTTTGTCATTGTTTTTCTTGCTATTTTGTTCAATGTGCCTTTCCTCATCATTATTTCCTTCTTCTTCCTCTTGATTATTTTTTTTCCCTGCTTCATCATTCCCCTCTTCCTCCTCATTATTTTCTTCTTCTTCCTCATATCTGCCTCTTCTTTATTTGATGCATCAAGAGAAGGGGAAGAAGGGAAGTTTTCTTGAGGTGAGGGTACTTGTGCAGATGATGAAAGCAAGCTAGGTTGGTGAGGGAGTTGTGGGCTTGTGAAGACTTCATGTGCTATGAATACCTCCCAAGGTATACCCTGTCATTCCAACTGATGTAATACCACCATCTTGATCAAGGAATGGTGAAATAAAATCTGCATTTGTTGGGAAGGACTCCTTCTATGAACAACAAAAGACATTTTGTCCATACTTCTATAGAGGTAGTGGGAAAGTTGAGCATCTTGACCCTTGTGAAATGCATGAGGAGTCTAACATGGTAGTAATAGAGTCTGGAGTACCTCCCTTCATAGGTAAAGTACTTCATAATGAGTTTCATCAAGGGTGAAAATCTCTATTTGAGGTGTGAGAAAGGAAAAATAGACTTGCAACCCATTCTGTACCTAGTTTTTACAAATGGTTCATAATAGTTCTTGTCCAATTTGGCTTTCTTAAACCATTTTTCACCAACAACAGGGATACCAGTAGCATTAGAGATGGCATCTACTGATAATTCAATGTCCACTCTTAAAAGGCTTGATTGTTTGTTGTGCAGGTTAAGAATGAAAAGCCTTGTAAGCTCTGGGTGGCTTTGCACTTGCTTGGCTCTCTCACAAAATTGGAAGCATCCCACATTCTGGAAACATGAGAGGATCATGGGAGATGAGGTGATATCCACTGCGCTCTGTGGTTCAAATATGTTCACTTTTCCTCCCTTGTGATTTGGCCTCATAGGCCCTTGGACTCTTTCACTGTTGCTACTGTCTTCTGCCCCTGACATGGTGATGGGAGCTATTTGTGGACAAACTAGGGTTTGGAGGAGCAAAATGAAAATGGTGGTGAGGGTAGCTTCTGTGAATGAGTGATGTGGAGGTTAGGTTTAGGACATGAGTGCTTTAATTTTTAACAAGGGTTTATTTTGAGATGATTTGTGATTGCCCTAGTCTACTCCACTTCAAATGACCATTAATTTGTTCAAGGAGGCCAAAAATAGAGATTTAATATGCATTTAAGACCTAGGGTTTGCACAACTAGGGTTTAATCATTCCATAGCCACCAAATGACTAAAAATATTTGAGAAGAGGAGACAATGGGGCACCTACTAGTTTCACTTGCTTGCAGGTCTTTGGAGGCAATTTGGAGGATGACCTTGAGCTTTTGGGAAATTTTTTCCTTTGTTTGAGGACTTTCTGCATTAGCACAGTGCCCTTCCCGAACACCCGAGTTGGCCTGTGGGTGCAGCGCCAGCAAGTTGTGCGTTTGGTTTGAGCATAGCGTCAGGCGTTCAAAATAGGGTGTCAGGTCCTGGGCATGTCAGGCCCGTCTGTGCGTAGCGCCACCCAATTAGTGTAGCGCCACTCCTTATTCGCACAATGTCATTGAATTTTGAACGGCGGAAAAGCCGATAAGCGCAGTGCCAGGGCCTGTGAGTGTAGCGCCACCCGATTCGCGTAGTGCCAGGGAAATTTTGCCCAGGAACAGTAAAAAAACTCTGAATATTCTCTTGAAGGTTTTATTTCTTTGAAAAATAACAAGTGAGTTTGAAAAGATAACTGAGGAGCCTTTATGCCCTTTGAAAGATAAATCAATCTTAGAAAACCCACTTTTGCTAAGTTTTTTTTTCGCTTTATGAGTTTCACTGATATCCTGTGAGCCTTTTTGCAGGTGATTTGCAACTTGCCAAAGTGATTTTTCTTCTTTTGGTGAGGGTGTGCTGAAAGATGAAGAGGTCTCCTTTAACTTTGGAAGTGTTGGCACTATTAAACCTCTCCTTGTTTTCACTAGGAAACTGAAAAACCTGTTTTTATCCCCTTTTGAAATGTCTGAGTGTTAGTGACCTAAAAACATGCTCTTCTTATCTCCATAATATTTTTAACAGTGATACACTTACTTTGACAAAGACTACAAATTATGTCTGCTATGTCTTCCATTGGCCACTTCTGATTTTTGCAGGTGCCTATGACACATTTGTTTTTGTTCCCTTTTGTCACTCTTTGGAGTTTGACAACCTTCAGTCACTCAACAATGATCTCACGCTCAGCTTGATTTTCCATTTTGACACTCAACCTTATGTTTTTATCCTTTTGAACATTTTGAGGAGAATTGAGTGTACTTGAAGGCTTCGTCTCCCTCATACTTATACCCTTTGCATTCTTCCCCCCTTCGATGCAGTGAAGCATTATTGCCTTAGCAAACCCTGAAGGTCATCTTCTGATATCTTCTTCAACTTTTTACCTGTTGCCATCATGGAGATTCATAGTCTTTATTTCACCTTGTTTGCCTACCTTTCCAAAAATTTAGGTTTTAGGGCTGTTAGAGAAAAATAATTAGTGTTGTCATCTAATTTTTCTATAGCCCTTTCAAGTTCATTCATTTCTGTTCAGTTCACCTCACCTTTTTCCCTTATTTATTTACAACTTTTAAAAATCTTCAATTTGTGCTTGGTTGTGTTGATGTGCCTTTGTCCTTGTGGCCTTTTGCATTGGCTTTTTGTTTAGAAACATTGTTTTATCCAATCAGTCCTAAAAACCCTGCTTCTCTTTAAACATAGGCCCGCCTTATTTTCTTTGCTTTAGATGTTCTTTAGTAAGGAACTGGCCTCTTACCTTACCTCATTTTCTACATGATAACCATCTCAATAATTCCTCCAGAAATTTTTAAGATGCACAGTTATACCTTTGCAGAATGCTACCTTGACCAAGGAGGCCTTTCTTGAGGGATTTTTGATCTATTTTGGCCAGTCAAGTGTTGACCCTCCTTTCCATTTAATATCATCTTCTTGGCACATGTAAAGCAGTGATTTAGAACACCAAAACAATTCTATAAACTATGAAACCCTAGATGACCTAGTGGGAGGCTCTTTGGGCTTGTCTTTGGCTGAAAACTTGACTTGGGGTCTTTAGGTGTAAAACAGAGCTTATGAAAAAATTTATGCATTGCAGACCCAAAACTACTGATTTTGATTTATCTAAATATCCTAGAGAGGTAGCTTGAGACCACCAATGCTTGAGGCACTTGGTGAAGAGGGGAAAAGGTTAGGCCACTTGGCAATCTGAGGTGGAAGTGGAAGGGTTATAGGTAGACAGAACAAAGTACTGAAGTCATGAGTGTATAAATGGGACAAAAATGAGTGGGATGAGCCCATGATGGGTCTTCTAGGAGTGATAGGTTGGCCATGACTTGATAGAGTAGTGAAATAGTGAAAAATTTATCCTAAGGATAATGAAGGTAGTGAGATTTCTAGAACTCACAATATTCATGAATTTTGTTTCTAGAAATCTAGGATAAGCATTTAGTCATATATGAAAAGGAAAAAATTATTGATGACTAACAATGGCTCCAGTTGGGGAGGGCAGCTCCTTTTCAGGAGGTGTCCAAAACTTCAGATCTCTGGTTTTATGAAGGCCAGTGCCTCATCCATTGAGCATATTTTTCCTTCTTTTCATTTGCTGATGCTTCTTTAAAGTTGTGACCTTAATAATCTGAAAAACTTGATTATCTCAACTTCATCTCTACGTACCCAACCAACCTGCCTAACATTTTTTTTCTTCCTTGGGTGCACTTGAACTGGCAAACCCTTGACATTTTCTTCTTTTGAAAGAAAAAAAAACTATCTACTTCTACTCTTATCACTTCCAAGAGTTTAGATAATGCTAGTGAACCCATTTATTCTTTACATATACTATTTGACTATCAATATTGTATTGTTTGACAGACTTCATTCTCTAAGCTATTGACATGTGTAATGTTCCTAATTTTTCCTTCAATAAATTGGAACATTAGATTTTGATAATTTCATTCATAAGTTGAATAATTGGGTAAGGAGGCCCAATGAAAATAAAAACATAAATAAAATCCCTCTAGTATGAAAGGGGATCAGCCTTGGAACTAGATTTCACACCCCCATGTGTGAAAGGAGATATTTGCAAAGAGGCTTGGTTAAGTTTGACCAAGTCAAACAGTGCAGGGTATGAGGTGGAAAGCACTACATGGGACAACACAGAGATAGAGGAGGGAATATTCCTTGAAGGAGGAAACCCTAATAGAGTGGGGCCCATGGAGAGGCAGCTCTCATGTGTTTAAAAGGAGGGCAAGGCAACCATTGTTTCTCATGATTTTGATTATTCATTTCATGTCTATTCAGACATTGTGCATTCTTTTGCTGTTTAGCAAGAATTTCCGGGGAATTCCCATTTAGGATTTCCTCTCCTTCTTGAGAGGCCTCTTGAATGATTTTTCTTCATTCTCCACACTCCTTGGCTCAAGGCCAAAGCATCCTCCTCTAGGACGACGTTATTGCTGCAGCAGCATAATTCTGTGTTGCAGGGTGTTGTAGTGGAGACTCCACAACACCTCTTCCATCTCTTGTTTTTCAGAGGGAGAGCCTCTCTTTCCTTTGGAGGATCAGATTGGAAGCCATTGGAGCTTGTTGTAGATCTTGGCATTGGGCCAACTCATTCCTTTTCCCCTACAGCGCAGTTTTCTTCAATAACTGCATTATTTTCATGGTGCATTTGCTATGGGGTTATGTATTGTTGATTGGAGGGTGAGATTTCTAGTGATAGGATCAGCCTTCACTTGGAGAATCCCTTGGAGGAGGTTTACTTCAGATCATTCATCATATTCAGCCTTCTCTATGTATTTCTAGTTTCTGAGTTGCAGCTGCTACCCAGAAACTTCAACATTTTTTCCATTTTGTATATTTCAGCCAATCCCTTGGAGGATTGATGTATTATTGCTTCTAAGGGTTAGATATTTTCTCCTATATTGTATTTGAGCTATATCATTGCCATATCCATGTATTTACATTGTACTGCAGCAGTACTCCATAATAGACTGCGCTGTCATAGCGAAGGGTTCCATATATGTAGCAATGTTCTGTCATTTCATGTACATGTATTGTTGAGGCTTGCATTTCCTTTCTTGAGAGGTTTTTTTCTCAAGACATTATACTCTTTATACTGATATAATTTTTTTTTTGGCTATTCAGATCTTCATATGCTCATGATTGTAAAATAACGTTGTCTTTACATTTCTTGCTCAAGAATTGTTGCAGTCCCTCGTCGGGCACTTTCTGAGGACATCTAGTAGTGGGAGATCTGTTTAACCACTCTAGAAGGATTTATTTGGAGCCTCCTCTTGGATTCAGCACTTAGACATATTATTATAAGGGATCCAGGTCTTGGTTTCAAATCCTGTAGCAGCCATTACTGGAAAATGCATTTTCCAGTCATGCCATGTTAGCTGTCCCAATTTGGGAACATTACAGTGGTATCAGAGCTACTTTCTTGGCTCAACCTGTGAGTCTTAGCCCAAGAAGATAAATATGATGAAGAATATGAGATTACTCTCATAAGTATTTAGATCCAGAGATAACCTCTCCAAGGAGGTCAAGAAGATTGAAGAAATAGAAGAGGAAGGACCATGCACTTCCTATTCTCATCAAGAAGAAGACATTGAGCATGGAAGACACTTGGATTATGAGATCCTGAGTGATTACCTTGTTGAGTACAGATATCAACCTGGAGCCTTCAAGGAGACTCTAGATTTTCATTTCATCTATTTGAAGGAAGAGAAGAGACCCTGCAGCAGAAGAGAAATCAAAGGCAATAGATTTTTGTTGTCTACCTTTGATGGGTTACCTACAGCAAGAACTTGGGTGAGAAGGTTGGAGGAATTTTTCCTACTACATCCTCTAGCAGGGAAAGAAGCTGTTGAAATCTTAGCGCTGCACTTAGAGGGTGAAGCCTATGTTTGGTGGTGCAGCCACTTGAGCCATGCAAGGGTGAAGAATTTTTCAAAGTTCACTCAAAGGTTGATCCAAACCTTTGATGGAGAAAAATCAAAGGAGGAAAAGCTCACACCACTTGAGGAGCTTTGTCCTAACACTGTCACACTCATGGAGGGGCAGCTACATGCATTAGCAGTTGGGGCAGCCAACACTTTGGAGGAAGGAACTCTTGCAGCCTTACAAGAAGTTCCAAAATATCATCAAGGTATGAAAAAATTTCCACATTCCATTGTTGCAGCAAATTCTTTTGATCAATGTGGAGATTTACTTTTGCATGACCAAGGGTCAAATCCCATTGCTACCATAAAGTAGCTTCGTTTCACTACGCTGTGAAACATGGAAAAATTCAAGGAAACAAACCATCATTCTCATGAGCCATTATTGGATTGTACTTCACATTTGGGGTTGGGGTTTGAAAAATTGATGAAGGATGGTAGACATCTTGGAGTGAGAAACCCTTTCTCCTTTCAAGATGACACTTTCTCAATGAGCTCCTCTCAGCTCAAAGAGGAACTTCTACTTTCAGATCCAAGACCTCATTGGTTTTGGAAGACTATTGTTGAGAGGGAGGTCTCAAGGAGAGATCTCAGTAGAGGTGCACTTCAACACACCATGGAGTGCAATGATTTTCTTTCTTTCTCACAGGAGCAGCTAGAAGATGGAGGACATCTTCGGATAAATAACATCTCTCATGCTTGTGTTGGACATTCATTGAGCCATACACATCATGATGGAAGCTTTTTTCCTACCACCTATTTGGGTCCTTATAGGGTCTCATTGATCCTTAAGAAGATTGCATTTCAAAATCCCATGATGTGAAAAGACAGAGATTTGGTTTGGGAGAATGGTAGCCCTAATGGGAGGAGTACCAAGATGAAGAAAAGGAGAAATCATCCAAAAGTGATTGAGTGGATGTGGTTGATGAGCAAGGAGTTGGGAGGCTACTTGCAGATTTATGATACCAGGCAGCAGGAGGCTTGGCTGCGTTGGTTACTCTTGAAAGAGTTTGGCCATCACTTGGAAAACACTCTGCCTAAGAGTAGGAGGATGGAGAAGAGGTGGTAGGATACTTGCATCATTCGGTAGCATAGAATATGGATGCATGGTGTTGATATGATACTCATATCATTCATTGTGTATTCATCACATGAGTTGTATGATGGAAGTATGGGGAGGCAAAAAAAATATTTTGTTGCTTTGCTTGTTCTCGGGAGAGCAAGAGCAGATTTTCTCTCACACTTTGCATGATGTTGTAGTAGGAGGAGATTGCATTATCTCCTTGGTCTATGATGATTTGGAAGCACTTATATCTTGGGAAGTATTCCATATTATTTGCAGCATTATTAAAGGAGTCTTTGACCAGGATCATGTCAAAGAACAGAGCATTGTATTGACAGGAGCTTGTTTGCATGAGCTCACAACGCTGTCACTTTGGAGGAGAGACTTATGGATGAGGTATCCCTAGGATCACTTCATTTTGGATGCACTTGGTGAAAAAGTAGGAGGTAATGATGATAGAATGGTGAGTAGAGGCAACTATCACTATGGCATATTCTTCTTGACTTGGGTTTCCAAGCATGAGGAGGATTATCTTCTTGCAGCACATGGTTCATTATTCTTCATAGCATGCCACAACACTATGGAGGACTCACTCATGAATCCATGTACCATCTTACTTCCAGCATATGGTGATAATTTTTTTTTTTTACATTCCTTTATTTGCACACTCTTACCATTATTATGCAGTGCATTGCTTCACAAGAGGGCAAGCTTGTCACATTTCTCCATGATCATTATTGGGCCAATCTATATGATGGAGGCAGCCATCTCTTTTGTGGCCTTGGGAAAATGTTTTATTATCACATGTATGATCAGTTTTTGCATCCAAACATTCACCATATGGAGACATGCATGGTTGACCATGTAAAAAGAAACATTTTTCCTTATAATTTTCCCAAGCAGCAGCTTGTAAAACTGCGTTGTACACATCTATGAGAATGTTGGTATCCTCAAGCACCACATGAAACCACCAGTATTTCCTTTATTTTGTTTCTGGTCATGACTTCATTTTCTGATATGGATCAGATTTGTATGAGAAGCATGATTATGAGAAAGACACATGAGTTGGATGTGTCCTTGAGTGGGGAGAATTCCCACATTTTTTGCACTACATGTTCTAATGGGAGCATGGGAGGAGATATGGCCACCACAGCCACATGTTTGTTCTCTTTTGAGGTGGGCCATGAGATTTATGTTCATCCATTGTATAATCATGGGCAAGTATTTGATCATGTATTGATGACATATTCAGCGATTTACTATTCATTAATATATGAGATGATTTTTGTACACTGCTTGCCACACTATTTTCTGGAGTTGCAGTGGATGAGATTGCGTTGTGTCCTATTGAGATATTGTTTGTATCATGCATTATCAAGTAAAACTTGCAGAAAAATTCTCATTGGGATACTCTATGATGACCATGTCCTATTCATCATGGATGGATTGTTTTGGGCAAGCGTGTTCTTCATTGTCGGAGGAGAACTCTTTGGAGGATTATTCTTCACTTTTCCATTTGAAGGCAATACTTTTGCAGCCCAGGATCAACACACACTCTACACTTATCATGAGTGGAGAGAAGGACAGCATGGGGTAGGCTATGATGCTTACCATGATCAGATTTTCAGCCCACCTTCATTTCCGGAGCTTGAGGTGGAGGGAGATTTTTAGGAGTTTCCTTGTTGGGAGGTGGCTCATTTTGTTTGGATGATTTCTTGGGGATGGAGGATCCACATGGACAGGATTTTCCTCATCACATTTCTGACTCCATTCCTTGAGTAGAGACTTCTCAGTTCTATCCTTGTAGTTGCTTGAGGACAAGCAACATTTGGGAGGGGAGGACTGTAATGTTCCTAATTTTTCCTTCAATAAATTGGAACATTAGATTTTGATAATTTCATTCATAAGTTGAATAATTGGGTAAGGAGGCCCAATGAAAATAAAAACATGAATAAAATCCCTCTAGTATGAAAGGGGATCAGCCTTGGAACTAGATTTCACACCCTCATGTGTGAAAGGAGATATTTGCAAAGAGGCTTGGTTAAGTTTGACCAAGTCAAACAGCACAGGGTATGACGTGGAAAGCACTACATGGGACAGCGCAAAGATAGAGGAGGGAATATTCCTTGAAGGAGGAAACCATAATAGAGTGGGGCCCATGGAGAGGGAGCTCTCATGTGTTTAAAAGGAGGGCAAGGCAACCATTGTTTCTCATGCTTTTGATTATTCATTTCATGTCTATTCAGACATTGTGCATTCTTTTGCTATTTAGCAAGAATTGTCGGGGAATTCCCATTTAGGATTTCCTCTCCTTCTTGAGAGGCCTCTTGAAGGATTTTTTTTCATTCTCCACACTCCTTGGCTCAATGCCAAAGCATCCTCCTCTAGGACAGCGTTATTGCTGCAGCAACATAATTCTGTGTTGCAGGGTGTTGCAATGGAGACTCCACAACACCTCTTCCATCTCTGGTTTTTTAGAGGGAGAGCCTCTCTTTCCTTTGGAGGATCAGATTGGAAGCCATTGGAGCTTATTGTAGATCTTGGAATTGGGCCAACTCATTCCTTTTCCCCTACAGCGCAGTTTGCTTCAATAACTACGTTATTTTCATGGTGCATTTGCTGTGGGGTTTTGTATTGCTGATTGGAGGGTGAGATTTCCAGTGATAGGATCAGCCTTCACTTGGAGAATCCCTTGGAGGAGGTTTAATTCAGATCATTCATCATATTCAGCCTTCTCTTTGTATTTATAGTTTCTGAGTTGCAGCTGCTACCCAACAACTCCGGCATTTTGGCCATTTTGTATATTTCAGCCAATCCCTTGGAGGATTGATGTATTATTGCTTCTAAGGGTTAGAGATTTTCTCCCCTATTGTATTTGAGCTATATCATTGCCATATCCATGTATTTACATTGTATTTCAGTAGTAATCCATAATAGAATGCACTTTCATAGCCAAGGGTTCCATATATGTAGCAGTGTTCTGTCATTTCATGTATATGTATTGTTGAGGCTTGCATTGCCTTTCTTGAGAGGTTGTTTTCTCAAGACATTATATGCTTTCTACTGCTATAACAACATTTGTTGGCTATTCAAATCTTCATATGCTCATGATTGTAAAATAACACCGTCTTTCCATTTCTTGCTCAAGAATTGTTGCAGTCCCTCATTGGGCACTTTTTGAGGACATCTAGTAGTGGGAAATTTGTTTAACCACTCTAGAAGGATTTATTTGGAGCCTCCTCTTGGATTCAGCACTTAGAAACATTGTTCTAAGGGATCCAGGTCTTGGTTTCAAATCCTGTAGCAGCCATTATTGGAAAATGCGTTTTCCAATCATGCCATGCTAGCTATCCCAATTTGGGAACATTACAACATGAAATTGAAAACATGGTTTAAATCAAGATTAGGCAATTTGACATACCATGAGTTGTGGCATTGGAACAAGTTGCACACAAAAAATATTTTTGTATAAACAAAACTAGAAATCATGAGGGTTGTGATTGATCATTTGTTAAGCTTCCTCATCCTTCTCTTTGGTTCAGATTTGAGCATGGAGAACCAGTATCTTTTCTTCCTAATCTATTCCTACTGACAAGTCAAGTTTAGATGCTTTGAAAAGCTCTCTTTCACTAACCTATCAATAATAAATTGAAAACATGTTCAGTCATGATTAGGTTAGATGATTTAACAAGACTCTTTTGGAACAAGTAGTGGGATTTAGGCTTGCACCTTTCAGTAGTACTCTTTTTTTGGGTATGGGGATGTACCCCTTTTCTTTTTTAAATCTGCCCTCTTTTTCATCTTTTCTTTGTTTTTTGTTTTTTCATTTTGGGTCAACATTATAAGATTAAAAACTAGAAAGATGCTCATAGTGTTGAGCTTATTTTCATTCCTATCTATCCTAATCTAATTTATACATGATATACATTCAGCTGGTGAACTCTCTTTTCCAATGCAACCAATCAAGTAGATGATTCCATGAGGGATCTTGGTTCAACTCTTTGAGGGTTTTGAAAAAATCAAAAGGCCACTCCCACCTCACTTGTGTTTGAACAATAGTGCCTAAAATTTTCTTTAAATCTTGCATCAAACTGATATTGACATATTTTACTCCCTCTTCACCTGTCTCTAAGAAAATAGCAAAGGGATTTTGGAACAATACCTGGCTTAGAGGATTTGGGAGATAAGCTTGATCCAGGACTTCTTCTTCCTCCACTTTTTTGAGCTTGGGACTCTTTTGGGAAAGAAAATCCACCTCTTCCTCATGATCATCTGCACTGTCAGACTCATCATATATTGCAATGTTATTCTCTAACAAACATGATGTGCTTTGATAGAGTGGGCTGAAATCTATGTAAAGGCCATCATATTGATGAGCAAGAGCACTCGTGGACAGAAAATCTTCCCGATAAGGTAGTGCAACAACTCTCATGTGATTATAAAATTCTATGCCTTCATGTGCAATTTGTAATTCAATGGAACTTGGTGGCTGCAAATATGGAGTTAAGGAGGATTCCATGTTCCAAATGATTTCCTCAACCATTTCAGGAGAAGGCTTCTCATTGAAAACTTTCTCAAGAAGTTCATCATCCTCCTCAACCTCAACATCAAAACTGAAAGATTCTAAACTTTCAAGGCTTTCCTCATCAGTGTCATAGGTGGCTTGTATTGTCTGATTACTTCTTTCAAGTTGATGATAGTGAACTTCATCCCATAAATCAACTGTTGATGGCTCTACAAGGTTAGCTTTTGTTTGGAGAACATCATCATCATCAGACTGATCAAAATTTGGAGAATCATCAACATAAATAATTTCACCAATCAAACATATTGGATTACCAGTTTGTTCTTATTTGAATTGATCTACAAGTTCACTTTCAGACTTACGGTAGACAGGATTAACAGGAGACTGAACATAAATTTTTTGTTCACATGAGGGCTTAGAGGTTGTATGCATGTTTAGATGCTGATTTATTTCTTCTTTAGTTAAAAAGGAGGCATTTTTCTCTTTATTTGGAAATAACTACAACGGTTCTCTTTCTCTTGTGAAAGGTGATTGAGGGGTTGAACATCTTCTTGAGCCTCACCTAGAAGAGATGATGAATCATCACTTGTGCCTTTAGAGAGATTGTGTGGGTTTTCTTTCATTCCCTTATTGATTTCATCTTCAACCAACTTTTCCTGATTTTCGTGATAGTTACTTTGAGCATGAGATTCATGAGTTGCCTCTAATAGATTCTCAGGGTGCCAAATTATTTTTATAATCTGAAATGAATTAAAGCATAAGGGTAGAGACTCTAAATGTGTTGACTCCTTCTTTATTTCAGATTTTTTGATTTCAATATGGCTGATTGATTCTTTAGAGAACTCCTCTCTGATTCTACTTGCAACTTGCTTGTAATGCTCTCTTAATAGTGAAGCAAAATATGTAGAAAGGTAACTAGTACCTACTTGACAACCTTCTTCATTCTCTTCTTTGCAATATTTCTCATCATACATATTTTTTTTGTTGTTCTTATCTTGTAGGGACTGAGTTTGTTCTTCCCAAGGAAAAAGTATAGGTTGTTTTGAATAAGCAGCACCATCCTCAACCTTGTATTTGTCCTCTTTCCTGCCAAGTATATGCATCATTTTGCTGAATGTATCTATCAAAATATCTAGCTTTGCCTCTCTGTTTATACTTGGATCCATCTTTTTTTAATCAAAAAGGGTCACTACATCCTTTCAACCAGTCTATAGTCTTCTACCAGTTGATTCATTAGGTCTATTGAGAGTTGTGGAGTCGCCAGGTGGAAGATTTCAACTTTGTTGTACAACATCAACAATACTAGGATCAATTAATGCATTCCTAGGGGAGTCTCTGAGAACTAGTGGGGTTAGTAGGCCTACTAGAGGCTAGTGGAGTCGCTAGGTGGATGTTTTTAGTTGTTTTGAGGATATGTATGTTATGGTCCACAACCAATAATTGACAAAAACCAATCTAGGGATGTTTTTGGGGTTTTACGAGTTCCTTTATGTAGCCCTAAGGTTTGTATGAGTGTCCTATAACTGAGTCATCATTTTTCTAAGATGGTGAAACAACCAGATTCTAATCTTTGGCTAAAAATTTGAGTTCTCTATGATTTGAAAAGGGTTTCTAAATCTTAAGGGATACTTATATGGTTATTAACTTACTCATAAGGTCCCACTGTGATCGCTAGAATGCTAGGGTGGCGATGAGGTGGCAGATTCACTGGATTTTCTAAGTCTAACTGAGGGTCTAATTAGTCTTAAGATGTATTCAGGAAAATATATACTCAGAAGTACCATCGTGATTGCCAGAATGTTAGGGTGGAAATGAGGTGGCAATGAATCAATGGGTACATAATGTTTCAGCTTGTGACTTACTCAGAACATCCCACCGTGATCACCAGAATGTTAGTGTCCTCTGATTTAGCAGATTGGTAGAACAAATGCACAGGGTAACATAAGACCAGTATTTGGAGTCCTAGGACCTAGCATTCCTGGACTCAGAGAGGGCTCTCTCTATTATATGCAAAGGATGTGAACTTGTATGCTTCTAGGGTTTGGATTTTAGGCTAGTTGTTAAGTGTAGGGTTTGTTTTTTGTTTTTTTTGGGTAAGATGATCAAGTAGAAATAGGTGGAGTGAGAGGTATTCAAATCATTGGGCTATGGAGTCTATGAAAGTCATGGATATCTAAATAATGAAATCATATGCATAACAGGGAAAATATAGCATGATCAAATGGATCTATAAGGCATGTGTGAAGTGAAATGAACAATAAGTTGGTGAACAAAGTAGGTGTGTAAGGGCAGTGAAGAATCCTTAAACAAAAACCTTTTAAAAAAGATGTCTCAAATACTGATTAACATGAAGAAGTAATCAATAGACAGGGAAAACCAGTAACTCTTTGATTCAACTTAGGCAAATAAGCATTCAAGACAAACATTCCAATGAAATATAGAAGGTGAGAAACTCATTTAAATTCTAGTGATTTCACCTTCAAGGTTTAGAAAAAATTCAAGATAACAAATAACTTTAATCAATGAAGAGGGAATGCCTAAACATCAATGACCAAGTGACAAAGAACTTTAAGGAAACTTCTTATGCATGGACAAAGGGCATGATCAAAACATGGCCTCTTTGGCTAAAACCTAACAAGTAATACTTCAAAGGGAGATTCCAAATCAGAGTTTAAATAGCATCAAATAGGCAGGGATAACCATAAAACATATTTGAAAACTACTATATTGAACCATTTGTGGAATAAACAAGCATAGGTATATCTAAGGAGCAGCTAAGAATTCCTTAAACAAACCCAGTAGAGGAAAAAATCAAGGCAATAGACAACATGAAGGACTAGGGTGCCTCCAACAACATTTCTTAGCCTATACTCTTCTGTTCTACTGCAACATAGAAGGATGGATACATAATGAAAACATGAGAAAACAATAACATGAAAGAGAAGCACTTCACCAATAACCAAGCTCAAGGATCCTACAAGTTATCCTCCTTCGTCATCAATCAAAGAAATCCGTTCAGAAAATCCACAAGACCAATTTCTTCTTCAAGCTTAAGAAAACCATGTATTTCTCTCAAAACTCATCAAATGCCAACCTTTACAATGGAATCCTCATGCTCTATTTATCTTATAAAGTGAGGAGGTGGAAACCATAAGAGGCTTCTAGAAACCCTAAATTCATCATAAATTTCATTTATGTGCTTGAAGACCATGCAAGGCCCAAGACACATAATATCTAAGCTAATAAAGGAAAGATAACATAACATAACTCCTCAATCAAATCTGGAGTGATTTTCCCAAGAAAACATTAAAAAATCATTTTGCCATCAATTTGTGTGTTTTTTGACTTTTTAGCCAAAAACACATAGTGTTGTCCATAAGTGTAGCACCACCTAAGGCAGAAAATAGGTCATGTTGCAACCAAATTTTGAGGGCCTTACTGATGTCGGATTTTTCTCTGTGATACCCTGTTGGAAAGCTTGCTGAGTCCTCTTGCCAAATATGTTTTTTTCTTTTTTTTTTCTTTTTTTTTTTTCTGATTGAGCACCTGTAACCTATTAAAAATGTAAATCCCCAAAACTTCTCTGAGCGCAGTGCTAGGCCTGAAAAGGAGGCAGAATGGTGAAAAATGAGGTGTTTTTTGACCTTTTGAGGGGTCAAGAATGCTCCAATTGCTCGAAAATTTGGTGAGAATAGTATGCTAGTCATGATAAATATAAAAATTTAGATTTTTCCCTCTGAGGATGCCTGAGGGAAAAGCATAGCACAAGTGGCGCTACGCTAATAGGCCTTCAACTTCTCAAAAAACAAAAACTTGCCCAAATTCATTCAAAATTGGTGGAGGTCTTCTTCAAGGGGTTTGAGAGACCTGTAGGGAAGATGATGCCAAAATTACAAGTCTAGCTTGGTCTTCTTCTTCTCTTAGTGATTTAATTTCAATGAGGACCTACTTCAGTTTGGCACAAGAAATTTTGTTTTTTATTGTATAGTTCTTGGTCATCTTTATCTGGAGAGAAAGACCCCTTTTTATCTTCTTAAAATACTTGTGTTCATTCTTATAATACTAAATGATATGCTGAGCCATCTCAAAATCTCTCTCCAACTCCCTAATTTGTGCATATTTTCTTTGGAGCAGTGTTCTAGTGGCCATCTCCTCATCTTCATTATCACTATCTAGGTCAATGAATTGGGGATTTTGTTTAGTTTTCTTGCCTTTCTTTCCTTTCTCACCTTTCTTCATTTTTTGTTTGCCCTTGTCAAGATTTTGAGCTGAGGAAGATGGCATGGTCCCCTTGCCTCTTGGAGGCAGCAAACACTAGCCTTGGCCCTCTCTGGTATGTGCATGCAAGAGGTGTGATGGTGATTTTGTTGGTCTCTTTTTCATGGCTGTGATCATCATTTAGACTATGAGCCTCTTCCCCTTTTTCACTGTCATCGTGACTAGGGTTACCTTCATCTTCATCTTTTGCACTGTCATTGTTGTCATAATCACTGAAGGGCTGATTGTTGTCATGACTATTTTATCCTTTCCTGTCCTTCTCATCATTGAGGTTGGCTTCATTTTGGTCACTACTGCCTTCAATTTTTGCATCTCCCTCACTTTCAACCTCTTTTTCATTGTCATCTTCTTCCATGTGTTCATGATCTGTCATATCTTCATTATAATTTTATGTCTTTGCCTCATCATTCTCCTCTTCATTCCCTACCTCTGTATCCTCTTTTTTATTTCTGATCTCCTCTTGATCAATGCTCATTTCATTCCCACTTTCAACCTCCTCATCTTCTTCATCATCCTCTTCCATTTTGTCACTTCTTTTCTTGTTTTTTTGTTCACTATTTTTTTCACTGTCCCTTTCCTCATCATTATTTCCTTCTTCTTCCTCTTCATTATTTTCGGTCCCTGCTTCATCATTTCCCTCTTTCTCCTCATTATTTTCTTCTTATTCCTCATCATCTACCTCTTCTTTATTTGATGCTCAAGATAAGGGGAAGAAGGGAAGTTTTCTTGAGGTGAGGACACTTGTGCAGATGATGAAGGCAAGATAGGTTGATGAGGGAGCTGTGGGCATGTGAAGACTTCATGTGCTATGAATACCTGCCAAGGTATACCCTGTTGTTCCAACTGATGTAATAGTGAAATAAACTCTGCATTTTTTGGGAAGGACTCCTTCTCCGGACAACATAATACATTTTTTCCATACTTCTATAGAGGTAGTAGGGTAAGTTGAGCATCTTAACCCTTGTGAAATGCATGAGGAGTCTAGCATGGTAGGAATAGAGTCTGGTGTACCTCCCTTCACAGGTAAAGTACTTCATAAGGACTTTCATCAAGGGTGAAAATCTGTGTTTGAGGTGTGAGAAAGGAAAAATAGACTTGCAGCCCATTCTGTACCTATTTTTGACAAATGATTCATAATAGTTCTTGTCCAATTTGTCTTTCTTAAACCATTTTTCGCCAACAACAGGGATACCAGTAGAATTATAGATGGCATATACTGATCATTCAAATTCCACTCCTACAAGGCTTGATTGTTTTTTATGCAAGTTAAGAATGAAAAGTCTTGTAAGCTCTGGGTGGCTTTGCAATTTCTTGACTCTCTAAAAAAATTGGAAGAATCCCACATTCTGGAAACATGAGAGGATCATGGGAGATGAGCTAATATCCACTGTGCTATGTGGTTCAAATCTGTTCACTTTTCCTCCCTTGTGATTTGGCCTCATAGGCCCTTGGACTCTTTCACTGATGCTACTGTCTTCTACCCCTGACATGGTGATGGGAACTGTTTGTGGACAAACTAGGGTTTGGAGAAGAAAAATGAAAATAGTGGTGAGGACAGCTTTTGTGAATGAGGGATGTGGAGGTTAGGTTTAGGACATGAGTGCTTGAATTTTTAAATAGGGATTATTTTGAGATGATTTGTGATTGCCCTAGTCTACTTCACTTCAAATGACCATTAATTGGTTCAAGGAGGCCAAAAAAGGAGATTTAATATGCATTTAAGACCTAGGGTTTGCAGAACTAAGGTTTAATCATTCCATAGCCACCAATTGACTAAAAATATTTGAGAAGAGGAGATAATGGGGCACCTACCAGTTTCACTTGCTTGCAGGTCTTTGGAGGCAATTTGGAGGATGACCTTGAGCTTTTGGGAATTTTTCCTTTGTTTCATGACTTTCTGCATTAGCGCAGCGCCCTGCCCGAACATTCGGGTCGGCCTGTGGGCACAGCGCTGGCAAGTCGTGCCTCTGGTGTGAGTGCAAAGTCAGGCGTTCAGAATAGGGTGTCGGGTCCTGGGCATGTCAAGCCCATCTATGCGTAGTGCCACCCCATTCGCACAGCACCAATCCTTATTCGCATAACGCCGTTGAATTTTGAATGGTGGAAAAACTGATAAGCGTAGCGCCAGGGCTTGTGAGTGCAGCGCCACCCGATTCGCGTAAAGCCAAGGAAATTTTGGCTAGGAATAGTTAAAAAACTCTAAATATTCTCCTGAAGGTTTTCTTTCTTTGAAAATGACAAGTGAGTTTGAAAAGATAACTGAGGAGCCTTTATGCCCTTTGAAAGATAAATCAATTTTAGAAAACCCACTTTTGCTAAGTTTGTTTTTGTCACTATATGAGTTTCACTGATATCCTATGACCCTTTTTGCAGGTGATTTGCAACTTGAAAAAGTGATTTTTCTTCTTTTGGTGAGGGTGTGCTGAAAATATGAAGAGGTCTCCTTTAACTTTGGAAGTGTTGGCACTATTAAACCTCTCCTTGTTTGCACTAGGAAACTGAAAAACCTGTTTTTATCCCTTTTGAAATGTTTGAGTGTTAGTGACCTAAAAACATGCTCTTCTTATCTCCTTACTATTTTTAACAGTGATATACTCACTTTGAAAAAGACTACAAATTATGTCTGCTATGTATTCTGTTGGGGTTCCCATGTTTTGGCCAGATTGGCAAGACCAAAAGATGAGACAACATCAGAACCACTTTCAGACCTCAGAATCTAGCCCTCCTGGGTCCAGAGAGGGATCTCTCTATATAAGCAAAGGTTTTATGTCTTTGAAGCTCAGTGTTAAGTTATTAGGCTAGTTATAAGGCTCCAGGTTTGTTTGTTTGGTGTATGTTTGGTTGTTGGGAATCAGGAAAGAAAGGTTCGATATAAGACAATAATGAGCAAAGAGGGATTTAGGCAAAGGAGGTATAATTCAGAGAACATTCAAGACCATTGGGCAATGGAGTCAGGAAAGGGTTTACTTGCTATTCAATGCATAGGCTTTCAGTTGGGCTAGTCATCTAAAGCATTTAATCTTAAAGATGATTATATGGCATGAAATGGTAAGAGAGGAGGAAACAATAAAGATTTAGAACACAAAGTTAAAGACCTGAGATCAGAGAGAGACTTTGAACTCTCAATGCTTCGGCCTCCAGCTTCAGGGATCTTAGAAAGGTTCAATTAATTGAAAAGGATCCTAGTGAGATAGAGACAAAGTTCTAGACCTCCTAGTGTTCCAAATTCATTCAATTAAATCCTAACAAGAACATCTAAGAACGGATTCATTAATTCATACATCAGCTAGCAGGCAATGACATCCACTACACTGGTTAAATTAACTGAAATTAACCCTTAGATAACACATTTAGTAGAAAACATTGAAGGCAAAGAGAGCAGAAACATAGGGTACCTAACAAGGGTAAATCCTATGCCAGATTTCTGATGTGAGCCAGTAGAAATGAAATGAAATGAACTGCATGTAAAAAACAAAAACAAAGATAGAAAAACATCACCGCTGCTTTAGATCAGGATCCAAAGAAATGTGCTTGTCATATTAAAGAGAAAAACCAGTCAAGTACAACATTACCAATAGCTGGATATTCAGTCTGAAAAAATCTTCCTCAGCCTATCTTACAACTTTACACAGAAACTATGTCTCAAAAGAAATAGCTTGCAATTCTCTGATAACCAATCAACAACCCTTACAACGAGATTCTTCATGAAATTTATAGCTCAAGTGGAGCATAGAAGGTAGATGGAAAACTAAATGTAGCATTAAATCTTAGAAAAGGAAAAGAGCCGAGGCCTCGTTTTGTTTTAAATTCTGAGCATTTATCTCTGGTACTCTTTGGATGAAAGAGTGATCTTCGTCAGGCTGCAAATTTACTTCAGGTATGTCTTTGATGTACTTGCTGTAGCACTCTGGTGAATTAAAAAAGGTAAAATAATGATGCTAGGGTCTGCCATACCGTGTAAAAAATGTTTCTGATAGAGTAGGACTGTTGTCAGGACTGGGATTTCCTCAGGAACACGGTATAGAATGGAGATAGTATGGGCACTTTGTCCTTTATGAAAAGAAAAATCTGTTGATGTGAAAACCTGATAGTATTGTTTTCTGCGCACTGGGCCTTCCGTGTGATCCATGATTTCTTTGATCTTGTATTCTGCCTTTAAATTATCAGATTAAGGCTCAGAATCTGCAATTACAGGCCCTAAATGCTCTATTTTCCCACTGATACTCTTTGCCGCTTCCACGTTTGCCTCTGACTGCGAAATCTATGCTTTAATGATGCCGGAGAGGTTTTTCAAAGTTTGAACCTTGTCCTTTGATGAGATTTATGTCGTAGCACCTTTCCCAAGCCTTTTCTCCATAATTTCAGCTCCTGAAAATGGTCCTTTCCTGTGTTCTCTGTCATAGTAACAGAGACTGAATCAAGGCGGTTTTTCGCCGCCCGTAAACCTGCAAAACACGTAAACACATTAAGAAAACCATGTGGTAAGGGTGGATGCAGTGGGGACGATGAATATGGCCGTGCAGGCTGGTGAAATGGCGGAATAGTGCGGGATTACAATGGAAAATGCAGTGGGAGGCTTGCGGAATGGTGGCACAGTGGGAAAATGCAGTTGGAGGGTGGCAAGAATGTAAATTTAAACACAAAACCTTAAACATTGACCTCAGAATGGAATATTTAAAGGGGCGAATGAACATGCGACGAAACACGTGGAAAGATGACATGGCGGGACAGGTCAACGGCAGGACATGCAGTTAATCTAGACCGTCCGATCTCAGGAGGAGATCGATGGTGGGAAACGTATCGGAGGGCGATGGATGGTGGGCTAGGGGTATGGGTTGCCTTGGTTAACTCCCGTGCAATTTCGTGGCATGACTGTCGTCGGATGGCCCGCCCTAGATCAAATGGTGTACAACGATTTGCTGTCGGATCTGCGGACGAACGATAACACGTGATGGGGGGCGGTTTTCAAAAAGTGCTCTAGACACGTGTCCTGCAGTGAATGGCATCGCTCCGAAACAAGAAATACCACCCACCCTCCAATGGCGGTGCGATAGAAATCGGTGGTTTTTGAACAGTGCGTGGCACGGGGACCACCAGGCAAGTGAAAATATGACCGTTGATTCGGCGGGTTAAACGAACGGCTGCGATGCGATCGGAAGGGCGAACAGAGCAAGCCACGGTGCGACGCTAACATGCGAAGACCGTCTAATCTAAACATATCGACAGCCAGCAATACTCCTGATATACATTTGTGATGAGCGCCTTCTACCTTGGCGCCTGGTCTTAGCACTGGGTCACGTGGTGGAAAAGGGTGAGGGGCCTAGGGCTGAAAGGTGCTAAGCCCACATAATGTGGAAAATGGGTTTTTGGCCCATTTTAGTGCAATTTGAGGGTAGGAAAGGGTAATGATAGAGGGAATAAGGGGAAAATAGGCCAAACAAGGGGTATGTGTAGGATTTATAGGGGATTTTTGGAGGACTTAGGGGGTAAGAGGGGAATTTTTACAAGGGGGAAAAAAGGTTTAAAGTGGGGCATTTTGCAGGGATACAACGGGCAAATGAAGGCCTTTTGGAGCACAATTTTCATAATAGGGAGGCTTGGTCACAGCGGTGAAATTTTACCAAGGGAAATGGGTGCAGGGAGGCTTTCAAGGATGATGTGTTTTCCGGAGTAAAATTCATTCCTTGAAGGCTCAGAAACATTCAGCCCCCTGCTTGCTTGTCAAGGAATTTATAGGGGGCTAACAGTGGCTGCACATGGGGATGGCTTCTTCTTGAAGGAGTCAAGAATTCATAAAATGATCTTTGGTGTAGGCCAGATGCCTGCTGCTTGAGCCACCTTTCTTCTTTGATTTTTAGCTGCCACAATTATGAAGACATCAATTAGAAGAAACATTACCCAACAAGCTACCTACCCATCCTACAATCCTAGCATTTTTTCTTCTGGGGTGCATTTGAACTAGCAGACCCTTTACATCATTTATTTTTTACAAATAGGAAAATAAACCTATTCTAGTTCTACCCTTAGTACTCCATGAGACCAGATTAAACTGTTGGTCTCATATGTTTCTCTACCTAATCTAACATCTGCTGGGATTAAACTGTCCAGCAGATTTCTTCTCTACATTCTATAACAGAAATTTAAAAACAATCAAAATAGGACTAGATAGTCTAGTTTGTCATGGATCCAAGGCATAAAGACAATTGCACATGGACAGAATTTTGCAGAAAACTGAAAAAAAAAATCTTGAAGGCTTGAAATCTGAAGTTTTGAAACATCCTTCTTTCTTTGTGACTCAAGTTTTGGTCTTGTTAGAGTCACTTTCTCTTCTTCATTTCAGCTCTAGTTTTGGGCATGTTAGAGTTAATCCCTTTCTTTACTTTGCTTGTTGGTTCAGATTTTGAGCATGTTAGAACCAATTGTTTTATTTCTTTGGCTCAGGTTTTGATCATATTAGAGCCAATATTTTGCACTTAAGAGGTTCATGTTTTGAGCATGTCTGAACCTCTCCTTTCTCTTTTTTGAAACATTTTCTCTTTTTCTTGAAAACAAACTCAGCAATGGTATTTACAATGGAAATGGAAACTGGAAATTGGAAATCAGCAAAAGTAGTGTTTGAGCATCTTGCCATTGACAGGACCCCCAAACAGCTCTGTACCATCTAAATCTTGTATAAAAAAGGAATTTGGACCCACAGTGGCCTGGATGATGTAGGGACCTTACCACCAACTGTCAAACTTGTCGTGCTTTCCTTTGTCTTCTCTCCTGGAGTCCCACTTCAGAACTTTATCTCCAATTTTGAAGTCACATGCTTTAGTCCTTTTGTCAAACAACTTCTTTATATTTTCCTGAACTTTCACAGCTCTATTATAGACCTCTTCCCTTGTTTTCTGTAGATGTATTGTTTGGTTTATCCTCCTTACCATGCTATCTCCTTCTGTCTGAATCTCTTGGACAAGTTTAATCACTGGTACTCCAAGGCTGGTAGGAAACACTGCTTCTGTTCCATAGACAAGCTGATATGGTGACATGCCAATGGACTTCTTTGTTGTAAGCCTGTCAGCCCACAGGGCATGCACTAACTTGTTATGCCATGAATTTTTGTTCTCTTCCAGCAGCTTTTTGATGATGGCCAACAGGCTCTTGTTTGATGATTTAGCTAAGCCATTACCTTGTGGGTAATATGTAGTTGAATGACCGAGTGCTATTTGAAACCTGTGACAAAAATAAACCATTTTCTTGGATCCAAAAGCAACAACATTATTAGTGATTATTTTCCTTGGGCAGCCAAACCGAGAGAGGATATGACCTTCTAGGAACCTAATGATGACTGAATCCGTGGCATTCCTAGTAGGTATGGCCTCTATCCACTTAGTGAAGTATTCTGTGGCTGTTAAGATCCATTTGTGTTGTGCAGAAGAAGCAGGGTGAATTTATCCTATGAAATCTAGGCCCCATTGCATAAAGGGACCTTCAACAGTGATGGGTTGTAGAGGTAAGGGGAGGAGCTTTCTTTTTCCTTCAAAAATCTGGCACTTGTGGCAGGCAATTATCATCTTATGGATATCATTGAAGAGTGTAGGCCAATAGTAGCCAGCTCTGAGTATTTTGTTTGCAGTGGCTTTCCAGTTCAGGTGGCCTCCACACTCTCCTTCATGGAATTCTTGTTTAATCCTTTCTGCTTCAGACTCAGGCAAACATTTAAGCAATAGGCCATTTGCATTTTTCCAGTATAATCCTTCATTCATTATGCAATAGCTTTTGGCTTTTAGCTTTAAGAATATGGCCTTGGTATTTGATAGTTCAGGAGGGGCATTGAGGTGCGTAAGCACATACAGAATGTTAGAATACCAAGGAGAGCTCTGAAACTTCTCCTCAACAGTGGGATCAGGCAATCCCTACTGCTCATCCAAGGCATCTACCATGTTAATGTCAAGGGCTTGTAGATTTGATTCAACCATTATTTGAGCTAAGCCCTAACCTTTAATTAGCTTTATGGGTTTCATCTCAAGGTCATATTCTAAGATTACAGCAATCCATTTGCCCCTTTTCCCATCTGGGTCTTGGGCCAAGATGTCTTTAACCACTATGTTGGGTACATAGGCTATGGTGTGGGAATGTAGTATGTACACCCTAAAGTATTTCAAGGCCTTTACCAAGGCATAGGCCTGTTTTTCCATTATTTTGTATTTCAAGGGTGCATCTCTGAGTGCTTTGCTGAAGAAAGAAATGGGTTGTTCCATTCCCTCTTGGTTTTTCTACAGCAGAACTGCAACTACTGTGTGCTTGGAGGCAAATGAAAATATCAGGAAATCCTTTGAGAAATCTGGGCTGATTAGGATAGGAGCCCAGGTGAGTGCAAGTTTAAGTGATTCAAAAGATTTCTTGGCTTCAACAGTCCATTTAACTCTTACACCTTTCCTTAAAATGTTTGTCATATTCCTAAGGTGTTCAAATAAATTGGGAATAAACCTTCTGAGGAAGTTGATTTTCCCGATGAAGGACTGTAACTCTTTGATGTTCCTCGGGTGTGCGATTTGTAGTATTCCCTCAAATCTCTGTGGGTCTATCCTAATTCCCTTCTCAGATATGATGTGGCCAAGAAGTTTTCCTTCTTGTAGCCCAAATATAGTCTTTTTAGGATTCAATGACAGACCGAACCTTCTACATTTTTCAAACACTTTTCTCAGGTGTTCTAGGTGTTCTTCCTTAGTCTTGGAATATATTGTTATGTCATCTAGATAGATGACAATGAAGTGTGCTATTTAATCTGAAAAAGCTATGTCCATTGCTCTTTGGAAGGTTGCACCAGCGTTCATCAATCCAAAGGGCATCTTTACATACATAAAAGTGCCCCATGGAGTGGTGAAAGCTGTTTTGAGTTGGTCTTCTGGGAGTAATAAAACTTGGTTGTAACCTGAAAAACCATCTAGCAGGGAGATCCTTTTTGAGCCTACTACCCTCTGAAGGATGTGTTCCATTTTTGGCAAAGGGTAATTTTCTTTGAGTGAGGCTCTATTAATATTCCTGAAATCAATACACAGCCTGATCTCCCCTTTTTTCTTTCTCACAGCCACCAGGTTTGATACCCAATTAGAGAATCTCACATGCACAATTATGCTTGCCTCATACATCTTCTTAATCTCTTTTTCCACTGCAGGCAATTGTTTTGGGTTTATTCTGCGAAGTTTTTGTCTGATGGGTTTCTAATTCTCTTTCAAAGGCATTTTGTGTTGTATGATGTTTGTGTCATATGCCCTTAAGTCCTCATATATCCAAGCAAACACATCAATGAATTCCTTGAATAGGTCGATGTATTTCTTTTTCATGTTTGCAGGTAGGGACTTAGCCAATTTGATCATCTTGGGTTTATTTTTAGTGCCTATGTTGCATTCCTCGATGTCAGAGTCTCCATGTTCTATAGTGGGATTTTTTGCTACATCATCAAAGTCAAAAAGGTCCTCTAAAGGTGCCAAACCTCGAGGTATGTTCTTATCTTTGGTCTGCAGCACCTCTACTTCTTCACTATCTACATTTTCACATTTTTCGTTTGGATTTCCAATCTATTCATTTAAAGTGTTTATTTCTATGTTACAGGGTGGTTCTTCCTCATTTGAGGACTCTTCACTTAGGCATCTACTGTTAGATTTAGAATCTGAATCAGAAAATTCAAACTCATTCCTGCCTATCAAGAAATCCTCAATCTGTTTATCGCCCTCAAAGACCTGCCAATATTTTTCATTATCCAGCACTGCAGGTCTGAATTTGGTCTGAATGATGATTTTTTGGTTGCTGGGAGGCTTGTGATATGAACTAGCCATGCAGGCTAATCCATTTTCAATTACGTTTTGACTCCTAGGGACAAACCCCAATTCGTATTCTACGAAGGTTTTCAATAAATCCAAAGTGTCATTCATGTATGCTCTCAACCTAGGATGTTTCGCTGCGTATTCACCATTCACTTGTTTAATGATCAACTCAAAGTCCCCATGCATGGCTATCCTACGGGCTCCTAGTTTTTTTAACAAATTCAAGCCTAGGATAAGAGCCTCATACTCTGCAATATTTTTTTTACATTTGAAGTGCAGGTTACAGGCATGGCTCTCTGCGTAGTCACTCTCTGTGTTATGTATCCACACTCCTGCTCCTGCAGTTCTCTTAGTGCATGACCCATCGAAATTCATTTCCCATAAAGGTTCATTCTCTAGTTTATCATTGTTTCGTTCTTGATGTGGCGTATGAGCTTGTGAATGGTGATTAATCAGTTGACTGCATTCTATTTCTAGTCTACTCTGAGTTTCTGTTTTAGTGGACTGTTCAAGGTTTTCTACATCATTCTTCTCTGAGTCTAGAGTAGCCATTATGTTAAAGTCCATGGGCTCTGTTTCATCGCGTGTATCTCTATTTTTTAATCCTCACTCCTCCAAAGATTCATCATTGCAAAGGATGAAGGATTCAAGATCCGTGTGTACAGAGTATAAGGGTGAATTTTCAGGTTTTTCGGGGCTACTGACCAGGAATTTCATCTGTGCCTCTCTATACAGTCTTCTAAGTTGGCTAAAGACTGGGATTGTGGCATAGGTCCCATCCATCTGCATTGTACCTTGCAGCTTGGCTCCCCATGACCTTGACAGCAACATGCCATACTTAGGTGGCACATCCGCCACTACAACATCCATGACCATGCATTTAGTTGGAATCTGGGTCAGGCTTACACATAAATCTTTGATCAGGCCAAGAAACTTTACTCTTCTAGAGTCAAATGAATATAGGTCTTTATAGGGATGGGTTATCTCTAGGCCTAATCTTTCCATAACTATCTTAGGCATCAGGTTGTGTGAGGCCCCAGAGTCATGCATTGCATTGTGGAGGATCTTATCATGGATATTGAGACTGATATAAAAAGGAGTTATTACCCCTTCTTGAAACTTCCCTTCTATATTTGGACCAAACAGAAGGGCTGGTTGATCATCACTCAGATTAACCGTATCATTATTTTCCTCAAGCTTTAGAGATTTCAAAATTTGGCCTTTATATACATCTTGAGTGGCCAGCTCAGAGAGTGGGACAGAGATTTTAATTTTTGCAATCTCACTTTCTAGATTGAAAGTGGATTGACTCTTCGGAATGTTCGACTATGTTTTGTTAGCCACTGCCTTGGTGGCTAAATCAATGTGCTGATTCTCGTTATGTACAGTGTTGGTGACAGTTTTATCAGGAGCACTAACTGCAGTGCTAGTGTTGCTAGTTGGTTGGCTTTGTTTCTCACTATTTTGGTTGTCCTTTTCTTTGTTCTTCCCAAAACTTTTAGCTGCTGATTTGTTACCATTAGCAGTCACTTTATAAGGTTTCTCAGGTCTTTTCTTGATGGTAATCTTAGAAGATTTTTTTTTGGAAGTTTCTAGGCTCTTTTTGCTCCTAATTTCATACTATTCTTTGACCTGCATGATAGCGTTTTCAAATCCAAGTCTGTAATCCTCAAATTCTAATCTTTCCTCATCCCAATATGAGGGTGAGGGCTGATCTTCTTCTGTGGAACAGCTATGGATTGATTTTTCCACTTCAAACATGTTTATTGCAGTTCCCTCAAACTCTTTTATGATTCCCTCATCTTCATCAAGGAGGTTTTCTTGAAATGGGGGAATAACTTGTTGATCTGACTCTCTTTGTCTGTTGGGAGTGGTGTTGTTTCTTCTAAGGTTCTGGTTCTGGTTATGACTTTGGTTTCTGTTTTGATTGCTAACTATGACAACCATTTTTTCCATCATTTGCTGTAGCTTTTCCATATTTTTAGACAAACGGTCATAATTTGGATCAGATGTGGAAGCTACATTGTCATCCCTATATGTTACCCTTTTCTCATCTCTCAACCTAGCCTTTTTCTCAATCAGATTAGCCTCTACACTCACTGCTCCCTTTTTCATGTCTTCCAATGTGTTGTAATACCTCTCCCTAAGTTGGTAGGCCATATCAGCATCCAAGCCTTCAGGGTATTTCACTAGAACCATACCTTGGGGAGGTTTCATATGTGGAGGAAGAGCATTATAAATGCTGTTAAACCTTGTAGAGTAGTCATGGACACTCTCTCCTACGTTTCTTCTCAAGTTCTTGTATTCTGCTAGGATTTGGAGAGGGTTGGCCTTAACCTCCCATTTGTTTAGAAAGGTATGATATAAAGCAGGAAGATCTTGGATACTATTAGGAGGTAGGATTTTGAACCATTTCTTCACATCACCTCCTAAGCTCTGGGCAAAGATTCTCATTTTGACTGTATCATCATCTATTTCCATGTAGTCAAAATAATCCTCCATCCTATCTACATGGTGCTGAGTTGTGGTAGACTCTTTGGCAGTGAAATGTGGGATCTTTGATTGATAATCGTTGGGTAAGGGCACTAGAGGTTGAGGTAATACCAGAGGTGCATACCAGGCTGCCATGATGATGTTTTGATGAGGTAAAGGGTTGGCTTGAGCAACTGGTATATGGATGACAGGGATACTAGGACCAACAGAAGCTTGTTGGGCAGATTTAGGGTGGCAGAGCCCCAAGTTTTGAATGAAGTGAATATCAAGAGGTGTAGATGGAGGGGTCTATCTCTCCCCAAGGTGTTTACCACTTTGAGGTGGTGAACCAGGGAGCTCAAGGTCTGGCTGGTCTAGGACACTGAATGACCTAGTTCTTGGTAAACTGTTTTGAGCGCCTAGGTCAGAAAATGGGTCTGATAGAGTTGTAAAGTATTCTAGTGTAGAGTTAGCTCTATGGATGTGGCTTGAAATAGTTGGTCTTATAGGTGCAGGAGATCTCTTGAGAATGCTCTCAGGGTTTTCAACTATTTCAGGTGGGTTTGGGTTAGGGTAAGCTCTTATGTAGATGGTTCTTGAAGACAGAATGTAGTTTTCAAATAGAGCAGCTTAACCCTACTTGTTCCTTCTATTGTGGCTGATGTTGTAATGGGCTCTGGTCTCCCAGTGGAGTCTTATGTGAACCAAGATCATCAGCAGGCCTACTGATTACCAGTGGATTCTTTGATCTTTAAGGAGCTATGGAGTCGCCAGGTGGAAGGTTTAGGATGCTTTGGGAGGGTGCACTGTCCACCACAGTGCTTATGAGATGTCCCTTTTCAAGGACACCTTCCAAAAACACAAAAAACTATAACCAGAGATTGACTGGGAGGGATTTTACCAGATATGTCACCTCTGAAAGAGTGTGAGATCTGGAGGCTACCTGGCCCTTTCCAGACTCTGTCTAAGAGTGTGGGAGAAACAAAACAAATGGTATAGAGGTTGATATGTGAATATGAGTGTTTAACTGCCAACCTAACCAGATATTATAGGTTTCTAAGGTTCTTATGATGTAGTAAGGTGAAAAATACTCAGAATTTCCCTAGCGAAGTCACCATTATGTTGGGGTTCCCATGTTTTGGCCAAATTGGCAAGACCAAAAGATGAGACAACATCAGAACCACTTTCAGACCTCAGGATCTAGCCCTCCTGGGTCCAGAGAGGTATCTCTCTATATAAGCAAAGGTTTTATTTCTTTGAAGCTCAGTGTTAAGGTATTAGGCTAGTTATAAGGCTCGGGGTTTGTTTTTTTGGTGTATGTTTGGTTGTTGGGAATCAGGAAAGAAAGGTTTGATATAAGACAAGAATGAGCAAAGAGGGATTTAGGCAAAGGAGGTATAATTCAGAGAACATTCAAGACCATTGGGAAATGGAGTCAGGAAAGGGTTTACTTGCTATTCAATGCATAGGATTTCAGTTGGGCTAGTCATCTAAAGCATTGGATCTTAAAGATGATTATGTGGCATGAAATGGTAAGAGAGGAGGAAACAATAAATATTTAGAACACAAAGTTAAAGACCTGAGATCAGAGAGAGACTTTGAACTCTCAATTCTTCGGCCTCCAGCTTGAGGTATCTTAGAAAGGTTCAATTAATTTAAAAGGATCCTAGTGAGATAGAGACAGAGTTCTAGACCTCCCAGTGTTCCCAATTCATTCAATTAAATCCTAACAAGAACATCTAAAAACGGATTCATTAATTCATACATCAGCTAGCAGGAAATGACATCCACTACACTGGTTAAATTAACTGAAATCAAACCATTAGATAACACATTTAGTAGAAAAAATTGAAGGCAAGGAGAGCAGAAACATAGGGTACCTAACAAGGGTAAATCCTATGCCAGATTTATGATGCGAGCCAGTAGAAATGAAATGAAATGAACTGCATGTTAAAAACAAACACGGAGATAGAAAAACATCATCGCTACTTTAGATCAGGATCCAAAGAAATGTGCTTGTCATATTGAAGAGCAACACTAGTCAAGTACAACATTACCAATAGCTGGATATTCAGTCTGAAAAAAATCTTCCTCAGCCTATCTTACAACTTTACACAGAGACTATGTATCGAAAGAAACAGATTGAAATTCTCTGATAACCGATCAACAACCCTTACAATGAGATTCTTCATGAAATTTATAGCTCAAGTGGAGCAGAGAAGGTAGATGGAAAACTAAATGCAACATTGAAACTCAGAAAAGGAAAAGAGCCGAGGCCTCTTTCTATTTTAAATTCTGAGCATTTATCTCTGGTACTCTTTGGATGAAAGAGTGATCTTTGTTAGGCTGCAAATTTACTTCAGGTATGTCTTTGATGTACTTGCTGTAGCACTCTGGTGAATTAAAAAAGGTAAAATAAATATGCTAGGGTCTGCCATACCGTGTAACAAATGTTTCTGATAGCGTAGGACTATTGTCAGGGCTGGGATTACCTCAGGAACATGGTATAGAATGGAGATAGTATGGGCATTTTGTCCTTTATGAAAAGAAAAATCTGTTGATGTGAAAACCCGATAGTATTTTTTTCTGCGCACTGGGCCTTCCATGTGATCCATGATGTCTTTGATCTGGTATTCTGCCTTTAAATTATCGGATTAAGGCTCAGAATCTGCAATTATAGGCCCTAAACGCTCTGTTTTCCCACTGATACTCTTTGCCGCTTCCACATTTGCCTTTGACTGTGAAATCTATGCTTTAATGATGCCAGAGAGGTTTTGCAGAGTTTGAACCCTATCCTTTGATGACAGTTATTTCGTAGAACCTTTCCCAAGCCTTTTCTCCATAATTTCAGCTCTTGAAAATGGTCCTTTCCTGTGTTCTCTGTCATCGTAACAGAGACTGAATCATGGCGATTTTTCGCCACCAGTAAACCTGCAAAACACGCAAACACGTTAATAAAACCATGCGGGAAGGGTGGATGTAGCAGGGACGATGAATATGGCCGTGCAGGTTGGTGAAATGGCGGAATAGTGCCGGATTACGGTGGAAAATGCAGTGGGAGGCTTGCGGAATGGTGGCACAATGGGAAAATGAAGTTGGAGGGTGGCGAGAATGTAAATTTAAACGCAAAACCTTAAACATTGACCTCAGAATGGAATATTTAAAGGGGCGAATGAACATGCAACGAAACATGTGGAAAGATGACATGGTGGGACTGGTCAATAACGAGACATGCAGTTAATCTAGACCGTTCGATCTCAGGAGGAGATCGACGGTGGGAAACGCATCGAAGGGCGATGGATGGTGGGCCAGGGGTACGGGTTGCCTTGGTTAACTCCCGCGCAATTTTGTGGCGCGACTGCCGTCGGATGGCCCGCCCCAGATCAGACAGTGTAGAGCAATTTCGCGCCAGATCTGCAGACGAACGATAACGCGCGATGGAGGGGCGGTTTTCAAAAAGGCTCAAGACACGTGTCCTACGGTGAATGGCATCACTCCGAAAAAATAAATACCACCCACCCTCCAATGGCGGTGTGATAGAAACTGGTGGTTTTTGAACAGTGCGCGGCGCGGGGACCACTAGGCGGGTGAAAATATGACCGTTGATTCAGCGGGATAAACATATGGCTACAATGTGATCGGAGGGGTGAACGGAGAGGGCCACGACGTGACGCTAACCTGTGAAGACCGTCCAATCTAAACAGATTGACGGCCAGCAACGCTCCCGATATACATTTGTGATGAGCGCCTTCCGCCTTAGCGCCTGGTCTTGGCGCTGGGTCACGTGGTGGAAAAGGGTGAGGGGGCTAGGACCGAAAGGTTCTAAGCCCACATAATGTGGAAAATGGGTTTTTGGCCCATTTTAGTGCAATTTGAGGGTAGGAAAGGGTAATGATAGAGGGAATAAGGGGAAAATAGGCCAAACAAGGGGTATGTGTAGGATTTATAGGGGATTTTGGGAGGACCTAGGGGATAAGAGGGGAATTTTGACAAGGGGGAAAAAATGGTTAAAGTGGGGCATTCTGCAGGGATACAATGGGCAAATGAAGGCCTTTTGGAGCACAATTTTCATAATAAGGGGGCTTGGTCACAACGGTGAAATTTTACCAAGGGCAGTGGGTGCAGGGAGGCTTTCAAGGATGATGTGTTTTCTGAAGTAAAATGCATTCCTTGAAGGCTCAGAAACATTCAGCCCCCTGCTTGCTTTTCAAGGAATTTATAGGGGGCCAACATATTCCATTGGCCACTTCTGATTTTTGCAGGTGCCTATGACACATTTGTTTTTTTTCCCTTTTGTCACTCTTTGGAGTTTGACAACCTTCAGTCACTCAGCAGTGATCTCATGCTCAGCTTGATTTTCCATTTTGTCACTCAACCTTATGTTTTTCTCCTTTTGAACATTTTGAGGGAAATTGATTATACTTGAAGGCTTAGTCTCCCTCATACTGATACCCTTTGCATTCTTCCCCCCTTTGATGCAGTGAAGCATTGTTGCCTTAGCTAATCCTGAAGGTCATCTTCTGATATCTTCTTCAAACTTTTGCCTCTTACCATCATGGAGATTCATAGTCTTTATTTCACCTTGTTTGCCTACCTTTCAAAAACTTTAGGTTTTAGAGCTGCTAGAGAAAAATAATTAGTGTTGTCTTCTAAGTTCTCTATAGCCCTTTCAAGTTCATTCATTTATGTTTAGTTCACCTCACCTTATTCCCTTATTTATTTACAACTTATAAAAATCTTCAATTTGTGCTTGGTTGTGTTGATGTGCCTTTTTTCTTGTGGCCTTTTGCATTGGATTTTTGTTTGGCAACATTGTTTTAGCCAATCAATCCTAAAAACCCTACTTCTCTTTAAACATAGGTTTGACTTATTTTCTTCGTTGTAGATGTTCTTTAGTAACGAAATGGCCTCTTACCTTACCTCATTTTTTGCATGATAGCCATCTCAATCATTCCTACAGAAATGTTTAAGATGCACACTTATACCTTTGGAGAATACTGTCTTGACCAAGGAGGCCTTTCTTGAGGGATTTTTGATCTATTTTGGATAGTCAAGTGTTGACCCTCTTTTCCATTTAATCTCATCTTCTTGGCACATGTAAAGTATTGATTTAGAACACAAAAATAGTTCTATAACCTATGAAACCCTAGATGACCTAGTGGGAGGCTCTTTGGGCTTATCTTTGGCTAAAAACTTGACTTGGGGTCTTTAGGTGTAAAACGGAGCTTATGAAAAACTTTATGCATTACAGACCCAAAACTACTGATTTTCATTTATCTAAAGAGCGTAGAGAGGTAGCTTGAGACCACCAATGCTTGAGGCACTTGGTGAATAGGGGAAAAGGTTATGCGACTTGGCAATCTGAGGTGGAAGTGGAAGGGTTATAGATAGGTAGAACATAGTACTGAAGTCATGAGTGTAGAGATGGGACAAAAATGAGTGGCATGAGCCCATGATGGGTCTTCTGGGAGTGATAGGCTGGCCATGACTTGATAGAGTAGTCAAATAGTGAAAAAATTATCCTAAGGATAATGAAGGCAGTGAGATTTCTAGATCTCACAATATTCATGAAATTTGTTTCTAGAAATCTAGGATAAGCATTTATTCATCTATGAAAAGGAAAAAATTACTAATGACTAATAGCTGCGCATTTACCAGTCTTCGGAGATTGAATTTTTGACAGGGAAAATTAACACCATTTTGAAAACTGGAGGCAGATTTGAAAACTAGACTCAGAGAGCTTTGAAATTCTATGCTACAGGGTTTGAATCACTAGAGGTTTGGATTATGATTGTCTGAATACTTCTGTTTGAACGTATTTCGCTACTCCACAGTGCTATCATGCTCTCTTGTGCCAAGTATGTCTCTTGCAAATCTCTGGCTGAAAATTTTAGCAAAAATAGTGAAATAATGAAAAGTGTTTAGTATTTAAAGAATTGTTTTATGAAATTAGATTTTCAAAAATATTTTGCCACCCATTTTTCAATTTGCTGCTTTTTTTTTCACTTAAAGAAAATAGAGTTGTTCTTTAGTAACTAGAATGCACCGGTGCGGTTATATTTACATTAGCACCAATTTGCGGTTGAGGCACCAAAATTAATTTTACGTGTGTACACCAAAATTAGACATGTTGGAAATGTACATTTTGCTGTGAAAATCATTGGGCCATTTATTTTCAAAACTACACCTCTTCTTCTTTTAGAAAATAAACTTGAACCTTTTCATAACCTGCAACAAGAAAAGGTGCCCCATGATATGCTTGCTGACCCATGATCTGTTTGCTCATTTGTAAGTTCCTCCTCCATCTTGGCATCCAATTTCCTCTTTTCTCCTTTGTTCTTTCTATCTTGATCTTAACAAAATTTATACAATCTCTGTTTTACGAGAAACTGACCTTGAATATTCTAGGAGCAATGACAACGAGTCCTTCATTCTACTTTGTTAGCAGAAGAAGACCTATTTTCGACTAAAATATGCAGTTATTACATGTGGATGCAATGGTTTCGCATAGAAAATGAGTATAGGGTTGAGCAGAGGAAATATATTGCAAAATGGGCTATTACATTATCTTTTCCAATGGGAAACCGATTTACAGGTGGAAATATGGTAGCTGCAGGTATCTATGCTTTTCTTCCCATAGAAATGGTCATTGGATTTCCATTGATAATACAAGAAGAATTTTTACTTGTTTCATCCAGAGAGAGCATCATTTTTAATAACGAATGGAACCAGGGAATCCTTAAGTGTATCTCGTTCACATTTTGTTCAGCATTCGTTCTTTGATAAGTGCTAATTCACATATACTTTGAAAATTTTGGATTTTTGGGTACCTTCCATGTGATATTCCTCGTTATCCATAGGGCCACAACTCAGATAAGTTAGAGATGCCATTTAGGTTCAATTGAAAGCCAAAGATGTGATTTTATGTGACGTCATCTTTGCCGGTAAAAGTTTATGTAAGCCAACCGAAGCTTAGACAATACTCCCAGCTGATTTTAAACGTATTCTAGAGAATCTTTCCCTTCATGGGACCTACCAGCCTAATCAACAACGTCAATTGATCTTTCTCTTTCGTCCTTAAGGGAATGAGAATCCTTCCCTTCATGGTGCTTCTTGGCTTTATCCACTGCCTCGATTGATCTTTCTCTACTATCCAATATTTCCCTGCCATCCTTGTAAGAATGAGAATCTTTAACTTCATGTGATCTCTTAGCTTTTTCAAGAGACTCAATTGACCTCTCTCATGTGTGTCTCAGATTTTTCATAAACCTTTTCTCCTTTTGTACTTTGTCGAGCTCTGTAGCCATCTGCATCCTTGTAAGCATCTTTGTTCGTCTTTTTGTTTGAATCACTCATTTTCTCTACTATAAACTTCTCAGCTGAAATTCAAACTCTCATCTTTTCAAACCCTCATCTCCTCAAAAAAATTCTTGCCTGTGAATCGAACCCTCTACTGCTCTGGTGCACAGGGTTTTATAGGCGCACCGGTACGATTCGTAAGATCGCGGTTTATGTTTTGGCGCGGTGTTTTATGATGCACTGTTGTGGAAGAGTTGTGAAGCACCGATGTGTCTTAGTACTAAGACGCACCGATGCGGGTTATGATTATAAGCACACCAGATGAAAAACCAGGAATCTTGGCTAGAAATGGCATACTATATAAAGTTCTTTTTTTTTGGTATGTAAGATCATAATACAATAATGATAATTCTAAAGTACATAAATTTATTTGCATTATTTTCTAAACTTTATTATGTTACAAAAATTCATATTATTCAAGATTTATTTTACAATTATTTACAAATTTACAAATTTTAGTAAAATCATTTCACATTAATGCAATTAAAATTTTCACATTAATACAATTAAAATTTTACAAATATTTTACATACAATTACAATTAAAATTAGAGTTAGAATTACAATTACAATTACAATTTTACAATTTCGCATACAATTACGATTAGAATTACAATTACAATTTTAGAATTTTACATACAATTATAATTACAATTAAAATTTTACAATTACAATCATTTCACAGTAATACAATTAAAATTTTACAAATATTTTACATACAATTAGAATTAGAATTAGAATTACATTTACAATTACAATTACAATTTTACAAATATTTTACATACAATTACAATTAAAATTAAAATTACAATTACAATCACAATTTTAGAATTTTACATACAATTAGAATTACAATTTGTCATATATACAATTACAAATACAATTTTACATACAATTAAAATTTAAATTTCAATTACAATCACAACATAATATTTAATAAATATCATGGTCATTTAATATTAAATTAATTAATAAACATCACGATCATGATAACCATCATTTGACATCATATTAAATTAAAAAACAAATTTCAGTTACTACATCATCGTGATCATGATCATCTAACCAAACCTAATTGTAGTAGCATAACATCATACAACACAAACATCAAACGCCAACATGTCCAATAACTTCATGCTATCATACACATCTATTTGCAAGCTGCACATTAAATGAACATATCTAACATGACCTAACAATATACACATCATGATGATCACCAACATGTAAATTAAGTGCAACTGCAACATGACCATAAAATACATGGACCATATATTTATATATAACTGAATAATGTTAAAAATATACAACTGTAATATAAATTTCATGGATCAACTAGTGGTACAACATCAATAGCAGTACTAGTCGAGGCCTACTCATTCAATGGTGTAGCCTCGACAATCGATGGTCCAGCCTACTCATGATCATGAGTACTGTTGGATGCTGCACGCTGCTGAATAGACATGGCTGATGGTCCAGCCTCCTCTCCATGATGACTGCTGCTAGATGCTAGTGGAGGTTTCTCATCTAGTGCGACGTGAGGTGAACGATCATGAGATGATGAATCACTGCTCGTTGACTGTCGATCATGTGCTACGTCTCGACCACACCTATAATGTGCAAAGGTCCTCCTCAACTACGTAACTAAGGTCATCACACCTACGACATGTCACATCAGCCTATACATGTCACGCGGCATGCCTCTCCACATCTATAACATCCTACCATCAGCTTGTATGTCTCTCATATGAGTGGGCCTGATGCCCGCCTCAAAAATCAATGCAGTGAGTTAGTCACCCAACTCCATCCTGCATCTAGTATCAAGTCGAACGCACCTAGCAAAAGGCGGTACCGGTGCACCAGCAGGAGCAGGTCTCTTTGCACCAGCCTCTTGATGATCCTCGACATCTGGCATGCCCTGATTGTCATCAGGATCCACACCTGGATCATGTGGTGGTGCCGGCATGTCCTCACCATAAAAATACCCAATGTCTACAAAATATATACAAGTACACAACGATAATTAATAAATTTCATTACACAATTTAATAAAAACAAGTTAAAGAACATGTTAGAATAAATTTAAATAAAATAGTTGTATTACCTCTATCATCCAGCGACTCATCACCTGTTAAGAGGATATTGGGACACCCTCATCAATCCAATCTAGCATAAGGATAGGGGACCATAATGAAGGGATGCAGCTCGTCAACATTGGCTAGCAACTCCAGTGCATCATGCGATATCCTCGTTGGAAACATAGTCTCACCCCTCTTGGGAATCATCTACCCCCACATGTACATCCGTGCCTCAAACATCGACCTACAAGGCTGCCGAAAAAAAGTAGGCCTCGCTTATGGAAACCTCTCAAAAAATAAACAAAAAATCTCTAAATCAAAAGGGAAGTTGACCCTCCCTTGTGCATGAGCACAACATTTATCTAAGGCTGTACAGAACTACAACAAAAAAATGGCAGACCACCTGACAAGTCATGGCTCCTATACTAAAGAATCAACATAATATAGAAGCGAGCAACTAATTCATTGCCCGTCACTGGTGTTGTGTGAAATGGTTGAAATGAGAAGTGAGAGGCACTGCACCTCCTCACTACCAAATGCACCAATATGTAACTGACCTCCAGTGACCTGAAAATATGAGGGAGACAGTACATATACTCCAATGTATCTCTAGGAGCACACTAACTGAATCCCTGGTACACAGCCAGCTGGAACCTCTGGGAACGAGGGAAAATCCACCCCTCTCCTCGATAGCTCTATAATGAAATATATATCCTCCTTAGTGGGCATGTACCACTTGTTAGGACCATCCTGGAAAGCCTGTCGGTGGGCATTCCACCAGCGGATAAGATGTCTCAAAAACACACCATAGCCCTTTAGGGAAGTAGCCTCCTCATAGAACTTGAGGAGGCCTACCTGCCTTAGGAGCCCTTGGGTAGCTCTTGTAATAGGGCGAGGGTATGCATCTCTCTCCCTCTCTCGTGCCCCCCACAGGTGAACCATGTCATACTTCTCTGCCTGTTGTTGTTTTTGTTCCCCCACTTCTCTCTGAATGATTGACATATTAAATAACTTTTTTTTATTAAATGAGACATGTATTTAGGAATATACATATATAATTATTTTTGAAAAAAAAAACAAAACAGTCGGTGTGCCACAAAAAATAGTCATTCACCGGTTTTGGTGCGTCTTTTGTTTTTCGTGCACCGGGGGCAGTGCCCCAAATGACATTCAACGCACCATAGGTGGTGCGCCTGAAAATTTTCAAAACATCATTGACTATGTACGGTGTGAGGAGTGTGGTGCGTTGACTAAACTCTATGCCCCACCGTGTGTAGTTGTGTCAGTGCACCGACCTCCTAACTAATTACATAGTCAACGGTGCAATATTTTACCAGGCCACATCGTTGACCTTGTCGGAATGCTGAATGTGGTGCGTTGACATTCACTGGGGTGGATATTTCCATCAATGCACAGCATTGCCGCTATTCCACATGGTCAACGGTGCGACCGGCTAAATGACCACACCACATTTTTTTTTAATTTTAAAATAACGCGGTGCTCCTTTCAGTACCGCCTCGGAAACGGTGTAGATACTGTTAGCACCGGTTGCAGTGTGGCCTGTAAATTTTACATGAAGCTCTGGTTACTAGTGTGAGCCGAACGGCTCGAGCGCACCGCGCAACAATTTCTTTTCTTTTCTTTTAAATGGTTAATTTTAAGGTTATTTGAAATTCTAATTTGCTAAAGAGTTTAATTATGGAAAAACAAGAAAAATACCTGTACATTTGGTCGTCAAGGAGGCATATTGGCTGTATAATTTGCAAAAAAAAATTTGACCACCGTTTTGCAAAATGCAAGCTGGATATTGGTGGGCAATGCACAGCAGCAGTGCGTGCAATGGGTGCAATGGGAGCACCAATGTCAGGGCAGCTCAAACAAGGATAAATTTCACTGGTGCTTGAGAGCTTTGGAGCACTGATAAAAGTGAAAAATGTGGTTTTTTGGCCGTAATTTTTTTTATTTATCCTTGTTCCTATGTGCAGGGTTTTATAGGTGCACCAATGCGATTTATTAACACCACACTAGGTGGTTTAATCTTTGGCGCGGTGCTTTATGACACTGCGGTGCAGAAGATTTGTAAAGCACCGGTGCTCTACAATAATACAATGCACCGGGCGGGTGTGTACATAGCACACGGTGTCCGGTGTGCCAATGTTTTGTGTGCACTGGTGCTTTCTCTTGTTGAGCGCATTGGTGCGGTTTTGGATGATAAGCGCACCAAGTGGAAAACATCTGCAAAACCCTCCGCCCATGAACCTCCTCTAGTAACCTCCGCTAGAAACATATGTATGGGGTATTTTTATAAGGGCTTCCTAAAAAACATCCGCTAGAGGGTCTTTTCAATGTAGTGAAACCACCTAAGCTGGCAAAGGGACAAGGATTATCAAAATTTTTAATAGAGGCTAATTATCAAGATATGGGAATCAATTTTCTAGTTGAAGTTGTTGAATCAAAGACTACAAAAGAGAAATTTAAGGATAAAGAGTCTGATAATATAATTCAATATAAATACCTTTGTTCTCAATGGTATAAATATATTTTCCATTATCTGTGTTTTCTTAGTTGTCCTACTTTAGATAGAAAAAAGTACAAAGCTCTTAGTGTCAAATCTCAAAAGTATTTAATAACAAATGGTAGGTTGTGTTGGAAGGATCCCGCTGGTATTTTTTTTCTTTGTTTGACAAAAGGGGAGACTGTAGAAATTTTCAATGAATATCACGGATGTCTCTGTGGAGGCCATTATAGTTGGAAGGTTACAACACATAAGATCTTGAAGGTTGGTTTCCTTTGGACCTCTTTGTTTTATGATGTTTATAGACTTGTAAGAATTTGTGAAAAGTGACAAATGTTTGCTGAAAAGAAAAAATTGGCACTATTACCATTGATTCTTGTTTTTATTGAAGAACCTTTTAGAAAATGGGGTCTAGATTTTATAGGGGAGATAAATCCACCTTCCATTGGACGAAATATATGGATCCTAATAGGTAAAAAATATTTTAGAAAATGGGTGGAATTTGTTCCAACGAGGAGGGAAATTGATTCAATGGTAATCAAATTTTTGGGGGAAAATATTTTCACTAGGTTTGGTTGTCTGAAGAAGTTAGTGGCAAAAAATGCTTAGGTGTTGAGGTCTGCAAAGCTAATTGTCTTTTTCCATAAGTATAATGTGATACTCTCACATGCTACCACCTATCATCAATAGGGGAATGGGATGGAAGAATATTCAAAAAAGGCTTCGGTGAAGGTGTTAAATAAAATCATTGTAGAAAATAAGAAAAACTGAGATTCAGAGTTGAAATTTTATTTATGGGAAAATAGGGTGACAACTAAAAGGTCAACTGGAAAGTCCCCTTTTGAATTGGTATATGGAGAATTTGATTCATTGCCTAGTCAGTTAGAAAAAAATATGGTGGTACTTATTCAAGATGGCGAGAAAGAACCAAATTCACTAACAAGGAGGATGAATCAGCTAGTGGAATTGAATGAAAACAGAGAGAAAGTCATGGAGAATCTGATTAATTACCAAGAAAATATGAAGTTGGTCTTTGACAAGAAAGACACAAATATTATTTTCCAGCCTAGAGATCTAGTCCTTAGATGGGATGTGATAAGGGAAGATAAAAGCAAACATGGAAAGTTTGATTCTTTATGGTTTGGTCCTTGTAAAATTGTAGAGGTCAGAGCTAATAACACTTTCATTCTAGAGAATTTGGATGGTGAACTATTGCATCTTCCTGTTAATGGGAAGTATCTGAAGCACTACTTCCAATGATGATCTTGTTTTATTTCATAATTGTACATACCATTTTGATCATTGTAAATACTCGATGAGCTTTTCATTGTAATGTTTCAATCTATGATTATAACTCCATGCCCGAGGTGAAGGCACTAATCTGTGGTTCTTAGTGTTTTGTCTCAAAACACTATCCCTACGTGTAGTCAGACTTTGTAGCTCGTTTTATTTTTCTCCATATATATATATATATGTGTGTGTACTAATTTTTTTTTGTAAAAAATCACACTAAAAAATAAAAATCAAATTATTGATTTAGGATTATGATTAATTATTAATGGTGGATTAATCAACCCTGATTAAGTTGTAATGAAGAATAAAATCAAATGGGTTTTGGTGCCTCCCTCTATAAAATCAAATGGGTTTTTGTGGGTCCTCTACGCCAACGGTTGATATTGTTATATATCATTTTGTTTGTTAGGAGTGATGGTCAGAAGAGGAGGGTCCCAATGGATGGAGCGAACCCAATGACACTACTTGCTCGATGATTAGCTCACCTTGTGCCCCCATAAATAATGTAAAATATCTGCGCTCACCGTAGATCAACGACGCAAGAGCATTATGGGGGTAATCTATCGTATTTCCTCCGCACAAGAGTATGCCCCCTTAGTTCATCGACAAGCGAGCAAGGAAAAATATTTTATCCATTTTGTCTCCACCCCTTCACCACTCCTCCACCATTGTTGTTTTCAGGATAAATCCCCTCTACGGACAAAGGTGATCTCTCTAGCCCTAGAGTGGGTCTAGCAACTTGATATACTTTCTAATGCAAAACTTTCTTATCTAATATTCAGAATGCGACAAGAAAAGACATATTGGTACCTTTTTCTTGATGCTATGCTCGAATTCATTGATGATGACCTTGATCCACGATCCTTTTAGGCTTGCTCCTTCCTATTGGTGGCACACGAATACCTGTGGATGATCAAGAGGAAACAAAAAACGTAATCCAATACATAATAATCATAAACATTAGTTATCTAACGAATCAAGGAGTACCAAAATATTTGCATAAAAGATTAGAAAAATATAGAAAGAAAACATCAGATGTTTTATTGATAAATATGAAAGGAATATCTTACAACCTAGTACTTGATGTTGGAGGCGTCCCTTTGGTGAAAATAAAAGTACTTCATCAAAGCTCTAAATCATTCCTTCTCCTGAACAACTTAGGCATTATCACAATGCAAGAATGTAAAGGGAACGAGAGTTCATAATAGCCCAACAATGACCAAAAAATAGTGGAAGGATGGGGACCAATTTTTAGGTAGGGAGAAGAGGTTGGGAGCCCATGAAAGGAGGAGGAAGGTCTACTTTCTAAGGGATAACCCCCCATGGATGAGATGAAAGCTCTAAAATCAGAGATTTTGACTCTATCACTGTTTAACAATGAACTTGCCGCCTTGGAACTTCTAGAGGTCGAAGCTTCTCCTCAATTTGAGGAAACACTACCAGAAGGGGATCACCACGATTTTCCAAGAAATAAGAGCGCTGGCAGTGCTAATACAAAAATATCAATCTAACATTAGCGTAAGCATGGAACTAGGAAACATGCTAACCCAGAAAACTAGGATTTTGACCAAGTTTCTTCAGTAATATTCCAAGGAAGTTTTCTTTGAATCTTCAGGGGATGTCTTAACATATTTATTCATGGTGGAAACATTTCACAGGGTCTGTCATGGGGAATTTTGGGATTAGTAACAGGAAATGAGCATGGTGAAAAATTAATGTTTAACATATGCCCCCTAAATCATAAGGCGGAACAGGGAGTGATAGCTGAAATTATTTATGAACCAAGGCAAAGAACTCAGATCACCACCAGGAAACATGCAAAATCAAACATTTTATAATATATGACATATCTGGTGTGAATATGCCTAACCACATAACTCTTCACTAAGCATCAAATAACACATGAACCCATGACATGGTCACATCCATCCATCTAAAGAGATCATAGAAATGGATCCACAGTATGGACGCAACCATCCGTATAGATAGGATCATGTATACAATCATGAGTACTCAATAAATCCACACAGCCTGGACCAAAATCAGATGTGACCCAGGGTCTTGACCGCGATCTCAATCAACCCAATGTATGAATCTAGCCATGTGAATATATGTGTCGGTGTCGAATGTGGAAGAAACCACCTGATTATTGTTCAATGATGAAAATCATTAACAGGCGTGAGAGAGACCACCAATAACGATGATGGAACTCAAGGTACAACAACACAAACTACATGTGTGAATGAATGTGTTGAATTCAAACAATTTTAGAATCATTCGATCGAAGGCCAATGATGTGAACCTATCGTCGAACACGAAGAACTTGCCATTGAGGCATGCAAGCTGCAAGGTAATGAAAATAAGTTTCTAAACCACATTCCTGTATAATGAGCTAAAGTCGACAGGAAGTGATTCATCGAAGGAGGGCCATAATTATTCCCACATCATCGACACAAAACAATATATATCTCAAGATTATAGGAGTGATTTGGGATTCTAACAGAGGAGGTCAGATAAGCAAAGCATGTTTGACAAAAAAGATTTATCTTGAACATATTGATGACATGAATTTGGAGTGTGGCAGCATTTGACTCAAATTGGATCAGAGGTCATGATGAAAAAAAATGATGATCGAATAGGAGGAAAAATGAATTTCCCAAACCCATGGAGGCAAAGTGACGAATCTAGGATGTCACCAACCCGACACAAACTGCAGATGAGTGTCATGGTCAAGAGTGACAAGCTGCCCAAAATACGTATAGGATGTTCACTTTCAATTTCTCCACATTATTGCTAATGAGTGCCTCTTTATTTTTTATAGCCAGCATGAAGAGGATAACATATGTTGAGCACGTAAGTTCATTCTTCAAATGAATCCATCCTAGTAAGTTTAACGAGCCCTACGAAGGAGGAAATCAGTCTTGTCATGGTGACAAGTCTTTCATCGTTTAATCTTTAATGAGTCCAACGAAAGGGTAACTCGGTAACTTTTCATGTTTAAGGAGTTTTAAAAGAAACAAAAAGGAAGCTCCATCATGTCCCTTTTTGTAAATTGTCTCTCAAATCCGAAAAGGTAGAAAACAATATCCGAGAGAACCTCTTGACCATGTTCGATCAAGGTTTTCCTTTTTCGTAAATATTAAATCTCAGCCCGAAAAAGGGGCAAACATATATTGAGACCACGTCAATTCATTCACTTTAACAAGTTCGAAATGACAAGTACTCGACAATATTTTCATTTTTCGAGAGTAAGAAAAGAGATGAAAGTTGACTCCAGGGGGGTTCCTTTTCCATAAATGTTTACCGAGTCTGAAAAAGAGATAAAATACAACTCATTTGCATCATTAATAATCACCAATAGTGTAGAGGTTTTGTTACTGCACAAAAGACGGAAAAAATCATTTATATCGAGGAAAAATAATAAAATAATGGCAAAAATATTTAAAAAATCTATAAATAGACAAAAAGTAAATTCATTTTCACCTTTATATTTTGAGTAAATTGGAGAAGTGCATTTTACCCACTTTCCCTCCGAACTTCAGATCAATGGTGCAGCCAATCTAGGACACCATTCAGCAATCCGTCAGCGCCAAGTAAGAGCCCAAAGCTTCCTTTTAATTTTACTTCCATTCTTTTAGCATTTAGTTTTATAAATAGGGAGATGGGGGGATGATTTAAAACCTCAAAATCACCTGCGGCCAGCGTGCGTTCGAGCTATCAGACCCGCACTGGTCGTGTTTAGTTGTTAGGGCAGCGTGCCGCCAATGCCAAATTAATTGAGATAGTCGCATTGGCTGTGGGGAATATTTTTAAACAATAAATATACTCATTTCCAAGGATGATTTCTAAAACTACTCCGATGAAAGCTCCTAAAATGTCTTTTGAACAGTTTTTGCAGGTGATTTCAGCAGAGATGGTCATCGAATGGAAAGAACAAGGCCACGAGGTGGAAGACCACCAAGCACTTCAAGACCAAAATTGCGTAAATACATTGTGCAAGTGTGGATTACTGAAATTTTTTCAGACATCACGGTTGAGAGCTCAGCTGGAATTTCTCGAGTATTTGATTGGACTCTAGGATGTGGATTGAGATATTTTCATCATCGAGGACTAGGAACTAGAATTAGATGTCATGGAAATCTATTTCATCACAGGCTTATCCAAGAGAGGGGAGAGAATCCAACTCTTTGGAGCTTGCACAGGGGGTGATAGTACCAGTATGCTCATCTAGAGACACTGTCCCAGGGCTCAAAAGACTAAGAGTGGGAAGATAGAGATATCCTCTATCAAATTCCTTCCCTTGCACACAATCCTTCATTGCATAACTCAAGTGGCAGGAGCCCAAGCATTGCATGAGAAAACGAAATCCCAATTCCAGTACACGGTGGATTGTTTGGCCCCTACGATGTTCAACTGGTGCAAGGGGTTATTGGCCAACATGAAGAGCCAATTGACCAAGTACAAGAGAGGGTGGCTAAAACAGTTTGGGTATGGGTCCATTTTGGTGACCTTTTTCTTAGAGAGAGTACCATTGTTCCAGTATTGGTGGTTGGAGATCCATGATCCAACCTCGAGGGACCCGAGATTGATGAGGTGGTGCGAGATCATGCCCTGAAAAGGTGGGGGCCAACATATGCATTTCCCTACAACCTTTTTTAGTTGGCTGCATCGTCAACTCATTGTAGTTGAGGACTTTGGATATGCAGGCATCGACTTCAGGGGAGATCCAGATCTACCCATTCCGCCAGGCACACAATGGATTTATGCAGGTAAATTTTTTTTTTTAACATTTTTTACTTTTTGAATGTTTTTGTTATGTATTCTGAGACGTAAAATTATGATTTTTTTTATAGATATGGGTCCTCAGAGACCACCAGGTATGTCACCGATCGCGAGGAGGGTAGCCCGCCCGGTGAAAGATGTCCCTTACGAGGATGGAGACGACCCATTAGCTGAGTTAGAGCGGAAATTCATAGGCCTTATGAGAGGCATCCTAGAGTATGCTACCTTTTATGACATTCCTCTTTGCTTTTAGGGGCATACAGTCGGGGTTCCAGGCAGATTGTGTCGTTTACTCTGGCGGGTGATTCGAGCAATCACCTGGTATCATAAGCAACATGTGGGTGGATAGCAACCCTATTTTTACTTTTTTGTACTGATGTAGGCTCAAAGATCCATTTTTGTCACAAAACACATATTTTTTGAGATTTTAGATGTAAAAAACTTGAAAAACCTTATATATGTATACACACACACACACACACACATATGCATGTTTCTACGACTACTTGTGTATCATAATGATGTGTTGGTTTTTTTTTTACATGTGCATATTTCTATCTAATACAAGATTTGATAATCTATTTTTTAAAGTGTTTAAATGCCTTGGAATATGTTGATATGTAATAAAATCAAAATGCCTTTCCAATAATCGAACACGCAAATACATACGCAAAATTTTAGGATTTCGCACAGAATGATGGCCATTTATCCGTAACAAAATGAGTTGTGAGTCTTATTTAACAACCAAATATCTAATTCTAAGATTGACAACATCTGATAATAGCTCGATGACCACACTATATTCGGAAATATTTTTAGTTGTTCGACCCAAAAAAATACCTTTTAAATTAATCAACTTGCCATCAGGGGCAAGTGACCCATGCCGTGGAAGATAGGTTCCATGTGTTATGGAAAGAGCCATCAACAAAACCAACGTAATGATTTGATGACATATGAAAACCAAGTGGAACACAAGGTGAGAAGAGGAAACATGTCTGCTACGTAAACAATTACACCAAAAATCTAATCAAAGCACACTAATGAATAAAACACTAATGTAAAAAGTATCACATTCATGATTAAGCATAATATATTTTTAGATAGATCCCATTTTGAGACTCAGCCAATTGATTTCCTTCATAATCTGATAGTGCCTAGGCTCCTTGTTCCAATACTCACTGAATGATATAGGACCCATGCCACATTGGCTCGAGTTTTCCTACTCCCAATTTTTCGTGGGCTTGTTCATAAAGTAGGACCAAGTCACCTTCAGATAAAATGTGAGGGTTGACAGATTTGTCATATTGAGATTTAACTCGTATTTTTAGCGCTTCAACAACTAAAGAGGAAAATATATGGGTCTGATAGAGATGCTCGAGGTAAAGCAAACATTACTCTTATAGTGAAGCATCGGGAAGTAGTTCAACAACTAGCTTTAGAGAAGGAATCTCACACTCGATCGAGAGTGTGGCCTCTAGACCATACACCAATTGGAATGGTTCGAATCCAGTGGTAGTCTTACCAAAATTTCGGTACTCCCATAGAGCTGAGAAAAGCATGAGATGCCAATCTCATTTTTTGTTCCCAATGGTGTGCTGAAGCATGGTCACCAAGACTTTATTAACAGCCTAAACCTGGCCATTTTCCTGTGGATAATAAGGGGTGGAGATATCATGATGTAACCCCAACTAAGTATCGTGCTCTGTCATCATATGGTTGCGAAAATGAGAGCCATGATTAGTGAAAATCGTTTTCGGGACACCAAACCGAGCTATGACATGATTGAACAGGAATTGCGCCGCAGTTAGACCTTCATTATCGTATGTAGGCATCGCTTCGACCCATTTAGTGAAATAATCAACATCAACGATAATATAACCATGCCCCCTGGGCAAGAAAGGGTTACATGTTGTTGTTTCACTAGCCCTTACACCAAAGAAAAAGCGTAGCCTGAGTAAAGAAGAAGAAATCCACGAGGAGGGCGGGGTAACAAAGTCAAAAAATGCTCGGACAAGAAAATTCCCTAAGGCATGGGTGCGGATAGGAAACTTGATGGTACAACACAGTTTAACAAGAAAGTCGTGTTCCATAGAGTGAAGGCACCAAATAAGGGAGTGTGAACGAGGTGTTCCAGGGGTACCAAAGGAAGGCAGAAGGATGGGAAGGCTTACCCCCCAGAGGAGGTGATGTCACCCGGTGGTAGACCAATCATACACATTCCTCAGGGTGGTAGACTATAGCAGGAGGCCCTCATGAAACCCCACCAGAGTTATAACGTGGGCCCATCAAGAATGACATCTGGCGCAAGTAAGTAAAGGTAAGGTAAGTCTAGGGAAGGAAATATGAAACCGATACATGCTTTAACTCGGCACGTGGCTCTCACCCATCTGGCTCCCAAAAGCCAATAACCTGCCACGGCGTGTCCCATTGTCGACGTCCTTTTGATGTCTTCCCTACAGTTGTCATCCTTGCCTCGAATTCCATGGATCTCGGCCCAAATGAACCTCATTTTACTCCCAGACTTGGTAAAATATTTGTTTTTTACAAATCTGTCATGCAGCGAAGGTTGAACTCCAGTACCAGGTCATTTTCAACCCCCACGTTATTTTCCCCTCAGACTTCCTCACTGTTTGCAGGTATTTAGTCATTCCTCCACCTCACCATTTTCATTCTGTTTTTATTTTTCAAATGGTCATGGGGAAAACTAAGTCTAGAAAGTTCAAACCCAAAACCCCACAACCCCGCAAGGCTAGGGCTATCCCTATACCTGAACCCCTTATAGACGTCCATGTGCGAATTCATGACCCGTTCTACCCTTTCAGCATATCTCGCGTTAGACTCGAGTTGTTCGAGAGCCATTTGAAGGGCCAAGACAGTTTCAGAGTAGTTGGGTCGGGTCTGTACTACCAAATTGCCCCAACCACTTACCCAGTTTCGGAATTCATTAGTTGGCTCGGTGAAGCTTATGATGATCACAGGGACTTGTTCCTGTCTTCTCAAGGCAATAATATTTTCCAGATATCGCCTGAACTCATAAATAAAGCCCTTCGTTTTCCTCACAGTAAAAATTTTGTCAAGTTCTCTGAGTTGTCCCTCTCTTGTGTAGTTGGTTCTAGCTCTCATTTCTGGGTTGTTAGGTCTTAAATAATGTATAGCTATCCTATGGCTCATGATGCAAAAGGGTATGCTTCTGAATATCCCAGTTTTCCTAGCCTCTGCTATTCAAACCTAGTTTAAGGAATTTCCCTCTACTGGGTCTTTCAAGTTTTGTTCTCTAGTATTTTACCTATTCTTATTTGAACACACTGACAAGTTTCAGAACCTCAGCCTAGAGAAACTCTCCAGGACAAACGCCCAACCAAGAACTTTCTTTGAGTGGAATGTTTCCATTCGTCAACAGCTTGGGGGAAGGGGGTATACAAGGTTTTTAAATGAATTCATGTCGATAGCCTATACCATAATACATGACAATCCTCCACCCAGAATTTTTCCTAAGCAAAAGGACTAGCTGCAATTCGATGAGGAAGATAGTATAGGGAACTGATACCTATATAATGATTACACCAAAATTAGGGTATATGGTGTGGAAGTACCTCCCTACCATCTGCTGGTGTTTCTAGCTATGCGAGTCTTTTCCCTTGAGTTCATCCATTAAACCCTGAAGGCTGACTAGATCCACTTCGTGCCTGCGAAGAAAGGATATATCCTCAAACTCCCAACTTCTTTTGGCCCCTTCACCATAAATTCGAGGCACGCCCTCTCCACAGTAGAAATGTTTCTTCAAGGGATGGACCTACTGCAAGGAAAAGTTTGGCCTTATGACTCGAAAGGAGTCCTTTCCAATAGGAAAAGGAAAATAAAGTCGTCTGCTTATGTTCATGAGACTAGGACCTTCATTGAGTGGAGAGCTAACCTTGATACATGGCCTTTAGATACACAGATGGAGGTCGAGTCTTTAGCCGCAAAAGGAAGGGGTGAAAATGCATCCATAGAGACAGAAAAGAAGGGACAAGCAGATGAGGTAGGCGTCTTAGGAAGTCAAGAGGGCATACACATGGATGAGGGATCCTATCCCTATAAGAAACAAAGGACAGAAGGACCAGAGATGTTATGGAAAAAGCCACCACAGGAAGAGTCTTTCTGATATGGTTTTCCTGACTAAATTAAGGCATTTTTCATGGTTACTTTTGACAACACCTCTTCATTAGATCCTTCTGGGCTATCGCAGGTAATCTCAGTCAACATAGTAGAGGTAAGGGAGGAAATTAACACTAGAAACAGGACCACATGAGAGAAGCTAAGGAATTAATTGGCCGAGTTCATAGATAAATATCATACTCGCTTTACTACTGAGTTGGACATGGACAAGGAACAACTTATATTGGCTATCACACAGGTAGTGTTACAGCCCTTGGTCGATGGGAGCCATTACCGAGCCCTGGAGATTGCCTTGAACTTGAGAAATATCCCACTAACGGACAAGCTTGGATTGCACAAACGTGTCGGAGACATGTTGTGAGATGAGGTGGTGAAAATCGCACTCGCCTTGAGGAAACTCAAGGAGAAACATGCCTCAGTGCTAGAAAATTAGAAGAGGGAAAGAGCTAGTGCCAAAGTGATAAACAACCAGCTAGAAACACTAAGAAAAGAAGTAAAGGGCAAAGGGGCCGACAAGGATGCAATCCGGAAAAATCTCATTACTGATATGGAAAGGGAGAATTATGAGCTCAAGAAGAATTTAAATATACCCAGAGGGGAGAATGTGCAAACGGACGAATTAATCCAGGTCGAAAAGGAGAAATCGGCTCTTGTTGATTCATTGGCTAAGGAGTAGGGAAAAAATGCTCAGAATACTGCAAAGATCGCAAGTCTGAAATAGGGATTTTCAGACATACAAGAGAAATGGGACCATCATGTGAGTGTAGCCCCAACATTTGATGAGCCCGGAACCACCCCGAAACAGCTGACTAAGGCACTGTCAGACTTAAAGGTTTTGAAAAATGAAGCACGAACAACTCGCCAAATATTACAGGAAATGGAAGCTAGGTTGGCGACAAATCAGAAAGTGGTAATGGCCCTAGAGGATGAGGTTGAAAAATTGAAAAGAGAGAAACAGGTACAAGACAAGACCATCAAATATTGGACCACTCGGATGAAGGGAAATGTGACACTCCTAGAAGCCAGACGCCTAATATGGACCAATATAATGGGAGAGGTTAGACAACATTAGAACTACCTCACCCTGGTTGACGATAAGAAGCTTGCAGTTTGCATATTTGAAGCACAGTTGCAGGAAGGGCGAGTAAAAGGGGAAGCGAAGGCCGCAATGGCTGACCGGTATATTCCGCATTTAAATGAACTGGGTCTAGAAGAATTTCAAGCACAAGGAATCGTTGATCGATTTCGCAGGGTAATGGATATTAGAAGGGAAATTGAGAGGGAAACCGCTCGCGTAAATGCGTTAGTTTGTTTGAAGCTACTTTCAATCGGAGTCGAGAAGTTCAACTATGGGTGGAATAAGTTAGTGGAGGCAGGCCTCCCATCATGTTGGCACCCACAGACCTCCGCATTCTCCAAACTAATGGATTATGAACAGAAAGTGTTAGATCTCATGAACGATGCCAACTTGCCTCTAGAAAAAACTGCCTGCCTAAAGGTGGATACCATCATAGCCTCTCTAAGCAAGGAATTCTTCCTCCTCTGCCAGGTTAGAAAAATTTTAGTCGTTCGAGTAGACTATACTGAACTCACAAATATGTAGGCATTAGTTGAGACGTTTGTCACTATGCCAGCTCCAGGCGAGACAGCATGGCATAAATGTAGTGAATACGCCAACACTTCAGTATCGCCATCCACTCCTCAGTCTCTACCTCCCTTTGGTCACAAAATAGGGTCATCTTCATCGTCAGCTAGGCCACCCTAGCAGCCTTCAAGCACCCCTCAACAACATCACAAGTGATACTCATGATTTGGCCCACGTGACCTCTTTACTCTTATTTTTCATGAATTGTAAAACTGGGTGAAATCTTGATTTCACCCTATGCACTCTCTATTTTGTTCATTTACTGTTATGTTTTAGTTAGGGCCTTTGTCAGGCCAGGTTGTATATGATGAGAGGTTGTTTTTCCTCATCATCAGTTTTTGGTTTTGTTTTGATAGAGACCACGAACAGAAAATATCCTTAAAGAATATTTTGTTTTGAAAATATCTTCTCTCGAAGATGACCTAGGTAGCTATAAAAGATGAAATGAGAGAGGGATAGAGGTTCCAAATTTTTCAGAGAAGAACCTACTTATTTTGAATTATCTATTTTGTAAAGTTTTGAGATCTTCTTATAGTGTATGTTTGAAGACCCCTTCGGGGAAAGGAAATGAAGCTATCCTGTTGTTGTTGTGGATTCCTAATGAGATGAGTAATAGTATCTATTTTCTTAGCAGTGTTTAAATATAAAATTCCATTGTGTTTTCATCATTCTCCTATTATCGTAGCTTTCGAAATGCGAATGTTCGAAATGGTTAGATGTGAATTTATCGTGAATGATACTCATATCTTCTTGAATGTAACATTTTAAATCTGGCTCGAGGCGTAGTTTCTGTTCCAAGTTTTATTTACATTCCATTGTTCTTCTTGTATTAGCGGAGGGTGGATTCTTATGTCGTATAAGCCTATCCTGCTCTGACAGTTTCCTCATGTTCTTTCATCATTTCCCATGTTCATTTATCTTGGTCACTGTTTGCTGGTCTTATGTTCGACCCATCACACAACAGTTCACTTTCATGACAGCTTTCTGATTTATGCTTATAGACCCTTATGCTGCACAACTGAATGTCATTTTTTGTTAGTATTATTTCTGTGATTTCTTAGATCCATACCAAAAGCTTTAATCCTCATTTCATTGCAATATATTCCTCCATATCAATGTGAAATATTATAATTGAATCTTCTTGTCTTAATATGTCCTATGCACTGGTCTTTAACAACTCAAGGTTGTCTCTAGGAGTTACAACATCTTTCTGGTGCCGTTGTCAGGGAACGAAGTTGAAAATTTTTTCCCTGGGATACGACAATCTAATTAACCCTTCAAAATCAAGTGAGCAAGAAGGGTTGAGATTTTTATATCCCTCACCTTGGCGACTCCACTGCACTTTAAAGTCAAATTCATTTGCAATCCTGGCTTACCATAAGCCTCATCTAAGGTCGGATACCTCCCAATTGAGAACACCCTCTGTTTTCGACCTTGAAAAAATCATATTAAAAAGAATTTGGAAAGAGAAATAGCCAACTCAAACTGATCTACCCAGATTATCACTAGAAGAATCCCCATCCTCTTCTCAACAAGCGCAAGCCCAAGGGCCTTGTTCCACTGCCCGAGTGCTCGAGTATCCTCTAGATAACCTGGTTTCAATTCATTCCGAGATAAAGGACGAAGCAGAGTCGGTAAATACGTCTGAGCTCCCTTTGCATCCTATCCCTGAAGCTAAAGAAGTCAAAAAATTTACCATCCCCTAGATTCTCTTAGCTTAGATAAATTCGCAAGCCACCACCCAGCATATACCTGTCACCATTCATCAAAACCCTCCACAAAACCCACCACCTCCCATGGATGTTCCCAGGTTTTTGCTGAATAAATATGCCCCTCTAGCACTCCCCCAAATTCTAAATTATATGCCTCACAATTATATGAAGCTCTTGCCTTGGTTCAACGGGGAAGACAATAGTGCTACTCCAAAGAACATTTAAGATTTTTGTGCCTTTGCTGAGAATTTAAAATTGGAACACTTGGATGTAGTGTTGAGGCTCTTCGTCCAATCCTTGGATGGAGAGGCTCGAAAGTAGTTCAAAACTCTGGGTGACTGCTCCATCACCACTTGGAAGCAAATGGAGAATGCTTTTAGAAAAAAATGGGGGGAGAAAAGAGATCATGGTTATGTTCTTACAGAATTCAATGCTCTGAAAAAGAGACACAATGAGGACGTGATTGAATTTATCAAGAGATTCAACAAGTTGTATAATAACCTAACTGCTGATATGAAACCCCCTCAGATAGCAAATAAGGTAGTATTTGTGGGAGCTTTTGAATCAGAGTTTGGTTTTACTCTGAGGGAAAGAAAATCTACATCACTGGACCAGGCCCAGACTGATGCATTAGAGGTATAAGAAAAATTTTCTTCTACGGGGAAATCAAAAGGGATAATAGACCATGATTCTAGACGAAAGGGAAAAGAAGAGGCCTCTTCTTCAAATCAGGAAAGGGAAGTGGATGATTATAATATTGAAGAAATGAACAAGATGATAAAGAATCTCTCAAATTAGTTGGTGAAACTAGAACTAGAAGCTAAGAATGCCTCCTCTCAGCCAACTCAGGCCACTCCTAGCAGAGGATATAATCCACAGTATCGTAAGCCGCCCCTGTAGATACTACAAAGAGACAGGAAAGAAAAAAAATACCACATATAACCTCCTCTCTATTTGGAAGGACAAGTGGAAGGTCGAGTTGAAGAGGTTCTTGACGAGCAAGATGATCAATACCTTGCTTACTAAGAAGGAGAAGAGGTCAAGCTTACTCTGCAAGAAGATGAAGAAGAGAAAATGAATCCCATGTGAGGTATATGCAATGTGATCATGTACTTCTTTGTCTCTTTGCTATGAGATGCATTGTGTTGTATAAATTCCCTGTTTGATGTTTGATGTGGGATGTTGTTTTTGTTTTGATGTGAGATGTAATTTTCTATCATGGATAGTTTTATGTTGTTTGAGATCCCTTTGTTGCCATGTTGGCGGGATACTCATTATCACCATGTATGTTTGATTGAGATCCCTTTGTTTCCATGTTCGGCAGGATACTCATAGTCATCATCCATGTGAAATTTTCGTGCTGATAGGAGTCCTTTTTGTGAATGAGAGTTCCTGTAGCGGAACATATCATGGAGAGGTCCAACCACTCCCGCGTGAGGGAATTTTCCTTGTATGACAGAGAAAATACCATCCATGTACATCATCACTATTTCCAGCACTTAATGCAGTGGCCTACACCATCTTGACATTGAGGCCTGGAGACGTAGTACCTCCTGGACGAACTCTGTTATCAATATCTTATGTTGCTAATACTTGTTATGTTTCTCTTCTTTACAACATGCAGATATGTACATTTATGTTAATTAATGCTTTGATGTAATTCTAACACATCAACCAAAGTAAAATTTCTTGGTTTAAAGGGTGAACATAAATTTACCCGGATCACTGAGCTAGAACTAGACAAGGCAGATGACAAAGGGAAGAATATCATTGATGTGGACCCTAGTGCCATTGTTGCCACCACCAAGTTGTAGAGAGAGGATCCTGAGGATCTAGAGGAGGGGGAGCGCCTCTTCCATCTGCAGATGTGGGTGAAGGGTTCGCCACTGCAATTTCTTGTCGATAGCGGAAGCCAAAAGAACCTCATTTCAGCAGATGTCGTGAATAAATTCAGCCTACCAACCATATCACACCCGCAACTGTATACCATCGGGTGGCTTCACCCAGGGAGAGATCTCTGCGTCTGCGAGCAGTGCCACCTTTCCTACAACATGAAGTCATTCACAGATGAGGTATTGTGTGATGTTTCTCCTCTTGATGTCGTTGATGTATTATTGGGCCAACCATACTTGTGGAGGTGACATGTTGTGTATGATTCTAGGCCTCATTCTGTTGTTATTACTTTGGGAAATAAATTGTACAGGATACCGGAGGCAGTACCGCCTCCTACCATCTCCTTGACCATTGCAAAACAACGCAGTAAGATTTTTTCCCAAACCAAGAAATTTATTTTCCTTACAAATCGCTCACAGGGAAAGAAAAAGATTGTAGCCACAGCCTCGAAACTAGGCTCCCCTGCATGGCTGCAGCAAATGGACAAAGTCATGGAGGAATACGGGAAATTTTTCTCCTCACCCACAGAGGTTCCTCTACACTATCAAGACAAGCACTCCATCAATCTGACCCACGGCGCACCGCCGCATGATATTTCCATACCTCATGCGATTACAAAGACATAATCCACACATGTATTGTTTGAGGCAACCAATTTTATTGAACACATCCAGCACGTCCGCCAACAAGTCCACGACATCCTGGACAAATCCAATACCAAGTTTATCAGAATTTGCCTCTCATGGAGGAACTTAATGCAATGGCGAACATTGCTTCCTAAGAAGGGAGGAATGATCCAGGTGGATATTGGTGGCCACCCACCTATTCCATTTGGACCCGCGCCATCAGTTATTTCAGTTTTTCACTTTGAGCACAACTTACTATTTTTAGCAGGTTTTCGGGTCCTAAACTTCCAGAGCAGTTTGGAAGCCCTAATGATATAGGTGGATATTGGTGGCCACCCACCTATTCCATTTGAACCCCCACCATCAGTTCTTTCAATTTTTCAGTTTCGGCACAACTTACTATTTTTAGCAGTTTTTCGGGTCCTAAACTTTCGGGGCCGTCTTGAGGCCCTAAACGAGGTTTTTTGGGAAACCCGGGAGCAACATGGGTCCATCGACCGATGTTTCTCACATAAAAATTTGTATTCCTCGGATAGATATTTCTAATGAGGTATGGTGCACGTCAAACAGAGATCGTATGGCAAAGTTACATCCACGGGAAGTTGAAACACCAATTTACCCAAATGGGGCCCATAGCTTTGGCACTCTCCTAGGGTTAGGTTTTTGGATGTTTAGGGTTTTCCATTGTTTCTAAATAATAAATAGGCCCTTGAGCCTCATTGTAACATATTTTAGAGGCTTGTAGCCACCACATCTCTTCTCAGAGATAAGCTACCAACACCCTAGCTAGTTCATTTCCATTATGTGTGTAAGCATATTTTTGTTATTTGATATTAATGAGATGAAGTATTATTTCTGCAACATCTCTATGCTTATGTCTATCTCTATATTTTATTGCGTTCCTGCAAAAATCCAGATCAGTATCTCAATTTGGAGAGGAACAAAAGTAGGAGGAATGGAAGAGGAAGGGTGATCTGTAACTTCTGGTTCCATAGGAGCCTTGGATGGATTGGGGTTGTATTTCAATCTCATGGTAATAATGATAGGTTCCGTTCTAGCCATGAAAATATGAGAGTTTCCAAATGATTGGTTTTGATCTACCATTTGCGTCTATTGAGAAGGGAAAGGTTCTTTCAAGACAACCAGAGTCCCGAGGGCGCCTTTTAGAAGATGGGCAACTTTAGCACACCGAGGAAAATCCTTGGTATAATGATCATCATCACATGTTAGGCAAGGATATTTAGGATTTCACGTAGAAGAATCTTCAGCAGATGAATTTATTTAATCCTTTTTAGGGTTGTCGGATTTGGATTTCCTTTACCATTTTTTTTACCTTTTGAGGATTTTTCTGCTGCGGTAGATTGGATAACATTTACCTTAGAGGTTTTACCATGATTCTTCTGGTTATTGGAAGGAGTGGAGGGTGTAGCGATAGTATTGGACTTAGACTTCAAGGAATTTTTTGGTGCACTACTATCAGTATGAGCCACTGTCCCGATAACTCCATCAACTGAAGGTGTAACAAGAGACTGAGATGATGCGGGATCAGTTGAAGGCCGCGATGTGTCAGGCAAGAGCTCATATAGAGTCCCAGATTGGGAATAAACCAAATCAAGGTGTTGGGCTCTGGAAATGAATTCCTCTTCAGCTATTCATCCACATGTGGCAATATCTTTAGCAATCCTGGGAACAAATGATTTCATAAACCATTCAGTCAACAACTGATCGAGGATCTTGAATTTTATGAGGCGACTATAACGTCACCATTCATGAATGTGATTCGAAATGTGAGTAGCAGTGGACTACTTCGACGAGGTGAGGAGGTGGATTATGGTTTAATACTGGACAGGTAACTAGAAGTGAGTGAGGAAATTCATAGCCAAAGAGTTTAAATCAAAGAAAAATTCTCAAGGGAGCTCAATATACCACTTGATTGTAGTATCGGTCAAAGTACACTGGAAAAGACTAAGATGAATAGAATCGTCGACCCAAGAATTAGAAGAGCACCAGAAGTGGTACATCATGACATGGGTTTGGGGGTCTTCCCTAGACTTTCCTTCAAATTTAGGACAATATCCTTGGATCTTAGTCGGAATTGTCAGCCAATGCAACTGATGTTGGATGGCATCATTTGTAAAATTTGACACACCCGACAATTCCAACGTATCTAGAAATGACAAGGGAGGGTGATGAGGAGAAAAAGGTTAGGGGTTCCAACTTGGTGATACAGATTCTTCCCCCAATAGGGAAAATTTTGTCCTGAATACACATATTTTCCCCATGGCTGGTAAGGACCTTGCTACAATGACTGCTGAACATAGGGACCTTGATGAGGCTGTTGATAAAGCCCCTGCTGGATTTGAGGTTGCAGACCTTGCTAGATATAGGGTCCAGGGTGAGGTCCTTGTTGAACATGAGGTGATGCCAGGATACTGGGTTAAACAGATCCTAGCATATAAAAACTCATGTGCTTCCTTTAAAATTAAAATTCTTCTATAAAAACACCAATATGTTCAGCTCAAAAATACATATGAAGGAAAGAGAGCCATATAAATAAAATACTGATATAAAACATAAAGACTCTTTGGCCAAATATTACAATGGGCGGCCTCTTGGCTCTCGACCCTTCAAACCAATTCTCTTACTCTCTCTGTATTCCTCACTTCCTCACTTCCTCGCTTGTCTTTTCTCACCTTCACAAGCTACATATTTATACATAAATATAATTTATTCCATTCCATAATTTCCTCCACACAAATCTCAACTTAAAATCTAAATTAGATTTATCTTTTTTTGGATTCAACTAAGTCCCGTTTATGGAATTCCTAATCCCTAGATTATCTACCTAATTCAACTCCACTCATATCCTTAATAATTTAAGGAATATTTACAATAATCCTCAAATTTATATTTTCTCTCCTAATTTATTAAAAATGAGCAAATTAATTAATAAAATAAGTAAAATAGCTCACCCCCCTAATAACATAATTGAATAAAGAAAATTTAGCTTTGATGCTCCTGCATCAGACTCCCCATGTAGAGAATTTTTCATAGAATCCTATCTATGATGTCCATCACTTTTCTCTAACAATGCGACAGCCACAAGTCCTGATGACTTGCTCCCTCTAGGATTCCAAACTCTATTCTACCGCTGGTCCTTCGAAGTATAAAATCGATTTGGTAACTCATCACTCACTCTGTCGATCAGATTCCATCGGCTTCTCCAACACTTTATTTCGTCAATTCCTCGGAGTAATTCCTTTTGGTTGAACTCTTTCGTCTCCAACTGAGCTGAACACTCAACTTTCTGCAATGAAAAATAATCAAGAATTCCTTCTTGATTACACCCATAGTCTTTGATTTTTTTAATAGCAACAACTTTCTCATCCAATTTTGTACCTGCATTCACCAACAAACTGTTAGTTTTAAAAAGATAATACCTTTTCGTCTCTTTTGATGCTTCAAGCACCAATCCCCCACCATCGAATTTCTGGACTTCAATAGATCATACTTTGAACTACTGGCTACTTCCATCTTCATCTTGCTGGATCAATATTTCAGTCTCCTTTATGTCTCTACGGACATAACTTTCTTGCTGCTTCTGATCTTCCATCTCAACGCCAAATAATTTCTACTCGATTTATCTAATTTTGACATCATATATGTTAATATCGGTTTCTATACTTACAGTTACATTATTATTTTAAAATTTACAACATTCATTCAACTCTATAAATGTTAAAAACATTTCATCTCTATCATGTATAGTAACTATAATTTCTTCTGGATCAATTTTTGTCAGTTTTACTTCTCCATCAGGTTCCTTAAGCCATCATTCCAAGAACTCGATTTCCATATGAAATATTTCCATCACTTTATCACAACCATCATTTCCAACTGCATTCTTCTTCTGGAAATCTTCCTAAGTTGTCATGGTTTCAGCATCATCACATTGTAAACTTCTGTCAGCAAATTCACTAAACAAATACATTTGTTTACCTCCTTGGAATATCTCTTTGGCATTTCCATTTTGCTTCTGCTCCATAACAACTTCAATTGGTTGTCTTACCCCAAACGAGAATTCATTTATGATTTCTTCTTGCTGCAACAAATCAGTACCTTCCTCCTCTGAAAGGTATTCTCCATCAAACTTCACCTCAAGAGTTTCATTCTCCTCTATGATAGTTTCACCGGACTATTCACCATATTTCACACATCCTGCAAACATACATAAACTGTGAGATTTAAAAATACAAGGCTTCATAGCCTCATCTTCTTATCTCGCCAACACATCTTTAGATTCTTCTGAACTATCCCAATAGTTCATGAGATCTTCCTCATTGATCTCTTCACCCAGAATTTCACCTTGTTCTGGGCTACAAATGGAAACATCCATTTTTAACTCAGCCTCTCTGAGTTCTTCACAACTCAACATCTGCTCGAGCTTCCTCAGCTCTTCTGTCAACTGTATGTTTACCTAATTTTCCCTCTTTGTGTGTAGTCTCTGCCACTTTACCTTCTTCCTCATGGTCCAACCATGTGTCTGGTCTTTCACATTTCTCTACAACAATTTCATTAACAATTCAAGGTGAACTTTTATCTCAGCCTTCTCCCGCTCATAATCTTCATCTATCAACTGCTCACATATGCCACTTACCTTGGAATTTTCCTTCTTCTTCCCTCTGTTGTGGTCTTCATCAGATCTTCGGAAATGAATATCAATAGTCATCTTCCCCTCCTTGGTGAACTTCATCTATTCACGTGTGGATTTCATTCAATCCTCATTTCACCAATCCTTCACACTTTCCATTCATAAAAAATGCAAGTTTTACTCCTGCGCTTGGCTTCTCTTGGTTCTCTGTCTTGGAACCAATCTCTGGAAACCCTCTTGCTTCACTTTGCTGCAAACAACACTTTAGCAACTCATGTGTTACAATGACCAATTCTTTGGGTGACGGGCTCTGCCGATCATGCACCCCATTACATTTAGACTTTTTACTTACCTCACGACTCTTTTATTTCAGACTTACACCAATTCTTCATCTTGGATGAAAAATACTTAATCTTAAATCAAACTATCCAAACTTTCATTTGACTCTAACATCTATTTTGACTTCAAGCTTTGCCCCAATAATAATGATAGTGGATATTTTGACTTAATTCAAATTATACAATCCTCCAACAAACATACACCCCTAATACATCTTTAGGATGTAAAATCTTCACTCTCTTTCATACTTCAATCTTATGACAAATCATCAGTTTGCCATTATCATTTCACATGATACTGAATTCTTTAGTCGAAATGCAATTCAAGTTTTTCAAGATTTATTTTAAGGTGAAAATAAATAAACCATTCAATCTTCAATGTTCAAAAATACCTTCCTAAATTATCATACCTCATCCTCTTGTTAAGGTTATTAATAAACCTTTCTCTCTGCAATCTCAATTCTCTGGTTTCCACTCTTCTGTGTCGTGTTTGTCACTATAAATACTCACATGCCCATAAGCTCATCATCTTAATGCAAACATTTCCCTGCACTTTTATGCACCATACAACATCAATTCACATCTCTTCACCTGTGTACAGTGAACATGTTTTTAACTTCTTCGATGAATAATGTACAACTCGTACATCACCTTCATTCTGAATAACACCTCTTAGATACCACCACATGATGGTAAAAACAAAGATTTTACAACATCAAGCAATTATCTTTTCAATCAAAAGAATGCTCCTTTTTCCAACTACAAGCTTTGGTCCAAAATGACTTAACCAAAATTGTGAAGAATCCACATTATGCATAATAAACCCTCTCACATAAAAATAAATGTTTCTCTTTATATCACCCAGGATTAGCACATTTTCCCATTCATTTATACCTCCGCATTTGCAACGAGTATGGCAAGGAAATTTAATCATCCAAATTTTAAAATACCTCTACTCAATGAATATTGATTCATTCAATGAGCACTTACCTTGAATCTTCTTGCGGTTGAAATGATCCAACCCTTCTCTCACGTATTCTTTTAGGAATACATTCAAGCCTCCACAAATTTACTTTGAATGTGCAAGGTCCATTCTCTAACTATCTCTCCCCAACAAATAAATTTCTTCCCAGCAATTTTCTAACATAAATATTTTCCCAATAAATAATGTTAGAAACCTTCAAAGTACGCGCAATCTCCCCTCTTAGTTTAAGCCAAGTTCCCTCATCTCAATCTCTTCAATTTCAAATTATTTCTTTGAAAACATGAAATCTTAATGTAACCGAATATCCTTTCAAGATTAAATTCTCCCAAAAATAACATACATGAATTTTTCAAAAAACTTTACCTCGATCAATCCCAATGACCTTTTCTTATGCTGGAAGATTGTACCGTGGAAGTACTAGATTCATACCTTGAATGTTCTACTGGAACCACAACTCTTTCACAAGCCCCACACATGCCACTTTTAAGTGCCTTGATACGACTGGCTTCCAAAACTTTGATGTAGAAAGCAAATTTCCACTTTCACATTAGTATCGTAAAATATTCAATTTTACTAAGCCCCAGGTTTAATCTTCATTACTGATGCAAATTGATTCATTCTTCGCCACTTAGTGTGTAATTACATATTCCACTCCATTAACACATAATTGTGATATATTGCAGCTTTATGCAATCTCCACATTTCAATAATAAATGTGTTCTTTTAAGGACCATTTTATGTAATAATGGATAATCCAAAATTGGCATTTGGAATCCAACCAAGCCATTTGGAATCCAACGTACTCCATGACCAAACCAAGGAAGTCAATAGATTTACGATGAAATTAAACAAATAACATACCATTAGACTGGTTGAGTCCACGGTGTCACACCCTTCATGGTAATTTACGCAAACAAAGATGAGTTTACTTATAAGATACCACTGGTTGATCGAATCCACAGCGTCACACTTCCATGGAAAAAATAGAGATGGGTTTAATTCTTGCGTAGTTCCTCAACATAGACATGAATTACATGCACCAATTGATCCATATAAATCAATACAAGATTACATGCATCAATCGACCCATTGTAAAATTCTACACAATCTATACACAGTCTTTGCTAGCCCAAAATGAATCGACTGCTTATGAGTTTAATTCAACATGACCAAACCTTGCATTGCAGATCTGGAGAAGTATTTCATCGCAGTGTTTCTCTGCTTCACGATCATCCACTGGATGCTAGCAACCAATGCATCTGACTAACACGTCCTTATAGGTGTTTAGACTGTGTTAAGTTTTGATTCTCCTTCCTTCATGACTGCGTTAATTTCTTACTGCTTCCTTAATTGATCTGCTTTGTTTTTCATCCGTCCTTCATACTTATAACTCCAACCATTATTTATAATTCAAGAAATTTGAGACTGCTTCTACTGAAAGCACCTTCCCAATGTATACACATTCAATCATTCCCTGCATTCAACCATTCACGTATATATATATATATATATATAATGTGCAGCTTCTAACAAAAAAAAAACACACCCCGACACACTCTTCGACCGAAGCTTCATTGTTGTTTTGCCATGAACGCCAGCCCAGCATACAGTGTAACCCAGCTGCTCCAACATCCTATGTTAGATGCTTCCCACGAGTTATAAAAGGCGTTGTCTTTGCAACATTGCATATGCCCTTTACATCAGACTTTCTCCAATGCTGACTCTATTCAATCCTCGGATATCATATGCTTGATGTTGCCTTCACACAATGCATCAAGGCTTTTACGCACCAGAAAATCAATGTTGGTTTCACCACATCATACACACGAAGCCACACCAGTCACGACTACAAATCCACTACAAATACAAGATGAGCCTTATGCTCTGATACCAAAATGATGCTTGGATACTAGGTTAAATGGATCCTAGCATATAAAAACTCATGTGCTTCCTTTAAAATTAAAATTCTTCATTAAAAACACCAATATGTTCAGCTCAAAAATACATATGAAGGAAAGAGAGCCATATAAATAAAATACTGATATAAAACATAAAGACTCTTTGGACAAATATTACAATGGGTGGCCTCTTGGCTCTTGGCCCTTCAAACCAATTCTCTTACTCTCTCTGTATTCCTCACTTCCTCACTTCCTCGCTTGTCGTTTCTCACCTTTACAAGCTACATATTTATATATAAATATAATTTATTCCATTCCATAATTTCCTCCACACAAATCTCAACTTAAAATCTAAATTAGATTTATCTTTTTTTGGACTCAACTAAGTCTTGTTTATGGAATTCCTAATCCCTAGATTATCTACCTAATTCAACTCCACTCATATCCTTAATTATTTAAGGAAACTTTACAATAATCCTCACATTTATATTTTCTCTCCTAATTTATTAAAAATTAGCAAATTAATTAATAAAATATGTAAAATATCTCACACCCCTAATTACATAATTAAATAAAGAAAATTTAGCTTTGATGCTCCTGCATCGTGAGGTCTAGCCTGTGGTCCCTGTTGAACATGGGGTCCAACCTCTGGTCCTTGCTGAACATAAGGTCCAACCCCAGGTCCCAATTGGGCATATTGGTATTAAGCACCAAACTAATGCCCAGGCTGGGGTTGCTAGTACTGACCATGAGGAAGCGACTGATACTGAGCACCAGGTTGAACCAAAGGGAGATTCAGACCAGTTTGGGTGTAATGACCAAACTAAGGTTTAGTCACAATAACACCTATAGGAAGTTGGGGTTGTTGGATGTACTGTCGAGAGGTGCTTGGTCAAGGAACATACTGATATTGTATGTTTTGTTGTTGAACATAATGATGAGGGATGTTAGGTTGCTAAACATATGAATATGGTACGTTCGGTTGTTGAAGGGGCTGCTGAACCTGAGAATACTGAGTGTGGGGTTGGTGAAAGACTAATGTGGTTGAAGTAGGTTGGCCACTTGAAGGAATGACACCTATGAAAATATTCATTGGTTGTGAAGACCATGTCCCACTTAGACTAGCATTAGCCTATCCCACCCCAAGGATGGGCTTAAAGTTCAGTGGCCCCCCCCACCTGAGAGGGGAGGTATGCAAAGAGGATTAGAATGACCCCCAGGCACGGATGAAACCGTAGATTGTCCACTCAATGGTGGAACTGCAGTAATCGTAGATGAGGAAAAGGGAGTAGAGGATCCTATCAAAACATTCATTTGACCAATAGTGATTGTAGGTAGAAAAACATGTTGAGACGTGGCAGCCACATTCAAAATGAATTGGTCAGAAGATGGGGGAATACCCATTTACCAAATGGGATCCATAAATAAATATGTAGCGTCAGAAGCTCCTGAAATAATATTTCCCAAAGAGTTATACCCTTGTGGAAGTGGAGATGCAACTTGACTAAAGGATATTTCGGTCCCACTACCTCAATTGTGAGGTGTGGAGTCGAAAGATTCACCTTCAGAGGGAAATATAGATGAGAAAGCTTCTAGATATAGGTGTCAGTGGTTTCCTGTAGAGAACTCTGAGAAGGACTCATGAATGGAACAACATCATCATTGGATTCCATTTCGCCAGGAAATAACTAAAAGACAGTAGAGCGAGATTCTACTAGAGAAGCAAAGGGGAAAAACAGGTTGATCAAAAGGACTATAAGCCTATTGAGGCAAGATCAAAATCGGATCAAAGAGAAAAGTTTCAAGAAATACTGTAAATTGTGCAAACGGTTCAAAGATTTCCGACTCAGAGTCTTCCAATGTCGTCCAAGGAGAATCATCAGGCGGTGGCCAAGATGAAATGGGTTGTACACTGATGACAATCTTGAGTTTAGAACCTTGAGCTTCAAGGGGTCCAACTAGAAACTGGGGGATGAGGTGAATTCGATGATTCAACCATGATGACCTTTAAAAACAAGATCAAAGAATGGAGATTTGAAAAATCCATAATTTACCAAGAAATAATGAGGTTGGAGAACTACACATGTAATATGTTTTTGTGGGCAGTTACTTTTAGAATTAACAAAAAAAAGGGGGTGTACTAGGCATAAAGGTTTACCAAGTATTCATGAACTGTAATATACACCTTGGTGATAAATGATAGAAAAAATTACCAAGGACTTAACGTACTACAACCTATCTCCACGAATGTTGTGTTCGGTGTATCATGTTTACAAGGCGGTTGAATCGGTTACCTATGGTAGGCTTGCAACCTAATGGTGTCTCCCCAAATATATGTGACAATACGTGGGAATCTAGTCTATAGTAATTCTATCTAATGCATAACTATTCGATGAGAGTACCCCAAATATACTTATTATACATCCTTATACTTCCATACGTGGGACGAGATATCACCCCCAGGCTGTAACATAAACCGTTAGTGGAAGCTCATACGTTTAACGATGTCGGAACACGTCTATAGCCTAGACCACTAAATTTTCTCATTAGTTCCAAATGCTCCTTAAGGTAAATTAGGTAAATTTGAATGTTGATCTTGAGTTAAGTTTCAGTTTTGGCTCAAAATCGATGTCACTTGAATCGTATAATGCAGGATAAATGCAAAAAGGAAATATTTCCATTTCGATGAAGTCTAAAATATTTAAGAAGAGATGCAAGAAAAAAACTGCAATCAATGCAACAAACAATGATGCCCCCCCAAACTATTTCAAAAGTATGAAATACAATTCTGTCCAATAAAGTTTAGTTTTCCCCAAAAATGCAACTTATTGAAAAAATGAAAACATTTATCTTTTCCACTAAGATGCACAAAATGATATAATTTTTTTTTTTTTTACTTTTAGATGAAATTAAAGTAAAATGAATGAAATGAATGAAGAAATGAAAAAGCATTCCTTTTCACTTTTCCTTCAATCGAACGGAAATCAAAACCACTTTAAAAAATACACGAATGAAACAATTTTCACTCCCCTTTTTTTAAACAATAAAGAAAAGACAAATAAAAAAATAAAATGAAAATCACTTTAAATTTCTTTTTAATTTGGAAAAATGACTTTCTCTTCTAGACTCGCAAGTCAAAAAATTTGTGATCCTATGTTTGACACTAAGTTAAAGGTAATATGAGAAATTCAATGATGACCGGTGCATATGACAAATCACTTCAAACCAAGTCAGAAGAAATGAGACAATAGGTGTTTGAAATGGTGAAAAATATCCCAACTCACAAACAAGTCAAAGAGACAAAATCACTTGCTCAAGTAAGTCAAACACACAGGCAGGAGGTCACTGAGACTCTACAAACATTCTTCGGGGGCCAAGACACATTGGAAAATCAAGGGGAAAGCCTAACTTTTCCTAGGTCTGAGATCAATGCTCATGTGATAAGCAGAAGGGTGTTGAAAGACAAATAAGCACAGTTGTGCTATATAGAACAACACAGACACAACTGCTATGTAAACAAAAAACACATTGGTCACTAAAACTAAGGAAAAATAAAATGGAATTTCACACAAAAACCAGGCCTGATAGAGTGAAATGAATATCAAACCCTATGCAAACTAACAGAGACCTAAGCAAGCTTAGAATTCAGTGATCAGTCAAACTTATCCAAGATAAGTCCAGGAAAGGAAGGCTAATAGGCTAAGCTCCCAAATGGAGTCACCAATTCAGTTTTCAAGATAAATCCCCTCTGTGGATAGAGGGGATCTCTCTATCCCTAAAGTGGTTCTAGAAACTTGAGATACTTTCTAATGCAAAGCTTTCTTAACTAATATTCATAATGCGGAAAGAAAAGAGATAGAGGTACCTTTTTCCTGATGATATGCTCGAGTCCATTGATGATGACCTTGATCCACAATCATTTTAGGCTGCACACGAATACCTGCAGATGATCAAGAGGTAACAAAAAATGTAATCCAATATATAATAATCATAAACATTAGCTATCTAGCATATCAAGGATAAAATATTTGCATAAAATATTAGATAAATATAGAAAGCAATCATCAAACGTTTTATTGATAAATATTAAAGGAAGAGCTTACAACCTAGGCCTTGATGTTGGAGGCCTCCCTTTGGTGAAAATCTGAGTCCTTCACTGAAGCTCTAAAGCATTCCTTCTCCCGAACAACTTAGGCGTTATCACAGTGCAAGAATTTAAAGGGAACAGGAGTTCAGACTAGCCCAACAATGACCAACTAGTAGTTCAAGGATGGGGACCAATTTATAGGAAGAGAGAAGAGGTTGGAAGCCCATGAAAGGAGGAGGAAGGTCCACTTTCTAAGGGATAAACCCCCATGGATGAGATCAAAGCTCTAAAATCAAAGAGCTCGACTCTATCACCACTGTTTAACAACCAACTGGCTGCCCTAGAGCTTCTAGAGGTCGAAGCTTCTCCTCCATTTGAGGAAACACTGCGAGAAAGGGATCACCATGGTTTTCCAAGAAATAAGAGCACTGGAAGCACTAATCTAGAATTGTCAATCTATCATTAGCGCGAGCAGGAAACTAGGAAACACACTGACCCGGGAAACTAGTATTTTGACCAATTTTCTTTAGTAATCTTCCAAGGAAGTTTTATTTGAATCTTCAGGGGATGTATTAACATATTTCTTCATGGTGGAAACATTGCACAGGGTCTATCACGAGAAATTTTAGGATCAGGAATGGGAAATGAGCATGGTGACAAATTACTGTGTAAAAATTATCCCCTCGCCACCTTATCACACGCGTCACTCCATCACCTCATCAAATCTTGTCACCAAGTTATTTATTCATACCTCCCCACTTATGCATTTAATTATTTTTCCCCCCCATTTTGCTTGTTTTTTCCCATACACCCTGTTTCCCTTGTCCATTTCATTTCATGATTGTCTTTACGCTTTGCTTATGTGGATTCAAATTTTACAATTTTGGGTTCCAGTAAACAAATATCATCGTTAACCAGGTATTTACACATTGTCTTTTTTTTCCTAGTCATTAATATGTCCAAGAAAGCTATGTTAACAAGCTATTCATCTCATATTCTTTTAATGGACACTGAAAGGGATGTATTTGACCCAATTTGTTCCATAAAATTCATAGAGTTTCATCAGCATGTCCTCATAAATCAAGCAGAGTCTCATGTATATGCTGCAAGTGTCAGGTCAGGTATTTTAGCTGTAGTGATCCCTCATACATATGTATTCCCAGATTTTTTTTATTGGCTAGTTTCTAACCTTTATCCACAAAAATTATTTGTCATGAACAAATTAAGGGATAATATCTTCCATGTCTCTTCACTTTTAATACAAAAATCTTTGTGTTTTCCTTCTTTTAACTCTTACACCTATTTCTCAGAGGAAACCTTGTTTTTTTCCTTCCAAACTATATATGCACCAATTTATGCTCAATTAATCTTCTTTTTAATACCTATTGAGAAGCATTTACCTTTGGAACCAACTCATTTCCCTTTGGACATCTTTTTTGAGGAGGTCAGAACCATTCTTCAAATTATTTATAAGATTTTGGGAAGAGAAGACACAACTATCATTGACAAAGAAATCCTGGGAATGTTTAATTTAATGATGAATCCTAAGATAGTGTTTGACATACCTGATTTTTGGGAAAAGATGATCAATTATCAATTGGCAGACCTTTCCCTCACTGGATGTTTTAGATTTCCCTCTTTGATTACTTATAAGTTTCTATACACTCATGTTGAAAAATTTATGCACCTCAGATTAAATATTATGAATTCTCATAAGAACAAACAGTTAGTGATATTATGGACAAATATTATAAGAAGTAATGACAATTATGAAGGGTTTATGTATTTCACCACTTCTTTCCTATCAATTTCCTATTCAATCATAAACATTTCTCCTGCACCTTTTATATTACTAAAGGATCTGTCTTTTCTTCAGCTCAATAAAGATCTTAAAGTGGGAGATTGGCCTTTATTTGAAAACTATGTAGAAATTAGATTATATGGAGCATAGGTTCCCCCCTACAGGCTCCCCACATTTGTGCCCATGAGATTTTTTTCTTTAGAATTTATCTGACATAGTTTAAATATGGATGAAGTACATTTTGTTCCAATGAAGAAATGGAATCTGTTTAAATTTCCAAGAATAGTGGGGCCTTTTATTGTAAATAATAGGCAAGCCATAGGAGAAGTGCAGAAGATCCTTGAAAGTATGAAGCTAAAAATAAGTGAGAAATGGTCATATGACCCTAACTATATTATTTCAAACAAGAGAGTGGAAAATACCTATCCTCCTTATGTGCATGAGCCTCGACAAGATGTAGATAAACTAGCAATTTGGGGACACGCCACTACATTAGGAGGGATGGAGGTTGATACTCCTCATCAAAGAGAGAAAATTTTAAAAAGAGGAAGTGAGGAGATTATTGATTTGGAAGGGGAAGCAGATAAAGGCTATAATAGGATTAAGTTGTCTAAGGGGGGGAATTTTTCAGCAACAGGGGTTTCCAATTACAGCTATAGGAAGTCATTTATACACCTTCTTCCCTTGTTCCAGAAGAGGATATTCAGAGTTCTATCCCATTCATAAAACAATTGTATTCCCAAATAGAATAAAGGAACAAAAAGTAAAGGAGAGCATGGAATCCCAATTGGAAACTCAGTTAATCTCTGACTATTAAACCATATTTCTTTTTGCTATGGGCCTTGAGAGAAATTAGCTCAAGTTATCTTTCTCTCACCCCTTTGCTTTGTTTATGTCTTCTTCATCAGGTTTCAAGATTTTCAAATTTACAATAGATTCTAGAGAGATCCCACTGTCTAATCAAATTAATTTTAATATGAAGACTGGAGAGCTGATATATAGTGATTTAAATAAAACTTCACTGTCTGCTAACAAATTTGAAGCCTTGTTAGAGAAAGTGGTCAATCAGCTAAAACTAGAAAAATGAAACTCCACAGCTTTGACCGCTCAAAATGAAGAACTAAAAAATTTGATTGTAAAGATTGGTGTGAACCCAGAAGACATGAGTGTTATCCAAAAATTGTTGCAAGGAGTCTAGAAAAATATTCAAGTGCTCAAAAATAAATTGAAACTACCTTCTGTGAAACATTCTATGGCCTAAGAAGTAGCACAGTTAGATAAAGAGAAATAAATCCTGAGTAATGAGCTCTTGAGTAGAAATGATGAGAGTGAAAAATTGAAAGAGATGAACTCTACTTTACAACAAAGAATTGATTCCCATGTGTGTACTATCTTGGTACAACCAGACTCTCAAGATCCAACAGACAAATTGACTAGAGCAATGGCTGAGCTTCAAATTTCTGAAAATGAAATGAAGAAAATTCAGAGAAATTATGATGATGCACTGAAAATCATAAAGGAGATTGAAATAGAATTGGCTATGTCTTATAAAAATGTTACAAAATACATAAATGACTTCCAGATTCCTCCCAAGATATCAAGGAGTTGAAGGAGAAAGTAAAAGGAAATGTGCCCCTAATTCAATTAAGATAAATAATTTGGCATGATATCATTCATAATATGAAGAATATATGGGAATATTTGTCTATTTTTGCAGAGGAAAATCTCTTGTTAGGGACCTGGAGAGTTTGATTGCTGCCAGCAAGTAAAAGCTTCAAAAACATGCTCAGTTTTCTAAGAAAATGATTTATTTTCTTAACTCAAGATCATCACAGGAGCTAAAAGAGTTAAAATTTTAATATAGAACAAATTGTCTTAGAGATTAATAAAATGGTTTTGAATATTTTTTGCAGGAAGATAACAGAGAAATTTTTTTCAGAGGTTAAGGAATATGCAATGAAATTCCACACTAATTTTGATAAGAGGACCAGAGCCTTCTTGCTAGGAGAAACATGGAAATTTATTATCCTGGGAGACCTATGAGACCTTGCTGGTGGAAGCTGTTATCACCCTAGTAATTTCTAAATATTGTGGGCTTTTGATTTTTAGTTTAAGAAAACTAGGGGTAACCACAAACCTACTTTGGAAATTTAGAATCTAGCCTTCCTAAATTTCAGAGAGGGCTCTCTCTTTATGATTTAACTTTTCTTTGTTTAATGATTTAGGCTAGTTAGGATAGAAAAATTGGTTTTGGTTTTGAAATCTTTGGTGGAAAATAAGATTACTTAAAGACAACTTAAAGAGGGATCTACTAGTCCATTGGGATATGGAGTCAAAGTCTAGCAAGTAGAACTAGAAGGCAAGGCCAAAAGGATGCTAATGTATTCAGGGCAAGGTAGATAGCTCTCAGAGTCTTGGTTAGATTATTTTGATGAAATGGCTTGCTTAGGGATAAAGGGTAATGAAGGAACCTTTGATCCGAAAAAAGAGGGAGGAGGCAGGGGTCAAACGGGACTAGGATCAATTAAGAATTCCTAGATCCAGAAATCAGCAGAAAACATTTAAATGATTAAGTAGTTAATACAGGGAGTTTTTAAACTAGTCCTGAAGTAATACTCCTAATTAATAATTAAGATTGAACAACAAATATGAAATTTTATGTAACTTAGAATGGAAACAATGACAAGATAGATGCACTTTACTCTTCAAATAATCGCATGAATCTTGAATTATGAAGTCCAATTGGCTATTTTCCAGACTGTTGCTTTGAAATCAATAGATGTGGACCTCCAAGGTACCAGAAAAATGTCTATAATGTTCTTAGCAATTTTATTCCACACTAAACACTTCACAAACTGAAGTATTTATACAAATTTTTATTACAAATATCCTAGAGAGATCTAGGAATAGTTCTAGGAAATATAAAATATATTTACACATTAAGAGGGACAGCTGCTTAACAACTTTAGCAAGTTGTCCTCTTATCTAGAAAATATAGAACTAATCTTATCAAACAAAACTATTTGTTGAATAGTTGTCCATGCTTGCTGGCATATTGCAAAATATCTTTTTGGAAGATGACTTCACTGATACTCTTTCCACTTATATTCTTTGACATTGTACTTCATCCTGGAGGTTCTTTCACGCTGTTTATTTATCATGTTACTGCTATAAGAAGGGAAATTACAACAATCAAAATCAGCTGACTGTTTCTTTTCCTTCTGATACACTTTGACTATGCTCTTTCACCCTGATACTCTTTGACATTGTACTTCATCCTGGAGGTTCTTTCACGCTGTTTATTTATCATGTTACTGTTGTAAAAAGGGAAATTACAAAAATCAAAATCAACTAACTGTTTCTTTTATTTTTGATACACTTTGACTCTGCTCTTTCACCCTGATACTCTTTAACCTGATATTTTGACCTCTAACTGCTGTAAAAAGAAACTTTCAATAGTAAAAAATCAAAATCAAATACTATTTTATTTGTTTTCTTCTCAAACTGACTGCTTCATCTGCACTCTCTTTCATTGTTTGCTTCTTTGCTACTACAATAAATCTGTAAACACCTGCCACTATTCAGCACTTGGTATCTTCATACTTTTTAGCTTTCTGTAGTTCTCATCTGCATCAGTGTACTTGGAAAAATTTGGTTTAATTACAAACAAATGTTTGATTTCATTCTAAAGGAAGAATAAATCTTCTGGAGAACAACTTTCCTTATTGGAGAGCCCTGTGGCAATGGCTTATTAATCTGTTATTTGGCATTGTCCCTTATCTTTTTATCATATTCCTTTTGATCCATCAATTTATCATTGAAGACATGGATGTCTAGAATACTAGCCTATCTTAGCATAGTGTACTTTGCTAAAAACTTGGTAATGGAAAAATTCATAGCATCACATTTTTCTTTCAAGTTCTTCATTAGAGTTTTCTTTGTCAATACTTTCTTGATTTGCAATATAGTCTTTGTCCTGTCTTGTATCTTCAATTCTTCTAGCTCAGTCCTGTTCTTATTGTTTAAGAAAGTAATTAGCTTCAAAGCTTGTGCTGGTTTATCTGCTAATTCTTCTTTTGTCCTTTGTATTTCAACTTGAGCTACTAGAAGGAGGTCACTCTATTCATATATTATTTGAATTGATGGCCACTGAAGATGTATAGCCTCAATTATATTGGTCCATAGGTGATTTCTTATGTAAGAAATATGTGTAGTGAAACTCAAATCCTTTTGAAGGCTTTGGACTTGCTCTTCAAGTCTTTTGGATTTTTGTTCATAATTATTGGCATTAATCAATGCTGCTTTGTTAGATACCTCCAAATTATGCATCTTTTTCTTCAAACTATTAATTTCATTATTTTTCAGAGACATTTCCTCCATTGCTTTAAAAATCTGCCCTGCATCATTAGTCTGTTGCACCTGTGATGTTGAAGATTTTGTAATGGAGGTGGTAGCTAATTGCACTGACACTACAGTTTCCAATGGCTCTTTTGGTGCTAAATTTTCTCCCAGTGTAGAAGGAATAGCAGCTCTAATGATAGGTATGACTCTAGGAATGGTGGAAGTATCAGTTTCCTTCAAATCTTCTTTTTCTTTAATCAATATATCCAATTGACTTTCCATATCCTTGATTTGGGCAGTTAGCTTTATGATCAACTACATCATATCATATTTTTCCTTTTGTTCTTGAAGTATCTCGTTACTCTGTGGGTGCTCACTTTGAGGAATTTTTAACTGTTTCCTTAAAGCAACAATATCATCATTTTTTTCTTGATCAATACTTCAGCAGCTTGTACATTTAATGGATCAACTCCAATTTGTAAAATAAAATCTTCTAAGGCTTTGATCCTTAGATATTTTGCATATAAAAAGCCTTTGTCAAGTTTCATTTGGTCTTGCAAGTTGATGATAGTATTCTGCAAATTGGTCACACTCATAGCTTTCGTCACCACAGTGGAGTATAACATCTCATAGATATGTCTATAGAATTCTATCTGATCCAATTCATGCACTTTTTCAGTATCTACTTCAAATTCCACCTTTTTGTAGTCAGCCACTGTTTTTTGGGTTGAAGTAGTTGGTTGTAAATAGGGCATTGTCGAGGCATAAAAGGTATCTCTTTAACACCTATTTATCTCACATTAATTATCAATCTGGGAGCGACTTTTTATTTCAAAAGTGTACTCAGTCTGAGGCAGCAATTTATCCAAGAGTAATGCTGTGAAGATGTAGTACAGAATAACAAATGCAAAGGTAAAAAATTCTTGTAAAGAAACCTAATTACAGTAACAAAAATGGAAAGATTAAACTACTTCAATCTTGCAGAACATCGATCAGGGATGCAGTAGCAAGAACTCTTTCCCTTAGAAATCGATGCAAGATTACCAATTCTGGGGACTTGGAAGTGAAAGCCTCTATCCTCGACAGTTGGAAATCTTAAAGCAAATGAAACACAAGCAGGATAAACAAAAGCAATTTAAAAGAAACGCAATCTGAAAAGGAACATCACCGTATAACTGTAACTCATCTATTTGCAAATTGAAAGCTGTAAATAAACAATGGGCAGAAAACAGTATAAAATGAGCAGTAATCAAATAACTCTGTAATCATAATAAATCTAAATGCAATTATCACACAACAGAAATAAAAGAATAGAAATACAAACAGCAGAACGATTCCACCAGGGCCGGGCCCTCAGCCACCGGTGAAACGCTGCTGCGCTTTACTCCAACGTTTGAGAAATGAAACAAGAACAAACTATTTTATTAATCAAGCATGAATGATGTTTACAAATAGCTCGTACTCTTTTAACAAGAGTCGATGCACAATTCTGCAAATTACAACCAGAAAAGTCTCTCCATTCTCCCCTCCATCCTCCTTCCAATACACAATACATGTTCTCCTTTTATAATCAGAATGAGGAGAAATTAAATAGCAAATATAATCTTCCATAACAATATGATCAACCAAAAAATATATTTCGAACAATCTTTCAACAAGAGCAGGGCGAATTTGGCTTTGCAGCTGAGATTTGGAGGACGGCCGCAACAACAGAACTGAGAAAATCGTTCTCAAAGAACTCTGCGTATCTCTCAATACAGGCCGAATTTTGGAAAAACATTCAATAGTAAAGTTAATTGGGTCCGTTCTGGACAAAACCCATGTTCCGGATTTTCCAGATTCTTCTTCATTTGCTCAGAATCTCAACCGCAAAACTGTCACTTCTTATTCCAGCGGATTTCTGAGTTGGAATATCTCATGATGATTTGGAAATCAAATCTGTAATGTGGCAATTATCTTTGGAGGCTAAAATGGTGAATGATATTAATAAACCATCATTGATAAAATTATGCATAATAATAATCAATTTATTAAAAATAAAGGAGAAGAAATAATATTCATCCATAAGAGCATAAATCATTATAAGATGGATTTATATGATAAATTATAATAAATGATATGATAAACAAGAGTAAAAGTGGATGAAGTAAGTGATAAAAAGTGGTCGTATTCACGGCCCAACATACCCCCAAACTGAATATATTGCATGCCCTCATGCAATCCAAAACTGAATATATTGCATGTTCTCATGCAACCCAAAGACAAGACTCATGTGTTAACCAAGCAAAGGAAATTGTTCATCTCAATCTCATGAAATGGATGAAACAAATGAATGTTTCCTCGAATAATGAATATTCAATTTTATCAATCTTGATAAAGGCATAACAATTTTTACAGTTGACATTCAACTATATGTATATGAAGTTGCAGAAAAATGTAACATATGTAACAGCAAACTTCATTAACCATTTTTCAAAAAGCAGATCGTCTTGATGCACAGATCATGAGATATAAACAAAATGGTTGTAGGTGATAGTGCATAGTTTTCAAAATTTTATGAACTGATTTAGTGTGAAATTATCTGGGTTTGTGTATTTTAATGATACCTCTTTGTTATCCAGAAATCACAAGAATTCAGTTCATAATTTTGAAGACATATGCAAATCAATTTCTGCACTATATACAAATGAAATTGTATGCCTTAAATGAGAAAGAAAATGGAAAACATCCATCATGTGTAGCAATTCCCCCCCAAACTGAAGAATTAGCATGTCCTCATGCGATGCTAGAAAACAAAGAGAGGTGGTTGCTACAATCTGTTGAAATCTATGCTTGGTATAGACAATATGGAATAAGGGAGGTGTTGAGAATGAATAAGAATATCCATGAATGATAAAGAATATTACGGACTTAAAAGAAAGAAATGAAGGAAATCAACACTCCCCCAAACTGAAAGATGAGACGTGTCTAAAAAAATAGGAAGTGGTAAAGATGTGTAATGAATGATAATAAATAATGCTCAATGGATGTTCATGAAATTCTCCTAAATTCATAATAAATCAGAAAATTATGCTATTTTATCTCAAGTGTTACCTCCGAAAAAATATGGAATGACATGTAGTGACTGGCCTTTGTTGAAGCTGATGTAGGCTGAGCGAATACTGAAAGTGATACAAAAGGTAGAATCCATGCAAGCACATCATGTATGAAGAATTGTGTGCATTCGCGAGCCTTTGCTGTTTAGTTGCAATTGTGATCATGTTGCAGATAGAATTTTCCCCATACTTGTTGTTCTCCTGTAAACAAATCACAATTCTGTATACAATTTTCCTAAATCCACAGTTTCAGTTTTGAATGGCAACAGATAAGTTGCATGCAAAAAGTTCAAGCAAAACAAAAATTCTATAGAAATGTAGTATTAATATTGTGGCAACTCAGCAAAATAAAAGAGCAGCGTATTGCATAACAATTGTACAGCATGGAAAGGCATACATACTTATGATACAATCAATGAAATTATAGCATTTACTGAAATCCATGCATGTAATGAATCGTTAATAAATAGAAAATCATTTTGTAATGATTTAAATACGAGGAGAAGGGACAACATATGATAACCATAAGTATAATTTCGTTATTTACCACTTTGGATTAATATGATCGACTTATAATGATTTTCATGTATAATAGGTTCGGAGGTAAGGGATTCATATTTTCATTTGACATTTAAATAAAGATATAGGAAAAGGGTTAAATATAACTATTGATGTGTATAAGTGTGACTCCAATACCATCAGCAGAGCTCTGCTGCCCACAGGTTTCCATAACCTTGACAGAGTTGCTTTCTTACCCACAGAACTACTGTCCTTTATGTATGCTGAGCAAGTGCTTTTTATTGAATATCATGATGGAGGCCATTGTGCTGGCTTGGTGACCAGATAAACCACAATGCCATTCACCGGGAAGAAGTGAAAGGTGGGCAGGCCAGCTCGTGATGAGACCTCCTGTTCCAAGGACTTCTTGATTTTTTCAATTGTCTGTTGGACCATTTCCCTGGTTTGGTGGCCATAATGGGAATGCCACTTCACTGCTTTCCCTATGATCACGGTAGGCTGGCTCTTGGTGAGACCCCCTATCCTCCATCTGCAAAATCATTATTAATGAAATATATAAATATTTTTCTTTTCATATAACACTTTCCTATTTATTCATAAAGGATGGCTCAACACTCCTTAAGAGTAGGAATGGTGGAAGAAGTCTGAACAACTCAATAGAAATTATGTCCTTGTTCCTACTACATAAGTAAAAATCAAATAAAGTTATAAAATATGGGGAAGAACCAACATGATAAATATAATCGATCATATGAATTTAGTGGTAATAAGACAACAAAATCATGTTATTAATTATGTCCCTTTTTCCCTTTTCTTATCATTACTAAACAACTTTCTTAAAAATGACGATTTATTTTGATTTGCTGATTACAGTAAGCTCTAATTTGTATGATTGTGTATCCTTTCATAAATTGTATGTTTGTCTTTCAAAAAGTCATGAAAAATTCAAAAAAAGTTCTAAAAAATTTGTTTAAAAAACAAGAAAAATACATTCAAAAAGTGTTGTTCCTTTGAAAAGGAACAGCAAAAACAATCTGCGAAAATGTTGTTCCTTTGGAAAGGAACAACAAGAACAGTCTGCGAAAATGTTGTTCCTTTGGAAAGGAACAGCAAGAACAGTCGGGGCTGTTCCTTTTGAAAGGAACAACAAAACTGAACGGTGCTATTCATTTTGAAAGGAACAGCAAAATGAGCGATGATGTCCCTTTTGAAAGGAACAACAAAAACATGCAACAAAAATGTTGTTTTTTTTTTTTTTAAAACAACAAAACAAAAAGGAAAAAAAAAGATAAAGGAAAGAACAAAGCTAATATGCAAACCATTGCCAAGCAAATCCAATCAAATAGAAAAGAAAGTTTATGTACAGGTTTCAAGAAAAAATGTTTTACAGAATTGCAGCTATTGAAGAATTGTCTTCTGTAACTGAAGCTTGCATGGTGGGGTCCTTATTGTTTAATTGCAAATAGAGCGAAAACTATAATTTGGAGGGATCAATACCTGAAACACAAAAACATAAAAGAAATCAGAAAATAAACAACACTTTATTAAGTTACAACAACTATGATGTTATTTCTAAGAGAATATCAAATCTATTAATGGAAAAAAAAATGATCTTTTGAAAAATGTTTGGCAGCAGTGGCATGAATCTTCAAATAGGAAAAAATTCTTCATTTATTCTATTATGAATCCGTTAGGTAATGAACTGGATGAAATGCCCTTGTTTTACTAAAATTTCTTTCAAGAATCGCTCGTCCATAAATTGACCTTTTTTGTTCTCCTGAGACCTGCAAAAAACGAGTGTCTACCTGCAATAAAACATTAAATCATGGAGAAAGAGAGGTGCACGGGCTCTCCTAATCCAATAATTATGCAAAAAACTAACAAGTAGTTACTCTATATAACAATTCCACGGAAAAATAAAACAAATTATATTTGCTACCTGCGGGAGAGCAGTGGTCGACGATACTAACCAGCAATGTTTTAATCATAACTTCTTTGTTTTTCGTCTGATTTGAGTGATTCCAAAGCCAAATGAGAGCTAATTCAAAGTTTTATCTCCAATAGAAATAGTTTTTAAAAATTCCATGTAATGATATGTTAAATTTGCTTAGAACAACCTGCATCATAGAGTCATTTTCGATTTTCCAACTCAGACCAACAGTTGGTATTTTAAGCATAAATTTTTCGTTTGATGGCGGATTGAACCGATTCAAATTGGAGATTAAATTAGATTCATTTATTGATCTCCAATAGAAACAGGTTTTGAAGACAAGAAGAATTGATGGGTCAAATATGTTAAGGAACAGCCGAGAAAACAGAGTTTCAAGAGTGCTGATTTATGATAGGCAGTCAGTATTTTGGTCATAAATTCCTCATACGATATCAAAATTGAGTGATTCAAATTGAGTTGTAAACTAGATTCATAGAGAAATCTACCATAGAAAAGGTTTTAAAAATATAGTCATTTAGACCTCCAAAAACTGACTGTCCCAACTCTGTTCCTGAGTTGCCTACTAGACACCCTGTCAATGTTTTGGTTTTAAATTTTTCGTTTCAAATCCAAATTGAGTGATTCCAATTGGGTTAGAAATTAGAAATAAAGGGCTACTTAAGATAGAAACATGTTTTAAAAATATTCAATTTTGGTCCCCCAAAACATGACTGTCCCAACTTTATTTTCAGGAATTTCATCAAGCCCGCAAGCCAAAAAAATGATATTCAAGCAATTTTTCCATATTGATGATAAAAAATGAATATAAGTGTTTGTAGAATTATTGTTTGCAATATAATTCATCTACATGCACAGATAAATTAGAATATTTATCATCAATGTTGATTTCACAGCGTGTTGCAACAAAGAAACAACTATTTTTACAAAAATAAATTAAAAAATGTGTTTGTTTTATTTTCTCTTTTATTTATTTCTCCACTATCCTACTCTGAATTGAAAAATGAATATGATTATGTATAAGAGTATTTCCAGTGGAGCCATTTTTGAAATAAGGCTTCAATTATGTACATACCCAAATTCGAAAAATGTATGTTGATAAAAATTAGGGTATGAGAAGCCAACTTCCCTTGAAAAGATGATGCAAAAAATTGTTGAAGTATGGAGTGATGTTGCAAACAAATGATGGAGTGAAACCAATCTTCAATATATCCTTTACTCCCTTGATTTCCCATAGCCATCGTATCATGAAGTTCTTGAGTGTTTAAAATGGCTTGTTGATGCAAACTAGGAGAAACCTCATTTTCTTTGATGACTTCTACAATTTTTGGATTTGATATATTCTAGATCTCAGTGTAAGTTTTCTCCAATAGTGCATGTGAGATAGAATGGGTGGGAAGGGCATGTGAATTTTGCAGTTCAACATTGTAAGCATGTTGTACTGGTTTATTATCGTGTGGGTGTGGAATGAGTTGAGCAAGAAATTGTGTAGGGAGTGGAGCCTCTTGATGATGTAGTTGATTGTGTTGAGTAAATGATTTTGATTGGCAAACAAGATGTTGTGAAAAAGTTGGAATATGTGTTTGTGCTACAAGATGAGGGAGAGTATTCATGCAATCATAAGGTGAACCATTCCAATCTTGCAAACAAGATTGGTGGTGGTTATATTGAGATTGGCATGGCTGCCCTAACATATAAGTATTCCATAATGGATTATGTAAGTAAGAGAATGGAGAGGAAGTGTTTTGAATCATACCTATAGGCCATGATTTCATGGTTTTGACCTTGTTGCAGCTTCCGCATCTCTTTGATATGCTACTTCCAAATTAGATAAGGAAGAGTGATTATCTATGGGATGCTCCTTTTGGTAATGAGGGAAAAACACTTCATCAAATTGTTGATTTCTCTGAACCTGCAAAACATTCAATTGTGAATTTAGAGAGCTAATAAAATCATATTTAAAATTTTCAAATAAAACCTTGATTTCAGCTCTTATATCTTTTGTTCTTGTAGTACATTTGGAAAAGAAAGAAGAAACTTCTCTAGAATTCTTACCAGCCTTAGAAATTCCTCTTGAATACCTTATGCACAATTCACAAACATCATCATATGATAACTGAAAAACATCACCTTTTCCTATCAGATTTAAGAGTTCTAAAAAATCATCTTTGATTCCTTTAAGAAGGAGTGTTTTCAAGATCTCTTTTTCCAAATGCTTATGCCTTGATTTTTGAAGGTTGAATCGAAATCGCTCTACATAGTCCTCCAAGCTTTCATCTTCCCTTTGTGTCATACCGAAAATATCTTCATTGGATTTGCAATAGTCTTGGTACTTCTTCAAGAATATGTTCTTCATGTCCTCCCATGTTTGGATGCAGTTTCCACCTAGGCTCATGAACCATCGGAGGGCTGCTCCTTTTAGAGTAAGAGGAAACACTTTCAATCTTTCATCATTAGTACAATAATCATATCCTCTACAAAGTATTTCAAACTCAAATAAAAATGTATCTGGATCTTCATTTGTCAAACCATGAAAATTTGGTAGAGACAATGGGGGAATTATGTGCATTTGTGTTACTCCTCCTAGATCTTTGATAGGGAATTCAAAAGTTGCAATGTGAGCCATTTCTTACCATAATAGAAGATGTTCTTCATGTGTTTCTTTAAGGATCCTCCTTCCAATGTTCCTGTCAATTGGTTAGTGAAATGGGTGGTGCTTACATCACCACTCGAGTGGAATTACAAGATTTTTTTCAAAAAAAGACTCTACCTCTAAAATTCAAAAAAAACGCAAGCATTCATTCCTACCTTAAGCTTTCACTCAATTCTGCTGTGAAGCGGGCCAGTGAACAAGTGTGTTTCTTGCTCGGTGCGCAGGTTCTTACCTTCTGTCTTTAATACCCAATTCTTCCCAAGCAGAAAAAAATTAAATATGCATCACTCTTTCTAAATGGCATACACTCTCCCTGGCAATGGCGCCAAAATGTTGAGGCATAAAAAGGTATTGTTTGAACACATAATTATCTCACATTAATTATCAATCCAGGAGCGACTTTTTATTTCAAGAGTGTACTCAGTCCGAGGCAGCAATTTATCCAAAAGTAATGCTGTGAAGATGTAGTACAGAATAACAAATGCAAAGGTAACAAATGCTTGTAAAGAAGCCTAATTACAGTGACATGAATGGAAAGATTAAACTACATCAATCTTGCAAAACATCGATCAGGGATGTAGTAGCAGTAACTCTTTCCCTTAGAAATCGATGCAAGATAACCAATCTGGGGACTTAGGAGCAATAACCTCTATCCTCTACAGCTGGAGATCTTAAAGCAGTCGAAACAAAAGCAAATTCAATGAAAGCAATTTAAAGGAAACAAAAGCTAGAAAGGAACAACAGCATGTAACTATAACGCATCTATTTGCTAATCGAAGACTATGAATAAGTAATGAACAGAAATGGAACAGCAACATGAAATGAACAGCAATTACAATAAGCAATTCAACAATAATTAAATCTGCAATCGTAATGAAACCAAACACGATTATCACACAACAGTAATTAAAGAATAGAAATACAAACAACAAAATGATTCCACCAGGGTCGGGCCCTCAACCACCGGTGAAACGCTGCTGCGCTTTACTCCAGCGTTTGAGAAATGGAACGAGAACAAACTCTTTTATTAATCAGGCATGAATAATTTTTACAAACATCTTGTACTCTCTTAACAAGAGTTGATGCACAATTCTGCAAATTACAACAAGAAAAGTCTCTCCATTCTCTTCCAATACACAATACATGCTTCTCCTTTTATAATCAGAAGGAGGAGAAATTAAATAGCAAGTAGGATCTCCCATAACAATATTGGATTGTTCCCAACAACTTGATCAACCAGAAAATACATTTCCAACAGTCTTTCAACAAGAGCAAGGTGAATTTGGCTTTGCAGCTGAGATTTGGAGGACGGCCGCAACAACAAATATGAGGAAATTGTGCTCAAAGAAACCTGCGTATCTCTCAATACAGGCCGAATTTGGGCAAAACATTTTTTGACAAAGTTAATTGGGTCCATTCTGGACAAAACCCATGTTCCATATTTTCCAAATTCTTCTTCATTTGCTCAGAATCTCAACCGCAAAACTGTCACTTTTTATTCCAGTAGATTTCTGAGTTGGAATATCTCATGATGATTTGGAAATCAAATATGTAATTTAGGAAATATCTTGGAGGCTAAAATGATAAATGATATTAATAAACCATCATTGATAAAATTATGCATAATAATAATCAATTTATTAAAAATAAAGGAGAAGAAATAATATTCATCCATAAGAGCATAAATCATTATAAGATGGATTTATATGATAAATTATAATAAATGATATGATAAACAAGAGTAAACGTGGATGAAGTAAGTGATAAAAAGTGGTCGTATTCACGACCCAATAGGCATGATCATCTCATTTGAGGAATAATCAAATTCTGAAAGCAACCTGTCTTGATTTCCTGGCTTCTGTTTGAGAAATTGAGAATAAATCTCACTTTTGATTTCCTCATTCCTTTTTTTTATCTACTTATATCTTTCTTTGATGTCCAAATATTTTTCTTCTGCTGTTTGAGAAGAAGAAAATTCTACATTAACTTGCTTTTCAATCATCTGAGTTTCTAATCCTTTTCCTGCTACTTGTTCCCTTTCTATCTCTGTTAAAGTCTCCGTTATTATTTTAGTAGTCTCATCATTGCTGACCTCTGGTTCATCTTCAACCTCAATAAGTTTTTCTTTGCCTATGGAACCAAATCTGAGCCTTTTGTTATAGATGAGTTTGAACTTAGTATCTGAAGTAGTTTCTGCTGTGTAGGCTCCCTCATCTCTGCTCCTTTTGTTTGAACTTCTGGTTGTTTAGAAGTTACCACAGCAAGTGTGGTATCCCTTTTTCCTATTGGCTGTGTATTTGCAGTTAAATATACGAATGTATTTTCTTCCCATTTTGTCTGATTGGAAAAATTTTCAATATCAGGCTTTGACTCATGTATAAAAGGAGGTAGCTTATTTTTAACCCTTATATTGTTTAAAAGACCTTGGGGGTCATAATTCCAAGGGAAAATCACGTGAAATTTCAGCTCTGATAATCTTTTTTCTATCTCTTTCTTAGCATCCCTATCATTCACTATGAAAGGTCCAATCTGATTTTTTAGTTTGAACTAGGTCTTCTTTTTAGAAGCCATGAAATGGATAGCCTCAACATTCAAAACTTGTCTCAAATACTCTAGAGCAAAGACTCTGATAGTCAAAAACTTATGTAATTTGTATGGAATCAGATTGGTTCCAAAGATTCTTAATTCAGTGTGTTTCTCAGGCAAGTACCAATCTCCCATTTTGCATTCCTCTGACAGTTGTAATATCCTTTTCATTTCATCACTTACTCTAGGTTGTTCTGATTTTTGTATCAAATTCATAGCTGGCCTAATGAAAAAATCTGTGAAGTCTGTGTAGTTATATTCACTTCCTTCTTTTCTCAACAGTGATGTCCAAAAGACAACTGATAGAGGCTGGCCCTCTACATTCATTTTCTGTAATGTTATTGGGAAGTGATCTGCTTGTGAGAATAAGAAAAAATGAAATAAATAGGAAGAATACCTAAATACCCCTTCAGTGAGTAAATTTGTAAACTGATAATGTATGGAATCAACTATAAATCTGGAAAGTCAAAGATCAGAGTAGGAGGTTGACCAGGAGACAAGGTAGACAAAAACCCAAGGATGGACTCATCAGTAAATTCATCAGTGAAATAGCCCAATATGAAGGATAACATAGAAATTATATGCCTAGAACCCTCTGGAAACTTGGAAGTGGAATAGGGAGGATTTAGCTTTGGAATATCTACATGACTAGGCATGAAGTTCTGAAAAATCATGAATCTTTTGGGGAAATCCAATCCCAAATATAACTGTGTCAATGCTTCAATGGATAGGGGAACTTCCCTAGGGTCAAACTGAAGTTGTAACATCTCATTAATATACTCTGTTGTGATAGAAAATAAAATCTCTCTATCAGCATTCACAATTGATCTTTGGTCCAGAACATAATTATTTTGACACATTCTAACCAGATCTTGACTAGGATGTGTTACTGGGACTACATATTTGGGTAAATTTGTATCCTAGAGAGGCATCTCTTCTTTGTCTAAGAACTTTTCATGACACCAATTATGAACTTCTAATAAGTTAAATTCTACCACTGGGTCTACAATTTTATAATCTACGTCAACCAAGGGTATGACTTCTTCAATAAATATTGGAGGTTGAAGAGGATTAATAGTCACAGTGGTCTTTGCAGTGATAACAGGAGTAGCTTTTGGGGCTTTGGCTGCTTTAGACTTGGGAGGTTTAGATCTTCCGGGTTTGACAGGTTTGGATCCTCCAGCTTTAGGTGTCATTTGATTTTTTATCATTTTGAAATAACTAAAGCAAGATTATACAGTTTTCTATAGTTAACTTTCCTTCAACAGAGGTTAATTGAGCAATTTTATAGGCAAAGATGATGGTAGTGGGCAATTCAATTCTCAATTTAGGAATTTGGGACACAAGAAACAAGTTTTGAGACAGAAAACGCACGTTTTATAAAGGACTAAGACTGTAAAAAGGGGTTTTGAGGTTTTTTGTAGGTTTTAAAACCTTTTTAAACCGTGGAATTGATCTTTTAAGGGTCTATGACTGAGAATTTGGCTTTAAAATGAGGTTTTCAGTAAATGGAAATTTCTAGGGAAAAATGGCGAGGGTTTGCCCTATTTTTTCAAGGTTTTGGACACACTAGGATGAGAAATTTTACTAATTGTAGCTCAAATGGTTCGACTAGTGGTTTAAATTGTGAATTTGCAGGTGAAATTTTGAGAAAATACATGATTTGCAGGTATTTTGATAACCGAAAAGGGTTTCTGCAATTTTGTTGTAAATCGACGTTGAGCTCAGATTTGGTGGTTGGATCTGAATAGGTGTTTATCAATATTGAACCAGGAAATCTACGGTGAAATAAGGTTTAGAATGGGAATTCAAGGCTTCAAAACACAGTGGGAAGCTATGATAACAGCGGGAATATGTATAACTAGTCGGGTGCGACAGAATACACATAAAACGTATAACAAAGGTTTTTGATCTTTATTATAAATCTTTGAAAAACTGTAATAAATGAAAATCAAATCTTGGGCGGGAGTGGTTTTTCTTTTTGCGAACACGGAAAACCATCAGTGGGTTTCGCGCTGTGTTTGGGCAGTAAGTGGTATTGGGTAAAATGAACACAATTGTATCATATTTGGACATGTCACTAGAGGCGGTAACGAGAAAACTGCCCATTTTGCGCTCGTTTGGGCGTTGAGTGATCGATTGGTTTGTGGACGCGAAAATGATCGTCCACCGTTGGATCTAACAAGTTGAAGCAAATGATCAGGATAAGTTTAAAAGTTGCGGTAGAAAGTTGTGGGACCAGATGGCTTTATGCGCTGGGCAATGAAATGAAACCTTTATAATATATGAATTTATATCAAAGGGTAATGCTTATATGCGGGGTATATGGTTTAACCTTGGTCAAGCTTATGTATAGCATAAGGCTATTACATATCGGGGAGTGAACACGGGAAAGGTTAACCATTTAAAGGATTCAAAATCTTAGTTGCATATTGGTAAAACCTTAGGTTAAAAGTTAGGATAAACATGGAATGGGGAATATTTTTTGGACATTTCAACACATAGGATATAAATGAAAGTGCTTTTCTTATTGTTTATTTTATTATATAGTTTTTAAACCTTTTGAATGGTTTAATAAACCATAGGGGGCGAAATATTTATATAATGTTAGTTTTATGCCAAAGGGGGTATAATGGGGGTTTTTTATTTAAACATGTGAATAATTAACTTTAGCAAAAAAGCTTTTAATAGTGGGTTTTTTGGGATAATTAAATAAAATGAGCTATAATAATAGGATAAGGTTTGTTTATAGGGATTTAATAAATAAATTAGAAGTTAATATGACCAAGGACAATGAAAAACACCAAAATATATCCATATGACTAAGTAAAGTGATAATGTAAAAAGCAAAGCTTTATCATTTGTGATTTGACCACTTTGACCTAGAATATAATATTTTTGGAGGGTTTTTATGTTTTCATGAATGAAGGAGATTAATCAAAAGGGGATTTTATTTTTTATTAAGTAAAATGTCTTTACTTATGAAGGTATAATGGATAAATGTAGGGTAAATCATGATAATTGGGATTATTATAGGAATTCAACACTTTTAACTTAACAGTCATTGAGCCTTGGGTCCGGTGTCAACAGAAGTCAGAGAAATGCTCTGAGCCTCTTTGACTGGAAGTTTAGAATGCAGAATAACTATAGGGGAGGAGAAATCAGTGATTTTGCATGGTGAAAAGTATTTACATGATTCTTCCATTTCTTTCAACCTATCCAACTTTTAATATAACATTTTTTCTTCCATTTTGCAGGTGCATTTGAGCTAGCAACCTTGAACATTTTATTCTTTTGAAAATTAAAACTATCTAACTCTACCTTATTTCATCCGAGGGCTCAGATTAAACTAATGAGCTCCTCTTTATTCTCTACCTATCTACTAATTAGTCAGGATTAAATTTTTTGACTAATCTTTATTCACTATCTACAACAATAAAATTGAAACATGACAAGTCAAGATTGAACTTTTCAACTCATCATGGATTATGGCATTTATTGACACTCTGCATAATCATGAGTAACAAAGTAAAAGTAGTGGCATTTGGACTTGCACGCTTTCATATTTTATTTCTTTTTTCTTTAGGGTATATTATTTTTTCTAAGTCCTTTGATTTTTATTTTAGGACTTTACCCTGTTTTTTATTTTCTATTTTTTTTATTTTTTTTTACAAAATATGGGAAAACAACTTGCAGAAAGCAAGGTATGTACATATTTTTACATGAATATCATAAGCCAATTCCAAATTATGAATCCTATACTTATAGGACCCTAACAACAGCTTCACATGGGGATGGCATTTCCTGGTGAAATGTCAAGAACTCTAAGATCAGTAGCCTTCCATTTTGACCATGATGATTCTGTAAATGTCTTCTTTTTTATGTAAAAAATCACACTTATGAATTTTTACTCTTCAAAGCTTAGGGCCTTCACTCCGGGCTTCAACTTTGGAAAGAAAACATCCAATCCAATCTAAAAACTGCAATGAATATTTACAATGATATAAAGGTAAATCAGGACTAATTGTTAGTTAACTCAGAAGAATAGTAGTGTTTAAGCATTCTACCATTCACTAGTCCTTTTGGAATGTTTGTTCCATCCAAATTTCTAATAAAAAATGCATTGTTACCTCTGTACCCATAAATAACATAAGGACATTTCCATAGAAAGTCAAACTTTCCATGTTTTCCTTTTTCTTCTCTCCTGGAATCCCATTTTAACACTTTATCTCCTATGGTAAAGTCATATTCTTTAGTTCTTTTATCAAATATTTTCTTGATTTTCTCTTGAATGAATTGAGATTTTTCATAGACTTCTTCCCTAGTTTGTTGCAGATGGATAGTTTGAGTTATCCTTCTTTGTATATCATTGAGTTCTACCTGTGATTCTTGGATAATTTTCATGACTGGAACACCTAAAGATGATGGGAAAATTGCATCCATCCCATATAAAATCTGGTAAGGAGATGTTCCAATTGACTTCTTGGTAGTAAGTCTATCTGCCCATAAGGCATAAACTAACTTTTTATTCCAAGTTTTATTTTTTCTTCAAGTAGTTTTTTGATGATACTCACAAGGCTTTTATTTGAAGATTCAGCTAGACCATTACCCCGAGGATAATAAGCAGTAGAATGGCCTAGGCTAATATGTGTTGCGAAAAATACTAAGAGGGGGGGTGAATCAATATTTAAGGCTGAACAATTTTTACTTTTTCTTTTTCTTAAAACCATATGCTATTTTACAGAATCCAACATGTATGTCTAGAGATCTTATTATGTCTTTACTTAGATCATTGCATCATTCATTCATCATATGTTTAGTAAGCAGTAAGTATGAACAGAAATAACAGAACAAACCATCAAACATAAGCCACACATATGAACACCAGTATTTAAGGTGGAAACCCAATTTGGGAGAAAACCACCGTTGTTGTTATCTCAGTCTTCAATTTTTATTATAAAGAAAACTTCTTACAATTTATGCTGGCGCAGACTTATACCAGCACGTAGGCACCTACCTGCAAAAATGCTACAATCTTCTCTCGTTTACCAGCTACCACTGGTAGGGAGCTACAACCCCCTCACTGAAGGCTTCGACCCTCAGCACCACTACGGACCACGTTCCATCAATTTTCATACTTGATCCACCAATTTCCACACAGCATACCTTGCAGGCCACCAGATTTATGCATTTTCTTCAGTACACTCGCACCAGTTATTCATGATTTCGTCAGTCGTTCAAACCAGATATTCATCATCGTCAGATCATTATATCCTTGGGTGCATCATAGATTCAGATTTATCAATTAAGAACATAGTTCTTCCATGCAGATATTCCTTAGAAAAATTTATTCATTCACCACCCTTACGCATGCACACTCTGTATAATAATCGTCTTCTCCTTATATAGTTATTTCCTTTAGTAAAACCATGAGTCAAAACCATCCAACCGCTGATGGTATTCCTTCTTTTATTGGAATTTTATTTATCAAATTCGTGGAATTTGATAAATAAAAATTATCCGCAACCTTTGGCAATTTAAAAAATATAATAGAACTTTATATTAATAACCAGCGCTTTTAAATAGACCTTAAAAATGAGCAATATAAATTAAATTTGGGCCTAGCGCTAACAATCGACCCGATCGAAGGGCTCACGTTCCATCGCGCCATAACATCCAAATAAACAGATATCGCTTGGGTAACTTTCATGGGCAATAACGCGCGATGGTGCGCTGTACCTGGGTTATCCTTCGTGCACCTTCCGAACACAGCCACCATCCGATGGAATCTTCCCAGATCAACGATATGTATCAATATCACTAGGCATCCTGGGTCGAACAATAACGCGCGATGGCGCACAGTGACAAGCAGTTTTCCGTGGGTCCTCCTTGCCATGTGTCAAATGATTTATGGAATCACTCCCAACTCCTCAAATACCGCTCGCTCCGCATAGGTGGTGCGATGAAAACCATAAACCGCCTTCACTGTTCACTCGGTCACGGTTCCGCTCTTCCACGCAGGGTTCCGTCGCACTTCCTTTTGTTGCGTTCTACCTCTTTCCTTCCAGGTTCCGTTCATGATTCCAAAGGGTTAGTTTGGGTTTGTGCTATCCTTATTACTTAGTTAACTCTGGTCTATCTTCGGCAGGATTTCCAATAAACAATGAACAAATGTAGTTTTCTTCCGACGGGATTTTCACTACCATTAGGATAGAATTAGTTATACGCAAGCTTCCTCTATGAGGGGAATGAAGAACCAATGGACGGGATTTCCTCTCAAACATCAACTCAAGACAATTCAATGTCATTCTGTCTTCAATTCTGTTATAATATATCAACCTTCCATTGCATGTTCGGAGTTCTATCCTATCACAGTTCCACTTCTAACTGTACATTCAAGTTCTTGATTCTGCAAGCAAAACCATCATATCTCCGCAACCATTAATTCCTTCAATGGATTTCTTACTTATCACGGATTCCATCAGGGTGAATTACTATTTACTAGAACATTCACTTATTCTTTTCTATCCGATGGCCTTTTTATCCTACTCTGTCTCTGGACAATTCTGCTTCAATTATGCACTCTTCTTCTGCTGCTACTTTCAATTATGCACTCTTCTTCTGCTGCTACTTTGATTTTCCTCTTTTCATGGTTACAGTTTTAGATGCTCCTTCTTTGCCAATTCTTTTGCCATCAATGACAACATTTCCAACAATCTCCCCCTTTGGCATTGATGGCAATACTCTTCCTCTGATTGTCTTTATAGAAGCCCCCCTTTTTTTTTGCTTTTCCTCCCCCTTTGACATCAATTGCAAAGAGTTGATCAAGATCCTTTGAACCGACAATACCATGCTCCCCCTGAGATCATGTTGTATCTTCGAACAAAATGACTTATAAATGCCAACAACGCATCCTTTTCATATGACCAATGCTCCCCCTTAGCATGTGCATTCAGAGATGCCCAACAACACCTCACAACCAATTTAATCTTCTATATTTAAGTAGATTTGATCTTCTGCATGGCAGAGACTACTCCTAGTTTTTGTCTGAGACATTCGAACGCTTCCCTGGGTAGAAGTTTGGTAAATATATCAGCAACTTGTTCTTTGGAGGGAACATACTCCAATTTCACTTTTTTTTCAAGCACTTGTTCACGTAAGAAGTGATATTTGATGGGAATGTGCTTGGTCTTGGAATGCATAACAGGATTCTTTGAGATATTGATGGCACTTTTTTTATCACACATAATGGATATAGGAGGTGAACATTTGATTTGAAAGTCTTGTAAGGTTTGCATCATCCAGAGAAGTTGAGTGCAACATGATGCGGCAGCCACATATTCTGCTTCCGCTGTAGATAAGGCAATAGAGCTTTGCTTCTTGCTGAACCAAGATACTAACCGGGGCCCCATATAGAATGCACCACCACTGGTGCTTTTCCAATCATCAACATTTCCAGCCCAATCTACATCAGTGTATGCATGAAGAGTAAGATCAGCATTCTTTGGATAACATAGTCCAAAGTCTTGAGTTCCTTGTAGATATTTGAATATTATTTTCACAGCCTGAAGGTGAGACTCTTTTGGATTAGCTTGGAATCGTCCAACAATCCCAACTGAATGCATAATGTTTGGTCTTGTCCCAATGAGATAAAGTAGACTTCCTATCATAGATCTATATTCTGGTTGATTCACCGTGGGGAAATCATCATTATAACTGAGATTACATCCAGTTATCATTGGTGTACTTACAGGTTTGCAATATTCCATGCCATACTTCTTCAAGATTTGCTTAAGATATTTTGCTTGTGATAAGAATATGCCATCTGTTGCTTGTTGCACTTGCAAGCCAAGAAATAATGTTGGTTCCCCAAGTAAAGACATTTCAAATTCTTGTTGCATATCAGAAGCAAATTTCTAACTCATAGACTCTTCATTACTTCCAAAAATGATATCATCAACATATACAACCACAATCAATAGTTTGTTATTTTCAGTTTTTATGTATAAGTTGCTATCAGCAGACCCCTTTGAAAATCCTTGTTGATGAAGATATTTGTCAAGATGATAATACCATGCCCTTGGAGCTTTTTTGAGACCATATAGAGCCTTTTTAAGTCTACAAACAAGATTTTCATCATTTCCCAAAATGAATCCTTCTGGTTGTTCTATATAAGCTTCTTCTAGATCTCCATTGAGAAAAACAGATTTAACATCCATTTGATAAACTTTGATTTGTTGGAAGCTTGAAAAGCAAGAAACATTCTTATGGCTTCAAGTCTAGTTACAGGAGCAAATGTTTCTTCAAAGTCTATACTTTCTTGTTGAGCATACCCTTTGCAAACAAGTCTAGCTTTATTTCTTATAACATCTCCATTCTCATTTAACTTGTTTTTGAATATCCATTTAGTTCCAATGAAATTTTTGTCATGAGGTCTTGGTACTAATTCCCAAGTGTGATTCTTCTCAATTTGATCAAGCTATTCATTCATGGCTTGAATCCAACATTCATCTTTGCAGGCTTGACTGACATTGTGTGGTTCAATAGTGGACAAAAATGCAAGATTGCTAGAAGATCCTACAAGAGTCCTTCTTGTTTGTACACCTAATCCCTTTTCTCCCAAAATTTGAGATTCTGGATGATTCTTTTAAACATATCTGGATGGAGCTTTTTCAGATAAATCATCTTCGGGTTCCTCATTGGGTTCACTGTCTATATCATCCTTATTTGATGTAGAAGGATATATGTCATCATCATCTTCATCTATTGTTTTTTTTCTTCTTTTGGAGCTACAGGAGACTCATCAATAACAACATCAATACATTCAACAATCTTCCAAAGTATTTTATTGTAACATTTATATGCTCTACTCCTAGAGGAGTAACCAAGGAGTATTCCTTCATCTGCTCTGGGTTCAAACTTGCCAAGTTTTTCATCATTATTTTTTATAAAGCATTTTCTTCCAAAAATTCTAAATTGCTTTACAGTGGGAGGATTACCATACCAGAGTTCATATGGAGTTTTATCACTATTTACACGAGCATGTGCCTTGTTGAGAATGTTTACTACTGTATGTGCTTCTTATCCCCAAAATGTGTCAGGTGTTCCAGAATCATCAAGCATAGCTCTAGCCATTTGTTGAAATGTTCTATTCATTCTTTCTACAACACCATTTTGTTGTGGAGTGCCAGCTACAGAAAACTGTCTTTTTATGCCATGTTGTTCACAAAATTCAAGGAATACATCTGATGTATATTCTCCTCCTCGATCAAATCTGAGACACTTGATTTTTAGATCTAATTCATTCTCAACTAGTGCTTTGAAGATCTGAAATTTCTCAAATGCTTCATCTTTGTGTTTAAGCAGCCCAATCCAACACATTCTAGAGAAATCATCAATAAATAGGATATAGTATTGTTCACCACGTGGTGAATTTTTCTTCACAGGTCCACATATGTCAGTATGAATGAGTTCAAGAGGCTTACTTGATGATCCTTCCTTGGCATTAAATTGTACTCTGGTTTTCTTACCGAATTGGCAAGATTTGCATATGATATTTTTAGGTAGAGTAATATTGGGGAGATCACAAACAGCTTTGAGTCTGCTTGATTTGTTGATTTGAGAGAAGCTCAGATGTGCCAACCTTCTATGCCATAGCCAATTTTCTGAAGATTTACTCAAGTAACATTTTTCTTTGCAGTTCTTTAATACATATAGGTTGCTTGAAGTTCTTTTTCCTTTTATAATTGTTTTACCTGTATCAAGATCATGTACCACACATTCTTTTGAACTAAAGACAACTTCAGTTCCTTGATCACACATTTGACTTACACTTAACATGTTATGCTTTAATCCATCCACATACATGACATCATTAGCTTTCACCTTTTCTTTTAGAAAAACATACCCTTTTCCCTTAATGACCGCAGGAGTATCATTTCCAAATGTAACATTATTTTCCTTATCTAGAGCACTATATGCAAGAAGTTTGTTTTTGTCACCTGTCATGTGTCTTGAGAATCCACTATCAATGTACCATTGATTTTCTTCACCTTCTGCAAATAACGCTATGCCACAATTTTCAACCTGTAATTCCTTCTTTTTCCATGTTTTGGAGCTTGAAGGAACATGTTCTTTTGGCTGAACTTTGCTCCTGCATTCAGATTCTTCATGGCCAAAGTTATTGCAATAAGCACATTCAACTTCATTTTGAAGAGGAGAAAAGTTGTTATAGGTATTCTTCTTTGTTCCAATATCAATTCTTTTCTTTCTTGCTTCTCTTGTCATGATGGTTTTATATGCAACACATTGAACAACTTTATGACCAAAATTGTGACATGAGAAACATTGTCCATTGAAGTAGAAATTTCTGCGATCATGAAATCTTCTATTTGAATTTACCTGTTGATTGGTGTTCTTTTGAAAAGTATTCGTGCTGAATTTTCTTGACTTGAACTGCTCATGCTTTACCTGTGAAGAATATTTATCCCCTTTCTGAGTGGCAGAATGTTGTAGACCAGTTGTAGCTGCTTTTAGATAATTTGGTGCTGAAGCCTGAGAAGATTATTCGATATATCCAAGACCTGTCTTTATAAGAGGAGAACATTGTACCTTGATAATCTCATCTAAGGTTTCAGATCCTTTAGAAAATCTAAGATTCAGAGTCTTTACTTTCTCAAGTTCTTTTCTTAGGCTTACTACTTCACACTCTAATTTCTCATTGTGTTTCTCCTTTTCTTCAAGCTGATTTTTCAGAGTTTCTATGGTTATTTTACTCTCTTTTAAGCATATTTTGAGTTGATTGTTTTCATCAAGAAAATCATTGTCTTCTAGAGCATCCTCAAAAGGATCCTTTTATTCTCGAGATTATTTTTCAAATGCCATGAGAATTTTAAGATCTTGTTCACATTCTTCCTCACTATCAGATAACCCATCACTGTCTTCATGAGTATAGTAACTTTTTCTAGTGCTAAACCGATTCTTATTCCTTCTTTCTACTTCCTTTCCTTTTTTATGTGTTTATTTATGAGGAAACTTAGTAGCATAATGACCAAATCTTCCACATCAAAACAATTTAAAGGAAGTTAACCTCTGAACCATCCTGTGCCAAGTTGAAGTTTCTTTACAAAATTTACCTCATCTTCTTCTGAGATATATCTCGATCCTTCTGTTTCTTGTACTTCCTTCCCTTTTGTAGAAGCTCTGAAGACTGCTTCTTTGACTTCAGATGATCATCCTCTTCTCATTTCATATGCAGTTAGTATGCCATGAAGTTGCACCACAGTAAGATTTTGAATATCCTGCTTTTCTTCAATAGCAGAGACTTTTGACTCAAATTTTGTCGTTAGTGATCTTAAAATTTTCTCAACCAAATTAGATTCGGTTATTGTTTCTCCCAGATTTCTCATATGATTTACAATATCATCAAGACATAAAAAGGAATTGGCAATGCTCTCCTCATTATCCATTTTTAGATTCTCATATTGAATTCTGAGAGTTTTGAGTTTAGCACTTTTTACCTTTGCATCACCTTCATAACTCAAAATGATTTTGTCCCATATTGCCTTTGATGTATTCAGCTGCATGACTTTGACAAATTCTGATTCAGTTAGACTTCCCAATAGAGCATTGACCACCTTTGCATTTGTTTCATAATTCTTTCTTTCCGTCGGATCTGTTGGTACTGCAGCTGGATATTGATATCCTTGTTCAACAATTGCCCATACATCTGCTCCCAGAGACTGAAGATAGGATCTCATCCTTGTTTTCCAGAAGATTAAATTGTTTCCGATAAAGAGCAGAGGCCTGATAGATGTTGTTCCATCTTGATTGCTCATCTTGCTTGATCTTCCTTCTAGCGGCTAAGCGTTTTCAGAAGGACCTGCTCTGATACCAATTGTTGGGAAAAATACTGAGAGGGGGGGTGAATCAGTATTTAAGGCTAAACAATTTTTACTTTTTCTTTCTCTTAAAACCATACGCTATTTTACAGAATCCAACGTGTATGTCCAGAGATCTTATTATGTCTTTACTTAGATCATTTCATCATTAATTCATCAGATGTTTAGTAAGCAGTAAATATGAAAAAAAATAACAGAACAAACCATCAAACATAAGCCACAGATATGAACACCAGTATTTAAGGTGGAAACCCAATTTGGGAGAAAACCACCGTTGCTGTTATCTCAGTCTTCAATTTTTATTATAAAGAAAAATTCTTACAATTTATGCTGGCGCAGACTTATACCAGCACGCAGGCACCTACCTGCAGAAAGGCTACAACCTTCTCTCGTTTACCAGCTACCACTGGAAGGGAGCTACAACCCCCTCACTGAAGGCTTCGACCCTTAGCACCACTGCGGACCACGTTCCATCAATTTTCATACTGGATCCACCAGTTTCCACACAACATACCTTGCAGGCCACTAGATTTATTCATTTTCTTTAGTACACTCGCACCAGTTCTTCATGATTTCGTCAGTCGTTCAAACTAGAGATTCATCATCGTCAGATCATTATATCCTTGGGTGCATCATAGATTCATATTTATCAATTAAGAACAGAGTTCGTCCATGCAGATATTCCTTAGAAAAATTTATTCATTCGCCACCCTTACGCATGCACACTTTGTACAATAATCGTCTTCTCCTTATATAGTTTTTTCCTTTAGTAAAACCATGAGTCAAAACCATCCAACCGCTGATGGTATTCCTTCTTTTATTGGAATTTTATTTATCAAATTCATGGAATTTGATAAATAAACATTATCCACAACCTTTGGTAATTTAAAAAATATAATAGAAATTTATATTAATAACTAGCACTTTTAAATAGACCTTAACAATGAGAAATATAAATTAAATTGAGGCCTAGCGCTAACAATCGACCCGATCGAAGGGCTCACGTTCCATCGCGCCGCAACATCCAAATCGACGGATATCGCTTGGGTAACTTTCACGGGCAATAACGCGTGATGGCGCGCCGTACCTGGGTTATCCTTCGCGCACCTTCCGAACACAGCCACCGTCCAATGGCATCTTCCCAGATCAACGATATGTATCAATATTGCTATGCATCCTGGGTCAAACAATAGCATGTGATGGCGCATAGTGACAAGCGGTTTTCCATGGGTCCTCCTTGCCACGTGTCAAATGATTTATGAAATCGCTCCTAACTCCTCAAACACCGCTCACTCCACATAGGTGGTGCGATGAAAACCATAAACCGCCTTCACTGTTCACTCAGTCACGGTTCCGCTCTTCCACGCAGGGTTTCAATACTGGCCAGCGCCCTCTGCTTGTAGATGAAGGAGGCGCCCTTAACCTCTGCTTGTAAATGAAGGTGGTTCTGGGCCATGAAAATTTACCAGTTTGCTGAGACAGTGGTGTCCCTCTCTTACTGTGATTTTCATGCTGGAAAGAGCTGCAAGGTCTTGATGAGTGGTTCTCTGTTTTGCAGATACATCTCAGGCTCATGTTACATTTAGAAGTAGCTGTTCCTCTAACTGTAAATTCAAGCATTTCCTCCTGAGATGAAGTTATATTTCCTGTTCTTTGTAGAATCCATAAAACATTATGAAACACCTAATAGTCAGCTTGAGATTGGGGTTTATGCAGTGCTGAGACCTAGGGATATAAGTGGCGCGACTTAGAGCTGTTTGTCAATTTCATTTGCAGAGTGGGAGGTCAGTCATGGTTGGTCTGTAACAGATGGAGGATTTTTGGCTTTTTGATGATTTCCAAGGGTAAAATGTCTTAAAGCGCCACTTCCTAACATAGGGGAGACATTTGAAACAGATTTGGATTTGCCTTTTAAAGCTGATGGGCAGACCAGTAGGGCTGAAGCTAGGTAGGACAGTGATAATGAGGTTTTGATTTCGACATGGGCGGACTGAAAAGTAGAAGGGCGAAAAAAGTTTTAGGAGGGTTTTGTAGATGACATATTGACATAAGGAAATCAGCTTCTAGAAAACTCAGCTATGGATATAGTCATCACTAACATGTAAAAAATACTGATGGCTAACAGCAGATAATTGTGAAAACCTCCTATGTATTTCAACAAGGTGTCTTGACTTTGTAAGTAAACCCCAAGTAGAAGTGCTCTCCTTCTAAACTCTTGGGTATAATCTTACACATTTTGACCCTTAAGTTGCCTAAAGTTTTGCCAATTCATGATTGCTTTCTGAATATGAGCAAGAGGATAAAACTGTTTCTTAATAGCTGTAATAAATTCATTCCAAGTTAGAGTTATCTTACCATGCTTTTTAATTTCCTCCTTGGTCTTGGCTTCCCACCAAACCAAAGCTACTCCCTCCATTCTCAAAGAGGCTAATTGGATTTTTGTGTCATCATCATGCAAATTCTAAATCCTTATATAGACTTCCAGTTGTCTAATCCAGTTATCCAATTTTTTTGCATTCACATCACCATTAAACATCGGAAACTAAAACTTCACATCAAGCTTTAGCAAAGGATTTTTAAGAGATGTTTTTGTTTTTTGTGACTGATTAACAGAAGTTGAAGAGGATGATGTGGAGGAAGAGGATGACGATGGAGATGAAGGATCACCATTTCCTCCATTCCCTTTCTTAGACTCATCTTTGTCTTTCTTCCCTCCTGAAGAATCTCCTTCTTCTTTTTGGTTTCTAGACCCTTCTCTAGCAATCCTATCATTTCTTTCCTGATAGAGGATCCTAACCATCTCAGTCATGTCCAAGAAATATTTTCTAAAGACTCTTTCTTCTTCCTTGGGATCCATTTCCTCATGTACTTCTCCTTCTCTGGAAGACATGTTTGTGGCTGATTCTAAGGCTAATGAGGATGAAATGGAAGGTGGAGATAATGGAACCCTAGCCCTCCTTGGTTGAGGATTAACTTGTTCTCTAACCAATTGACCTTCCCCTCTTTTCAATTTCAGCCTAGTAAGCATCAAATTTTGCAGAATAACACAATCTTCTTGCACAAATATCACAAAATCTTAAGCAAAACCTAGAGCTCTGATACCAACCTGATCTGAATTTGTGAGAACAAAGTATTTCTTATACAGAGATTGACAGTAGGGGACTTTTACTGGTTATTTCACCTTTACTAGAAAGGATGAAACCATAAGCTTCTGGCCCACAAACTGGCTCTGCCTAAATAAATATAATGTAAGAACTTAAATAGATCTGATCAATGAAAATATTTTTTTTATGTGCAAAGTATTCATTAATCAAAATTCTATGTGTGAATAAGCAAGTTCAAGTATTCTGCAAATGAAGTAATGTGGTTTGAAGTGAAACTAATGAGTTATGATCACTGTATAAGCCCGATTGGGAAAAGTGTACTTATGAAAAATTACTATTTAATGTAGCAAAATCTGAAATATAACAGCAAAAATGCACAGCATAAAAGTAAGCATTTGTTTAAGTAGTTCACCCCTCTCTTGGGCTACCTCTGCTGGGTCCAAAAGCCTCTAATTAGGCTTTTCCCTCTTTCATTAATGCTCAAATTATGAATTACATTGTGTAGAAATCCTCAAAAGGAAAAATAAGCTGCAAATTCAGAAACAAAGGACTGAAATCAGTATAAATTGACTATTCATTCACCTCCAATGGATGAGTATAGTCCAACACAGCTGATATTTTATTAGGCCCTGGTGGCTCCACAACCAAAATCGCTGGACAAATCACTTATATAGTGCCCTGATGGCTCTACAACCTGTCCCAACAGCTCCAGAATGCTTCAATACCCCCAAATCAAAAAAAAAATCGTCCCAAATGGACTTTCCTAGCCAAAGTTATGGCTCATTTACCCAGACTGCCAGTTTGGCCTAGAATAACTCCAGCTAAGTCTGGCTAACTGCTAGATAGCACCGACAAATCTGGGGCGGTTGCTAAATTTGAGGGGTCCGTCGAAACTTCTGCCAGTCGTGGGGCTAAAGATTAGTTCCACGTGACCGGACCGAACGGAAATAGTTGAAATAGCTTTGAGTTTTTTAATGTGGAATATTAAAGTTTTAAACCATATGTATTAACCCCCGAGCTATAAATACGTGACCATACTCAAATTGAATGCGCGCTCGTTGGGTTTTGCGCCACGGTTCTGGCGGTTTGGTCATATTGTGGAGGGGGCTGGCCCCCTTTCGGGCCCCGCCCAAACAACAACAACGTTTAAATAGAAATCCGTTGCAATACATGAAAAGAACCAATGGCATGGTCCATTGGTCAAGCTGCTCCGTTTTTGTCCGCCCGACCTGGTTTCAAATCCTGCCCGGGACCAAATAAAATTTTTGAAACGCAATGAAATTTCATTCCACCTTGGGGCCACGTGGTGGCCTCTGCGCTGGCCACGTGGCGCCCTGTGATTGGCCATCTGTGGAATATTTCGTAGAATATTCTGTGGAATATTCCACAGAATATTCCCAGAATATTTAGTGGAATATTCTTTTTTTAATAAAAATAATTTTTATAAAGTCAAATTTGGCCATCCTTTTACTGAAATTGGAAAACTTCAAAGCTGAATGTCTTCCTCATATGGCGTCGGTTTTCAATGCCGTTCACGTCTACAGGATCGTTTTCCGAGCTCTTTCCAGTCGATCTAGTTCGGACCAATTCTAACTTCATTTTTTAGCATTTTTCTACAAGGGACTTGATCTCCTGATCACACCTCCCAAATGGGAAGCTTTTGGACCCCAAAAGCTCTTTGATTACTGAAACTGATGATGTGGAGACTGATTCTCCACTCTTCCATCCTTGAATAACTGAAATCTACCCGATTTCATCAAATGAAGCTTTTGAGAAAATGATAAACTGTCTTTGGAATCAACTGATCGACCATTGCTAAGATTGACGGAGTCATGACGCAAATGATTAAAATTTGCAGAACAACAATTGTAATCTGCGGAAAAATAAAAATTTCTACACTGATCAAACTTCCCAAAAGACTTAAAATAACTTTCACCTTGCAAACTATTCCCATGGTGAATTGTACCATTCTGAAACCAACTTTTTCCCATGCTGAATTGTGTGTCCTTCTTGCTTGCACTGCTTTTCTTTGACACTTCATTCACTGCATTGGCTGACCCAAAAGGTAATTTGCACAACATAACATCATCTTCTTTCAAATAAAAATTGTTATCAAACTGAGACATATCATTAGCAACATCATAAAAAGGCGAATGCTCAAAATCTGGTCGTTTCAACATTAACAAAGTTAGACTTTGACTTGCATTAACCAGTCTTTTCAATTGACTTGCATGGAGTAAAGAAGATTCCAGCTTCTTCTTGTGAGCTCTCACAATGTACTCTTTACCATCTTTGAACAACTGATACTTTTTTTCATGGTGATGAAATATGGCCTTCCTGTCAAATAAGTAAGGACTTCCCAAAACAATACTGAAATATCAAGCGACACCACATCAAGTTCAACTGTGTGAATAAAGTGTGCAGTTATTGCAAAGCGCAATATGCAATTTCTTGAGACTTGCAAATTGGCATCCTTGCATATCCATCCAAGTGGATAAGGCTTCGGATGTGGAATGGTCTCAAGTTTAAGTTGCTTGACCAAGTCTTCAGATATAAGATTCGCTTGTGACCCAATATCAAACAATGTGTCAATTTTGGTATGTTTTGAAATTACCCTCACATGGAAAAGCTCTATCCTCCTCTTTTCTTCTCTCAGTATCTTTGTGACAATTCAAAGAGCTAGAACTAGGAATTTTTTCTTGCACTAGTTATTTCCCCTTAATGTTCTTTAAAACCATGGCTATGCTTTTTGTCTCATCTCCTGAGTCTGAACCTAAGTCTTGCTCAACTGTTGCTACAATTTTATCCTTTTCTTTGGTCTTGTTTTTGTTCTTGTATTTTTCTGGTTTCAGTTCAGGATGAAGCTTCCAACAATGATCTTCATCATGACTTCTTTGAACAGTTCTTGCAAAAGAACTTTCCTTTGTCTTTTCTTGAATTTTCAACTCTTCTCTTTCCTTTATTTTTGAAATTACTATCCTCATCAAAAGTATTATTTCCTCTAGCTTCTAAATGTGTAGCCTGCACACAGACTTCATCTAAGCTATTAGGATTGAACATTAGAATAGTATGTTGTAGATAATTGTGCAAACCTCCTATGTATTTTAACAAGGTGTCTTGACTTTGTAAGTCTACCCCAAGTAGAAGTGCTCTCCTTCTAAACTCTTGGGTATAATCTTGCACATTTTGAACCTTAAGTTGCCTAAAATTTTTCCAATTCATGATTGCTTTCTGAATATGAGCAAGAGGATAAAATTTTTTCTTAATAGATGTAATAAACTAATTCCAAGTTAGAGTTATCTTACCATGCTTTTTAATTTCCTCCTTGGTCTTGGATTCCCACCAAACCAAAACTGCTCCATCCATTCTCAAAGAGGCTAATTGGATTTTTGTGTCATCATCATGCAAATTCTAAATCCTTAGATAGACTTCCAGCTGTCTAATCCAGTTATCCAGTTTTTCTGCATTCACATCACCATTAAAAATCGGCAACTCAAACTTCACATCAAGCTTTAACAAAGGATTTTTAAGAGATGTTTTTGTTTTATGTGACTGATTAACAGAAGTTGAAGAGGATGATGTGGAGGAAGAGGATGACGATTGTTTCGGGGAAAATCACCCTAGAGGTTCGTTGGGTTACAACCTCCACAGAGCAGGGCATGCTACTTAAGAAGGACTCACACAACCATACATGGTCATGAAAAACTAAATAGAGCAGATCGAGGAACTTACCCGTAGGTCCTACGGTTGAAGTAGATCCCGCGGGGTCCAAACCCCCAGCAACCGTCCTTCCTTCTTAACCTGAAAGACAAGAAGAAACAAGCACAAAGAACTGGTTGTACAGCATATATCTACTCTAAATGTTAGTGAAATCCATATGAAACATTAGATAAACCATAATAAATGCTTAAATAACAATATTCTCATATATGCAAGCGGACACTAACACGTATATTTCGGGAACAAGATGGTTCTTCTGTATTATAATAGCATGTACAGAAACAATGAGTGGAGAGATCACCTGAATCCTTCCACGATCTTCGAGCATACCGTCGTATGGATCCGTCCCACCCTTGCCTCACTAAGATTCCTTCTGAACTGGTGCATACGAGATGACATATAGGGAGATGAGCATCTCCAGGAAACAAGGGTTTCCTGTAATGAACTGGGAAGTGCAGGAGGCACGGGAATTCAGACTTGGATAGGGAATACCAACAGAGTATAATATCAATAATTTCTCTCTCTCCCTTAGGCCATACACATGAGGGGATTTTATACTCCATCAAAGTAGTTTCAACAGTTGGAAACAGTTGGCCACGTGCTGGGGTGGTTGAACTACCGGAGTAACCATCAACCCAGCCTGAAAATAGGGATTTTTATATATTTTTTAATGATTTTAATGGCATATGCGGAAAATTGCATGTGGACTCGCGTATACACGCGGAAAAGTCTGGGCATAACCGCGTATGGGGATTTTTACACTGTTTTTTAGTGAATTTGGTCCAAGTCTCTAGGAATGGGTGCCCAAAGCCATAAAAGCAATCATGAATCATATGAAGGTGAGAAATGATACTATAACAGATGCCCGCTAATATATGAGGTCAAAAGGGGTACATGATGGCCGAAATGTATTATGCACATAGAAAGAGCTTCGCAAGGAAGAGGGGACTTCACCAGATTTCAGCCTGCCAAAAACCAATGAAAGAAAATAGAGAGTCAACTCATGCTGAGGCGGGCATACCCATGCTCAGTCAAAAATACATCATATAGAAAGTACTGAATAGATCCAACATGTATACAAGTATAGATGAACTGAAAGTACACAATGAATCATCTGAGCATGGCCCGGAAATGTAAGTCTGAATCAATGTCCAAGTATCACATATAGAAAGCTGATCAAGGATGGTGCAACTGGATGTCTGATCATATAAGTAACTGAATCTCCAAGTACCGAATCATAAGTGGTGGAACAAACGGTACAATCACGCAACTCAGGAGCCAACATACAGGATGCTGCTGTACTGAACTGCAACATATAAGGGTGGATGGCATCACTGGTAGAAATTGAATGGACTGTCAAAAGTGAACCGAGAAATGCTGATGCAACTCGAGGTCTTCACCAATCACTATGGCACAATTCTACACAATGGGAATAAATGAGCTGAAGTCGACCATGTGAGAAATCGTTGGATTACCGGTCAATGATGTATACCATTAACCAACGCGAGACAACCCACCAATAATGAAAATGAGTGTCAATGTGCCCCAGTACAATCTAACAAGTGCGAATGAATGAGTTGAAGTCAAACACTTGAAAGAATCTACCAATCAGGAGGCAATGATGAATCCCCACTGTCGATAGCGAAGAGTCTGCCACTGATGACTGCAAACCCTAAGGTACTGACAAAAAGACTCTAGACCTTATTCCCAGAGCAATGAGTCGGAGTCGATGGGAAAAGATCTGTTGGAAGGAAGGCATTAAGGAATCCCACATCAGTCCAGCGCGAGTGTAACCCGCAGGCCAAGATTTGGAAGGAATCGGACGAAGTAGAGTGATGGAACAAAAACCGAAGTACGTTTCCGACATGCACAAGATGAAGCTAGCGCACAGAAGAAACCCTCTGAACTAACCAATAATGAAAACTGACACAGAGGCGAGAAATCCACCGATAGGTTCAAATGGAAATCAAGGTACTGCACGAATCCCAAGTGTGATAATGTGTGCTGACGTCGAACATAGGGGAAACCACTCAGTCAAAGACCCATAATGATGATCAAATGTTGAGCACAAGGTCACCTATCAATGATGGAAATAGGGCCAGGGTGCAGCTCTAGGTTTGCTCTCAGAGCAATGTGTCGTAGTCGATAAGAGACAAACCTGCCGGCAAGAAGTCAATGGGGACCTTCCCAAACCAGCACGAGCAGAAGACCAAAACATCTGATGTGATAGAACAAGATACTGACAAGACCGGGAAGGCCGACTGAATAATGAGTCAAGAGACACTGCAGAATGGCCGACTCTGGTTAGACTTCCCTTGAAAAAAAGCACGATTCGTGATGACCATGGCAGTAAAAAGTGACACTGTACAAGTCTGTTATGCAGGAGGTAGAACAAACTCTCCATATGATTGGAAGAGATAACCAACCGGGGGAGGACCGACAAGTGAAACATGTTAAAGGCTGAACCTAGGTCAAAAACTAAAACCATCCCAAATGTAGGAAATATATATAAGTATATGTGCTTTGTTCAAGGGTGACAAACTAACTCTGTACTGCCATCAAAACAACGAAGATACATCTCGTTCCCGCTCTTTTTGTTATATTTGATTTTTTTGACTTATATAATTTTTTGGATTTTTTCAAATATGTATGAAAAAATGAAAAACAAACATGTTTTTGATTGGATTCATAATGACTGACAATGTAAATATGATCATGATACAGATATTGGACAATTCGACCTGAGGGTTTCCCGCGCCACAAGCGTCGCAGGGGCGAAGCAGATCCAGTGGATTCAGACAGGACCGTCCAGGCTGTACAGAGGAACTTGGAGGGGTTAACCCGCCAAATACCTATGGCTGCGGTGGAAGATCTGCCAGAAGCTGTCCAGAGATGGGTGGTAGGAGTGCCCCGAGACTGGGTACGGTTATTCCGCCGAGTTGCCACCGTGATCATGTTCTATAGGAACACGACTTCTGGGCAGGGACCTCAGGATTAGATATATATTATGTATCAGATGACTGTATATTTTTGAGACTGAACATGATCGGGCATAAGCCCAAGTTTTGTATGACCTTATGGATCCAAATTTTGTAAAGTTTTTTGAACACTCTGATGATATATATACAGCGATATTTGATGTGATGTGATAAATGTACCAAAATGTATGATGTTTTTGATGATTAAATTTTATTGTATGGAATGATTAATATGCCAATCCAATGCCTGATTAGCTAATGAGTCAACCAACCAATTGTTAGCTCGAGGAATATGAATGAAAGTTAAAAATTGAAATGATCTTTGTAACAAACGTACCCTCAAGACCAACCGTAATAAAAATGGATCTCGAACCCGATAAGTATTGTTCAACTGCGACACCACCAGCTGAGAGTCCAAGAAAACTACCAACGAATCAACACCCAAAGATATTGCCTCCGAGAGTAGATAAACAATTGCAGTGTATTCTGCTATATTATTGGAAGCAGGACCAATGCAGACCCCTCTTGATACTAATAGCTGACCAGAAGGATAATGAAGCACCCAAGCCATGGAAGCAAAGTTCTGGGTGTGTCCACTAGCACCATCGGCGAAACCAAAATGACTCATGACATCCGACACAACCCACAAAAGCAGATCAAAAACATCACCAACTCATCAAAGATCGAAAATCTACCAGATATGTACAAAACAAAAAAATTCTATATACAAAAGCAACATGCCACGCCGAAGCCTAGGCATAATACTTCTTCAAATAGAGCCCATTTCGGGGCTCCGGAAACTTGTTCCCTTCGAAATCAACCAAGGTATACGCTCCTTTCTTAAGGAATTTTTTAACGATGAAGGGGCCATACCACATAGACTTAAACTTTCCTGCTCCCAGGGCATATTTTTCTTGGGCATAGACCAAAACAAGGTCACCTTCCGAAAAAACCCTGGTTTTGACCACCTTATCGTACTGAACTTTAACTCGGTTTTTATGCACTTCATTCATCGTGGCGGCATCCCGACGCTGCTCATCGAGATGTTCCAGATGAAGGAGCCATTCTTCAACACTAGAAGTGTCAGGAAGAAGTTCAACAACTAACTTAAGAGAAGGAATCTCGCATTCAATGGGAAATACGGATTCCAACCCATGCACTAGCTGAAACGGAGTAAAGCCAGTTGCAGTTTTCACTGACGTCCTGTATGCCCAAAGTGCAGGATATAGCATAACATGCCAGTTGGATCTAGCTTTATCAATTGTCCTTTGAAGAATTGTCTTCAAGTATTTATTCACGGCTTCCACTTGCCCATTGGCTTGAGGATAATACGGAGATGAATGCTCCTGCCGGAAACCCAATTTGAGAGCCAACTTAGCCATCATACTATTCTGAAAATGACTACCATGATCAGTGACAATCTCACTAGGAATACCAAAACGAGCGATAACCTGGTTGAAAAGAAAAAGAGCGGCAGTCTCACCATCGTTCCCAAAAGTAGGCATAGCCTCGACCCACTTTGTAAAGTAGTGTATTGCTACAATAATATACTTTTGACCTTTAGCCGAAGGCGGGTTACAAGTAGTATAATCAATTCCCCACTTTGTAAAAGGATCGACAGTAATGACTGGAAAAAGCAGAGCTGGATGAGCGCGCATTTTTCGAGTATAGACTTGACACGGATGACACTTTTTGACCGATTCGATACAATCCTTGAGAATTGAAGGCCAAAAGTACCCAGCACGCAAGATTTTTTGGGCTGTAGCAAGCCCAGATAAATGACCCCCACAAGCTCCACTATGGGAATCATTCAGCACAGCCTCATCTTCTTCGAGAGTTAAGAAGCATCTCAGGATTGAATCAACCCCTCGACGGTATAAAGCATCACCAATAATCAAATAATTCTTGGCTAAGTGACGCAGCTTACGATGCTCATCTTTCGAAAAAGTAGATGGAAACTTCGCAGTCTGAAGATACATAATTATATCTCCATACCAAGGATCCTGTGAAGAGATAAGAAACAAATGTTCATCCGGAAATGATTCATCATAGATCATCTCTTCCCCACAGGGCAACTCGGAGATCAATTCCGCGAAAACTAATGATTTCTTGGATTTGGAAGACATAAACTCAAGATCAAATTCCTGCAAAATCACAATCCATCTATTGTATTTGCCCCCAATCACTCGCCTACTGAGGACACACTGAAATGGATTAGCTGCTGCCAAAACATAATTTTTTCGAAGAATAATGTAATGTCGGAGTTACTGCACAGCATGAACTGCTGCTAAAGCTAACTTTTCTATCGGAGTGTATCGGAGTTCAGGTCCTACCAAGCCTCGACTAAGGTAGTAAATAACATGCTCTGCAAGAGAATCATCCTCCTGAACCAGAACCATACCAATAGTAGATTCTGCTGCTGCCAGATATAAAAGGAAATCCCTACTATAATCAGGTGGACTCAATAAAGGAGCAGAGGTCAATGGTTTCTTCAAAGCATCGAATGAGCGTTGAGCGTAGTCGTCCTAAAGAAAAGGAACTCCCTTCTTCAACAATCTCATAAATCCCTTTGTAACTTCAACATAATTTATGATAAATCTCCGAAGAAAATTAGACTTTCCTTGTAGACTTTGAAGCTGACGGATAGAGGACGGGGGAGGCAACCGAAGTATTGCCTCAACCTTGAAGGGATCTACCCTAATCCCTTCCCTAGACACAATGAATCCCAATAACCGGCCGGATGTAACCGCGAAAACGCACTTGTTCGGATTCAATCTAATCTTATAGAAATGACATCTTTCAAATATTTGCCGGAGGTGAGCAGGATGATCCATCCTCTTTCAAGAATGAGCAGCTAAATCATCTAAGTATGCCTCGATAATCTTTTTGATGTCATGGAAGGCATATGACATGGCCCGCTGAAAGGTAGCCCCAGCATTTTTAAGACCAAAAGGCATCTTCTTGTATGCAAATGTACCCCAGGGACAAATAAAGGCAGTCTTATGCTGATCTTTAGGACGGATAGTAATCTGATTATATCCGGAGAAACCGTCCATGAAGGAGAAAATCTCATTACCGACACACTCGTCAATGATCTGATTGATAAATGGTGTGGGGTAATTATATTTAGGACATGCTTTATTTAGGTCTCTGAAATCGATGAAAACTCGAATCGTTCCTTGCTTTTTATCTGCCAAAACAGGGTTTGAAACCCATTCAGTCAAAGGAACAGGGAAAATGAATCCCGCCTTAAGCAGCTTCTCAACCTCAGATTTGATAGCTGCTGCCTTCCTAGGATTGACCGGACGAAGTTTTTGCCTCACAGGCTTAGCGTTTTCGTAAGTCTTGATCTCATGCTGGACAATAGATGGATCTATACCAGGCATTTCCTCATAAGACCAAGTGAATACATCCCTATACTCTTTAAAGAGCTCGGTGTAAATTTGAATCTCTTCACGGGAACATTCAGCTCCGATGAAGACATTCTCAATAATATTGGGATCCCTGGAAATGTTCATCGGGATAGTAGGATAAATCACAGCCATGTTCCCTTCAGCATAAACCTGTGTTGGTGCTAAAGGGTTCAAGACTGGGTGAACGGGACCAGGAGACGGAGGACTTGGAAAGCTCATTTCAACTTCGCTCAAGTCAAGTAAAAAATAAGACCGATGATGCAAATCATCCCACGGTCTATCTATACCAGTCATGGCTTCCAGGATGGCCTCTTCAGATGGAAGAGTGGTATCAAGGCAATCCTGGGCAGAAGAAGAACTAAGTGTCCAAGCTGGAGCCACATCTCCATCCAACTCTTCCGGTGAAAGAGGAGCTGGACTGGATTCTGCAGAGTCAACAATAGACTGATAAGCAATCTCAGCTGCAGACATCGGAAATGCCATTCCACCCACTTGACCTTCCGCTAATGTGGCTGTAGGGGAAGGTAAGGTCCAAGGGTCCAAAAAATAATGAGTTCTAAAGAACTCTCTTTGAAGAGGAGCCTTGGAGGATGAAATAGCATTTATATGCACCGTAGGAGGAGGAATATCGAAAGTACCCATCAAGGAAGAATACATTCCAACTCCTAAATTCTCAACAGGCACCTTAGTATTATCCAACTTAGGAATAGATGAGTCAGTAGACGCATTCGGGTCTACAGGAGGACAGTCCAGTTGATCCACTGTAACAATCCTCCCTTCGTGGGGGAAACATACAATCCGAAATAATGAGGATGCAATGGCATCCATCTCATAAATCCAGTTTCTCCCCAACAGAAGGTTGTAGTTCAAGCTTGCGTCAACTACCTCAACCTCTATATTGACAGTTTTGCCCCCAACACAGATGGGCAAAGCTGGGACAATACCATGGGGTCTGTGAGAATGACCATCGAACGCAGTCAGAAGAGTGGTAGATGGAACAGCTTTGGGAGATCCAATTGTCTTCCAACATGTGAGAGACATCACGCATGTGGAAGCACCCTCATCAACAACCGTTTGAAAGATATTGCACTTCCGAGACGATGATTTAATATGAAAAGCCATGTGATGGGGGAGTCTCTTCTTAAAATTAGTCATATCAAAAGTAATCAGAAGAGAATTTTTTGGATCAATAGCCCCAATGGCAGTGAGTAAAGCACTGCGCTGAGCCGGACAAGACTGGAGTACATCTAAAGCTGACATAGCACAAGGACTCTGCGCCAGATCTTCCACAATCGAGTAGTTATGGGCAGCCCTAGCATTTGGATTAATCGTTGATCACTTAGAAGATGCTTTGGGCATCTGAGGCATAGACTCAACAGTAGGCTTCGTAATGTGAAGCGGCTCAGTAGCATCAGGAGTATCCTTAGCTTTTGAAGACTCTTCTCCGCCATAATCACAGGATCTCATAGCAATATCCGCGTGAGAACTCATCATGAAAATGTTCGATGGAATTTCCCCTTCCTGGGTGCTCCCAGAGGAAGCCCCAGGATTTTGGTTCGCGCCAACAACTAATTGTTGCCCTTGGGGAAAAGGGTTTGTTAACACAGCCTGGGAACTAGAAGAACCCTGCTGAGCTAACAAGCACTGCGCATCCTGAATTTTAGGGCAAAGGTGTGTGAGATGGTTTCCACTACACAACTTTCATGGAAACTTCACTTTCTTCTTATCCTTTGGACCCTCACCAACATGCTCGTTGGTTTTATTCGCATTACCCTTCCCATTCTTACCCTTCTTCTTGTTATTTCATCCCTTCTTCTTCCCATCGGATTGTTGATTTCCTTTGGGATCAAAAGCTTGGAAAACATTTATGGACAAAGACTGGGAAGGTGATGACTCATTAGGCACAGCCTGACCAGAAGGAGCAGATTGTAAAGACAACTGCTGCAATTGAGTAAGCAGGTTAGCTGCACCACTATTGATCGATCCAATCAGTCCGTCACTATGAGGACCGGGCTTAGTTTTAGATAAACCTAATTTGGAGCAAGGAGCATTGGGAAGATATTTATGGAGGACCCCAGACTGAGAATAGATCAGTTCCAGCTGCTGGGCCCTAAGAATGGCCTGCTCCTCGGAAAATACCCCAAAAAGGGATACATCTTTCGAAATATCTGACTGCAAGGATTTGAGAAACCATTCCAAAAGGAATTCACCTGGAATATGAGCTTTAATAAGCCTCTTCCTTCTCCTCCATTCCTGAATGTGATCAGAAATGTGGGTTGCTTCGTCCTGCTTAAAATTAGCTAGAGTTCAGTCCCAGCGTCATATCGGACAGGCAACTGAAAATGGTTCAGAAATGTAACAGCCAGTTCTCAAAATGTAGCAAAACTGCCCTCAGTTCGCTCAATATACCATTTGGCAGCATTTCCAGTTAGGGTGCGTTGAAATAATCTCAACCTAATCGAATCATTGATCAGGGAGTTCGAAGAACACCATAAATGGAAGGTAGTGATGTGGTCAGCCAGATCTTCTCCATTCTTTCCTTCAAACTTTGGAATGTCTGAAGGAAGTTTGGTGGGAACCGGAGGCCACCCCGGACCATAACGAATTGGATCATTAGTCAACTTCGACAGATTTGGCAAGTTTAACGTTGCCAGAAAAGGTAAGCGAGGCAGAGCCTGAGGATTCCATCCTTGATGAGATGGATTCCCAACATTCTGAAAAGAATACCCTGGATTTGATGAGGCACCAGGTTGCCAAAAAGGACTCGTAGAAAAAGGAGAAGAACCTCCTCCCAATGCAGAGTTACCAAAGCCCAGACCAGTTCCCCCCACTGAAGTATGAAATGAAGAGGAAAGCCCCTGATAGGGGTTCCAGGCATTAGAAAGAGGAGAAAAGGTCTGATAAGCACTTGACGAAGGGAAAGAAGTATTGCCTTGATTACCTGCATAAAACTGATTCGCTGCCCCCGCTGTAGTGAATACAGGGTTCCAACCTGTAAAAGTAGTCGAACTTTGACCTCCAGACCAAGGGTTGAAGCTCTGGGTCTGAGAAATAAATGGAAAGGACCCTAAAGAAGGATTGGAACTAGGAATGTGCCCAGTTCCAAAGGGGAACCCCTGAAAAGAAGCTGATCCACTAGCCATGGAAGACATGGGTGTAGATCCAGCTGCAGTAGCGGAAAAGGAAAAAGAAGGAATCCCACTAGTGGGCATTCCAAAACAGAAGAGACCAGATTGAGAAGCCTGTGCTTGGGTGAAACCAGAGCCAAACACGGTAGCACTAGAGGCAATCGAAGATAAAGCAATAGTGCCCCCTCCTTCAACAGAAGCATGAGTCTGAACGTCTGCAGCACTCACAGCAGAAGCCGCGTTCCCAGTCGTGGCCATTGAAAGGTATGAATGATACAGAAGATCTTCCATTGAATAAGCAAGTTCAAGTATTCTGCAGATGAAGTAATGTGGTTTGAAGTGAAACTAATGAGTTATGATCACTGTATAAGCCCGATTGGGAAAAGTGTACTTATGAAAAATTATTGTTTAATGTAGTAGAATCTGAAATATAACAGCAAAAATACACAGCATAACAGTAAGCATTTGTTTAAGCAGTTCACCCCTCTCTTGGGCTACCTCTGCTGGGTCCAAAAGCCTCTAATTAGGCTTTTCCCTCTTTCATTAATGCTCAAATTATGAATTACACTATGTAGAAAGCCTCAAAAGGAAAAATAAGCTGCAAATTCAGAAACAGAGGACTGAAATCAGTATAAATCGACTATTCATTCACCTCCAATGGATGAGTATAGTCCAACACAGCTGATCTTTCATTAGGCCCTGGTGGCTCCACAACCAAAATCACTGGTAAAATCACTTATAGAGCACCCTGATGGCTCTGCAACCTGTCCCAATAGCTCCAGAATGCTTCAATACCCCAAAATCAAAAAAGAAATTCGTCCCAAATGGACTTTCCTAGCCAAAGTTATGGCTCATTTACCCAGACTGCCAGTTTGGCCTAGAATAACTCCAGCTAAGTCTGGCTAACTGCCAGATAGCGCCGAAAAAATTTGGGGTGGTTGCTAAATTTGAGGGGTCCGCTGAAACTTCTGCCAGTCGTGGGGCTAAATATTAGGTCCACATGACCGGACCGAACGGAAATAGTTGAAATAACTTTGAGTTTTTTAATGCAAAATATTAAAGTTTTAAACCATATGTATTAACCCCCGAGCTATAAATACATGACCATACTCAAATTGAATGCGCGCCCGTTGAGTTTTATGCCACGGTTCTGGTGGTTGGGTCATATCATGGAGGGGGTTGGCCCCCTTTCGGGCCCTGCCCAAACAACAACAACGTTTAAATAGAAATCCATTGCAATACATGACAAGAACCAATGTCGTGGTCCGTTGGTCAAGCCGCTTTGTTTGTGTCTGCCTGACCCAGTTTCAAATCCTGCCCGTGACCAAATAAAATTTTTGAAACGCAATGAAATTTTGTTCCACCTTGGGGCCATGTGGAAGCCTCCGGGCTGGCCACGTGGAGCCTTGTGATTAGCCATCTACAGAATATTCTGTAGAATATTCTATGGAATATTCCATGAAATATTCCCAGAATATTTTGTGGAATATTCTTTTTTTAATAAAAATAATTTTTATAAAGTCAAATTTGGCCATCCTTTTACTGAAATTGGAAAACTTCAAAGCTGAATATCTTCCTCATATGGCATCGGTTTTCAGTGTCATTCGCCTCTACAGGATCGTTTTTTCGAGCTCTTTCTAGTCGATCTAGTTCGGACTAATTCTAAGCAACTTCATTTTTGAGCATTTTTCTACAAGGGACTTGATCTCCTGATCAGAGAGGAAGTGATCTCTACATTTCTTTGGGGTTCAAATATGTTCACCTTCCCTCCTTTATGGTTTGGCCTCATAGGCCCTTGGCCTCTTTCATTGCTGCTACTGTTTTCTGCTCCCAACATGGTGATTGGGGTTTTTAGTGGAAAAATTAGGTTTGCTTGTGACACTTAGGTAGGAGGAGTGAAATGGAAATGATGGTGAGGGAAACCTTTGAGAATGAGTGGTATGGAGGCAAGTATATGACTGAGTGCCAAATGACATTCAATTTCTCATAGGTCAAAAATAGAGGTTTTCTTGTTAAGAAGACCTAGGGCTTGCAAACACTAGGGTTTAATCATTTTTTAATCACTGAATCATGAAAATACTTGGAGGATAAGGAGGAAAAGGCTACCTACCACTTTAGCTTGCTTGCAAGGTTTTGAAAATAGTCTCGAGGGCTTCCCTTGAGCTGGTGGCAATTTTTGTGCAATTTGGATGACCTTTTGCATTAGGGCAGTGCTGGGCCTGTCGTGTGCCTCTAATCATAGCATTGGGCGAGTCAGGTCTTGTTGTGTGTGTAGCAATGCCGTCTCATGTAGGTCTGTCATCCTTTGGGCATAGTGTTGGGCCTGTCGGGTGCTCTGTGCGCACAACATCGGGCAGAAAAACTGGTGTCAGGTCGGCCTATGGGCGCAGCACTAGGCCTAGGCGTGTTTTTTTTTCTTGAGCACAACACTAGTTTATTCGCGCAGTGTTGCCTGCTATGAGCGCAACGCAGAGTAAAAACTGCACTGTGAAGACCCCTATTCACACAACGCCAGGGTCTGTGAGTGCAGCGCCAGGTTATTCATGCAGCGTCAATGACTTGCCCCAGATTTTATCAAAATCTCATGATTTTATCCTGGAAGCTCATTTCTCTCCTTGCAAATGATAAATGAGCTAAACAATGATAACTAAGATGCCTTTATACCTTTGAAAAATAAGTTAAAATAAAAAAACCCAGCTTTGCTAAGTTTTTTTCAGTTTATCACTTTGACTGATATCTTTTTTGTTGAGAATGCAGCAAGATGATGGAGCTTAGTGAAATAAAGTCGCCTTCACTAAGTGGGCCCGCAGGCAAATTCTGGCGCAAAGTCTATTTTTAGACTATGTCTATTTTTAGACATACGGAGCATGATTCGGGGATTCCAGTTGGAGATTCTTGAAGTATGCGACATGTAGGTAAAAGTAGATGAGACTCATATTTTTAGGTCGAAGGCTATTTTTAGACTGCCTCTCCTAAAAATATGGAAGTCAAATATTATTTACCCTTAATAATATTTAGACTATAAACAGCAGTTTACTCTCTTGGAGCACTTCTACTGAAATAAGTGAGGTGGCTCATGCATCCGACAGAGGAATCACGTGGTTCCCAAGGGTTTGATGGCATCATGCATGGTTGACTTCAGTTAGGACTTCAGTGGCAGAAGTTTGGTGGAGTTAATGAGACAGCTAGTGGAGTTGTGTTCTGTTTATTTTAGTTGAACTAGTTGAGATTAGTTTAACTAGATAATCAATTAGTTATGAGTGGATTGAATTAAATATTATTTAATTCATTAATTAGTAACTCATTAGTCAACTCAAGAACACATCAGTTCACTACAGTGCATGATCAGTTCAGTGGAGACCAGTGAAAGAGGTAGATGAAAGGGTGAGTAAAGCTATCAGTTGGAGGATCAGTTTTGCATGAGATTTGCACCACACTTGGAGGAATTGTCCATGACAATTGCGCAGTCAAGCCAAGGAGATTCGAACCTTGGATCTCTACATAACCAGGCCATGATTGCGCAATAGAGGCAAGGCAATTAGCAGTGAGTTTTGAACCAGTAACCTGTTCAAAACTGAGCTAGATTGTGTGTGACTTTATGAGAAAGTACCGAGTACTTGTGAGGAGTATTGTACTTGTTTTGTTACATGATTTCTCCATTATAATATACACAATAGCTGCGGGGTTTTCAGCTATAGGCTTTCCCCATACATACTGAGTTAATGTGTGATTGATTTGATGTGCGATCGCTTCTATTATTTCTGCATGTGACAATTAATTGTAGATGAGATTATGTGTTATGCATGAAATTCGAAATTGATGTGTAATCGGGTTAATCTCCATTGAATAAGTGATTTATTCAACTAATTTCTACATGGTATCGGAGCAAGATTAATTGTCGAGATCTATTACGGTGATTGCAAACTTATTTCCTCGGACAGAGTCTGCATACGGGCCAGGAAGCCTCCGGATTCATCTTTCTTCGGAAAGTGAAAGGTCTGGTAAAAGCCCCTTGCAGTCAATATCTGATTTGGAAATAATTTGTTCTCAAGTGTAGATCGGAAGCGATAGAGCTTGGAGTTTGGAATTCGAATTTTGCAGCAGCTGTGTTTTCTTGGTGCCGGTGTTGAAAATGTCTTTCAACGGTTTGCGACTCGAATATGCTCTTGAAGGCAGTTCGAATTATGTTGCATGGAAGGATCGCATGGAAGTAGTATTAGAAGATAATGGTCTCAAGGAGTTCATAGATACGGATGTCCAAAAGCCCACTGATCCTGCTGAAGTCGATGCATGGCAAAAGAAGATGGCGAAATGTCGAAGGATCCTATTGGAGGGCGTCAAGGATCATATTGTATCCAGCCTGCATGGAAAGGCTACTCCATATTTAATGTGGAAAGCTTTGACGGATCTATTCCAGAGTAAGAGTTACCAAAGGAAGCTGGCGCTCAAAGATAAGCTCAAGAACATCAAGATGGAGAAGGGCGACAGTATCGCCAAATACCTCACGAAGTTCACTCAATGCAGAGATGAACTGGGAAGTGTGGGGGTTACTGTCGATGAAGAGGACATGGTCGACCCGGCTCTCCTTGGTCTTCCGAAGGCTTGGCACTCATATCAAGACAGCGTCAATGGTCGGGAGAAGCTGCCGGGATGGGAGCGCCTTTGGGCGGATCTCATGCAGGAGGAGATAAGGAGGACTACTCGAGATGGATCTTCATCAAAGGGAGCCGATGAAGAAAACTGCGCTTTGGTGTCCAAAGCAAAGAAAGGGAAGGGTAAGAAAACCTCTCATTCTGGTGCTAAGGGCAAGAAGCAGGATATGGCGAAAGTGAAGTGTTTTCACTACCATGATCACGGACATTATGCTACCAATTGTCCAAAGAAGAAGAAGAACAAGCAAGCGGGAAGATCTGCAGATGGAGAAGCTTTGGCTTCACAGTTCGAGCTTGACTTTTCACTGATTGCATGCTTGGTTTCAAGTATGCTGGGATCGGTATGGTTCTTGGACAGTGCTGCGTCATTTCATATGAAGGGAGATCGGGAGTTGTTCTCAGATCTGGAGGACAAAGATTTGGGTGTGCACACCGAGATGGGCGATGATGGTAGATACAGTGCGACTGGTATCGGTACCATATCCTTTCAGAGGGAGTCTGGTAAACCCTTTGTACTAAAGGATGTCATGCATGTACCTGGATTGAAGAAGAACTTGATCTTTGTGGCGATGTTGGAGGATAAGGGGTATGATGTGGTCTTCAGCGAAGGAAAAGCCTTCCTGCGCAGTAAGACTACTGGAGAGACCCCGAAGATAGGGGTTCGAACCAAGAACCTTTATCAGTTGCAGGTAGATGGCTGCGCAGCTATGGCATGCAAGGCGGGAGAAGTGGTGAGCCGGGATGATGAGGGCGAACTGTGGCACAGGAGATTGGGCCACCTTCACCATGGAGCTTTGAAGATTCTGCAGCAGATTTCTACCGGACTTCCTAAGGGCACCCTTGCGCAGTCAGATCAGTGCAAGGGGTGTACTTTAGGGAAGTATGTGAAAGCCACCTTTCACGAGAAGGATAGTCGCGCCACGACGATCCTTGAGAGAGTTCACACATACGTGTGTGGTCCTTTCTCAGTTGCTTCGACAGCAAAGCACAAGTATTATGTGATCTTTGTTGATGATTTCTCTCGAAAGTGCCGGATCTTCTTCATGCAGAAGAAGAGCGATACATTCGCGAAGTTCTGTGAGTTTAAAGCACTGGTCGAGAAGGAGTCGGGGAAGAAGGTGATTGCTCTAAGGAGTGATAACGGTGGTGAATTCATCTCGGCTGAATTCAAGGAGTTCTGCAGCGTAGAAAGGATTCGGAGAGAGCTCATCGCACCCCATAACCCACAGCAGAACGGGGTGGCTGAGCAGAAGAACAGAACGATCGTGGGTGCTGCACGGGCGATGTTGCATGATCAGGGCCTACCCCTTCACTTGTGGGTTGAGGCATGCAATACAACAGTGTATGTGCATAACCGTTGTCCTCACAAGGTTCTTGGCATGAGTACACCGGAGGAGGCTTATTCTGGCAAGAGGCCTGATATTTCCCATTTGCGGATTTTTGGTTCTCCTGTCTACATGCATGTGACGAAGGATGCAAGAAGGAAGCTGGATCCAACCGCCGAGGTTGGAATATTTGTGGGGTACACTGATACACCTCACAACTATCGGGTGTATTTGTCAGACAGTCGCAAGACTGTTGTGCGACGGGATATAAAATTTCAGGAGGAGAAAGCCATGCAGTGTTCGCTTGAGAGGGAGCTACACTTGCATGAAGATGAGGAGCTGTTAGTTCCTAAGGAGGAGCTTCCGGATGTGGATCAGCCACAAGAGGAGGTTTAGGAGGTGGAAGAAACCACCCATGCAGCGCCAACCATCAGAGGGCGCATGCGCACTACAGAAGCTGAGCGACTGGCTCGAGATGCAGAGAAGGTTGTAGGGACACCTACAACACAGCGCAGACAGAGGCAGTCACCGGATCGGTACACTGGATACATGGCTCTTGTGAGTCAATGTGTCGTGACGGAGCCATCCTCTTTTGAGGAAGCTGTGGAGGAACCCGCATGGGTTGATGCCATGATCGAAGAATATGATTCGATCGTTAGGAACAGTGCATGGGAGATTGTCCCAAGACCGGTTGGGAAATCAGTGGTGGGTTCGTGATGGATCTACAAGGTGAAGCAGGCGGCTGACGAGAGTGTGGAGAAGTAGAAGGCGAGATTTGTCGCCCGTGGCTTTTCACAGATCGAGGGGATTGACTATGAGGAGACTTTTGCACCTGTCGCAAGGTACTCTTCCATACGGATGATCCTTGCTCTCTCAGCGTAGATGGGGTGGCACATTCATCAGATGGATGTGAAGACTGCGTTCCTCAATGGAGTTATTGAGGAGGAGGTGTACATAGAGCAGCCTGAAGGTTTTGAGATCTTCAGAAGTGAGTCGCATGTGTGCCGACTCAAGAGAGCACTGTATGGGCTGAAGCAAGCACCTCGTGCTTGGTACACTCGGATAGACAGCTACTTCACCGGGCTTGGATTCTCCAAGAGTGAGGCGGATCCAAACCTGTACCAGATTGTGGTGGAGGGGAAGCTGTTGATCATCGTACTGTATGTAGATGATCTGATTTTGACCGGCGATGAGCAGTTGATACTTTCATGCAAGGAGGATCTTGCACGAGAGTTTGAGATGAAGGACTTGGGCATCCTTCATTATTTCCTGGGATTGGAGATTTGGCAGCGCAGCGGAGGACTGTTTGTTTCTCAGGGAAAGTATGCTCGGGAGATTCTGGAGAGGTTCAACATGCAAGGCCGCAAGCCTGTTGACACTCCTCTTCCTGGTGGTTGGAGGAAGGAGGATGCTACTTCAGCGGAGGTAGTGGATGCCACTGTCTATCGACAGTTGGTGGGGTCGCTTATGTATCTGGTCAATACACGACCCGATATATGCTATGCAGTTAACCAGCTTTCGCAAGCTATGTTTAAGCCTACCAAGCTCTTTTGGAAGGCGGGCAAGCATGTATTGCGCTATATCAGAGGCACATCGGGATATGGTCTATGGTACAGACAGGAGGATGGAGTGAAGCTTTCTGGTTTCACTGATGCAGATTGGGCAGGGAGCCCAACAGACCGGAAGAGCACTTCCGGAGGAGTTTTCAGCATTGGGTCGACAGCAGTTTCCTGGTACAGCAGGAAGCAGAGATCCGTGGCACTCAGTTCAGCAGAGGCCGAGTACATGGCAGCAAGCTTGGCTGCATGTGAGGCTATTTGGATGAGGAAGATCCTCGCAAGTTTGTTCAGGTTGCATTTGGAGCCTACAGTGATCTACTGTGATAACCAGAGCTGCATCAAGCTCTCGGCTAATCCAGTATTTCATGATAGGTCCAAACATATCGACATCGGGTACCATCACATCAGAGATTGTGTTCAGCGGAGGATCATGATGCTTTCATATGTTCCCACGGTGGATCAGGATACCGACATCCTGACGAAGGCGCTCACCAGGAGCAAGTTCGAATTCCACAGAGGCAGGATAGGGGTTGCAGATAATCCATATCTTGCTGAGAGGGAGTGCTGAGAATGCAGCAAGATGATGGAGCTTAGTGAAATGAAGTCGCCTTCACTAAGTGGGCCCGCAGGCAAATTCTGGCGCAAAGTCTATTTTTAGACTATGTCTATTTTTAGACATACGGAGCATAATTTGGGAATTCCAGTTAGAGATTCTTGAAGTATGTGACATGTTGGTAAAAATAGATGAGACCCTTATTTTTAGGACCCGGGCTATTTTTAGACTGTGTCTCCTAAAAATATGGAAGTCAAATATTATTTACCCTAAATAATATTTTGACTATAAACAGCAGTTTACTCTCTTGGAGCACTTCAGTTTGAGTCATGGAGGTGGCTCATGCAACTGACAGAAGGAATCACGTGGTTCCTAGGGTTTGATGGCATCTTTCATGGTTGACTTCAGTTGGACTTCAGTGGCAGAAGTTTTGGAGGAGTTAACGGGACAGATAGTGGAGTTGTGTTCTGTTTATTTTAGTTGAACTAGTTGAGATTAGTTTAACTAGCTAATCAATTAGTTATGAGTGGAGTGAATTAAATATTATTTAATCCATTAATTAGTAACTCATTATTCAACTCAAGAACACATCAGTTCACTACAGTGCATGATCAGTTCAGTGGAGACCAGTGAAAGAGGTAGATGAAAGGGTGAGTATAGCTATCAGTTGGAGGATCAGTTGTGCATGAGATTTGCACCACACTTGGAGGAATTGTCCATGAAAATAGCGCAGTCAAGCCAAGGAGATTCGAACCTTGGATCTCTACATAACCAGGCCATGATTGCGCAATAGAGGCAAGGCAATTAGTAGTGAGTTTTGAACTAGTAACCTGTTCAAAACTGAGCTAGATTGTGTGTGACTTTATGAGAAAGTACTGAGTACTTGTGAGGAGTATTGTACTTGTTTTGTTACATGATTTCTCCATTATAATATACACAATAGCTGCGGGGTTTTCAGCTATAGGCTTTCCCCATACATACTGAGTTAATGTGTGATTGATTTTATGTGAGATCGCTTCTATTATTTCCGCATGTGACAATTAATTGTAGATGAGATTTTGTGTTATGCATGCAATTCGAAATTGATGTGTAATCGGGTTAATCTCCATTGAATAAGTGATTTATTCAGCTAATTTCTACATTTTTACCCTTTTTGCGTGTGATTTGAAACTTTTCAAAGTGATTCTTCTTCCTTTGGTGATGGTTTGCTGGAGAGATGAAGAATTCCCTTTTAACCTTGAGGTTCTTAGCACTGTCAAACCTGTTTCTTCTTGCACTGATAAACTAAAAACATTTTTTTATCCTTTTTGACACTTTTGAGTGTAGGTGATCTAAAAACATGTTTATTTACCTTCTTACTAATTTTTGATAGTAATATATCTAATTTGACATAGGCTAAAAATCATGTCTGCCATGTCTCCTCTTGGCCACTTCTGGTTTGTTGCAGGTGCCATGACACAATTGTTTTTGTCTCCTTTTTCATTCTTGAATTTTGACAACCTCAATTACTCAATAGTAAACTTATGACTAGCTTTATTTCTTGTTTTGAAACTTAACCTTAGGATTTCCTTCCTTTGACCATTTTGAAGGCTATGACTGAAAATGGAGGCTTGATCTTCTTCACATTGCACTCTTTGCATTCTCTTCCTTCGATGTAGTGAAGCATTGTTACCTTGGAAAACCCTAGAAATAACCTTCAATAGCTTTTGAAAACCTTATGTTCTCATGATGGAGGCCCATCATCTTCATTTTTCCTACTTTTCCTATCCTCTTGAAACTTTAGGTTTTAGGGCTATTAGAGAAGAATAATTAGTGTTGTCTTCTAAGTTATCTATAGCCCTTTCATGTTCATTCATTTTTGTTCAGTTCAGTTCACCTCACCTTTTCGCCTTCTTCTTTTATAATTTCTAAAAGTATTCAATTTGTGCTTGGTTGTGTTGATGTGCCTCTGTCCTTGTGGTATTTTGCATTGGCTTCTTGCTTGGCAACAATGTTTAGTCAATCAGTCCTAAAAACCCTGATTCCATTTGAACATAGGCATGCTTCCTTTTCTTTGATGTGGATGTCCTTCAGTGAGGAGCTAACCTCTTACCTTACCTATTTTCCTCAGATAGTGACTTTGACACTCCTGTAGAAATTTCAAAATGGGTAGTTTTCCTTTGCAGAATTTGTGCTTGACCAAGGAGGCTTTCCTTGAAGGATTCCTTGATCCATTTTGGACAATCATGTGCTGACCTTATTTCTCTTTGATTCACCTTCTTGGCATATGAAAAATAGTGATTTAGAACACCAAAACAATCCTACAACTTATGAAACCCTAAAATGACCTAGTGGGAGGCTCTTTGGGCTTGTCTTTGACTAAAAGCTTGGATTTGAGGTCTTCAAGTATAAAAAAAAATAGTTTTTAACAATTTGATGTATTGAATATCCAAAATCCAATGTACTTGATTTATCTAAAGAGCCTACAAAGATATTTTTGAGACCATCAATGCTTGATGTATTTGAGAAACACAAGAATGAGTAGGTTGGTTAGTGACCCTAGGTGGCAAGTGGAGGGTTTAGGTAAGGAAAAACATAGTATTGAGGTCAAAGGTGGCAAAAATGATGAAATATGAGTGGCATGAGCCCATGATGGGTCTTCTGGGATTGGTGGGCTGACCATGACATGGTAGAGTAGTGAAACCATGAAACATTTATCCTAAGGATAATGAAGGAAGTGAGATTTATAAAACTCACAATATTCATGAATTTTGTTTTTAGAAATCTAGGACAAGTATTTAGTCATCTAAAAAATAGAAAAATTATTGATGACTAACAGTTATATCGGGTGAATCCAAGATATACATACATGTTGTATAATTTTTGCACAAAAATCTGAAAGCCACCCTTGTATGGAACTGTAATCAGTTGATTCAACCTCTGAAACCACCAAGGTTGTAGAATTTGACCCATCCAAATATCTAAAAATTAATTCAAGCCTCTTAGATAGAGAAGAAGAGCAGCTATGCCAGCTTTTGAAAGAAAACCTAGATGAATTTTATTGGTACTATAAGGACATGAAAGGGGTGCATCCCTCGATGTGAAAAAATCATATTTACATTAAATAAGGATGCATGCCTGTGCACCAACCCCAAAGGTGGATGAACCCAACTCTAAAAGATAAATTCAAGGAAGAACTGCGAAAACTATTGGATGTAGGTTTCATTTATCCTATATGAGTCAATGAATGGGTATATCCTCTTATCCTAGTACCGAAGAAGAATAAAAAATGGCGAATCTGTGTTTATTATCAAGAACTCAAAAAATCCACCAAGAAGGATCATTTCTAATTTCCCTTTATATATGAATTTTTGGATGGCCTTATAGGAAAGAAGTTATTTTCTTTCTTAGATGGATTTAGGGTGTATAACCAGATCCAAATTAGCCCTGAAGACCAATACATGACTACTTCCACTTGTCCTTAGGGTAAATTAGCTTATAGTTATCCAGGTGGATATTGGTGTCCACCCGCCTATTACACTTAGGGCCACAACATTGTCTCTTTCAATTTTTCAGTTTCAGCACAGCTTACTATTTTTAGCAATTTTTCGGGTCTTGAACTTCTGGAGCCATTTTGAGGCCCTAAACGACATTATTTTGTGAAAATATAGGGCAACATGGATCCATGGACTAATGTTACTGACATCAAAAGTTGTAATCCACATATAGATCTTTCTAATGAGGTATGGTGTGCATCAAACGAAGATCATATGCCAAAGTTATGTCCCTGGGAAGTTGAAACACCAATTTACTGAAACGAAGCCCATATTTTTGGTGCTTCATATCTTAGGGTTAGAGTTTCTGATGTTTAAGGTTTTCCATTACCTCTAAATAATAAATAGGCCCTCAAGCCTCATTGTAACACAGTTCAAAGGCCTATAGCCACCACATCTCTTCTCAGAGATAAGCTACCAGTGCCCTAGCTAGTTTATTTCCATTCTGTCTGTAAGCAAATTTTACTTCTTTGATATTAATGAAATGAAGTTTTATTTCCACTGCATATTTATATTTATGGTTATATGTGTATTATGTTGCGTTCCTGCATAAATTCAAATCAGTGGTATCAGAGCAATCTAGTTTTTCTCGGTCCTTCTTTGCATTTCCCCCATGAGGTCAAGGTATAAGGAGTTAGGGCTTAATATGGTGGAACCTTTGCAAGATCATACTCGCAAACCCTGATGGCCACCCATTGGGGATGAAAATAAAGATGGGGGATCAGGATATCCTATAAAAATATTTCTCGAGCAGGCCCTCGAAAAACTAAGTAATGCGATGATAGATAATGTTTCCCAAATCCTTCAACGATTGCCCACCGGCGACGCATCTGCATCCAGCGGCCACTCTAGAGGTGTGTTACATAGAATTTTGTCACCGTCCCTGCAATTCTCATCCCACAAAATGGAGGAACATTTTTGTTACTTATATAAAGTTTCATGCCTTGCAAATACCATCATTGTATCCTTTGCCATGAGGACAACATTCCTTCTGTTGAAAATTCCTTGAGCAGACCATCAGAAACACATGTTTTTGGGTTGGCGTTGGTAGGACGTTATGCCCTCGTGCCAATGAGGGAAAATAACACTAGGAATTGCACCCATTGTCACTCTGTCCCAATGAGATACCTGCGCCAAGATTTTTTTGGAATGTTTTTTTAAATATAGAGGTGAATTTGTCATGCTAACAACTTCGTCGGTGAGTCAGCTTGGGTGGTTCGACTGAATAACCATGAACACCCTCCTTTGGCCTCTTGTTTCCACCTTTTGGGGAAACCTCCCAAAGGATAAGGCTTCCCTTCCACCATTTGAGGGATCCCAACCTCCTCCTCTCCCTCTATAAATAAACCTATCTCCCATTGATACACTAGTTGAGCAGTTGAACAGTTGAAGAGGAATTGTTGAACATTTTGTTGGTGAGATAGAGTAGAGAAAGAGACCTTTGTCAAGAGAGATTTTAGGATTGTATCCCTGCCTCGTCCCAATTCCTTGATGAACCTTCCAGACGCACTTCGACTGAACCCACTGAAGGAGGCTACGACGTCAAGGCTCCGGTTGTAATCACTTTCTTTCTATTGATATATACATGACTAATTTCTAGTTACCATCTTGTGTTGATATGGTTTATCTTAAGAAATATGTTTAATCTTCCTTGGTTGATTAGCTAGTTATGAATGTAATTATTGTCTTGTATGCTACTTTTTTCCTTTGATATTTATGCAGGAATCCAAGTACCATTGCCAAAGGACCGTGACCTGTCGAGACAGAGATCAAGAGGCTGCCACTACTACAACTGTGACAATCACGTTGGACTACAAGTAGGACAACCTATCCCAACCTATTTCATTCGTTAACGAGGAACATACACATTAGTTTTTTCCCTTGTTGCTAGACCCACTCTAGGGCTAAAGGGATCATCTCTGTCTATAGAGAGTATTTACCTACACAACAAGTTGGTGACTCCGTTGGGGATCAATGTGAGTTTGTCATCTTATTGTTCATTGGGAATTTGCCTTGTTGAGCCAACTTCGGTTGTTTAATTTCTTGTCTGTATTTTCTAGCTTTCTTGAATATTTGGAATCCTCCTATTCAGCTCCAGAGTGTCAGGGTTGACCTCTGTTCACTGGTTTTTTCCTTTCTCCCATAGTTTTTTGGCTTGACAAAGTTTTTCTTTGAACAATCGCACCAATTGGCGCTTGTTGCCTTTGTTGTAGTAGAGCTAACCCCTGTTTGGCATGGATTACCGCCTGACAGTCGTGCTGAATCCTATAGGATTTGGTTTGACCTTCTTTCTGAGCCTTTGGTCATTAATTCTTGGCTCTAGGTTGTTTCTTCCATTTGCAATTGGTCTTTTGGAATTATTTTTTACTTTGTAGGCTTTATTCTTCTCAATTTTTTGTCCATTATCTCATCGGTGAAGTTCGTGGCCCTAGGGTTTCTACGTGTATTTCCCTCACTGAGCCTTCTGATTGAAGTTCAAGTCTTTTTTTTGTTTTTCAGTTCGATTCCCTCATCGATTTTGTTGTCTTTCTTGATCCTTTTTATTTTTGGTTTGTTGAATGATTACCTTCGTTTTTTTTTTACTCTCCATTTTTTCACTTTGAGCGTAGATCACATTGCTCATTTGGGTCATTTTCAAAGGCCTCTGTTTGTTTGAAAGAGTGCCTAATTACTTTGAATGCATTTTTATGTCTGTATTGTTTTTGAATTATTCATTTTAAGATCTCCACATTTGTAGTGCTCCAAACTAGTGTTCACTTTTCTTTTTAATGTAATAGTGAATCATGTGCTTCATTCATTCAAAAAACAAAAAAAAATTGCATTCTTTCATTTGCATTGAGAATGAAAAGTTCTTTTGCATAACTAGCTCTTAGTGAACTAGGAAAGAGTTTCTCGTTTCTCGTTTGGTTGTATTAGATTCATTAGTGAACTTTTTCTTATGGTTTCATCGTTTGGTACTTTGTTAAATATCTCTATCCTTCTCTTAGTTAGCATTCATTGAATGGAAAATGGTGTTCTTTTTCATGTAGTGTGCATTTAGGAATTCGAGTTCAAATTCGGTAAGGCCTTAAAACTTAAACATTAATTCAAGATCAACCTTAAAATCAATTCAGTCAATCTAAGGAAACTTTGGAACCTAACGCAAAAATTTTAGAGGTCTAGGGTAGTGACGTGTTCTGGTGTCATTAAACCTAGTAGTTGTCGTTCGCCACCTGCCTTTAGACAACACTAGTACGGACTTGTGCTCCCCGTACTGTCGTGTATATAAAGGAAGACCCTCATAGGTTCAAATCCTTTATCCATAGGAAGCTGAGTCTACCACCCTGTAACCATTATACATCGAACACAGCATTCGGGGATAATACTTGCATATACATTAAGTCCTTGGTAATTTCTCTTTCATTTGATCACTAAGGTGTATATGGCAATTCACGGAAACTTGGTACACCCTCTTGCTTAGATTACTTGAGTAGTCATTTCCATATTTTCGTGACTCCTTAAAAAGTGAAAAGATCATTGAGCACTTGTCCTTTCATACTCTTTCAATTCTGAAAGTGACTAGAGTCATATTTTGTCTATTTCTTGACTCTTAAAACATGAAATAACAAGGTTTTGTTCCAATGTCATAAAATTACCTGCTTACGATCACATACCCATTAAAATTTTTCTTCTTGGCTTGTTTTTTTAGTTCCTTAGATGTTGATCTTGAAGCCTTGAATAGGCTATCTCGTTTTCCTTCCTGTGTTGAAATATTGTCACAGTGGTGGAACCACCAGTTTCGTCCTCTTCTTCACTGCCTCCTAGTGGTAGTCATTTTCCTAAAGTTTCTTTGGAAACACCTCAGTCCACTAGGTCTGCCAGGTTTCAACAACCTATTCTCTTGAGTATCTTACCTCTCGCTACTTGGTCTCCTCATGAAGGGTCGGTTGAGTTCAATTTGCCAACTCAGGGTTCTTGGTTTGGTTTTGGGAGTGAGGAAGAATTCCCTCCTCTCACTTTGTGATCGCCATTATTAGCTTTTACTATACATTCTAGTTCTCATCTTCTGTTCGATGATCTTACGACCTCGTCAAATATGGATTATTCCTTTCCTGTTGGTAGTGAAGAGCTACATGTTTCTACAATAGAATATCAACTTTTCCCAGAAGTTTTTCCATATGTCTCCAGTAAACCTTCCCCCCAATCAGTGTCTCTTCCACCTGTTTATCGTACTTTGGGTCAGATCATTTCTGGTGTGGCCTCAGTGGCCCAGTCAAGTACTGTAGCTCCCTCTGGGTGCTCAGTTTTTCCTACATTAGGAATGTCGCCTTCGACACCTATCTCTTCGACCACTGTTACATATGTCCCAGTCTAACCTACCGTTTATGTGGCATCCTCTGCACTTGTTGTCGCATGACTCCATCATCAGGGTCTGCTATTGTTCACAAGTCTTTCTTCATCAATCCTACATTGTCTGCTATTGGGTTGCAAAATGGGTATCTATTTTCTAGTAAGTTCATCCTTGTTATCCTTAATTCTTATTTTTTTCATGTCTTAATGTGCTAATCTATTAAGGAACTATGGTGAGAAATGAGGAATGATTGCAGTTGTGATTTAACTAATTTTTACCCTTCTTCATGTAGGAAAATGGACAAGGAACGATTGTTGTTCCCTAGTGTTGGCGTAGCCAAATCCGAAAAGAAAAGAAAGGAATGAATCGGTTGTGGACAAGGCTAAGAAAGAATCAATGAGATCAATGCGAAATAGAGGAAGATGTCTTAAAGATTGAAATTTTTTGCGAATCCCTCAGGATCTCCAGATCCTGAGGGATTGCATTTACTATTTATTTTTACCTTTTCTAACTATTAAAGGAAACGATTGTGGGAAGAGAAGGACATTGTTCATTTTTCCAAATTGTAAGCTTAATTGCAGATCGTATAGTTGAAGAATGAAATTACATTGTAATGTGACTCAAGTTCGATGATTAATTGAAGTTGTTGTTTTCATTCGCATCATCTGAAGTAATCTAGTAGTGCCTGCTGGTGGCTAAGGGCCCGACTTCTAGTGGAATTCACTGCTTCATCTGTGTCATACATTTTCGATTATCGCAAGTGTGATAGTTTGATAGTATTATCACTTTTTGTGATTCTGTTTCCTTTGTTGTTCATTATTATCCAATGTTAAACGAATAGCTCTGTTTTATATAATTTATAGTATTGTTGTTTATTCAGTTTACTTTTGTTTCGGATTGATTTTCTTAGGTAAATATTCTGCTCGATGTAATCAAATGTAACGAGTATTAACTACTGTTGTTAGGCTCTTAGATTGATATCATCACTATTTTACTGAAGAATGCATTTGATTTAGATTCAATCAGTTTCGAAGAGAAGAGTTATCACTATTGTACTCTCAAATGATATTGTTGTTACTTGAATCAAATATTGTTGTTACTTGAATTGTTGTAGGATTTGATTTCATTAGAGGATTGAGTTTTCTTTTAATTTCATTTATAATTTACTTTCTGCATCCGTTTACTCTTGTATTAAAATATCTATACTGAAATTTGTGAAAAATAACTCTCTCATTTAAATAGCAGCCACATACCTTGTACACTCTTGAAATAGAAAGACTTACCTGGATTGAAAATTAATGTGAGGATAATTAGGAGTTTAAAAAAGCACCTGTTATCAACCAACATTTTGGCGTCGTTTCTGAGGAGAGTGTAATCCATTTATGAAGAGTGATGTATATCAGATAATTTCTTGTTGAGAGAGAACTAGGTATTAAAAATGGAAGGTAAGAACCTACATACGAAGTATGAAAAATGCTTGCACCCTCGCCCGCTTTCTAGCAAAGTTGTTAGAAATTTAGGGTAGAGGTAAACATTTGAATTGTTTGTATGAATGACTAAAAAGAAAAGACCAGAAATCAATCCAATCCCACTACCCAAACCTGAAAAATCTAAGGGACGAGTGACCCTTGGACAATCAACTTTCATAGACAAAATCTTGAAGAAAGCTGAATCTCAGCCATCAATAGGTCTTCGAAACATTGCTTCCAGATAACCTACTATCTCCCTTCGGGGCATAGTCTCACTATATGTAGCCTACGCTGAGGTACATAGCAAAACTGTAGGAACTAAGCAGAGTTTTCAAGAAATTGAAAATTCGTGTCCAATTTCCTCACAAGAAGGGAATTCTTGTATTATTCATGAAGGGGGAGGAGAAACAGGAGAAGAAACAAGATCCCCTCAGGTTGTAATTGAACAAGGAACACCCAGTATCCCAGACAGAGAGAGTGTTGTTAATATTATTTCCACCTCTTGTGATATTCGTGAAGGAGGAAGAGAAATAGGGGAAGAGCCAAGATCCCCTCAGGTAGTAATTGAGCAATAAATACCCAGTATCCCAGATAGAGGGAGTGTTATTAAGATTATTTCCACCCCTCTGTGATACCCTAGGGATAACTCCCCAGCTCTAGAAATCCCGGAAGGATACTGGCATATATTTGATCAAATGGATAACAATCCACAAGCCCCCAAACTTCCACATTGCAGTACCCCATCATTGACATAGCTGCCAACGCTCCTATGAAAGCTATCCCTTTACAAAATATTCCCACCTTTCATGGGCTCCCATAAAAGGATCAAGATGCATTTCTGTTTGAATTTGATGTATTATGTCAGGGTTATGATTATACCGTCGACCCCCAAAAAACTAAAGCTATTTCCATCTACATTAAAAGGCGCAACCTTGCATTGGTTCATGGGGCTAGGTGGAGGAACAATAAATGATTTGGGTCAAATGAAAAATGATTTCCTTAAAAAATATTAGGACTATTGCAAATCTAGGGAATTGAAAGAAGAAATATTCCAAATGGTAGCTAGACCCGGTGAAACATTGGAAGAGTATGTAGAGCGCTTCCAATATAATCTCCAAAGATCCCCCTATGTAAATCTGCCCCTGCTTGATAATGTGCTAAAAAATACACTAATTAAAGGGATGAAAGAAAAATGGATAGAGACATTAAATATTATGGGTAAAGGTGATATATATGAAGAATATTATGATGATATTATTAAATTGTGTATCAGGTGCTCAAGGGGCAGTACGAGACTGAAATCAGCAGAACACGACATGACTACCAGGGACAGTAAAATCTCTAATGGAACCATTACTCATATAGAAATTGGAAACTTTCTAGAAGATTTCAAAATAGATATCTTGGGGACTTTGACGATGCAATTAGACATCATGCAAGACAAGCAGAAGCAGGCGGAAGCAGAACAGAACCTGGTGATATTTTTCCCAAGATGCAGAAAGAAGCATAGCCACAAAGAGTGTCTACTGGATATGGTACAAACCTGTGTTGTATGTACTAAAGATCACGCCACAGAATACTACCCATCACTTCCAGGGTTAGAAGCAATCTATAAAGAGGCAGAAGAAGAAACAGAACTAGTCTACTTGCTAAATCAGTGTCGCCAATGGCAACCACGACAAACAGGTATGCCAATCAACCCATCTTCTTCCTTTTAGCCATCGCAATATAATGCTCAACAATACATAGGAGCTATGTGGAAAAACCAGACACCTTTTCCCAATTGGTCATAGCAACCATTCTCTATGCCACCTTGGTCCAACCAATCAAACCAAAATAATAGTTGGCCACTTTTTCCTTGCTTTCCACTATTTTGGCCATCCTCCACATATCCATTCCAATGGCCATCCTCTATGTCACAAAAATAGAGTTGGAAGTCAAGATGGAAATTACCTACAAATAAGCCAGCAGAAACAATCCCCCTACTTCAACCTACACTGCTAGCACCCTACACATTGCAACAGAACCCTCAGACCAAACTATGACCACAGTTCGCAGCCCAGCCCAACTCGAACCCCAACAATAGATCGATCCAATCTGTGCAAATTATTGAAGTAACCGAGCCATAAACCGAGTTAACGGAGTGTAATGAGCTGCAATTAAGGTCTGGGAGGATAATAGAGTCAGAGAAGGATAAAAATATACAAATTAAAAATGCATTACCTATAGAACAACCACCACAAGTGGAGAATCCAGTTAAACAGAAAACCCACGATGAAACTATTACCTCTTCTCCACCATTTCGATAAATATTAATTATACCCCTCTCAATCAAATATCAATATTTTGATCTTTTGGGAGAACTTAGAAATTTGGGTGTAAAAATACCTCTCCTCGAGGCTATTTAGGACATTCCAATTTATGTGAAAACTATCAAAGAATTATGTATGAAAAATCCAAAGAGGAAAACAAAAACAACTTCAACTGTCCATGTCATTGGTACTCTGTTTGATTTATTATTAGGAATAGAAACATTAGTAAAATATGGGGACCCAGGAAACCCTATAGTCACAATGAAAATAAATGGGTGCTCCTTTCCTAATTCATTAGTTGACCTAGGAGCAGCAATCAATATTCTCACAACAACAACTTGTCAAGAGCTTGGCATTACATATTTGGACCCAACCACAACCCTCTTAGAACTTGCTGACCAATCAATTTTCAAACCAGAGGGGACATTACAAGATGTAATGGTGTTTGTAGATTCTTGGGAATACCCAACAGATTTTCTGATAATTAATCCTAGAAATCGACTAGATGGACATCCCCTAATTCTAGGAATACCTTGGCTAGCAACCGCAGATGCTTACATAAGTTGTCAAACAGGCAGCATGACTATATCAAGAGGAAAAAACGTGAATAATTTAGCCTTATATCCTCCATCTCAGCCAAGTCTAACAATAATAAAAACAAGGAAACAACCTGATCATATTTAACTGAAAACATTACATCACCACTAACCATAGAAGATGCTCTTGAATTCAAGGTTCAAACAGAAGATGACATCATTAACACTTATATTAACCAACCAGATGTCGTATCTCACCCAAAATGTCACATGATCGAAGTAGCCCTAGATAACGAAATCGAAGAGGATTCCTTACAAGACTTTAGCGACCAATCAATCCCAACAACTTCTATTTATAGTAGCAAAACCGTAGAAATTGAGCCAGGGAAAACCTTAAATATCAATAAAAACCTCACTGAAGACCAGGCACAGAGGCTTGTCCAACTTCTGAGAAATTATAAAGAAGCCTTCGCTTGGGATTTCCTAGAAATGAAAGGGATTGATCCCCAGCTATGCATACACCACATCTATATAGAGAAGGATGCAAGACCCATTAGAAAACTTCAACAGATATTAAACCCTCATCTTAAATATATTTTGAAAGATGAACTACAAAAACTGTTGGATGTGAATTTCATCTATCCTATATCCGATAGAAAATGGGTCTCCCCATTAGTAATAGTGCCTAAAAAGAATGGAAAGTGGCGTATATGTGTTGACTATAGAGAGCTTAATAAAGAAACCTAAAAATATCACTTTCCCCTTCCATTCATTGACCAGGTCTTGGACACATTGGCAAGAAAAAAATTATATTCTTTCCTAGACAGCTTCAGTGGCTACAACCAAATTCAAATTTCCCCTGAAGACCAGGATAAAACTACTTTCACCTGCCCATGGGGAACCTTTTCTTATAGGGTCTTACCTTTTGGACTGTGCAATGCACCTGCTACATTCTAGAGGGCTATACTCATAATTTTTTAAGATCTGATAAACGAAGGGCTCAAGGTGTACATGGGTGACTTTACACCTTATGGAGATGACTTCGAGCTAGCATTAAAAATGTTCGAGAAAGTTTTGCAACAATGCATTGCTACCAGGCTCTGTTTAAGCCATGGAAAATGCCACATGATGATGAATGAGGGCCTCATTCTGGGCCATTATATCTCAACAGCTGGAATCTAGGTAGATCCAACAAAAATTCAAATAATTATTTTAATACCTACCCCTTCCACACAAACTAAGGTACGCAGTTTCTTGGGATTTTCTGGATATTATAGGAGATTTATAAAGAATTTTTCTCGAATTTCTGCACCCTTATATGCATTAACAGGAAATACCGATTTTATTTGGACTGAAAAATGTGACAGTGATTTTGAAGATTTAAAATGGCTTGTATCAACAACCCCGGTGCTAAGGGGCCCAAATTGGGAATTACCATTTCAGATCTCATCTGACGCATCAGAAACAACTATTGTAGCAGTTCTCGTCCAGGAGGAAGATAAGAATCCATATGCGATATACTGCATCAGAAATTTTTTATCTCCTGCTGAATTGAACTACACTGTGACCGAAAAGGAATTTATGGCTATAATCTATGCTATTAACAAATTTAGACATTATATAACAGGATACCCTGTGGTTTTGTATACGGATCACTCTACTATTAAATATATAGCTAATAAACCTATTACAAAGGGAAGAGTGACAAGATGGTTGATTCTTTTGCAGGAATTTGACATAACAATCAAATATCGACCAGGGAAGGAAAATCCAGTAGCAGACTTCCTTTCACGTATGCCAAAGACAGATGACTCAGCAGTAGTAGAATATCGGTTCCCTAATGAACACTTATTTGTGGTAACCTTGAAAACACCATGGTATGCTGATGTCGCAAACTACTTAGCAGTAGGTAAGTTACCCAAACACTTGACGCCTAATGAAAGAAAACAAATAGTGTAATGAAGCATGCGGTTCTCTTGGATTGGAGGTTATTTATTTCATACACGGGCTGATATGCATATTTGAAGATGTGTCAGGAAAGACAAAATCTTCGAAATCCTGAAAGCCTGCCATGATGGGCCTTGTGGTGGACATTTTGCAGACCGCAGGACTGGTCACAAAGTCTTATATACAGGCTATTATTGGCCCACCATTTTTAAATATGCCAAGAAGTTTGTCTAGGCATGTGATAGTTTCCAAAGAATGGGATGCCCTGGGCAGTCTAATGAGATGCCCTTGCATCCACAGTTAGTCATCGAGCCTTTTGAGTGATGGACATTAGATTTCATCAGTCCAATAAACCCATTATCTAATCAAAATACATATATATTAGTTGCAACAAATTATGTGAGTAACTAGGTGGAGGTACAAGCATTACCAAGGGAAACAGAGGACTCAGTAATTCACTTTCTTTTCCAACTTTTTGTGCGATGTGGCTTGCCTAGAGAAATAATCACAAATGGAGGGCCACAATTTATAGGCCATAAGATCGCTGCGACATTAAAAAATCACCATATCTTGCACAAAATCACAACTCCATACCACCCACAGGAAAATGGCTAGGTAGAAAGCACCAATAAAGTAATCGAGGCAATACTCACAAAAATAGTTGCATCACATAGACGTGACTGGGCTACCCGATTTCCAAAAGCCCTGTGGGCATACTGCATGACATGGAGAAATACCACGGGATATTCCCCATATCAGCAAGTGTTCGACAAAGAGCCTATCTTCCCAATAGAATTTGAAATTCAGACAATGAGGATAGCTCAAGAAGTAGGCTTGGATCTGAATGAAACATAGATTAATAGGCTACATCAAATCAATGAACTGGATGAAATCCACCTATCAGCTCTTCAGCATATTTCACTAATCCAACAACAAAGAGCAAAATGGCATGATGCCCTCATCAAGAAGAAGACATTCCATGAAGGTGATTGGGGACTTCTGTATGATTCTAGGTTCCAGGATTTCCCAGGAAAACTCCAGACCAGATAGTTAGGCCCCTATAAAATACAAAAGGTGCATGATAATGGCACCCTCACATTAGCCACCATTGATGAGTATGACTACTCTTTTAAAGCAAATGGACATCGAGTACACTTCTATCACAAACCGCTTACTAGGGTCCTTCTGCCAATAGCTACGGGAAGATTCCACAATGCAAATTCTTGTTGATGAAGGCAACCCTTCCACAGAACCAGTTCAATGAAGGAATATACTTTTTCTCAGAACTTGTACATAGGTTTTCCTTTTTACTTTTGATTGGATTTCATTGTATGTTAGTTTTTATTCTTTCCTCTATTTTCTTTGTTGTTCCCTATAGGGAACAACTACTATTCCCTCTAAGGAACAACAATTTTCGTATATTTTTCTTTGCTGTTCCCTACAAGGAACATCAACTTTTGTGTGAATTTTTCTTTGTTGTTCCCTACAAGGAAAAATTGTTGTTCCCTATAAGGAACATCAACTTTTGTGTGAATTTTTCTTTGTTGTTACCTACAGGGAATAGTTGTTGTTCCCTATAAGGAACAATAAATTTTGTGTGAATTTTTCTTTGTTGTTCCCTACAGGGAACAGTTGTTGTTCCCTATAAGGAGCATCAATTTTTGTATGTATTTCGCTTTGTTGTTTCCTACAGAAACATAAAATTTTCATGTGAATTTTGTTTAGCTGTCCCCTATAGGTAACAACGATTGTTCCTTCTATGGAACAACAAAATTCTTTCAGTATAGCTTTCTTTGTTGTTCCTTGTAGGAACAATTATTGTTCCCTGTTAGCCACCTATAAATTTTGTCATACTCAATAGTGGCTAAATTTGTCTTTTAAACCTTCAAGAGATAGTTCCCTTTGAAAACCTATCATCTTTTGAAGTTTTATGATGATTATTACCCTTTGAGTTATTCTTCACTGTTGTTTCACTATTAGTCCTAAAATACCTGCTATTTGCCAAGAGAAAGAATGCTTAAAACTCCATTGTCCACCATTTCAATTCTCCCTTTTCATCCTTTTTCCCTCTCACAAAATCCCTTAAAAACACTTTAATTTAACCTTCAAAACATCCTAATCCTCTTTAAAACCTTATATTCCACCTTATTTGGTTTTAAAAACCCTTTCTTTCATCTATCAGAACCTTCATTTGGCTTAAAAACCTAGTTTTTCAGCATTAAGGCCTTAAGCCCCTTTCAGCCTTAAGCCCCAGCCCCTCTTCCTTATGTGACTCGGAGCCACGACCAAGCACCAGGCCTCATCTCTCCATCACAATCAGCAATCAAAAATTCCCTTTATCCTTTTCCTTTTTCCTCCGATGGCCAGATCCACCAATTTAATCTCAACTGTCGAATCCACAAGAACCAGCGACCCAGATTCAATTGCGCTCCGCTCATAAGCCCTTCACCATCTCGCCTGCCGATTTGATCTAGACCGTTGATTTCTCATAACGATCCTATGGCCAGCGCTTAATCTCACATCACAAACTCAAACGCCCTGGTGCTTTGGCCTCTTTCCTTTTCTCCGATGCGATGTAATCCTAGTCGTTCATTCCGCTAGATCCGACGGTTTGTGCTTCATCGCATCACACTCATCCATCACGTGATCCTCTACCGTCCTGATCGTCGATTTAATCTCCATCGTCGATCAAGTTTTATTGGATGGTCCGTGCTATTTTTCATCATCGCCTCTCTCCCCTCCCCTCGCACCATTCATGTCTTGCGTGATTCTGTGATGTAATATCCACCATTGATCTTCTCAAACTCGACGGCCCACAATACTTCTACTTTTCAAACCCCACCCTTCTCTTTCTCCCCCATCGACAAATCTCATCCATCGATCCTCGTGATCTGACGGCTCTCATTAATCCTTCCCACTACTCTTATAAAACCTCTCTTCCTAAGTAAAAACCCTTCTGCCCTTTATAAAAAGGTGGGCCCTCTCTTCTCCTCGTTTTCTCCACCAAATTCCTTTAGACCTTACCTTTTATATATTTTTTGTTTCCCGACAATTATAGTTTTTAACAAAATATTGATCATTGATCTACAAATAAAAAAGGTCATCTGGCCCTATCCTTTCACCTGTTCCCTTTCCCTTCATTTCTTCCCTTTCGAACATATCTTCTTCTTCCCTTAATCGTAACTGCCCCTCAAAGAAATCTGATGATCGGGACTTAACCCGATAAACCAAACACCTGTCCACTACACAAAAAACAAATTTTGGTCGCACCATACATCCTCTGCACATCTTTGGACTGGTCGTGTGCTATTCGCACCATCCGATCTCTCGTCAATCCTCCAACAGACCAGAATCCATATCGCGTAATTTTTGGCCCCTTTTCACAATGTGCTACTTCCGCGCGATATGGGTGGTTTTAAAAATCCATGTGTCGAGTGCTGAGTGGAATCAAGTTCCAAAAGTGAATACCGGCTACCCCCCCAAATGTTGCGTGAAAACCATTAATGGTTTTCCGAAACCACTTTTCCTCAAATTCCCGCCATATTTTAAATTTAAAACCATGTTTCACTTCCACCAAGGTTTTTCTGCCTTCTGCTGCAAAATTCCTCCATTCGCACAGCTCCAGACCGTTCCCACAAACCTTCCAAAGTAGTTTAAACCATAAATCGCAGGATTTGAATAATGTTTGTTTGTCTTTATGCAAGTTTTGTAAGCTAAAGGGTAAAACCCTCTTGCAGATGTTTGCAATGTAATGGGCTGAGGATGACGATCCTCATGGCCCTTGATACAATTTCAAAGGATTTGGGAGTTCTAATTTCACAATTTTAGGGAATCAATAAGTCATGATTATCGGTTTTCTGAGCAAAAACTCCAATAAACCCTCTGCACACCCGCAAACAACAAAACATAGTCAGCATCAATTAAATAAAAGGGTATTAGTTTCAAATATGAATATTATGGCTTAATCAAGCATAAATACAGATCCGAAGATAAATCACTGCTTTTATGAAACAGATAAATATCAGTCGAAGGACACCTTAGAGCCACATCAAAGGAGCTAATTGATTCCCCAGCTACTATATTTCCACCTTGCAGCTTTTTGCCTCAAAGGCATACCCAGATCAATTCTCAGGCCGAAACATTAAGATTAAAGGTAGCTGACAGCGATTACAAACAAAGGAAGATATTTCAAACTATCAGTAAAGTTATTGAAAATATAATAAAATGCCTTAAAGTCGATCTCTTTACCCACTAAGCCTAAAAATCATAAACAGAGTAAATAAGACATAGTTGTAGATTGAATGCTTTCCTACCTTATGCCTTGCATGGTTTTCAAGGCTAGGAGTTGCGTTTAGTATGGAATTAATGATACTCAACCCTAGAACTCTTCCACCTCCTAATTTCTTCTATAAATACTTCTGAAAAGGATGATAATTTATTGGTTGGTTGATCACTATTTGTAATACTGAAACTCTCTGAAATAATACATAGTCTGTTCGAAGTTGAAGAAGAAATTGAAGTCTTGGAAGCTTGATGATGTTTTGACATGATTTTTCTTGAGAAGTCTCTATCATTGGATCCTTGAGCTTGGCTATAGGTGATGTATTCTGAAATGTCTGTTGTTTTTCCTGTTTTCATTTTTTTCCATAAATTCTTACTACAGTAGGGTGAAATGTTTAGGCTCAGAAATGACTCCTGGAAGCACCTTAGACCTGTTTATCCTTCACTGTTCTATGTTTTCTTCTGCTGAGGTATTTTATAGTCTTTAATCATTCTCTTGAACCCTTATGCTTGTTTATTTCTCAAATAGTTCAAATAGTTGGTTCCAACATGATTTATGGTTTTCCCTGCTTGTCTGTTGCCACTTGAAAGATGTTTTTGAAGTCTCCCTTTGAATTACCATTGTTTATATTTTTCCAAAGAGGTATGTTTTGATCATACCCTTTGTTCCTGCTTAAATAGTTGTTTTAAAGGTCTTTCTATTTGTAATTATGGATGTTTAGGCGTTCCCTCTTCTATGACTGCAGTTATCAGTGAATCTTTCATGTTTTCTAATTCCTTTGAAATAAAATATTTGAGGAAATAGGGTGTTCCCTGAATCTTAGATTTCATTTTAGAAGTTGTCTTGAAGTCATTATTTGCTTAAAGTGTGGTTTGTGGAATTCATGGTTAGCCCTGTCTATCAAATGCCTCTTTATGTTCAAGTTATGTTTTCAAGTTCCCTTTGTTGAGAATACAAACTCTCTTTCAAAATCATTAATGTCCATCTCGTTCACAAAAATAAAGGATCCTATGGCCAAGTTAGATTTTCCCTTTGATATCCCATATCCATTGATGAGTTTTTCATAGACCTCTTCTTGACTCCATTTCCCAATGAACCTAACACTTCTTCTTTCTATCTATACTACCTAGACCTTTCATGTTCTGCTATGCCAATTCAACCAAACAAACAAACCAAACAAACACTTGCACTTAATAACTAGTCTAAAATCAATACTTAAAATCAAACAAGATATACCTTTGCAAACAAATAATTTGCGAGATCCCTCTCTGAGAACAGGAGGACTAGATCATGGAACTCTAAAGATTGGTTCTGATGTTGCCTTGTATTTTGGTTACCCAATCTATCAAAACACAGGACCCCAACATAATGGCGATCACGATGGGACCTATTGAGTATATAGTTGCTTGAATACCTCTTAAAACTCTTTAGGCCCTTAATTTGACAAATAATATCCTGGGAGTTGTTATACCACCTCATCACCAGCATCATGGCGATCACGGTGGGACCTATTGAATCTATGATAGCCTAGAAAACTATTATAAACTCTTTAGTCCTACAAATCTCTAAGAAAGTCAGTTAGTAAGCCATAGAATAGACTCTATTTGTTTGAGCACCTTAGCTAAGTGTTGAAATTAGACATAGGAAATTCTCATAGCCATAGAAATATATAAAATCCAAAAATATTTCAGATTGGCTTCATAATAAACATGGTGGTGGAACCATAAAACATTTTACCTTAAAAAAAGCTAGAAAGTTTCCACCTGGCGACTCCACTAGCCCCAGTAGGATTATTAAACATCTAAGTCTCCACATCTCTTTAGGACTGTGTTAAACAGCCTTGAGGAAGTTTAGAAACCTATTCTCATACTATAATATTCATTGTGAGAGGAAAAACTTTCAAAACAGTCCTCAAAAACTTTAGCCTCTCTCATTTTTGAAAAGCAGTCTGGCTTCACATAGGATCATCACTAGATCTCATCCATACCCTAATCCTCCTACAATAGTTGACAATCCAGAGAGAATTTTGTGGCAGAATTCTAAGTTTGAAAAATCAGCTACTGATAGGAGCCTCTTAAGAACAAAATCTATCCCTGAAAACCTTGTTGTCTTAGAGGATTTACACTTTGACTTACTTCATACAAAGAACATATTTAGAAGCAGGCCTCAAAGTGATTTAAAACAAGCTTATCTTGAAACTACAGATTTTCATCAGAGCTTTAGTAGTGAAGCCTCACCTTCTACTCCTCCTGATTCCCAGCTTCCTCACCACTTCAGCCTCTTCCATAACAAATCTGCTCAAAACCAGTTTGCTGGCTCAAGTGTTTCTTCCACTCCAATCCATACTACCACTGTTCAAAACACCCCATCTCATCCCACTTTCGCTCTTGTCAATCCACCTCTTGTAAACCCACCTTTCTTTCCAACCATGGCAACATGGTATGCCCCACTAGTGTTAGCACAACCTATGGTTCCCTTACCAAATGACTATCAATCTAAAATTCCCTATTTCACTGCAAATGAACCTACTACTACCCAGCAGCATGTAGACAAAATGAATGATGCATTTGATTACATGGAGATAGATTATGAGATCATTAAGATGAGAATCTTTGCCCAAAGTTTAGGAGGAGAGGTTAAGAAATGGTTAAAAAACTTAGCTCCTCACAGCATAAATGATATCCCTTCTCTATATCAAGCTTTCCTAAATAAATGGGAAATCAGAAAAAACTCTCTCCAAATCCTTTCAGACTATACTAATCTCAAAAGGAATACTGGGGAAATTGTTCATGATTACTGCACTAGATTCAATAGTGTGTATAATACACTTCCTCCAGACATGAAGCCTCCACTAGGCTTAGCCTTGGATAATTTCCCAGAAGGCTTTGACCCTAAAATGGCCTACCAGCTAAGAGAAAGATATCCCTCAATCTTAGAAGATATGCAAAGGGGAGCCATGAGTGTGGAGGCAAATATGATTGAGAAAAGAGCTAGGTTGAGAGCGGAAAAAAGAGTTACATACAAGGATGATATCATGCCATCAACTTCAGCATCAGATAATAAAATTGAAAACTTAGTAAAGGTAATGCAGAGGATGCTTGAAAAGACAAATCTAAATGAGAGAGTTCCTCCTAGAGAAAACCAAAAGAGGAATAGAAACCAAAATATTAGAAGAGACCCTAATCAAGATAGGTAAAGAGATAATGACTAATAGATTAGGCCTCCTTTTCAAAAAAACTATGTTGATCAAGAAGAAGAAAGGGAAGTTGAAAGGTTGGAAGAAGATCATGTAAACTTGATAGGATCTGATGGTGAGACAGATGTTTTTCTCACTGAATAAGAACAAGTATTCTTCTCTTCAGAACAAAATTAATACAATTATGAGGATTCTGAAGATTATAGATTGGGGTTTCAGAACGCAATCATAGAGGTACATAAATAGTATTATCTAAGAAGCAAAGGGAACCTAGATAGTTCAGAAGATAAAAACGCTAGCACTACCATTAGGAAAAATGCAGAAAATCAGCCTAAGAAAACAACAGAGAAATCGAACATTTTGACTTAAAAAATAGATTTAAACAATGAGAAAAGCAGCCAACCAAATGTTGAACAAAGCAGCCCTAGCACTTCAGCTAGTTGCCTTAACAAAATTTTCCCAAATAGCAGTCCAAACAAAGTTCAGCAAATCAGAATTTATAAAAGGAATTCAATTGAAAAAAAAGATGTAAATATGAAAAAATCAATATTTCCTTTCAGCCTTGAGGGAGAGATTGCAAAGATAAAAATTACCATACCTCTAGCTGAACTAGTAACCAAAGAAGTGTACAAAAACCAAGTTTTGAAAGCTTTGAACTTAGGAAGTGACACTGATACATTGAACTTGACAGATGACAAACCTGAGTTGTTGTTTGGTCCGGAAGTTGAAGGAAAATACCAAGAAGGAGTTTCCCCTCCCTTCAATGTCAGTTTGAATATACATGATAGAATATTGCACAATACCATGTTAGAGTCCGGAGATTCACATAATCTTATGCCAAAAATATTAATGGAAAGCTTAGGCGTAGAAATTACTAAACCATACAAAGATCTGTATTCCTTTGATTCAAGCAGAGTCAAATGTTTGTGTTTAATCAAAGATTTTTGTGTTAACTTATCTCAAATCCCTGCTAAGAGTCTAGTGATGGACATAGTAGTAGCTGACATTCCCCCAAGGTATGGCATGCTTTTATCAAGATCATGGGGAGCCAAACTTCAGGGGAGTCTTCAAATGGACATGTCTTATGCCACCATCCCAGTTTTTAACAAAATCAGAAGATTATACAGGGAATCCCACATGAAATACATAGTGAGCAACATAGACAAACCAAAAAAATCTCCAATCTATTCCATTCAATCAAGTTTAGATTCCTTTATCTTGTACAATGAAGATCAAAACACTGAAAAAGAAAAGAAAAACAAATAGGAAATCAATTTTCCAAAATAATCAAAACTTCCCTCAAATCAAATACAAAACATTAGCAATCAACAGCAACAAGAAAAGGAAAATGAGGCAGAAACACTTTGTAAAATAAAATTTGATGGGTCTTGTAATAAAACAAGTGCAGGGGTAGGTGTATGGATTCAAAATAAAAATCAAAGTTATTCATATAAACTAGATTTTCCGTGCACAAATAACATTGTTGAATATGAAGCCCTTCTCCTTGGCTTATAGTTTCTTAAACAATTAGAAGCCCAGAAAATATCAGTCTTAGGAGACTCTGAACTTATCATAAGACAAATCAAAGGAGAATATTCAGCTAAAAACTCAAAACTTAGAGAATATCAAAATGTTGCCCTTGATTTATTAAAGACCTTTGAAAAATATGAACTCATTTTCATACCAAGAGCCCAAGATCATCTAGAAAATGAAATTGCCTTCACTTCCAACAATTTCCAAGTACCTCAGATAAATGAACCTCTTAACATAAAAGTCAAAAACAGGCCTGCAGTGCCTGACAACGAGGACCACTGGAAATTGTTTGACACTGACAAACACATAGATGATTTCCTAAAATCAGAAAATGATTTTTCCATACTAGCATCAGAAACCAGCCATGAACAAAATTGTGTAGAAAATGAACAAATCCCAGAAACAGAAATGACATATTCTGTTGATATAAATCACTATGAGAATCTTTTTGAAGTAGAATTAAATGACAACGCAGACCAAAAATACTTGGAAGTGTTACAATGCAAGAATGATACAATTCCAAGAGGTCTCACACATTTAGAACACCTTTTTGACTTCAATGATGTAGCCAAAGAACCAAGAATGGAGCCTATGGAAACAGATGTAGAAGAACATAACATAGGCAGCCTAACAGAACCCAAGATGATCAAACTATCCAGCACCCTCCCAACTCATATAAAACTGCAATACATAGAGTTGTTCAAAGAATTTAGAGATGTGTTTGCTTGGGGGTACAAAGATCTTAAATCTTATGACACTAGCATCATCCAACATAAGATTCCTCTGAAGGAAAATCATAAGCCTTTCAAATAGAAACTAAGGAGGATAAACCCTATTTTATTGCCTTTATTTAAGAAAGAAATTGAAAAAATGTATGATGCTAGGATTACAGTACCCCTTAGATTTGCAGAATGGGTGTCAAACCTAGTTTCTGGTAGGAAGAAGACAGGGGAAATCAGGCTATGCATTGACTTTAGAAATCTAAATAGAACCTCCCTGAAATAAAACTACCCCTTACCCAAGATGGACCATATACTTCAACGGGTAGTTGGGTCTAAAATAATATCACTGTTGGATGGGTTCTCAGGGTACAATCAGGTGTTAGTGCTCCCAAGTGATCAACACAAGACTGCTTCTACTACACCTTGGGGCACCTTTATGTATGTCAAAATGCCATTTGGTTTGATGAATGCAGGGGCCACCTTCCAAAGGGCCATGGAAATAGCCTTCTCAGAAGACATAGGCTATTTAATAATCATTTATCTTGATGACATAACTGTTTTCTCTAAAATTGATGAAGAACATTTGATCCACTTAAGAAATTTTTTTGAGAAATGTAGGAAATTTGGCTTATCTTTGAATCCCAAAAAGACACTTTTTAGTCTCCAAGAAGGAAAGCTTCTTGGTAACATAATTTTAGAAGAGGGAATCAAAGTAGACCCTAAAATGATTGATGGCATATTGAAAATTAGCCATCCAAGAAGCCTCAAAGAATTACAATCTTTCATTGGAAATATTAATTTTTTGAGGAGATTTATCCCCAACCTTGCTGAGCTATTAAGAAACATTACAAACATGCTTAAGAAAGAGGTAGGTGTGAAATGTACTACACAATCTAAACAATCATTTGAACTGGTTAAACAAGCCCTCACTCAAACACCAGTCTTGATTAGTCCATATTTCACCAAAGACTTTTATATCTTTTCTTTTGCATATGAACATAAAATAGTTGCAGTATTACTTCGAAAGAATGAATTGGGGCAAGGAAAACCAATATCCTTTTTTATTAGGGCCTTAAGAGATGCTCCTCTCAAATATAACATCATGGAGAAACAAGCCTTAGCATTAGTGAAAGCATTAAAAAAATTTAGAGTATACATTTTACACTCTCACATAATTACTTTCATTCCACATACTGTTGTCAAGGATATTCTAAATCAAGACCCTGATGGTAAAAGGGGAAAATGGATTGCTACTATTCTTGAATATGACTTAGAAATCAGGCCCACCAAACTAATCAAAGGGCAAGGATTATAAAAACTCATGGCTGAGTCAAACTTCCAAGCACTGGATATGAAGATGGTGGATGTGCTGGAAGAAATAGAAGAATTCACTACCCCTTTTATTGAAGAAACATTCCTGAATTCACCTTGGTATGTTGACATCATTTATGTGCTTTTGTATCTAAATTCCCCTCCTTCTTTTTCTAAAACTAAATCTAGATTTTTGAAATAGAAGGCTTTAAATTATTTCATATTAGATGGGGTATTATATTGGAAAAATGTTGTTGGAATGTTGCTTAAATTTTTACTTGAGGATGATGCAAGAAAAATCATGCATGAGATGCATGAAGGAGAATGTGGAGGACACCTCTACTGGAAGACCACAACAAACAAAATCCTTAGATCTGGTCACTATTGGCCCACCCTTTTCCCAGACACTCAAAAGTTAGTCATGTCTTGCCATAAGTGTCAAATTTTGTATGGAAAAATAAACCTCCTTCCCTTACCATTACATCCCATCAGTGTTGAGGCACCCTTCCAATAATGGGGCTTGGAATTCATTGGGGAAATTCACCCATCTTCATCAACCTAACATAAGTGGATCCTCACTGCCACTGATTATTTTACCAAGTGGATAGCAAGCCATACCATCTAGGAATGCTACTGAGTCTTTCATTATCAAGTTCCTTGAAACAAACATCCTATCCAGATTTGGTTGTCCTAGAAAAATCATAACAGATAATGTTGCTGCCTTCAAATCTAAAAAAATGGTTGATTTCTGTTACAAATACCACATCACCTTGGGCCACTCCACTGCCTACTACCCACAAGGAAATGGATTAGCTGAATCCTCCAACAAGAGCCTCATCAATATCATCAAGAATTTGTTGGAGCAGAATCAGAAATCAGAAAGCTGGTTCATGCCTTATGGGATGATAGACTAACTACAAAGAAGTATATAAATATGTTCCCCTGTCAGTTGTTCTATGGCATGGATGTAGTCTTCCCAACATAATTAGGAGTTCGAGTCATGAAACTCCTTCAAGAATTGCAAACTAAAGAAAATGATATGCAGAGAAGAATCAACCAAACAATTCATTTACAGCAGTCCAAAGAGGAAGTTTATGAAAGAACACAACTAGTCCAAGAAAATATCAAGAAGCTATTTGAAAAAAGGACTAAGGCAAATAATTTCCAAGTTGGAAATATAGCTCTTAAATTAGATTCAAGAAGGGAAGAGAAGGGAAAACATGGTAAGTTTGAGAACATGTGGAAAGGACCCTATATTATTCATGTTGAGAGGGGTCACAATGCATTTTTCCTGAAAGAATTGAATGGAGAAGACTTATATGGAGGTCCTGTCAATGGCAGGATGCTCAAGAATTAATTCTTTCAAGAGTCATGAGTTTCAAATATTTGTTACTTTGCATTGTTAATTATCATTTTCTGAACATTGCATTCAAATTTAGAAAAATAAAATACAAAAACAATAGAAAAGAAAAGAGGGTAGATAAAAACAAGAAAGGTACAGCCCCATACCAAAAAGAGAGACAAAATCTGAAAGTGTGCAAGCCTAAATGCCACTCCTAAAAACACACTTCTAATTAGTCGTACAGCCTAATCATGACTAATTATCTTTTTAATTTACTACTAATAGGTTAGTGAATTAGATCAGCCAAACAACACAATCTTGGCTTATCAGTAGGGTAGATTAGGATAAAAGAAAGAAGGTTCAAACATGCTCAAATCTTGAACCTTTGATATTGATGAAGAAATGGTTCTAAAAGCTCAAAACTTGAACTAGAGAAGAAAGAGGAAGTAGCTCCAACAAAACCAAAATCAGAGCTGAAGGAATGATGAAGGATGTGTCAATTTTCAGATCTTAAGCCTTCACAATTTTGTTTTACTTTTCTGTAAATTTTAGTCTATGTGCAACTTGTTTTTATGCCATAGATCTGCAGCAAGTCATATTGCTTAATCCTGGCTTGGTTTCTTTTAAATTTTCTGTTCTAGAATTTAGAGAATAAAGTTCTGTCAGACAGTCTAACATTGACAGATAGTAGTTAGGTTGAGAAATTTATGAACTCAACTGTTTAAATTGAATTCATGGAGAAATAAGAGTGAAATAGATTAGTTTCATGTTTTCAAAATAATAAAATGTTGATGAAGAGAGTTTTCTAGTCCAAATGCACTCTGAAAGAAGAAAAAATGTTAGGGTCATTAGGAATGGGTAGGTAGAGATGTTTTTTCGATAGAATTCCATTGTTTCAGATGGCTGCAGAAATCATCAAATCAAAGAAAGGTCAACTAAAAGGAAAATAAAGTTGTTGTCTAATGGATAAAGGCACTGGTTTACTGAAAAACCAGAGATCAATAGCTGAGGTTTTGGACACCTAAATAACCAGTTATCCTCCCCAAGTGGAGCCACTGTTAGCCACCTATAAATTCTGTCACACTCAATGGTGGCTAATTTTGTATTTTAAACCTTCAAGAGATAGTTCCCTTTGAAAACCTATCATATTTTAAATTTTTATGATGATAATTACCCTTTGAGTTAATCTTTACTGTTGTTTTACTATTAGTCCTAAAATACCCGCTGCTTGCCAAGAGAAAGAATGCTTAAAACTCCATTGTCCACCATTTCAATTCTCCCTTTTCATCCTTTTTCCCTCTCACAAAATACCTTAAAACACTTTCATTTAACTTTCAAAACATTCTAATCCTCTTTAAAACCTTATATTCCACCTTATTTGATTTTAAAAACCCTTTCTTTCATCTATCGAAACCTTCATTTTGGCTTAAAAACCTAGTTTTTCAGCATTAAGGCCTTAAGCCCCTTTCAGCCTTAAGCCCCAACCCCTCTTCCTTATGTGACCCGGAGACACGACCGAGCACCAAGCCTCATTGCTCCATCGCAATCGGAAATTACAAATTCCCTTTATCCTTTTCCTTTTTCCTCCGATGGCCAGATCTGCCGATTTGATTTCGCCATCAAATCCACAAGAACCAACATCCTATATTCAATCGCGCTCCACTCATAAGCCCTTCACCATCTCGCCTGCCGATTTGATATAGACCACTGATCTCTCATACCGATCCTACGGCCAGCACTTAATCACACATCACAAACTCAAACACCCTGGTGCTTTGGCCTGTTTCCTTTTCTCCGATGTGATGTAATCCCAGCCGTTCATTCTGCTAGATCTGAAGGTTCGTGCTTCATCGCATCATGCTCATCCATCACGTGATCCTCTACCATCCTGACCTTCGATTGAATCTCCACCGTTGATCAAGTTCGATCAAACGGTCCGCGATATTTCGTATCATCGCATCTCTCCTCTCCCATCGCACGATTCACATCCTACGCGATTCTGCGATGCAATCTCCGTCGTTGATATTCTCAAATCTGATGGCCCACAATACTTCTACTTTTCAAACCCCACCCTTCTCTTTCTCCCCCATCGATAGACCTCGGCCATCGATCCTCATGATCCAACGGCTCCCATTAATCCTTCCCTCTGCTCTAATAAAACCTCTCTTCCTAAGTAATAACCCTTTCGCCCTTTATAAAAAGGTGGGCCCTCTCTTCTCCTCATTTTCTCCACCAAATTCCTTCAGACCTTACCTTTTCTATATTTTTTGTTTCTCGAAAAATATAGTTTTTAACAAAATCTTGACCGTCGATCTACAAATATCAAAGGTCATCTGGCCCTATCCATCCACCCATTCCCTTTCCCTTCATTTCTTCCCTTTCGAACATATCCGCTTCTTCTCTTAATCGTAACCATCCCTCAAAGAAATCTGACGATCGGGACTTAACCCGATAAACCAAACACCCGTCCACTACACGAAAAACAAATGTTGGTCCCACCATACATCCTCTGCACATCTTTTCACCAATCACATGCTATCTTCACCGTCTTATCTCTCGCCAATTAGCCAACGGACCATAATCCATATCGCATAATTTTTGGCCCCTTTTCACAATGCGCTACTTCCGCTCCATATGGGTGGTTTTAAAAATCCACGTGTCGAGTGCAGAGTGGAATCACGTTCCAAAAGCGAATACTACCTACCCCCCCAAATGTTGCGTGAAAACCATTAATAGTTTTTCGAAACCACTTTTCCTCAAATTCGCGCCATATTAAATTTAAAACCATGTTTCTCTTTCGCCAAGGGTTTTATCCCTTTTGCTACAAAATTCCTCCATTCGCACAGCTATAGACCATTCCCACGAACCTTCCAAAGAAGTTGAAACTATAAATCACAGAATTCGAATAATGTTTGTTTGTCTTTATGAAGATTTTGTAAGGTAAAGGGTAAAACCCTCTCGCAGATGTTTGTAGTGTTATGGGCTAAGGATGATGATCCTCATGGCCCTTGATACATTTTCAAAGGGTTTGGGAGTTCTAATTTCGTGATTTTAGGGAATCGATAAGTCATGATTATCAGTTTTCTGAGCAAAAACTCCAATAAACCCTCGGTGCACCTGCAAACAGCAAAAAACAGTTAGCATCAATTAAATAAAAGGGTATCAGTGTCAAAGATGAAGATGATGGATTAATCAAGCCTAAACAAAGATCCAAAGATAGATCACTGTTTTTATGAAACAAAGAAATATCAGTCGAAGGACACCTTAGAGCCACATCAAAGGGGCTAATTGATTCCCCAGCTACTATATTGCCACCTTGCAGCTTTTTGCCTCAAAGGCATACCCAGATCAAATCTCAGTCTGAAACATTAAGACTAAAGGCAGCTAACAGTTATTACAAACAAAGGAAGATATTTCAAACTGTTAGTAAAGTTATTGAAAAGATAAGAAAATGCCTTAAAGTCAATCTCTTTACCCACTAAGCCTAAAAAGCAGAAACAGAGTAAATAAGACAGAGTTGTAGATTGAATGCTTTCCTGCCTTATGCCTTGCATGTTTTTCAAGGCTAGGAGTTGAATTTAGTATGGAATTAATGATACTCAACCCTAGAAATCTTCCACCTCCTCATTTCTTTTATAAATACTTCCGAAGAAGATGAAAATTTGTTGGTTGGTTGATCACTAGTTGTAATACTGAAACTCTCTGAAATAATACATAGTCTGTTCAAAGTTGAAGAAGAAATTGAAGTCTTGGAAGCTTGATGATGTTTTGACATGATTTTTCTTGAGAAGGCTCTATCATTGGATCCCTGAGCTTGGCTGTTGGTGATGTATTCTGAACTGTCTGTTGTTTTTCTTGTTTTCATTTTGTTCCATAAATTCTTACTACAGTAGGGTGAAAAGTTTAGGGTGAAAAGTTTAGGCTAAGAAATGACTCCTGGAAGCACCTTAGACATGTTTATCCTTCATTGTTCTATGTTTTCTTCTACTGAGGTATTTTAGAGTCTTTAATCATTCTCTTGAACCCTTATGCTTTTTTATTTCTCAAATAGTTCAAATAGTTGGTTCCAACATGATTTATGGTTTTCCCTGCTTGTTTGATGCCACTTGAAAGTTGTTTTTGAAGTCTCCCTTTGAAGTACCATTTTCTATAGTTTTCCAAAGAGGTATGTTTTGATCATACCCTTTGTTCCTTCTTAAATAGTTGTTTTAAAGGTCTTTATAGTTGTAATCATGGAATTTTAGGCGTTCCCTCTTCTATGACTGCAGTTGTCAGTGAATCTTTCATGTTTTCTAATTCCTTTGAAATAAAATCTTTAAGGAAATAGGTTTTTCCCCAAATCTTAGATTTCATTTTAAAATTTGTCTTGAAGTCATTATTTTCTTAAAGTGTGGTTTGTGGAATTCATGGTTAGCCCTGTCTATCAAATGCCTCTTTATGTTCAAGTTATGTTTTCAAGTTCCCTTTGTTGAGAATTCAAACTCTCTTTCAAAATCATTAATGTCCATCTCATTCACAAAACTAAAGGATCCTATGGCCAAGTTAGATTTTCCCTTTGATATCCCATATCCATTGATGATTTTTTCATAAACCTCTTCTTGATTCCATTGCCCAATGAACCTGACACTTAGTCTTTCTATCTATACTACCTAGACCTTTCATGTTATGTTATGCCAATTCAACCAAACAAGAAAACCGAACAAACACTTGCACTTAATAGCTATTCTAAAATGAATACTTAAAAGAAAACAACATATACCTTTGCAAAAAAATAATTTGAAAGATCCCTCTCTGAGAACAGGAGGACTAGATCCTAGAACTCTAAAGATTGGTTCTGATGTTGCCTTGTCTTTTGGTTAACCAATCTATCAAAACACAGGACCCCAACATTCCCTTTAAGGAACATCACTTTTTTATGTTGATTTTTCCATTTTCTTTCAAAGAACAGAACTTTGTAAATATTTTTGAAGGACATCCTATTGTTATCCCTCAACCACCCCAGTTTCACTTTGTATGATGCTTTTAATGACATGAAAAGTACAATATGTATGGAGGTATAGTGGAACAGGAAAATACCGTGAATATTGTCATCTTTAACAAGATTTCTTTGTGATGATCCATAAAAAATAAAATGGCACAGTTATCTATCTCACTTTACTGCGTTCATTTCCACTATAAATTAAACTGATTTATTATCTGTATCATGTTGGTTCTCCCTTGTCTGTATAACTCTCTCTATATATTATTAACAAGATTATGGGTATATTCTTATTTTATATTGATATGTCAAGCTTCTTCTACCATCCCTACTCTTAAGGAGTGATGAGCCACCCTCTATGTATAAAATGGGGATTAAAAAATAATAATAATAATAATAATAATAATAATAAATAATTAAAATAATATATATATATATATATATATATATATATATATATATATATATATGTACATTTACTAATGATTTTATGATTTTCCACAGGGGAGGATAGGGGGTCTCATCACGAGCCAGCTTGATCACTCTCGCTACTTCCCAATGAATGGCAATGTGCTCACCTGGTCACCAAGCCAACACATTGGTCTCCACTATAGAACATCATAAGACATTTCCCCAGTTATACATAGATGACCATGGTTATCAACGGTTAAAAAGAAACTTTGTTGAGGCTATGGACGCCTGCGGGCAGCAGAAGCTCTGCTGATGGTATTGAAACTTTATTTTACATCAATAATTATTATAATACCCTTTTATTATAAATATTTTCTATGGAGAGATTATGGTCCTAACATCCCATTGAACCTATATGCATGAATATTTTTAAAAATTCAATCATAATGGTTTAAGTGGAATAATGGCATTGAAAGTATTATTTCTTTTGTTTTTTCTGTTGTTCCTTTTTTTTTTTATTATATCACATCATGGTAGCTTATCATTTAGAATTCACGGTACAAGCCTTGATTTCACTCCGCCATAATCTTTATGATCTTGTCATTAATACGCATGCCTTACCAACCCATTACTCCTGCACCTTACCCTTTTCATTTCATGCGGTCAAGGACGACCTATCATTTTGAAGGGAGGTGGGGACCCCCAGTGTACTTATGAGTGCACTATTGTTCTCTCATTTGATTGTGCGGAATAATACAACATTCCATGATTACAACACATGTGGTATATACTGGTATAAAAAATCATATAACCATTTGTTGTTCCATTTCTCGGCTCTGTGTGTCATTGATTTTTTGTTGCTACACTTATCATTTGCAGATTTATCGCACTATGGGAGGAAGCGCAGTATGTAGAGAACCATTGATATTGGTTGTCTCTGATGCAGCCAGGGTTGGATCTTATGGTAAGAAGTGAATCCAAGCATCCTTTGCAAATGCTTGCCAACCAAAAGAGTTTGATGAAATGGGAAGGGGTAATTCAAGTCATAGGGCCCATTCATAAAGGGATTGTACAAACTGGAGTGTCATATTTTCAATTTATTCAAGAAAATTCTATGATTGCATCCAAGCTTAGGTGGGAAGTGTCTGCTAATAGTGTTCAGGATAGAGAGCCATTTCATTATAAAAAATTTAAAGTAGCAGCAGACCATTTTATCACCTATAACAACCTCATCTTAAGAGAGGGACCTTACTGGTTAGGCTGTCGGTTTTGTAGCTCTATCATTTGGTATCCTCCCGAAGGTTACCAGGCCACCTATGAATTGCTTGAATTAGAGGAAAGCACCGCTTTTGAACTATTAGCTCAACATCATGGTTTAAGACCAATATTTGATGCCCCTTCTCCAACCTACTCTTTAACTGCACTCCATCGGAATTACTTATTTCCATGAGGACATGAAACAGAGTAAGTAGGGGAGTATGTTGGGTTGCAAAATAGGTATGTAATTTCTAGTAATTTCATCCTTGTTATCCTTAATTATTATCTTTTTCATGTCTTAATGTGATAATCAATTAAGGAACTATGGTGAGAAATGAGGAATGATTGCAGTTGTGATTTAACTAACGTTTACCCTTATTCATGCAGGAAAATGGACAAGGAACGATTGTTGTTCCTTGCTGTTGGCACAGCCAAATTTGACAAGAAAAGAAAGGAATGAATAGGTTGTGGACAAGGCTAAGAACGAATCAATGAGATCAGCGTGAAATAGAGGAATATTTCATAAAGATGGAAATTGGTTGCGAATCCATCAGGATCTCGCGATTCTGAGGGATCTCATTTACTATTTATTTTTACCTTTTCTGACTATAAAAGGAAACGATTGTAGGAAGAGAAAGACACCATTTGTTTTTCCAAATTGTAAAATTAATTGCAGACCATATCGTTGAAGAACGAAATTACGTTGTAATGTGACTCAAGTTCGATGATTAATTGAAGTTGTTGTTTTCATTCGCATCATCTGAAGTAATCTAGTAGTGCCTGCTGGTGGCTAAGGGCCCGGCTTCCAATGGAATTCATTGCTTCATCTGTGTCATACATTTTTTAATATCGCAAGTGTGATGGTTTATAGTATTATCGCTTTCTGTGATTCTATTTCCTTTGCTATTCATTATTTTCCTATGTTAACCGAATAGCTCTGTTTTATATAATTTATAGTATTGTTGTTTATTCAGTTTACTTTCATTTCAGATTGAGTTTCTTAGGTAAATATTCTGCTCGATGTAATCAAATGTAACGAGTATTAACTACTGCTTTTAGGCTCTCATATTGATATCATCAATGTTTTACTGAAGAATGCATTTGATTTAGATTCAATCAGTTTCGAAGAGAAGAGTTATCACTACTGTACTCTCAACTGATATTGTTGTTACTTGAATCGCATATTGTTGTTACTTGAATTGCTATAGGATTTGATTTCATTAGAGGATTGAGTTTTCTTTTAATTTCAAATAGAATTTACTTGTTGCATCCGTTTACTCTTGTATTAAAATATCTATACTGCAATCTGTGAAACATTACTCTCTGATTTAAATAGCAACCACATAATGTGTACACTCTTGAAATAGAAAGACTTACCCAGATTGATAATTAATGTGAGAATAATTAGGAGTTTAAAAAAGCACCTGTTATCAACCAACACCTGTTAAGCCTGTCGTGAGTGGATCGAAACCTCGCACTATGGAAATTCATCCTACGTGTATTGTGCCTATGTCTTATACTTCCATTCCTAGTGGTTATACATTTGATGAATACTTTTTGGATATTTAGCAATGGTATGCTCCCTCTCTGGATTCTCAGCCTTAGAATTCCGCACCTTAGGGTTCTCAGTAGCCACAAGCTCCTATCAATCCTCCCCATCACTATTATGTCTATGGTAACCCTGTTTATTTGCCTCCCATCGATCCTAATCAGGTTGTTTATTTGCCTCCAATAAATCTTGATCAAACCATTTCTCATCTAGGACATTTAATACAGGCACAACCCTCGAGCCTACAAGGACAACCCTTACAGGGACAACCTTTGGTCTAGTAGGGAAAAACCTTTGGTCCTCGGGGATAACCTTATGGTCGACAAGGACAACCCTTACAAGGACAACCTTCGGTCCAACAAGGACAACCCTATGGTCCATCTGGTCAACCTTAGCTTCAACCAGGAGCATCTTATGTTCATGGGGGAAAATGTATCCACCGCAGGGAAAACATTTTGTGCAACAGCAGCAACCTTACTTTCTGCAAGACCAAGATTTTGTGCAACAAGGGAAACCCCATGGTCTTGCTCCAGTTTAACCTGGCTTTGAGGAACAACCTGGTCTAGCTCAAAAATCGAGCCAAAATTTTTCACAAGGGCAACCCGGTGGTCCTCAGTATCCAGGCCAACCTGCTCCAAAGGGATAGCCTGCCCAGCCTTAGCAGCCAATTCAAACTTCTCAACCTGCTCAGCAGTCGGTTCAATCTATTCAACCAGCTCAGTAGCCAGTTCAACCTGTTCAACCATCTCAGCAGCCCATTCAACCTCCTCAGTAGGTACCACCGGCTCAACCTCAAGGCGCTACTTACCCTCCTTAAGGTAAATTGTAGGATGTGTATAGTGCGCTCCAAGGTTTTACTAATTACCCTCAAAATCAATCCCATATGGTGTATAATCTACCTCAAGGAAATGCTTACATTTCGCAACAGAATCCTTATGTTTCTCAGCAAGTACCTCAATTGTATGCTCAGAATTAGTATCCCGGTCCTCAACCCTAGTATGGGCGGAACTATCCCACTTATAACCCCTATGGAAAAAGTCCTCCGAGACAAAACATATGGTGGGGGGGGGGGGATTTCTCTCAACTTGGGTGGAATGTTAACACTGGTCCTTATCAACGACCTCCAATGCCTTTTAATCCTCAATTGTCCTTTCTTGCAACATTGGAACTACCTGATGTGTCAAAGCTGACAAACGATCCAATTCTTCATAATCTGTATTGGCCTCCAGTTCCAACCAAAATTCCTAGCGATTGTCCTAAGTTTGAGGGCAAGTCCAGAGAAGACCCCCAAGCACATGTTATGACATACCATATTTGGTGTTCCTCTAACTCTTGAGTTGACGATTCTATCCGACTCCATCTTTTCCAATGGACTCTTACTAGTGCCACTGCAAAGTGGTACATCGAACTATTATTACAGGTCAAATAACCTCCTCATTAGCTCAGAGGAGAAGATAAATATGGAAGGAATACAGAGACCTAAACTAAACCTACTTATTCCAAGGTAACAAACCCCTATAACAACAAGAGAGCGTTATAATGCACCTAATCAATGAAAATTTCGCGTTAGTGGCTAGGGCGATGCTCTGTTTAGACTAGAGGGCAGCGTTACCCATGTCTTGAGTTTGAAACAGGAAAAACCTACGGAGAATGATTTGAAATTCCAACCTTTTCTCATAAGAGAGTCAGTACAAAATAGAAACTGCAAAGCACTAGTCTATTATTGGGCCTTGCCAAAAACAACTGATCTAGCAAGGAAGGAAAAAGCATGGGAAGTTGACGAAACATCTTGGTTTTTTCTATTTAGAACTAGTGGAAGGAGAAAGGCAATGATTTCTCTCTCCATCTCCTATAAAATGGAGTTGTAGGCTCTTGGTTCAAGGTCGAAGGTTTGTCAAAGTTTTGAATACATGTGAAGCAGAGCATTATTGTTGTAGGGTGAAGGTCAAAGATCAAATAGGTTCATTGAGAACTTGTTGATCAAGATATCACCACATTGAGAGATAGAGAGATTGGAAGGCTGAGGAGGGCTTGGTCCAACCGACGGTTGTAATCCACCTTTTTTATAAATCAATAGAACTGTATCTGTTTTTTCCATTCTATGCATTGATATTGTTATTGTTCTTAAATTACTTATATAGCATGAGATGAATGGCTTAGATGTGCATTGTTCAATTTTTATTATATATTAACTTAATTGATAGGAAATTTATGTTTTGGTAAAGATTACATGGGTGCTTTGATTGATCACAGGGTCAATATTTGGAGCTAGTGAAGGAGGATCCCTGCTTCAATACTTAGCACTCTCCAAAAGACCTCAGGATCATAAAAGAGGTAATATTCCATCTTATTCAGTCAAGTTTTTTAAGTTGATATAAACACGTATGTATCTTCTTTGTGAACTATATAGCTAATCTTAATGTCTGCCTCAGGCACCGGAAAGCCCTGAGAGGGATACTCGAGAACCAAAAACCCAAGCATTTTTCCCTATAGCAGAATTGGCGACTCCACTGGGGAGTTTAACCCCAATTTCCAGATTTTTTCCTTCCTTCTTTCCTCTGTTCATATATCCTTCTAACCAGCTTTCATGCCCAGTAAACATTTCAAAATCTTGCAGATTTCAATCTTGTGTTTTTTTGGCCATCTGTAGAACTTTGCCTTGGCTAACGCTGTCTTTTTCAGTATTCCAAAGAGTTATAGCGCGGTCTATATTTGATTACAGTGCGTTAGTCTCTGCATTAACATTGTATCTGCTCAGAACCAGTGCGTTACTCAGCCAAAAAATTGTTGTTCACCCCTGTGTTGTGTTCCTTTTTGGTTGTAGATTTTTTGCCATTAGAAGCACTTCTTGACTAAATCCCTATGCTTGTTTACCAACTTGCATTGCTATTTGTTTGTTCTTGTTTAAAAATTTAGTGTTGAAAGAATTTACTTTTTATAATAATTTTTTTTTTAGTTTTTCTGCATCTAGCTGAATTAATTATGAAAATTTCAGTTAAAAGACTGTTAAGATGAGGTAAATAGACATCTAAATATTTAAGGTTGAAATTTTCTATTTGAATGTTAGCGCATGGATGTTGAAAGAAAACCTCTCCCTGTAGAAATACTCTTCATCGAATTGAATATTTAGAGCATATTTTTGCATGGTTTCTTGAGTCAGAGTCTCATTACATTTCATACGTCCACTCCCCCTCCGCATGACTAATAATCAAGTACACTAAGAATCAAACGATAATAAAATCAATCACATTAATTTTTCTGAGCTCACACCAACAGTAGTTCAGGCTAGGATCTTGGGTTAGGAAAAGTGATAAAATCACCCAATATCTCAAAACTTGAGACTAGAGTCATTAACAAACGAAATCCTACTGCACTCATATAATCGGGAGCACTTTTTTATTGGAGCTAAGCACGAGAAAACACTTGGGTACACAAGAAGGTAGCCCACCTTCGACTGCATCGAGTGGGAATTCTATATATTGGGGTTCCCTTCAGGGATGTTGAAACTAGATCGGGGATCTAGGTGTTCTGCCCATATAGCATGCTTTCCTAGACCATGGACCCCCTTGATGATGTCTGTGATTGGAGGTATATTTAGTGGGCATAATGTTTAGGGACTTACACAAGGTGACTGGGATGGGTTGTATTGGTACCTAAAACAGACGAACCTACTTTGTCTTCGGTCTTTAGGAGGGTACTCGTCTTCACGAGAGTGCTTACGCCTATTGTTTGAGGTTCGGGCGAGGCTCTAGAGTAACGGTAACTGTACTTTAGACCAACCCTCTCTGTATAATATTGTGATACTAGATTTCATCACCAGCAAATGGTAGTACTCAAACAGGGCACCCTATTTTGGCTGCTTGCTGATTGATTTGAGAGAGTCCTTTTTTATTTTTTCTTTTTTAGGTGTGTGGTTATTGTCATTGGGACTTTATAATACATTAAAATTTGTTAAAATTTGTTAAAAATAAACAGGTCACTGTGGCATCATCTGACCCACACTGTCTTTCTCGATGATAGCAAGGTTTACCTCCTCTAACTCTTGAGGAAGAACTGAACCTTGGTGAATTTGTGCCTTCTGCAGAAGAGCAATCTCCATTGAAAAACCATAATTTTTACATAGCCTCATATCATACGGAATTTCCAGAGGACCCTTTCATAAAAGGTGTCGTACCTGATTACAATCCTCCACTCACTGATCCATTGGCAACTGTGATAATTCAGATTCCACCATGCCAAGACATGTCTTTGGCCGCACAAACATCCATTTCACAACCGGCATCCACATGGTCGATACCAATGGCAACCATCCTAGGTTCGCCACCATCCTCCCTGCCAGTTTTCAGTTCTATGCAATTACTTGGTAACCCCAGTAGTCAAATTATGCATAGTCCCAACCCTACGGTCATCAAAACTATAAGTAACTCATCGAGTCCTTCGGGATCTACTCCTACCGTGACCACATTGGGACCTACGGTTCCTCCTCTGACGAGTGGGACTACTTTGGTTCCTTTTAGCAACCCTTTCGGTTGGAACCCTTTTCTGAGTTCAAACCCCATGGCCACCATACTAGGGGAAAGTGTCACCAACACGCAGATAACAGAGAAAATTTCACTAACCCTGCAATCGTTAGGACAAACCGGACAACCTATTGTTAACACTATTCCTTTAAGTGGTTTAAATATCGGTGTAGGTTCTATGCCTTTGTCGAAATATGCAAGTAGTAGCATGCCTCCGGGAAGCTCTATTGCATCCATATGGACTAACCCACCCCAACCTCCATCTGGAATGGGAGGGAACTTTTATACTGGGGGCAACCAACCATTCGCCCCACAATACAATACGCCCTATGGAAAACAACCATATATCCCTACCCCTCCACCTATATGAAATTTTTATCAAAGTCCTACTTATCCTACTGGTAACACATTGATGGGCGGACCCTATGGTCCAAATAGTCAGCTGATACTTCCTTGGTTAGATTCGGGGGAAAACCCGCAATTGCCATTTTTTGTAGCTCTAGACATTCCCGACATCTATAAATTGACTAATGACCCCATCAATCACAACCCGATCTGGCCTCCAGAACCACACAAGATTCCTTCTAACAGCCCAAAGTTCGATGCAAAACAAGGGGAAGACCTAGCCACACACATCACCACCTTTCATTTATGGTCTATATCTAATTCCATAGTGGATGATAGTGTCCGGCTTCAACTATTTCCCTCCACCCTTACAGGCAATGCCGCCAAGTGGTATATTGAATTGCCACCCACCGCCATAAACACTTTTGGTGCTTTAGCGACGAAGTTTATAAAGAACTTCCAATTACCAATCAGATTTGAAACCGAGGCGAAACTATTAACCTCGCTGTGCCAAGACACCACCACCCACATCTCCGATCACATTCACAAATGGAGGCGTAGGAGGAGGCTGGTCAAAGCGCCAATCCCGGATCATCTTCTATATAATTGGTTTTGTAAGTCTCTCTTACCCCACATCTCTAAAGACATTGGCCTATCCGGTGCGGTTACAGAAGATCAATGCATTCGCCATGCCCAACATTTGGATTTAATCTATTCACAATCTGGAACACTATATGATTTACTCCTCAATGCCCCTAGTAACCCAAATCTTCCAGCTACTCAGAAAACCAGAGCCCACGCCGATAGTATCGTTGGCACAATATTTGGCGTAGCCACAAAATAGTCTTGGGGGAAAACCTCCCAGCCATCCTCAGCTACCACTGCCCCTAACCAAATGACTACTCTTCCTACCGCTGAGGTAAATTTTGTACAAACTTCACAAAAACCTAGTGGAAAGAACAAGAAGACTAAGAAAAATACATATTCTTTGGAAGAGCAGTCGGACAATTAGAATAATCCTAATCAGAAAAATGCTGCCAAAAATGACAAAGGGAAGGATAAACCCATGAAATTTCCTTGCAAGATCTGTGCGGAGGACCACTTGACATAAAAATGTCCTCGGCTGGATTCTGGGTGAACACCTACTGTTCTTCATAATCCTTTCCCTAATCAATAGCAGCAACACCAACACAGGGTTGACAACCCACCACAACCCCAGCAAAGGGGAAATGGTGGTTCGCATCCTTCCGATGAAGGATCATCCACCATTTATGGCATTGAAAGTGTTGAACTTTAAACACGAGCCAAGATTTATGGAAATCCTACCATAGATGCTCAAGAACCTGGTACTAGTTCAACTCAACCGCCGCCCAATGATCTGCATATCAAACGGCCTACTGTTGATCCCGTGATTCTTCCCCCCAAAGGGACACTTCGACGCATGAATCATAACACCTCTGCACGTGCAGCCCAAAACTACAACATTGTAGAAGATATGGCATAGGCATCATCAGCTATGTCTGCTCTCAAGTATTGCAAACTTGTCCAGCACAAAGGAAAGCCTTACTTTCGGCCATTGGTGGAATAAAACCCCAGGATTCCATGCTAGCTATCTTTGATATGGAAAAATCTTAGACTCGCCTCTCATGCCAACTTGCATTCCAAGTGCAGGTTGTGTCGAAAGGGAGACCAATCCATCGCACTTTCATAGACAAAGGTGCTTCGACCTGCGTTATGTCACAAGCTTGTTGGCTCGCTTTAGGTTCTCCTACCTTATCACCACCGTCGAATTCCCTCAAAGCTTTCGATGGCCACACATTCCTCCCAAAAGGATACCTTGCTAGCTTTCCCATCACTCTGAGTGGGAAAACGATAATCGTGCACGTTGAAGTCGTAGATCGCCATCTCGACTATAATCTATTGCTTGGTCGCAGCTGGTCTTATGCCATCACTACCATTATTTCTTTTGTCTTCCAACTCATCCTATTTCCATTGGATGGGAAAATAGTCACAGTGGATCAGTTATCCTTCTGCACCCCTGATTATACCACATTACCAAGTAGCACTGTACCCCTAATAGGAGGCTTTCCTGACTCTTACATCAGTATTGGTACCGATCTTTTGAAGGCATCTTCCCTACTGGGTTGTTTTCCTCTACCGCTGCCAGAGATCCCAAATGCGGTTGCAATGATATCCACCACTTTCGATGGCTCTATTGACCCATGGATCCTCCCGAAACCTTCAAACATTGATTCCTATGGAGATCAGATGCCACTCTCACCAGCTGAGTTGGCCTACCAAGCCATCCAAATCACATCTGAACCCTCCATCGCTATGGTTTCAACCAAAGGTATAAACCTCCCACCCATCACAGTTCTCTCTAAGGATCTCTTGAATGAAGTCTTGCCTACAGAAGAATCTATTCGAGAGATCATGTCTCTAGAAGAACAACCTTGGGGAGAGTTCCACCATCGTGCTTCGATGATCGACTCGGACATGATAAATACTCAAATCCCATCCTTTGACCTACCTGAGATGGTTCCTTCCGCTCACACGGTTGTTCAAACTATCGATTCAGAAGGGAACATGGGTAATATTTCTAAGACAATGCTCATTGATATCTCAGTCAAATCGTGGAAAATATTCATATTGGAGCATATTGCAATCCTGAGGAAATTGCGCGCTTCACATCCCTTTTCAAGGAATTTCGCGATGTGTTCTCTTGGTCTTATGACGAAATTCCTGGCATAGATCCATCTATATTTGAGCATGAAATCAAGATTTATGACGATGCCAAACCAATTAGGTAGTGACTCAGGCTAGTCCACCTGCACAAAGCGGCCACCATCAAAATTGAGGTAGAAAAACTTTTAAATGCTCATTTCATCTATCCCGTTCCTTTGATAGAATGGGTTTCCAATCTATTTCCCATTGATAAAAAACAAGGCACCATCCAAGTTTGTGTTGACTATCACGATATGAATGCCGCTTGTCCCAAAGACAATTATCCTATGTCGTTCATCGATCATATTCTCGACAATTGTGCCAGATGCAAATCTTTTTCCTTCATGGATGGATTCTCGGGCTATAACCAGATTGTGATTAAAAAAGAAGACCAGCATAAAACTGCCTTTATCTGTCCTTGGGGCGCATTTGCGTATTGTAAACTCTCATTCGGTCTGAAGAATTCTGAAGAAAATTTTCAGCAGGCTATGGAATACGCTTTCCACGACATTCGACATATTTTATAGGCTTACTTGGATGACCTTCCGGCCCATTCCAAGAAACGACCTGATGACTTTGCTCATCTGAAAGAAATTTTTGCTTGGTGTAGATTCTACAATATACGTTTGAATCCTCATAAGTGCGTATTCATGGTCGAGTCTGGGCATCTATTATGTTTCATTTCCTCCAAGCACGGGATTAGGGTTGATCCCGATAAGGTTAAAGCAATTGTTGAATTGTCGGCACCACAATCCATCCTCCAACTCCAATGTTTGCAAGGGAAGGAAAACTTTTTACGTTGATTCATTGTTAACTATGTCGAGATGATGAAAGGATTTATGCAATTATTGAAGAAGGGAACACTATATTTGTGGGATGACCAAGCTCAATGGTCATTTGATGCTTTAGAACATGCACTTGTTTCAGCCCCACTCCTTAGTGCCCCCGACTACTCACGCGACTTTCTCCTCTACCTGGAAGCCTCACCATCCTCCCTTGGAATGGTTTTGGTTTAGCCTCACAATGAAGAAAGTGAATATGTGATATACTACTTGTCAAAAGTTCTAATCAGACTCGAACTACGTTACTCACATGTGGAGAAACTTTCTCTGGCGGTAGTCTTTGCTGTCACCCGACTCCGAGCATTCTTTTTACAGTATTTTTCTTGCTTTTTAATCCAAAAAACCTCGAGTTCTTTTCTTCGAAATCATTAAATTGATACGAAGTCAATTTCGAGCATTCTTTTTACGGTCTTTTTCTTGCTCATTAATTCGAAAAACCTGGAGTTCTCTTCTTCAAACTCGTTAAAACTATTACGAAGAAGCACTGAACTTTATTTTTAGGGAATTTTTTCTAGCTCATAAAACTGAAAAAACCCTGAGTTGCCTTTGTCAGGCTCGTTAAACTACCATGAAAAAGAGTAAGGAGCCATTCTTTTTCCTCTTTTTCAAAGCTCTTTAAACAGAAAAAGTGACCGAGTTTTCTCCACGTGACTCGTTAAAATTTCATGGAGAGCACCGAGTTTTTCTTTGTTGGACTCGTTAAAAAATTTTCACAAAGATTACTGAGTTTACTTCATCTCCTCGTACTCATAAAAAAATGAGGTAGATGTCCATCGAACATAGATTTCTCACTTTTCCGACTTCGATGGACTAACTCACAGAAAATGAACTGTTTCGGGCTTACTATTCTCCCTTTGTCGTGCTTGGTTATCAAAACATGACAAAGGTAACCCTCTCTATTCTCAGCCGCACCCACTTGGAATTCATTATGAGATGGCCTCAAGGAATAATATTAATCCGTGGGGAGCTATGAGGACAAGTGCATCCAATGGACCACGATGCAGAAGCAAAGGGATCAAGATGTGCACGAACTAATGAATTTGTTCCATACCCTACACTCAAAGATGGGTATTAAATATTCAGAGAGACATTTGGTGCTCAATTACCGTAGTTGTATGCATAGACACATTCAGGAGGAAATGGATTTCCTCGACATTATCTTGATTGGCACAACATATTCGTATGTCGCCAAGATCAAGCAGAAATTTAAGCAGAAAAAACAAGACTTTAGATTCACGAATATGAAGCCAGGGAAGGTGCCCCTGAACCTTATAACATGGGGAAGATCCAAAGCAGGGTGACTCAAAACACCACCACAAATCCAAATAAGGACATGGGGAAATGGTGTGAATTCATATGGCCCCACTCATAGCACAAACGAGTGTCAGGCAAAATAGTCGCTGGTGGCCGAACTAAAGGCACCCGAATCAGATGCATGTTTTGATCCTGAGCCAAAACCAAAAAAGGGAGATGAAAAAGGGAAGTAGATCATTGATGTGGATCCCAGTGCCATTCTCGCAATGACCAAGCTCCAGAGGGAGGATCCCAAGGATCTAGAGGAGGGGGAGCACCTCTTCCATTCATAGATGTGGGTGAAGGGTTCTCCACTGCAATTTCTTGTTGATATCGCAAGCCAAAATAACCTCATCTCAGCATATTTTGTGAAGCAGCTCAACCTACCAACCTTAGCACACCTGCATCCGTATACCATTGGGTAGCTTCACCCAGGGATAGTTCTCCGTGTCCGCCAGCTGTTTCGCCTTCCGTACAGCATCGAGCCATTCATGAATGAGGTATCGTGTGATGTTGCTCCTCTTGATGTATTATTGGGCCAACCATACTTGTGGATGCGACATGTTTTGTATGAGTCTACACCTCGTTCTGTTGTTTTTACTTTGGGAAATAAATTTTATAGGATACTGGAGGTAGTACCACCTCCTGCCATCTCCTTGACTATTCCAAAACAATGTAGTATGTTTTTTTTCCAAACCAAGAAATTTATTTTCCTTAAAAATAGCTCACAGGGAAATAAAAATATTTTGACCATAGCCTATAAACAGAGCTCCCCTTCATGGTTGCAACAGATGGACAAAGTTGTGGAGGAATACAATGACATTTTCTTCACACCCACAGAGGTTCGTATACACTGTCAAGATAAACACTCCATCGATCTGACCCCTAGAACACAATCGCCTCATATTTCCATACCCAATGTGATTACACAGACAAAATCCACACATGTATTGTCTGAGGAAGCCAAATTCATTGAATGCATCCAACATGTCTGCCAAGAGGTCCACAAAAACTTGGAAAAATCAAATATTAAGTTCAACAAATTTTTCCTCTCATGGAGGAAATCAACACAATGGGGAAAATTGCTTCCTAAGAAGGGAGGAATGATCTAGGTGGATATTGGTGGCCACCCACCTATTCCATTTGGACCCGCACCATCAGTTCTTTTAGTTTTTCACTTTCATCACAACTTACTATTTTTAGCAGGTTTTCGAGTCCTAAACGTCTGGAGCCATTTGGAGGCCCTAATGATCCAGGTGGATATTGGTGGCCACCCACCTAATCCATTTGAACCCCCACCGTAGGTTCTTTCAGTTTTTCAGTTTCGGCACAACCTACTATTTTTAGTAGTTTTTCAGGTCCTGAACTTCCAGAGCCATTTTGAGGCCCTTTGGGAAAACCAGGAGAAACATGGGTCCATGGACCGATGTTTCTCACATAAAAAGTTATATTCCTCGGATAGATATTTCTAACGAGGTATGGTGTGCATCAAACTGAGATCGTATGCCAAAGTTACATCCCCTAGAAGTTGAAACACCAATTTACCCAAACGGGGCCCATAGTTTTGACACTTCATCTCCTAAAGTTAGTTTTTTGGATGTTTAGAGTTTTCCATTGTTTCTCAATAATAAATAGGCCCTTGAGCCTCATTGTAACACAGTTCAGAGACCTGTAGCCACCACATCTCTTCTCAGATATATGCTACCAATGCCCTAGCTAGTATATTTCCATTATGTCTCTAAGCATATTTTTGTTATTTGATATTAATGAAATGAAATATTATTTCCATTGCATCTTTGTGTTTATGTTTATTTATGTGTATTATTTCATTCCTGCATAAATCCAGATCAGTGGTATTAGAGTCGTCTACTCTTTATTTGTTTTTCTTGGCATGTCCCCAACGAGGTCAGGATATAAGGAGTTAGGGATCGATTTGGTTGAACCCTTGCAAGATCAACCTCACAAACCTTGACAACCTCCCATGGCAGAAGAAAAGAGAGATGAGGGAGCAGGAGATCCTATCAAAATATTTCTTGAGGAGGCCCTTGAGAAACGAAGGAATGTGATGATGGCTAAATTTGATCAGATCCTTCAATGGTCTGCCACCTATGGCACATCTACATCCAACCACCACTCTGGAGACACCATTCCCTTCAAGGTACAAATAAAATTTTACATTTGTGTATTTGAAGGGTAGATAGATGCAGACGTCGTAGATAGATGGTTGAATTTGCTAGAAGGGTATTTCTCGGTGCATGATTTCTCCAACCAAGAAAAGATTATTTTTTCACTCCTCAAAGCCACCCCCCATGTCAAAGACTGGTGGGAAACCTATTGTGAAGAAAAGGATGGGAGAGAACCCTCTCTGTTCTTCGCTGCACCCACTTGGAATTCACTCCAATATGGCATCAAGGAATAGTTACGCCCTGGGGAGATATGAGGACAAGTATATCAAATGGACCATGTTGTGGCAACAAAGGGATCAAGATTTTCATGAACTAATGAATTTGTTCCATACCCTACACACAAAGTTTGGTATTAAAGACTCAGAGATACATTTGGTGCTCAAGTACCACAGCTGTATGCATAGAAACATTTAGGAGGAAATGGAGTTCCTCAAAATTACCTTGCTTGGCATGGTATATCGCTATGCCACCAAGATCGAGTAGAAATTTAAGCAGAAGAAGCAAGAATTTGAATTCGTGAATCTAAAGCTAGGGAAAGACACCCCCGAACCATAGAACATGGGGAAGAGCCAAAGCAGGGCGACTCAGAACACCACCAAAAATCAAAATAAGGACACGACGAAGTGGTGTGAATTTCATAATAGCCCCACTCATAGCACTAACGAGTGTTGGGCCAAAAATTCACTGGTATCCGAAATGAAGGCACCTAAATCAGATGCATGTTCTGATCCTAAGCCAGAACCAGACAAGGGAGATGAAAAATGGAATCAGATCATGATGCAGACCCCAGTGCCATTATTTCCACCACCAAGCTCTAGATGGAGGATCCCTAGGATATAGAGGAGGGTGAGTGCCTCTTCCATTCCAAGATGTGGGTGAAGGGTTCTCCACTGCAATTTCTTATCGATAGTGGAAGCCAAAAGAACCTTATTTTAGCAGAGGTCACTAAGAAGCTTGGCCTACCAACCTTAGCACATACACAGTTGTAATATCCCAAAATGGGAATAGCTACACTATTGGGAATATTTTAAGATATTACCAATGTGGAGCTTCAGTAAATCATGAGAATTCAATGTATATCAGTTCATAATATGCACAAGAAACATTTAACCAGTAAATGAATGATCAGTAGCAGAGATTTGCTTCACTATCCTCTCCCGACATGAGGAAATGCAACCTTTTGGACCATAAAAACATAATTTTCAGAAAAAAATACAATAAATATGGGAAATGACACTTGCATCCCATGGTCCATACATTATACAACTTCCATGCAAAATTTGAGCTCAAACTAATCATTCTAGCTAAGTTAAACAGATCTCCCCAGCTAGAGATAGCTCAAAAACACCCTATTCCCATACTGCAACATTTCTAAAGATTGTGAGAGCGTAATTACCATGAGGTTTTGTACAGAAAATAATTGAAGAATAATTATATAGATCTTATATTAATCAAATAGCAGAGAAATGGAGGTTTAACCTCTTTTACACAAAGAAAAAAGACACCCGGCAAGGGTTTTTGGCAATATACATGTACAAAAAGCAGGACTGCAGAAAATAACACATTCTACTGCAAATATTCATTAATCATGGCTGAATATAACATATAAAAGCTGAATAATATATAAAATTTCCAAGTCCCTTCTTATTAGATCTCCCGGAGGGAGATAAACACCTCCTCCTCGAAGACTGGTACAAAATAGCAGGGTTTGACCCTGCAACTGTTGCAACTGTAGAGAGGACGCAGCTTCTAAAGAGAAATGAACTATAGATGAAAATGTATGAATATAACTAAGACAAATGATGAATTGAAGCTCAGATCCTTCACTCTTTATCCCTTAATCAAGCTGATCCAAAGAGAGGATGGAATTTCCGCATGGGAATTCTTTGCGCTAAGCAATGCAGCAACTCCGGCTAAACAACTGAAGCATGAAAATAGTCAAAAGACCAGAGATAGATAAATACTGAATGATATTCTTGATACTATGCCCTCATTTTTATCTTTGGTGAGCCTCCTCACCCCAGACCCCACATATTGTTGAGGTGACTTCCTAGTGGAGATTCCTCTTCTTAAACTGCGCTGCCCTAGTTTGCTTCCCTCCTCTTTGTAGCAATGTTGTTGACTTGGTCAACTGGGACTAATACACCTACAATGCCTCTTTTCACACTAAGGGATCTTCAATCTAGTTCTCATATGTGTGTCTAGGCTGATCCTTGTTCACATTGAGCTAGTTTACTTGGGTGATCTCTTCCTCCTTAAGAATGTGTTTTGACTTAGTCAAGCTTGACTATGTCCACATATATTTTTCCCTTGTTCACACCTGTAAGTGTAAATTCCAGCTCCTAAAGTGACCCCATTCCTTATTAAGGTGGAAACTATTCATATTTTTATTATTCATGGAATTCCTGACCCATTTATTCCTTTCCTAGGTGAAAGTATCAAAATCTTATATTCCAAATTGCTGTGTGCAAATTTTGGAATATTACAGTCCCCCCCTCTCAAATGTTGCTTGTCCCCAAGCAACTGCAAGGATAGGACTGAAGAGCATCCTCTTCTACCCTGTAGCATCCTCATAAGATGAAATCCTCCAAGGATCAAGATGTTGCATCCTCAATATATCTCCAATTTTCCCCTCCCAAGTGTGCAAACCAACTATTGGGAACATCCAAAATAGCTAACATTATGTGATAGTGAAACATCCATGGAGGAAACAATGGGCTGTTTGAAGGTCCTCTTGAGGCATGAGGGCTGATATATATTGGGATTCATCATCCCCATTTAAATATGTCCTCCCCAAGCTATCAACCAAACAAAACGAGTCACCCTCCAGGTTGGGAAATCATGAAGGATCTCTTCCACCTTGAGCTCATGCAGAATAGGTGGGTTGAAAATATGAATATGGTAGACAAGATTTCCTACCCCACTCTATATTCATCTCCACTTAAGATAATTTTAGAGAATTTTTTGATCTTTGGCTGCCATAATGTTGTCCTCAAATGGCAAGAAGGAAACTAGGCCTCCAAAGGTCCCTTTCCCAGCGCCGTGAATTGAGTTGGCCCAAACCAGCTCATGCATGATGGATAAGAAATCACCACCATATGGAATCCCATCCATCTCATGGTCCTCCTCATCAAGAAATAAAGCCTTTGTTGTAGAGGCCATGTCTCTTCCCATGCTCCCCTTAGAACATGTAATGCAGAAAATGTGGGGATACTCCTCCCCCAAGAACACATCCACCCCATGTGTTTCTCCTCCAACCATGCTCCTCATAAAAGCAAGAATAATATCAGAAAATAGGATCATGATCAGCATCATAATGAAAGGAAGAGTGAAGGTTTCACGTGGTACTGGAAAGTACCAACAGTCTCCCAAGTGGTCCCAACGCAGTCTCCCCCACTGTAGCCTCAGGAAATGGCCTGGCAAATTGTCTCTTGACAAATGACTTGCCGTATAAGTCACCACACCCACTAGTAAATAGTAGATGGATAAATATGTTAACTGAGAATACAATAAGTAACCACATACTTTCCCTAGATCATATAGTATATGGTTGTCTCCATCATAATAGTTGGCCAAAATTGAACCATGGTGCCTAAAGAAAAACTTGCCCCTTTGAAGAGCAATGCACTGCAAAGAAATGGTAAGAGCATGCAAACATTGTGTGGAACAACCAATAAATGCAAAAATAGAATAATTACCATGTAATGAAAGCAATATGGTGACAAGATCCATATATGAATCCTCCATAGTGATATGACATACCCATATGAAGAGGAATGAACCACATGTTGCGTGAAAATCTTTCCCCTCATGCCTGGAAACCCAAGTCAAAGAGAACATACCATAATGAAAAATGATTTCATCCACTCCTCTACCAATCTCACCTCCTTTATGCTCACCAAGTGCATCCATTATGAAGTGATCCTGGGAACACTCCATCAACAAGTTCCTTCTCCAAGGTGACAACGTTGTTGGCCTATGCAAATAGGCTCTTGCCAACTCATAAATCCATTCTTTGACATACCCCATGTCAAAGACTTCTCCCATAATGTTGCTGCATAAAAGAAGTTCCTTCCAAGGTGGAAGTACTTCCAGAACATCTAAGGCTAAGGAGTAGCCTCTTTGCACTAGGCTAGTGCCATCCCCTACTCCTACAACATCATGCCAAGTGTGAGAGAAGATCTGCCCTTGCTCTCTCCCAATCCTCCAAAGCAAAAAAAGCCTCTGTTGCTTCCTCATACCTCCATCATACAACCAATGTGGTGAAAACATAATGATCACATCATCATAATGCATCCACACGCCTTACTGCCCCATGATGCAAGTATCCTGCCAAGTATTCTCCTCCCACATACCCTTGGAAAAAGGATATGTCTCATGATGGCCAAACTCTCTCAAGAGTAGCCAATGCAATTTTGCCTCTTGTTGCTCGGTATCATAGATTTGCAAGTTTCTTCCTAGCTTCTTGCTCTCTATCCACATCCACTTATACACCGATGGATGCCTCCTACCATTCTCCACCTTGGTACTCCTCCAAAGAATATTACCATCCGTCCATATCAGATTTTACTCATTGCATTCAATGGGATTTTGACATGCAACTCCTTGGAGATCTCCTAGAAAATATCTCACACTAATAGTCATCTTGAATCCATAGGGATTCCAGTGAGCTGAAGGAAAAGTCTCCTCACAGCTAACTCTTGACAGCGCTGTAACTTTCCTCCATGGTGTTTTGGTTGGCTCATGCCCCAATTCAAAGATGAATCTATGTGCCCTTGTATGGTAGACATGGTCCATGAAATCCTCCAAAAGGTTACACTCCAACCTCAAGGGTTGTGTGAAACTCAACAGTGATGCATGAGGTTGATGGTTCATCTCTCCCTTGAACCATTTAATCTTGCACAGCGCAGTGCAATCCTGCTGCTTTATCTCAGCAATAAAGTTTGATCCTAGGCCATATGAAGACATATTTCCACAATATTTAGAAATATTTGCTGCAATAAGTAAGAGTGGAAATCTTCCTATACCTGGAAGGGCTCCTCCCTCCAATGTAATGGCTGCTCCAACTTCTGATGTAGAAGGCTGCTCTCCCAAGACTGTGATAGTGCTGGTACATGTCTCCTCCCATGGTGGTGTGGTCCCCATCTCCTCTAATCTTTCTCCATCAAATGTTCTGATCAAATCTTGAGTGAAATTTGAAAAAAAAGTCACTCTGGTGTGGCTTAAGTGACTGCACCACCAAGCATTGGCTTCACCCTCCAGGTGCAGCGCTGCAACTTCTGCTGCTTCCCTCTCTACCACTGGATGAAGTAGGAAAAATTCATCAAGCTTCCTTTCCCAAGATCTTGCTGTAGTTGACCCATCAAATTTAGAAAATAGGAATCTGTTGCCTTTAATTTCCCCTTAGCTACAGATTCTTCTCTCTTCTCTCGATTGAATGAACTAAGGAAAATCTAGGGTCTCTTTGAAAACCCTAGGTTGGCACTTGTATTTTTCCAAATACCCACTCAGGATTTCATGATCTAAGCGGTATCCTTGCTCTCCACTTCCTCTATGAAAACAAGAAGTCCATGCATCTTCTTCTACCTCTTGAAACCTTCTAAAGGTCTCACTGCATCTCTCCCCTCCTTGAAACCCTCTTGGAGTTTCAATGCATTTCTCTTCTTCTTTTTTCTTAGATCTGAAAATGCATGAGAGTAAGCTCATCCTCTCCATAATTTTGTTCTCCTCTCCTTATTATATTCTGATTGGATCTGAAATCCACAGTCTGAGCCAAGATGGAAGCTCTGATACCACTGTAATATCCCAAAATGGGAACAGCTACACTATTGGGAATATTTTAAGATATTACCAATGCAGAGCTTCAGAAAATAATGAGAAATAAATGTATATCAGTTCATAATATGCCCAAGAAACATTTAACCAACAAATGAATTATCAGTAGCAGAGATTTGCTTCACTATCCTCTCCCGGCCTTCACTATCCTCTCCCGGCATGAGGAAATGCAACCTTTTGGACCATAAAAACATCATTTTCAAAAAATAGCGCAATAAATATGGGAAATGGAATTTGGATCCCATATTCCATACATTATGCAAATTCCATACCTAATTTGAGCTCAAAATAATCATTCTTGCTAAGTTAAACATATCTCCCTAGCTAGAGACGGCTCAAAAACACCCTATTCCCATGACATTCAACTGCAGCATTTCTAAAGACTGTGAGAACATAATTCCCATGATGGTTTCTACAAAAAATAATGGAATAATATTGGTATAGAGCTTATATTAATCAAATAGTAGAGAAATGAAGGTTTAACCTCTTTTACACAAAGAAAAAAGACACCCGACAAGGGTTTCCGACAATATACATGTACAAAAAACAGGATTACAGAAAATAGCACAATCTACTAAAAATATAAATTAAGCATGGATGAATATGACATATAAAATCTGAATAATAAAGAAAATGGCATAGTCCCTTATTATTAGATCTCCCGGAGGGAAATAAGCACCTCCTCCTCAAAGACTAGTACAAAATAGCAGGGTTTGACCCTGCAACTGCTGCAACTGTAGAGAGGACGTAGTTTCTAAAGGGAAATGCACTATAGATGAAAATGGATGAATGGACCTAAGCCAAATGATGAATTAAAGCTCAAATCCTTCCCTCTTGATCCCTTAAGAAATCTGATCCAAAGATGGATGGAATTCCCGCACGGGAATTCTTTGCACTAAGAAATGCAGCAACTCCAGCTAAACAGCTGAAGCATAAAAATAGTCAAAAGACCAAATATAGCTGAATAATGAATAACATTATTGATGCTATGCCCTCCTTTTTCTGTTTGGTGAGCCTCCTCACCCCAGACACCACATGTTGTTGAGGTGACTTCCTAGTGAAGATTCCTCTTCTAAAACTGCGCTTCCCTTGTTTGCTTCCCTCCTCTTTGTAGCAGCGTTGTTGACTTGGTCAACTGGGACTAATCCACTTGAAATGCCTCTTTTCACACTAAGGGATATTCAATCTAGTTTTCATATGTGTGTCTAGGCTGATCCTTGTTTACATTGAGCTAGTTTGCTTGGGTAATCTCTTCCTCCTTAAGAATACATGTTCACTTAGTCAAACTTGACTATGTCCACATCTATTTTTCCCTTGTTCACACCTGTAAGTGTAAATTCCAGCTCCTAAAGTGACCCCCTTCCTTATTAAGGTGGAAATTATTCATATTTTTATTGTTCATGGGATTCCTTACCCATTTATTCCTTTCCTACGTGAAAGTAGAAAAATCTTATATTCCAAATTGTTGTGTGCAAATTTTGGAATATTATAGTAGTTGTATACCATCAGGTGGCTTCACCCATGAAGAGATCTCTGCATCCACCAGAAGTGCCACCTTCCATACAGCATCAAGTCATTCATGGATGAGGTATTGTGTGATTTTTCTCCTCTTGATGTAGATGATGTATTATTGGGCCAACCATACTTGTGGAGGTGAAATGTTTTGTATGATTCTATGCCTCTTTCTGTTGTTATTACTTTGGTAAATAAATTGTACAGGATATCGGATGTAGTACTGCCTCCTGCCATCTCCTTCACTATTGCAAAAAAATGCAATAATATTGTTTCCCAAAATAGGAAATTTATTATCCTTACAACTCGCTCATAGGGAAAGAAGAATATTGTGGCCACAACCTCAAAATAGGGCTCCATTGAATGGCTACAGCAGATGGTAAAATTTGTGGAAGAATACGAGGAAATATTCTCCTTACCCACAGAGGTTCCTCTACACTGTCAGGACAAGCACTCCATCGGTTGGACCCCCGATTCACCCCCGCCTAATATTTTCATAACTCATGCGATTACACAAACATAATTCACACATGTACTATATGAGGAAACCAAATTTATTGAACACATCCAACACATCTTCTAACATGTCCACCAACAGGTCCACGACATCCTAGACAAGTCTAATACCAAGTGTAGAAAATTTTTCCTCTCATGGAGTAAATTAACACAATGGGGACCATTTCTTCCTAAGGAGGGAGGAATGATCCAGGTGGATATTGGTGGCCATCCACCTATTCCATTTGGACCCGCACCATTAGTTCTTTCAGTTTTTCACTTTTAGCACAACTTACTATTTTTAATAGGTTTTCGGGTCCTGAACTTCTGGAGTTGTTTGGAGGCCCTAATGATCCAGGTGGATATTGGTGGCCACCCACCTATTCCATTTGAACCCCCACCATCAGTTCCTTCTATTTTTCAATTTCAGCATGACTTACTATCTTTAGCAGTTTTTTGGGTCCTAAACTTCGGGAGTAGTTTTCAGACCCCAAATTCCATTTTTTGGGAAAACTGGGAGCAAAATGGGTTCATAAACCAAATTTTGACACATAAAAAGCTTTATTCCTTGGATATATCTTTATAATGAGGTATGTTTTGCGTCAAATGGAGATTCTATGCCAACGTTACGTCCCTGGAAAGTTGAAACACCAATTTACCCAAACAGTTCCCATCTATTTGGAGCTTCATCTCCTAGGGTTAGTTTTTTGGATTTTTATGGTTTTCCATTGTTTCTAATTAATATATAGGCCCTCGAGTCTCATTGTAACATAGTTCAAAGGCCTTTAGCCGCCACATCTCTTCTTATAGATACACTACCAACGCCCTAGCTAGTTTATTTCCATTATGTATGTAAGCATATTTCTGTTATTTGATATTAATGAAAAGAAATATTATTTCCATTGCGTCTTTGTGTTTATGCTTATTTTTGTGTATTATTGTGTTCCTGCATAAATCTGGATCATATATGAAACATGGATATATGCCTTGTATATTTCACATTCCGCTATGTAATGCGACTTATAAGGTAACAATATAAGTTTCCCAAACTTTGATAACCATCGAAAGATATATATATATATATGCAATGATATAGATGCAATAAATTTTAAAAAAAAATGATCCCTTCTAATCCTCAATGAGTCATAACCTATAACAATTTCCTTCCCTCAATATCACTTTACCAATCTCAGACTTGTATATAGGAAGAAACTATGAAAGTCACTTCATCACATGCTACATGGAATAATAACATATGTAGAATAGATAGAAGTCAGCACATAATTATTCTTAATATTAAACATAGCATTGGACAATTTTATGGCTGAACTTCACCACTTGACCAACAATGTTTTGAGGTGGTAGACTCCCTCCCTCTTAGTATTACGTCAACAAACAGTCAATTGATCAATTGAACGGAATTTTATTAGTCGTAAAAGAGGTAGGGGTGTTCATATTTTTTATTTATATTGCAAAATATGAGTGACGAATAATAGTGTCAACAATTGGTGACTCCAAGGGGAATGAAGGTGATTGTATAAACCCATAAATTTTGGTTTCACAAAAAGGGACAAATCATATATTAAACGCACACTATTAGGTACCTATAATACTAGTGTACCCCCTTATTTTTGTTAGTGTAGACCCCTTATTGTTATTTTTGTACCTCTGTAACACTCATATTGTTATTATTGTGCCCTTACATTATTATTGTTATGCCGACTAGGATTATATTGTGACCCCATGGACTCGTATATATAGAAAGGAGGTTTTGTAATTTGTATCATCCAAGAATTTTTTATTTATGTAATGTAAAGGAGGTTTCCCCCTCAAAGTGACTTATTTCTAAGGCGTTGATCTCTCTTTTCTTCTATATTTGGAGTTGGTTTCATAATATTTGGTATCAGAGCTTTGGATTCTAGGGTTTCACTGATCCAAACAGGTCATCATGGAATTTTAGCTATAATTTTTTTTCTATGAAGGTTTGGAAGTGGAAATTTATACAGAACAAATACAAACTCTTGAGGAACGTCGTGTAAAAATTTCAGATCTTGGCTCACAATATTTTAGGAGATATGATATGTGGAAGTAAGGGTTTTTGTCAAGCTCTCTAATTTCACCTAAACATGTCATCGTGGAATTTTAGATATAAATTTGTTTCTATGAATGTTCATAATATTAAATGTTTACAGAGCGAAGCTGAAATCCTGAGGAAAATTGTGTAAAAATTTCATATCTTGGTCGCAATAGTTTCGAAGATATGATCTGTGGAAGTTAGGGTTATTTTAGGCTCTGAATTTGATCTCAAAGAGGTGACAGTGGGAAAATAATCATAACTCTCTCTTTGAGCATTGGATTCTAATTTTGTAAAAATAGGCTGCAAGTACACAGATTTTAGTTTCTTGTGTATAAATTTGAGAGCCTAATGACGAAAAAGTGACACGTGGCACACCATACAAGTTCTCTCTACTGAGCCAGTCCATAATTAGGTCATTGTGGGAGATTGGGCATAGCTTTGCCTTGAAGAATCCAAATTAGGTCGGACCTATGGAATTCGAAATAAGATTCAAAGGGATACTAAAGGACCAAATTTTAAATATTGGAGATCTTAAATCACAAATATAATTCAGTTTCAATATCGAGTTCCTCAAAAGAAAGAAAAAGGTGTGTATTCATTTTTTAAATTTACATAACGTTTGTTTGAAAAAGTAGTTGAGGTGATTCCAAGGGCATACTGAAGCATTGTTATCAGTATTTGGTTCTATAATGCCTCTAGAAAATAATTTTACAACTACTAATCCCTTAGAAAATTATACTATGACTCATGAAGAGGAATAATTGTAGTATGATATATCAAAATTACGGTACCAAGTGAAACACATTTCGATCTTACAAAGAGCAATCAAATATGAAATAGATGGTTTAAAAGCAAAAATGAAGGCTAAGTTGGATGGTTTGAAGGATCAAAAGAAAGATAATATGGATGATAAAGTAGTGGAACATCACATCAAGCACCAACATCAAGTTCTCCAACTCTCAAAGAATAACCTAACTTTGGTGCATAATTGAATGAAACAACAGGAATATCAACATTGCATAAAAAGAAGTTCTAAAGTAGTCACAGAAACAAGAAATCGAAAACTAAAAAATCGATCAATTTCAGAGCATCTCAACAAGTGGAAGAGCTTACCCATTGAATATTCGACATGGGAGGATGAGAATTTTATACATAAGCATCCATAAATAATCAAGAATTGAGGGAAACACTTGTTTGAAGGAGAGGGCCATGTTAGGTCCCTATAATACTAGTGTATCCCCTTATTCTTGTTAGTGTAGCCCGATTATTGCTATTGGTGTACCCCTATAACACCCATATTGTTATTATTGTGCCCTTACATTATTATTGTTAGTTCGGTTAAGATTATATGGTGATCCCATAGACTCCTATATATAGAAAAGAGGTTTTTTCATTTGTATCTTCCAAGAATTGTTCATTTATGTAATGTAAAGGAGGTTTCCCCCATGAAGTGACTTATTTATAAGGCGTCGATCTCTCTTTTATTCTATATTTAGAGCTAGTTTCATAACACACACCCAAGCCCTTCATGTAGGAAATAAAGAAAATGACACTCACCTTACTTCCAGGAGCTAATCAAACAAGTGTATGTGGGGAATCCTTTTTCTAAGAGAAACTCAAGGGTCAAAAAATTAATTTTGGTGGAGGACAACATAAGTCATTTCAAAAAAAAATATTCTTTGCTAAACTAAGAAAATTACACTTACTAGTAATTGTAGTCCTCATTATCTATTCCATTTGCAACTGGAAAAATTATGTTAGCTTTTTATGCATGTCTGAAATTTTATCTGGCTAATTCAAGAAGGAACACATAACCAAGACAAAAATAAAAACAATGATAAAATATATATAAGAATAAAAAAAGGTTAAAACAAACCCACACACAAAAAAAAAAAAATCAAAATCAAACAATTTCAGATTTGGACCAATCCTGTAGAAGGATCAACAAAAGGCTTTAGGTGAGCTCCATTTGCAGGGTCTGACAACAGACGTCCATCATCATCCTTCAGAAGATATGAGTTACTCCATAATACAATAAATATTGTATATGTGCCAATCCAAGTTTTTTGAAACTTAGTAAGAATGCCTTTTTTCTGCATGAGCTGCATCCCATAGTAAAACATCTTGTGCTTCTTCAAGAGTAGCAAGTTTAGCTCTTTTATTAAAACATGTTTTGATAACTTTATGTATTTTTTCGAAATTTTCTAAAGCTTTATTTCTTTGTTCATCTAGAGCTAGAAGGGTATGATATCTATTAGTTAAATCAGGTTCCTTAAATTCTTAATTTGGAAAATACAATCTAAAGGATGCTATTTGTAGTTCAATTGGCATCACAACCTCTTGACCATATACCAGTTGAAAGGGTATCGTTCTAGTAACGAATTTTGTGGTTTTTCTTTCTACCCATAGGGCATATGATAGCAAGGTGTGCCATTTTATTGCCTTATCATGAATTATATTTTTCAAAAGTCTAATTAATTTTTTCTTTATAGACTCTGCGAGCCCATTCCATTGTGGATAATAGGAAGATGAAAAATAATGTTAATATTTTTTTTTTTGCAAAAAAGAGCAAAGTCATTTGCAATGAAGGCAGGTCCGTTTTTAGTAATAATGTGTAAATGAACTCCAAATCTGGGTAAAAGGGTCACTTCAAAGAAGGTCATAACTACCTTATCAATGGCATGCTTTAGCAAAAAAACCTCATACCATTTAGAAAAATAACTTGTTGTGGTTAAGATGAAGGTATACCCAACAGAAAAATGCAGATTAATAGGTCCGATGAAATATAGACCCCACTTAATGAAAGAGAAGGTGGAAATAATAGGTCAAAGGGGCATAGAATGATATTGTAGCTTCCATGTTTCTTTTTGACAATCATTACATACTCTAAAAAAATTAAAAGTGTCATTAAAGATGGTTGGCCAGTAATACCGAGTCCTAAATATTTTGTGAAAATTGGCCTTTGCAAAAAAATTCCCATCGGCGTGGTCTGATTTTTCAACTAAACCATGTAGAGAATTTAAAATTTCACTAGCTACTTTTCATTGACTCACATAAGAAGCATACCATTAGGAAATTTTCCAAACGGATAATTTCCGATAATATTATATCTTATAACATTTAATCTTAATTTTCTTCTTCCTATTTTATCTACATTTTCAGGATATTTTTTATAAAGAAGAAAATGAATTATATTTGAATACCATGGGTGGTATTTTAAATCTATACTTTGTTCATGAACAAAGAATATTTCATAAATGTATTCAACATCAAGGTTTTGTCTTTGTTCTTTCTTTAAATTTTCTAAATATTGAGCGATATGTAATGCCCAGTCACAACCTTTAATATTTTTTTAAGTATTTATGGTTAGATCATGTTCCTTATCTTCACAAACTAATGTGCCAACTTCCAGAGAGTAGGTTTTGAGATAAAAATAATTACGTGGTTGGTAAGGGTGTTTTGACTTCTGTGTGTTTTCCAAGGATAAGATGCTTGAATTTTTCTATAGCCTTTACCAATGCAACAATGTTTTTTTCAATAAAAGAGTATTTTATGGTTGTATCAGAGAGACTTTGACTCATAAAATATATCGGATGCACTACATTTTCATAAATTTTTTGCATAAGGATAGCCGAAACAACCTCCTATGTTGTGTTAGTATATATAATAAAATATTTTTTAAAAATTGGAGTAGCTAAAGCAAGGCTGAAGAAACTGGGTCTTTAATTCGTTGAAATGCACTAGAGGAAATGACATTCCAATGAAATTTTTGATCATTTTTAAGAATGGAATGGATGGCCTTAAAAATTTCAGAAAACATAGGAATGAACCTGTTAGTCATCAGTATTTTTTTTACCTGTTGTTGATGACTAGTTTCCTTAGCTGAGATTTCTAGAAGCTAATCTCAGACTCTCAATTTTTCATCTAGAAAACACCCCAAAACAATTTTTGTCCTCCTACCCCTTCCTGTCAATCTATGATGAGAACAATCTCCAGTTTTCAAGACCTATCTCACTTCAAAAAAGTCTCCCTGTCTATAGTTGTCATAGCTGTGATTATCTACTATCATTTTCCCTTGTTTCTCATGCCATTCACTATCCAAATATTGACGAAGTGTATGCTACTCTATCCTTGATCATCTTGTCATATGACAATCTGATCATGCCTAAGAAAACACTCAGAATCCGTGAAAATTGTCCCTAAGTTAGATAGTGGTGTTTAGTGAGTTTTTCCTTGGCTAAGATATCCTAGGCCAAAAAACCTCTGTCTAGTACCAGTCAACCATGAATTATTTCCTATTTTGCAAAACAAGCCTTGGTCTATCCATAGGTCACACACCACTAAGAGGTCGCTTTGTCTCATTTCAGAAGAAGTTCAACAAAGATTCAAACTTCAAGAAGAAAAGGTTTTTCACTGTCTGAAGAAATATGATTAGATTAAGCTTAAATCCCCATGAAACACCAAAGGAGCTCTCCAAGGTTCGAAAGCATCTATTTTTTCATCTCTGCAGGGGTGTAATTGAATGATGATCAGTGTGCAAATAAGATCAAAAAGACAAATTCATACAGGTCTCTCATGCTGAAGGGGTTTGCCATCATGAAGTAAGTAAGGAGCAGTGAGTAAAGAGAAACTAATATATATGGTTTTAAATCCAAAGGCTGCATGAAGAAAATGGTCATCCATCAAGACCAATGAATACAAAGAAATTAAAAAAATTATTATCATCAGCATTCCCTGATCAACTCGAAGGGTAGCGTTGCCTCAAGTTCTCTGAAAGATGACCTAGCCTTACGAGTTTCTCTGTTTCAAAAATAAGGACAGTCTTTCACAAGAAGATCTCCAAAGAAAATTAGGAAACCAGATGAAAGGATAAGAAGGCCAACTACCTCTTATACCTTATCATGAACTAAAACTTTGAAAGGTTGTCACAAAAAGTTTGCCGCCCCTTAAAACACAATCAAAGGAAAGAGTTAGTTCAAAGGTGTCTAACAGTGAGCACTTTCCCTATGCCAATCACATTTTTTACTCCCTAAAAAATTCACAGTGATGTGGCAAAGCAAAGGTATATATTAAAAATAAAGGTACAGTGTTGAGATGGATGAAACTTCATATGTTTGATGGAACCTCCTTCAAAAGCAGAGGGTTAGAAACACATTGATAAGACCTCCTTCACAACAAAGAAGAGGGTCAAAACATAGTTTGAGGACCTCCTGCACAACTAAGCAGAGGGTCAAAACATAGCCAAAATTCCTCCTCCAAAAATATGAGCAGAGGGCATAGCACACTTTGTTTAAATTCCTCCTTCAAAATAAGCAAAAAGACAATACAAGCCATGAGTCACGCCCAGGGCCAGTTTTGTTTGAAAATGACTTTTTGAGCAAACAGAGATGAAATTGACAAAAGTGACAGAATTTTTTTTCCATCATAGGTTGAAGAAGAAAAAACTCCTTCATTTTCTACACAGGTATCATGGTTTGAGAGAAATGCAAAAAATATAGGTGTCACGAGAACATTTCTGCACCAGGATTCACCATTTTTTACCAATGTTGGGACAGTAAATTTTTGAACAACCAAATTGACACCAAATGAAAAAAATCAAGCATATTAGTAAATTATACTTCCATATCTTTCCAATGAGCTATCTCGGGCTCAATTCCAACACCGGGAATGCATCCAAAAGTGGCCTGCAAACAGCACTATGCATTTATGCACCAAGATTCACCATTTTTTACCAGTGTTAGGATAGTCAATTTTTAAACAAAGAAATGGAAACCAAATGAAAAAAATAAAGCATATTTGGAAATTATACTTCCATATATTTCCAATGAGCTATCTCGGGCCCAATTCCGACACCGGGAAGGCATCCAAAAGTGGCCTGCAAACAACACTATGCATTTTTGCACTAGGATTCACCATTTTTTACCAGTTTTGGGACAGTCAATTTTTGAACAACCAAATGGACACGCCTCTCGGGCCCAATTCCGACACCGGGAAGGCTTCCAAAACTGGATGCAAAAAGATGCGACGTTCTTGTAATGTTGCACGGTGCACCTGTAGGTTTCTACCATGCATTTTTCTAAGCGGTGTGACGTGCATGTGTTTTTGCGCGGCACGCCTGTGTAGCGCCCATGCATATGTTTTTATTTTTATGAAATCCTCCTTCAAAGTAGATTCCAAGGGTGGATTTTTGACTAAGAGAAGCCTCATCTAAATGGCCAAGGAGGTAGAACAAGCTTGGTTTTAAAATAACTTTTGCAAACTGATATAAGTAAAAATTCACATAGAGGGTTTATGTGGAAAGGCATATGTTTCATTTAGAACAGATCGATTATGGCTTATCAAAAATACTCCCTCCAAGTGATGAATAAAGGGCAAACCGCCAAGAGTTATTTTTTCACCTCATTTAAAAGAAAGTGGGCACATTGTTAAGATAGGTGAACTTTCATTGTTTGAAGGCCTCCTTCATCATGAGCTAAGGGCCCAACCATGATTTTACATGAGCATAAGTGGTCACATTTGCATGCATTTTATTCCGGAAAAATAGAAGGTGTATACACAATCAAGGGAAAGTGTTAGTCCAAAATTCCTAATAGCAGTCCCTCATCATCTACTAATCATGCTATTCACTCTTAAAAAGATTCACACTACTTTTGAGACAAGGACACTTACCATAAGAAAAGTCACATGGGTAAGAGGATAGTTGGTTTGAGAGACTTCAACAATGGCCTCCTTCACAAAAATGCAGAGGGTCAGCTCTCCAAAAGATTAACACTATGAATCAGCTCATTCAAAGGGTTAAAAATGTGATGAAACCATGATTCGCATTCAGTCAAAGGGTGCCTCCATCAAATGATACGAGACCAAGTCTTGCTGGATACAAAAAATTTTCTTTTTGAGATATTCTTAATCAAAGGATAAATTCAAGTTTCAAGTTTGAAAAGATCACCTTCGAAAAGACAATATGGCACAGTGTCTTATAAAGATAAGTTTTTGTTTAGAGGCCTCCTTTGTGTAAACTAGCTGAAGTCAAATCATGTTTAAAGACCTCCTTTATGAACAATTAGAAGACCAAACTAAAAGGACCTCCTTACTTCACAGAAAGTGGATTGGCATAGTAGTTTTAAGATGGCTGCAGCAGACTTTTTATAGTGACCTCTTTGCAAACAAATAGAGACAAACACATGGTTTAGGATCTCCTTCACTTTATAAAAAAAAAAGGATGCATTGTGGTGATTGAGAGGCTACAGTAGTGCTTTTATGATAAACTCCTTTGTAAACAAAAAGTGGCAAAACACAGTTTTCTTTCAAACATATCATGTTTGCTGAAGGGATAGAGGGAAAATGGTTAAAGAAGGAGACCTAAATCAGTGTTAAAAGGGCCTTTATGTTGAGTAAGGAATAGAGCTTAGTTTTAAGCAGGGAGACCCACCATTTCAGATTAAAAAACTTGTACTAAGTGACAGAGAAGTATTGTTTTAGACAAACAAACTAACCTTCATCCAAAAAGAACTTGCTTGCTAAGATCATCAAAGAGAAACATAGATTACTCAAGGGGAAAAACATAATGGTTTTCAAGAGTGCCCTCTTTGCTAAAAAAAACAAAGAAGGACGGTGATTAAAGAAGGAGGGGCTTATTATTAGTTTAAAAGGGGTTGGTTGTTATGAGTACTTAAAGGAAAGAAACAGTTTTCTCTCAAAACTTTCATATTTACTAAGAGACAAAGGGAAGATAGTGACAAAGGGAAAGGAGAGTTGTTTTCAAAAAATAGATCTTATTGAAGGCTTGATTGCTCACAACACAGTTCATAAGAAGTGAAATTTGTTTTCATTTGAACAAGAAACTTGTTTTCCAACTAAGGAAGGAAACAATGCTTTAAGAAGAGAACTATTTTTCATTGCATTTAAAGGTCTAGTAAACATGAAAAAAATGATATTTAGCATAGTAGTCTTGAAGGCAAACAAAGTGGCAACCAACATAGTGATGATGAGGAACATGACAGTTTTCAAGGAAACAATGAAGGGGGAGAACAAAACAGCCCTCAACAAAGAAGTGATGATAAAGAACCTAGCAGCCATGAAGAAAGCAGTGATAAGGAGGAACAAAACAGTCCTCAAGAAAGAAATCAAAGAGATAGTGGTAACTTGCAGCAAGGAAAAGAAGACAATCAAGGAGAGAGCATTCATGATAAAGGCACCCACAGTAATGGCAAGCAAACACAAAACATTGAGCATTCCGAGGAAAGTAGCATGAAACATAAAGACCAAGGCAACCCAAAGGAAGATAGTAAAAACATAGAGCATGAAGAGAGTTCTCAAAAGCATGTGCTAGTTGCCTCTCCTAGGCAAGGGGCCATGACTTCTTCGCCAAAGCTAAAAATGCCAAAACAACAAGGAAGCAAACCAAACGAGAAAAACTCAAAAGTTGCCCAATAGAGGCTCCCAGTGCAAAAAAATGGAAAAGACTAATATATGCTTAATATTTTGGTTCAATATTTTTTTTGCAGGTTTCTAAAAACCCTTAAGGGGTTTTCTCAGTAAAATTGAGCAAATTTTGACATGATCTTGTTTTTTGACATTTTTGGGCCTAATTGCACAAATTCATGAGCGTTGCCATTTTGTTTTGGAGCATCCTCAACTGTTGAGAGTGGTATCATTAGATGCAATAAATTGAAGGGCACCTCCTCAGAAAATTTTAGATCAAAATAATGTGTTTTGGTCCCCTAAAGAGGCAAAAAACAGTCATTTTTTAGCTTTCTGCCTCACATATCAGCAGGCGTGACCCTCCTAGGTTTTTTCACTCAGTCAGCTTTTTGACATACTTCCAGGGATCAGTTTGAAAAAAATCAAGTATTTCTGGAAAGTAGACTTCTAGGGATTTCCAACGAGCCATCACAGACCTCATTTTGACATCTGGAGGTCCCTCAAAATTTGTCTACAATATAAGCTTCTTTCTGTTGCTACGCTCCTGTAGCATTTTGGCTAAAAAGGCAGTTTTCTGAATATGCTCCTCCAAATGTGCGTTTATCTATTTTTATCACCATGTTAGTGATTAAAAGTCAATTTTATTTATATTATTAGCTTAAATAGATATTTTTTAAGACATTTTGTGCCTAAGGCTTTGCAAAGCCTCAAGGACAAAATCATATATTTGTAATAGGCCAATGGACTTCTAGATGCTCTTGGATAGTTTCTTTCTCTTTAGCCTATATATTACAAGATTTTTCATTGTATCAAGGGGTTGAACTTGATGTTATAGAGAAATACATGATATTACAAGCTTTGAAGAAATAATTTGTCTTAGGAAGTCAATGATTTCTTGTTTGTCTTGGATGGTGGAAGAGGACTGTTTGTAGGATTCCATGGCTTGGTGAATGGTATAGTATTTCTTATTTGTATGTTTTCCTTAGTTTATCATACATGTTTTCATGTTTCTTGCTTGTTGTAGGTTATTAAAGAATAGATTTGAGACATGCCCATGGAGGCACCTCAAGTTTCCTGATTCATTACAACTTCTATGTTTTTCTTCTTTCATAGTTATGTCAAAGAATTCCTAACTCTTCTTTGATACCCTAAGAATTTGTTATAAATTTCATTAATGGTTATTATGTATGCTATCTAGTATGATTCATGGTATTCCCTGCTTACTGATAGCTATCCAAAACCCCATCACTGAAACCTTTCTATGAATATTTGATTGTCCTAGTTAAACCAAAGAGGTCTTGTTTCGATCTTTCCATTTGCCCATGCTTTGCAATCTTAGTTAAAAGTTCTCGATAGCTCAAAATATGATGTTTAGGAGTTCCCTCTCCATAGATTGATTTTTTTGTTTGAATTATTTGTTTTCCAAAAATTCTTAAGGTGATTTTCCCAAAGTTATAGGGTCTTATACTTCTATGTATCTCCTAAATGTTTATTTTATGCATCTATCAGTTTGAGCTTCATTTATAGTGATTAATGGTTATCCCTACCACATGGATGTTTGCTGTAAAACTATTTGTGCTTAAAAATTCTTTGTCTTTCACAAAATTAGTGTCCATCTCATTTCATTCCACCTAAAGAATCCATTTACCTCGACCAAATTGGCCCTGCAATATACCTTGTCCACCCTTTGAGGCATTCTCGACCTTATCGACCCCATAGCCCAGTTGATCTGAAAATATTTTTATCTGTTTATCCTTTGATCAGTTCTCCCTGAAAAAACCTAAAACAAACCAAAACATACTTAACAACTAGCCTAAAATCAGACACATAGAAAGCAAACAAGTTTACATCCTTTGCACAAATAGAGAGAGCCCTCTCTTAGTCCAGGAAGGCTAGGTCCTTGGGCTCCAAAGTTGGTTTGATGTTACCTTGTCATTTTGCTTGCCAATCTACCAAATCACAGTACCCTAACATAATGGCGATCACGGTGGGACTCTGAGTAATAAAAAAACTTAGACCTCCCTAAACATTTCAACATCCCTTAAGAAGATTATCTTGTCAACTTACCCCACCGCTCATGCTTAATGGTGATCACGGTGGGACCTTCTGAGTTAGTGACAATCTAAGTACACCTTAGGACTTTAGAAATCCCTTATCTTCAAGAATATCTAGTGAATCAGCCACCTCATCACCACCCTAACATAATGGCGATCACGGTGGGACCTACTGAGTACATGACGGTCTAGAAAACTCTTGTAGAATCATTATTCCTTCAAAATTAAACTCAGAAAAACAGGCTAAGAAATCATTTAGATTAAACTCTTATTGTTTCACCATCTTAGCAAAGTGATGAATCATGTTTAGAACACTCTTACAAACTAGGCTGCATATAAAAACTCATAAAACCCCCAAAAACATCCCTAGATTGGCTTTTTCTCAATTATTGGTGGTGGACCATAAGTATATATCTCTAAAAACAACAAAACATCCACCTGGAGACTCCACTAGCCTCCAGTAGGCATAATGCTCCATAAAAAACCAAAAATTTCATAAATCATACTATCCTGTTGACTTACCTTCCCCAAAAACTCAAAGTTCATGATGCAGCCTCTGAAATTAGTGACAAAATAAGTACAGCTTAAGGATTCAAAAATCTTCATCTAAACATAGGAAATCAATAGAATAACTTGCAAATATAACTATAGCTTTCTCAACAATCTAGCAAACTGTTGAACTAAGTTTTAAGTCATTCTTGCAAGCTTTCACATGAAATTTTTCTAGAAAAGATTTTTCTTAAAAAACATTTTTCTCAGTATTGGTGGTGGCCCATAAACACATATCTCTAAAAAAAAACAAAAACATCCACCTGGCGACTCCACAAATCTCAATAGACCTAAAGAATCCACTGGAGGAAGAACCTGAAACATGACCAGTCATCCTAGAAAGAAAAAGCACTCAGGCCCTAGTTGGATTCAAGAAATTATTGTATTTATCTATAACTATGCTCTATCCTACTTTGAGCCTGATCAAGAATGCACTAATGAGATCTACATTGATCATTGGAAAGATCTCAAAACTCAAAAAGCTAAGCCTCAAATTTCAAACCATGAGCAGACTTATACACCTGTGCTTACCCCAGATTCACCTATGGAAAACCTAGTGAAACATGAGCCTGATACTACCTTTCCCACTCTGGCTGAAATATAATAGTCATAAATCTCTTTTTACACTACCTATATCCACAAATTTCCTAGAAATATACAAGCCTCTGATTTTAGCTCCCATCTTCCAAGCCCTCCCTGCAAATATTCAAAATAAATTACCCAGATTTGATGGAGAAAGCTCAAAAGTCACTGTTGAAGAGAACATCCAAAATCTTGAGAATTTACTTGACCTTTTTGAAATAGAAGAAGATGATGTGCGTATTAGAATGTTTTCCCTATCATTACAAGGAAAAATTAAGAGTTGGTTTAAGGACCTTCCAGCTGCAAGCATTACTAATTTTCATCAGTTCACTCAAATATTCCTAGATAGGTGGGTGGTCATGGGTAATAAAGTTCTCATCATAGAGGAATAAAATCATTTAAAAAGAAAACCAGGGGAGACAATACAAGACTTTTCAGCCAGGTTCAATAAATTATACCATGCGATGCCTGCTAACATAAAGCCACCCCTCGGATGGGCTCTTTTGCACTACCCAAATTATTTTGAACTAGAGATGGTTTTCCGGATAATAGAAAGAGATCCTTTGACCCTGGAAGAAATGCAAAGGATAGAAATTGATGTGGAATTCAACATACTAAATAGGGAGGCACAACTAAGAATAATAGAGAAATAAAAACCAAATCAAGAGAGACTAATATCTTCAGAGGAAAAGTTGGAAAAATTGATATATACATTCGGCAAACTAATGCTTCTACTTGACAGGAAAAGTAAAAGACAAAAAGTTAAGGTTAACACTACTTATTCAAACCAACCTACACTTTTTCCTCGGGAAGAACACACTCAACCATTACAAGACAAGGGTAACAAACAAAATGGGCCTAATAAGCAAGTTGCAAATAAAAACATAGAGGAATGCTATAGAGAATCTATCAGCCATCTTGAAATCACAGAATCTGAAATGGAAGAAAAAACAAAACCTATAGGATCTCTACCTTTATGCTTTGAGTCATTTCAGTTCATACAAGCAAATTGGCCTCCTAAAAATCTATCAGAGGCAGCTCATGAATCTCATGCTTGTTATCCCAAACACTAAGAAAATTTGGTTGATGAGGAAACCAATAAAGAAATGAAAGAGAACCCATAGGATCTTTCTAAAGGCACAAGTGATGATTCATCATCTCTCATAGGTGAGGCCCAAAAACACATTTATCCTCTTTGTTGTATTTATATCCAAAGTGAGATAAAATTTCCTCCCTTTTTAACTGAGGAAGAGATATATCAAATCGTAAACATACAGTCAGCCTGTCTTGATTTTCCTCCTGATCTTAACTATCAAATAGCAGAAAAAAGATTTGTAAATCAATTTGAAGAGAAGCAATCTGATACTCCAATATGTATGGTTGGTGACATTAATTTTATTGATGATCCTCAAAAATTTGATCAATATGTTGATAATGATGATGCTTTCCAAACATAAGCTAATGTTGTAGAGTATTCAGTACTTGGTTTTTGGGAGGAAACTCAGTTTCCTCAACTTAAGAAAGGTAACCAACCAATGCATAGCAGCTATGACAGTGATGACGAAAGCTTAGAAAATTTGGAAGCGAATGAAGGCTTGAAAATTGATAATCACAAGAAAGTTGCTGCTCTTCTTTCTCAAGAATATTTGTTGCCAAAGAGTATCCCTACTCATCAACATGATGACCTTCACACAGTTTTGAGTCCACTTAATCAGAACATATCAGCTTGGGAAGAGGGGCTACACTGCAATATATGATGAGTCTGATAGTTCAAGTGATCATGAAGAAGAGGACAAGTCTCTTCCCCAAAAGAGCCTCAAGCATAGCCAAGTGGAAGAAAGAGTAGTCCTGGATGAAGCTTATGTCTCAAGTCCTTAAGATCAGGTATCATTCCAAGATCCATTTGTTGTTTTCCTTGAGAAATGTAAAGGAGGAGTGTGTTCTACCATGAACATTTTGTTGCAAAGTGTGAGAAAAAACTTAAGCACTACTATCCGAAAACAAGTGAGGTGGAGGTGGCCTTTTTATTTCTCCAACATCATCAAAGATCTGAACCAAGATCAACCATGCAATAATCTACTTGACTGGTTATATTGGAAAGAAGAGTTCAGCAAATAAATGTCTATCATATATAGGTTAGAGTAGAATATATAGGCATGCAAAATGAGCTCAGCCCCATGAGCATCTTTCTTTTAGTTCGTTTTGTAAAAAACAGAAAATACAAAAAAAATAGGAAAAGTAGAAAAAGAGGGCAATTTCTAAAGCAATGGTACAGCCCCATACCCAAAAAATAGTCATGCTGAAAGTGCACAAGTCTAAATGCCACTACTAGTGCTCAAAATATGTCTTGTTCAGATATCTAGCCTAATCATAACTGGACATGTTTTAAATTTATTGCTGATAAGTTAGTGAAAGAAGTGATAGCCAAATTGTGTAAGCTTGACTTGTCAAAAAAAATAGATTAGGAAAAGATATTGGTTCCACACGCTCAAAACCAAACCAAAGAGGAAAACAGGGATGAAAAACAAACTATGTATCCTAGCCCTGATTTTTCTAAATCTTATTTTTGTGCAAAATAATATTTTTGTGTAGCTTGTCTTTTATGCCACAAACACATGACAAATCAAACTGTCTAATCCTGATTTGGTCATTTTTCAATTTCATGTTTTATTTTAGTGAATGAAATCCTATAGAACAGCTTAATCTTGACAGTCGATCTAGCATAGGTAGAGAAACAAAGGAGTTCATCAGTTTAATCTAAACTCCCGGAAGATATAAGTGTAGAATTAGATAGTTTTATTTTTCAAAAATATCATGTCAAAGGATTGTTGGTCCAATGCACCTACGAAGAAAAAATGTTAGGAAATATAGTTGGGTAGGTAGAGATGACTTTGATGCTAATCATGCTATCAATTTTCAGAAATAGCATCAAGAAAGAAATAAATTTGCACCAATGGATGAGGCACTAGTTTTCACAAGCCAGAGATCTACAATTCTGGATACCTCCTGAAAAGGAGCTGCCCTCCCCAAGTGGAGCCACTGTTAGTCATCAATATTTTTTTTACATGTTGTTGATGACTAGTTTCCTTAGCTGAGTTTTCTAGAAGCTAATCTCAAACTATCAATTTTTCATCTAGAAAACACCCCAAAATATTTTTTGTCCTCCTACCCCTTCCTGTTAGTCTATGATGAGAACAATCTCCAATTTTCAAGACCTATCTCGCTTCAGCAAGGTCTCCCTGTCTATAGCTGTCATAGTTGTGATTATCTGCTATCATTTTGCCTTGTTTCTCATGCCATTCACTATCCAAAGGTTTAAAAAGTGTCTGCTTCTCTATCCCTGATCATCTTTTCATATGACAATCTGATCATGCCTAATAAAACACTCAGAATCTGTGAAAATTGTCCCTAAATTAGATAGTGGTGTTTAGGGAGTGTTTCCTTGGCTAAGATATCCTAGGCCAAAAAGCCTCTATCTAGTACCAGTCAACCATGAATTATTTCCTATGCTGCAAAACAAGCCTTGGTCTATCCATAGGTCACACACCACTAATAGGTCGCTTTGTCTCATTTTAGAAGAAGTTCAAAAAAGATTCAAACTTCAAGAAGAAAAGGTTTTTCACTGTCTGAATAAATATGCTTAGATCAAGCATAAATCCTCATGAAACACCAAAGGAGCTCTCTAAGGTTCAAAAGCATCTATTTTTACATCTCTGCAGGGGTGTAATTGAATGATGATCAGTGTGCACATAAGAGAAAAAAGACAAATTCATACAAGTCTCTCATGCTGAAGGGGTTTGCCATCATGAAGCAAGTAAGGAGCAGTGAGTAAAGAGAAACTAATATATATGGTTTTAAATCCAAAGGCTGCATGAAGAAAATGGTCATCCATCAAGACCAATGAATACAAAGAAATTTAAAAAATGCTTATCATCAGCACTCCCTGATCAACTCCAAGGGTAGCGCTGCCTCAAGTTCTCTGAAAGATGACCTAGCCTTACAAGTTCCTCTGTTTCAAAAATAAGGATAGTATTTCACAAGAAGATCTCCAATGAAAATTAGGCAACCAGATGAAAGGATAAGAAGGAAAACTACCTCTTATACCTTATCATGAACTAAAACTTTGAAAGGTTGTCACAAAAATTTTGTTGCCCCTTAAAACACAGTCAAAGGATAGAGTTAGTTCAAAGGTGTCTAACAGTGAACACTTTCCATATGCCAATCACATTGTTTACTCCCCAAAAACTTCATAGTGATGTGGCAAAGCAAAGGCATATATTACAAAGCAAGGTACAGTGTTGACATGGATGAAACTTTATATGTTTGATGGAACCTCCTTCAAAAGCAGAGGATTAGAAACACATTGATAAGACCTCCTTCAAAAAAAAGTAGAGGGTGAAAACATAGTTTGAGGACCTCCTTCACAACTAAGCGGAGGGTTGAAACATAGCCAAAATTCCTCCTCCAAAAATATGAGCAGAGGGCATAACACACTTTGTTTAAATTCGTCCTTCAAAATAAGCAAAAAGACAATACAAGCCATGAGTCGCGCCCAAGGCCAGTTTTGTTTCAAAATGAGTTTCTAACCAAATAGAGATGAAATTGACAAAAGTGAGAGAGCTTTTTTTTCCATCATAGGTTCAAGAAGAAAAACCTCCTTCTGTTTCTACACAGGTATCATGGTTTGAGAGAAATGTAAAAAATACAAGTGTCACGGGAGCATTTCTGCACCAGGATTCACCATTTTTTACCAGTGTTGGGACGGTAAATTTTTGATCAAAAAAATTGAAACCAAATGAAAAAAATCAAGCATATTTTGAAATTATACTTCCATATATTTCCAAAGAGCCATCTCGGGCCCAATTCCGACACCGGGAAGGCATCCAAATGTGGCTTGCAAACAACACTATGCATTTCTGCACCAAGATTCACCATTTTTTACCAGTGTTGGGACAGTCAATTTTTTAACAATCAAATGGAAACAAAATTAAAAAAATAAAGCATATTTTGAAATTATACTTCCATAGCTTTCCAACGAGCCATCTCGGGCCCAATTATGACACCGAGAAGGCATCCAAAAGTGGCCTGCAAACAACACTATGCATTTCTGCACCAGGATTCACCATTTTTGACCAATGTCGGGATAGTCAATTTTTGTACAACAAAATGGACACCAAATCAAGAAAATAAAGCATATTTGGAAATTATACTTCCATATCTTTCCAATGATCCATCTCGGGCCCAATTTTGACATCGGGAAGGCTTCCAAAACTGGATGCAAAAAGATACGACGCTCCTGGAATCTTGCGCGGCGCGCCTGTAGGTTTCTATTATGTAGTTTTCTAAGCGGCGTGATGCACCTGTGCTTTTGCGTGGCACGCCTTTGTAGCACCCAGGCCTCTATTTTTCTGTTTATGAAAGCCTTCTTCAAAGTATAATCCAATGGTGGATTTTTTGCTAAGATCAGCCTCATCTAAATGGCCAAGGAGGTAGAACAAGCTTGGTTTTAAAATAACATTTGAAAACTGATATAAATAAACATTCACACAGAGGGTCTATGTGGAAAGGAATATGTTTCATTCATAATAGATCCATTATGTCTTATCAAAAACACTCCCTCCAAGTGATGAATAAAGGGCAAAGCGCCAAGAGTTATTTTTTCACCTCATTTAAAAGACAGTGGGCACATTTTTAAGATAGGTGAAATGTCACTGTTTGAAGGCCTCCTTCATCATGAGCTAAGGGCCCAACCATGATTTTACATGAGCATAAGTGGTCACATTTGCAGGGATTTTCTTCAGGACAAATAGAAGGTGTATACACAGTCAAGGGAAGGTTTTAGTCCACAATGCCTAACAACAAGCCCTCATGATTAACTAATCATGTTATTCACTCTTAAAAAGCTTCACAATGCTTTTGAGACAAGGACACTTACCATAAGAAAAGTCACATGGGAAAGAGGAAAGTTGGTTTGAGAGACTTTAACAATGGCCTCCTTCATAGAAAAGTAGAGGGTTAGCTCTCCAAAATATGAACACTATGAATCATCTCATTCAAAGGGTTAAAAAGGTGATGAAACCATGATTCACATTCAGTCAAAGGGTGCCTCCATCAAATGATAGGAGACCAAGTCTTGGTGGATACAAATTTTTTTCTTTTTGAGATATTCTCAATCAAAGGATAAATTCAAGTTTCAAGTTTGAAAAGACCACCTTCAAAAAGACAATATGGCACAGTGTCTTATAAAGATAAGTTTTTTTTTAGAGGCCTCCTTTGTGTAAACCAGCTGAAGGTAAAATCATGTTTAAAGACCTCCTTTATGAACAATTAGAAGACCAAACTAAAAGGACCTCCTTACCTCATAGAAAGTGGATTAGCATAGTAGTTTTAAGATGGTTGTAGCAGAGTTTTTATAGTGACCTCTTTGCAAACAAACAGAGACAAACACATGGTTTAGGATCTCCTTCACTTCATAAAAATAGAGGATGCATTGTGGTGATTGAGAGGCTGCAGTAGTGCTTTTATGATAAACTCCTTTGTAAACAAAAAGAGGAAAAACACAGTTTTCTTTCAAACATATCATGTTTGCTGAAGAGACAGAGGGACAATGATTAAAGAAGGAGACAGAAAACAGTGTTAAAAGTGCCTTTATGTTTAGTAAGGAATAGAGCTTAGTTTTAAGCAGGGAGACCCATCTTTTCAGATTAAAAAACTTGTACTAAGTGACAGAGAATATATTGTTTCAGACAAACAAACTAACCTTCATCCAAAAATAACTTTCTTGCTAAGATCATCAAAGAGAAAAAGAGATTACTCAAGGGGAAAAACATAGTGGTTTTCCAGAATGCCCTCTTTGCTAAAAAAACAAAGAAGGACAGTGATTAAAGAAGGAGGGGCTTATTATCAGTTTAAAAGGGGTTGGCTTTTATGAGTAGTTAAAGGAAAGAAACAATTTTCTCTCAAAACTATCATATTTACCAAGAGAAAAAGGGAAGATAGTGACAAAGAGAAAGGAGCGTTGTTTTCAAAAAATAGATCTTATTGAAGGCCTAATTGCTCACAACACAGTTCATAAGAAGTGAATTTTTTTTTCATTTGAACAAGAAACTTGTTTGCCAACTAAGGAAGGAAACAATGATTTAAGAAGAGAACTATTTTTCAGTGCATTTAAAGGTCTAGTAAATATGAACAAAATGATAGTGATCATAGCAGTCTTGAAGGCAAACAAAGTGGCAGCCAGCATAATGATGATGAGGAACGTGATAGTTTTCAAAGAAACAGTGAAGGGGTAGAACAAAGCAGTGATGATAAAGAACCTAGCAGTCATGAAGAAAGCGGCGATGAGGAGGAACAAAAAAGTCCTCAAGAAAGCAATCAAAGAGACAGTGGTAACTTGCAGCAAGGCAAAGAATACACTCAAGCAGAGAGCATTCATGATAAAGGCACCCACAGTAGTGGCAAGAAAGTAAAAAACATTGAGCATTTCGAGGAAAGTAGCATGAAACAAAAGGAGCAAGGCAGCCCAAAGGAAGACAGTAAAAACATAGAGCATGAAGAGAGTTCTCAAAAGCATGTGCTAGCTGCCTCTCCTAGGCAAGGGGCCATGACTTCTTCGCCAAAGATAAAAATGCCAAAACAACAAGGAAGAAAACCAAACGAGAGAAACTCAAAAGCTGCCCAATAGAGGCTCCCAGTGAAAAAACATGGAAAAGACTAATCTAGGCTTAATATTTTGGTCCAATATTTTTTGCAGGTTTCTAAAAACCCTTAAGGGGTTTTCTCACCAAAATTGAGGAAAATTTGACATGATCTTGTTTTTTGACATTTTTGGGCCTAATTGCAAAAATTCATGAGCACTGCCATTTTTGTTTGGAGAATCCTCAACTGTTGAGAGTGGTATCATTGGATGCATTAAATTGAAAGGTACCTACTCAGAAAATTTTAGATCAAAAGAAGGTGTTTTGGTCCCCAAAAGAGGCAAAAAACAGTCATTTTTTAGCTTTCTTCCTCACATATCAGCAGGCGCGATCCTCTTGGGTTTTTTCACTTAGTCCACTTTTTTACAAACTTCCAGGGATTATTTTGAAGAAAATCAATTATTTATGGAAATTAGACATCTAGGGCTTTCCAACGAGCCATCATAGACCTCGTTTTGACATCAAGAACTCCCTCAAAAGTTGTCTGCAAAATAGGCTTCTTTCTGCTGCTACGCTCCTGTAGCATTTTGGCTAAAAAGGCAGTTTTCTGAATATGCTCCTCCAAATGTGCATTTAGCTATTTTTATCACCATGTCAGTGATTAAAAGTGAATTTTATTTCTATTATTAGCTTAAATATATATTTTTGAAGATATTTTGTGCCTTGGGTTTTGCAAAGCCTCAAGGACAAAATCAGATATTTGTAATAGGCCAATGGCCTTCTAGATGCTCTTGGATAGTTTCTTTCTCTTAAGCCTATATATTCCAAGAGATTTCATTGTATCAAGGGGCTGAAAATGATGTTATATAGAAATACATGATATTAAAAGCTTTGAAGAAATACTTTGTCTCATGAAGTGGATGATTTCTTGTTTGTCTTGGATGGTGGAAGAGGTCTGTTTGTAGGATTCCATGGCTTGGTGAATGGTATAGTGTTTCTTATCTGTATGTTTTCCTTAGTTTATCATACATGTTTTCATGTTTCTTTCTTGCTGTAGGTTAGTAAAGAATAGATTTGAGACATGCCCATGGAGGCACCTCAAGTTTCCTGATTCATTACAGCTTCTATGTTTTTCTTCTTTCTTAGTTATGTCAAAGAATTCTTAACTGCTCTTTGATACCCTAAGAACCTGTTATCAATTTCATTAATGGTTATTATGTATGCTATCTAGTATGATTCACGGTATGCCCTGCTTACTCATAGCTATCCAAAACCCCATCACTGAAACCTTTCTCTGAATATTTGATTGTCCTAGTTAAACCAAAGAGGTCTTGTTTCGATCTTTCCCTTTGCCCATGCTCTGCAATCTTAGTTCAAAGTTCCTGATAGCTCAAAATATGATGTTGAGGAGTTCCCTCTTCATAGATTGAGTTTTTTGTTTGACTTATTTGTTTTCCCAAAAGTCTTAAGGTGATTTTCCCAAAGTTAGAGGGTATTATACTTCTATGTATGTCCTGAATGTTTATATTATGCATCTATCAGTTTGAGTTTCATTTATAGTGATTAAAGGTAAACCCTACCACATGGATGTTTGCTGTAAAACTATTTGTGCTTAAAACTTCTTTTTCTTTCACAAAATTAGTGTCCATCTCATTTCATTCCACCTAAATAATCCATTTTACCTCGACCAAATTGGCCCTACAATATACCTTGTCCACCCTTTGAGGTATTCTCGACCTTATCAACCCCATAGCCCAGTTGATCTGAAAATATTTTTATATGTTTATCCTTTGATCAGTTCTCCCTGAAAAAACCTAAAACAAACCAAACATACTTAACAACTAGCCTAAAATCAGATACATAGAAAGCAAACAAGTTTACATCCTTTGCACAAATAGAGAGAGCCCTCTCTAAGTCCAGGAAGGCTAGGTCCTTGGGCTCCAAAGTTGGTTTGATGTTACCCTGTCATTTGGATTGCCAATCTTCCAAATCACAGGACCCTAACAGAACCTTCGTACAAAGTTTATTTTACCCATGAATGATTGAATATCCTTCTTATTTTTAGAAGGGGGAAGTTTTTGAATGGCCTTAACCCTTTCAAGGTTGATGATAATTCTCGAACATGAGGCAATGTGTCCCAACAATTTACCTTATTTAACCCCAAGTAAATATTTTTAAGGATTTAATCAAATTCCATATTTACGACAACAAATACAAATTCTCCTTAAATGATAAAAGTGGTCACCTATTTTCTTGGGAAATATAGTCTGATCATCTAAATAAATAAGGATGATAATTCCTACAAGTACATCAAAATAAATTTTCATGGCCCTTTGATAAGTAGCTTCGGAATTTGTTAATCCGAAGGGAATGCAATTAAAAGAAAAGGTTCCCCATTTTGTAGTAAATGTAGTCTTATGTTTATCAGTTATCTTGACGTTAATTTGGCTATAATTGGAAAACCCATCAAGTAATGATAACATTTGTGAGCATGAAACTTGTTGTAACAACAACTCAATATTAGGAGGGGGATAATTGTCTCAAACACTTGCATTATTGGGAGATCTGAAATCTACACACAAATGAATCTGGCCATTTTTCTTTCTAACCGGAACTAAATTGGAAACCCAATTTGCATATCAGATAGGAAATATGTGAGCTACTAGAAGTTTATCTAATTCTACTCTAATGGTAGCTCCTAGGGCTAGGTTTAAAGGTCTCTATCTTTGCTTGATAGGATTTTCTTCCCTTTTAAGAGGTATAGCATGACTAATCACAATAAGGTAAAAACCCTTGATATCGCTATAAGACCATGAAAATAGATACGAAAACTCATAAAGGAGAGCAAGGAATTTCTCCTTTTCTTGTGGAGAGAATTTTTTTGAAAGATTTAACATTTTATGTTCTTCATTAATTTCGATATTTACGTGCTCTATTTCATCGATTGTTTTCATTAATTATCTTTATATAGAGTCAACTTTAGATGCATCACTAGGTGAAAAAGTGTCTTCTAGGGGTGCCAACGCTTTTGGAAACTGATTTTTTTTTAGATCAATGATTTCATATGGTTCAGGACTTTTTTTTATGAGGAAATCTAGTAAGGTCAAATCATCTTCGCAAATTTTTGAAGACTCACAATTTTCTGACAAGAGTGATCTATACAAGGTGATTATAGGATATTTTGGTTTTCTTTCTATTTCATACATGTCTGGTCTTGCAACGAATCATACTATATTATCAACAGTTAAATTCATTCCTCTATTTACATGAGAGGGAATAAATTGCGAAAAAATCGAAATTAATTCAAGGGATAGAGTGGTGTACGTACGCATAAGTTTATTGGAAGGTTTGAAAGCCTTGTTTAATAGATTGATGATCAACTTTGAATCTCCAAAAACTTGTAAATTTGAGCAATCATGTTTTAATGCATTTTCTAGACCAAGAATTAAAGCTTCAAATTCTATGATTTTGTTTGTACAAGAGAATTTTAAATGATAAATGAAAATGTGTGTTTGCGCCAAATTATTTTGCAATAGAATTCTTGTACCATTACCATGTTGAAAATAAGTCCTATCAAGAAACAACTGCCATAAATCTTTGGAATCAAGAGGAGGATTCCTATGAAGATTTTCGGTTACCTATTCATCAGAAAACATAGTATAAATCCCAATATATTCTTCAATAAAGCTAAAAGAGGATTGTGACAACATTTCAACATAGGGGGCTAGCATTTCCTCTCTATAAATGATTATGTTCTTAGGACCTCTTGGTATAATAATATGGGCACCATCCATAGAGTAGTAGGAACCTTTAAGGGATTGTCACTCTCTCCCTAAACTGAGCGAGTAATTACTAAGGCCCATGTATAGAACTTGGATATTACAATTTTTCATAATCTCAGGATGTTTACACATTACTAAAATGTAATATTTAATTTCACCTATCGTAGGTTGTTTCTGCTTATTAAAAGTCAACATGGGTTTTGAAATTTTATTAGTGAATGACAAGCCTAACTCTTCCATGATATTTTTAGACATAAAATTAGGACTTGATCCTTCATCAATAAGACACCAATGCACAATTATACCCATTATTTTCATTTTGATGTAAAAGGGATATTTTAGGTTTTTTAGAATAAAAAATAGTATCAATGCCATCTAAAGAGAGGTGTTCATCTTCTTCTTAAATTTCAGTAATAGTACTTGTTGAAGCTATTTACTTTGATTTATTCTGACATCCTAATTTTTTTTTTAAGGTTTTCACCTTGTTAAAAAGTTAGCTAAATATAGTAAGGTTGCATTAGACCAAATTTTCGCCAAATCATCTAAGATGTTATTTTTTTTGTTATTGCATCAGTAGAATTATTTACATGTGATTGATTTCTATTTCTTCAATCATAATTTTATGTTTTCATGTTATATTTTTCAGCTGAAGATCCCTTTGAATTCAAATTAATGGGAGTTTTATTATAGCTATTATTGTTAATTTTCTTGTTATAATTTAGGGATTGAGTATTTACAACAAGAAACTATGATTCATCGAACCAGTCAAGAGTATTTACAAAAGGTAAATAATTTACAAGTTGAATTTTATTTCCAAATACTTTCTTTAGTAGCCTTCATGGTTTCACAAGTCTTTTCATCATGAGGATCTTCACAGAAGTCACACCATGGTTTGTTCTGGAGAAAAATAGTTGGAGCGAATGATGTAAATTAAATTTTGGAGGTTGAAGACAAGCTAATAGACGTAGGATAAACCTTTCTTTCGAAAGAAATCATGTGATTTTTCTTATCTTCTATAATATTCAAGATAGTGTTCATTTCATGACTTTTGTTTGACTCTATAGCTGACAAACCAGTTCTATTAATTTGATCTTCATATGACAAAAAATTCTATAGGGAATATGCAATGTTTACGATAGTTTTTTCTCCAATTCTTTGCTTATAGATAGATGGTATGGTGTAATAATGATGTATTAAGGTTACTTGACCCTAAGGTCTAATCGATTTAGGTATTTTATTGTAAATCTTTGTAAACCTTAAGTTGAATCCCCTAATAGTTTAACCATTTTGAAAGACCATGCCATTAAAGTTTTTGAGGTGATCAACAGGTCTTTGTTGTTGTAAAAAAGTAGACTTAAAATAATAACAAAGTTCAACCCAATTTGAAAATGTTGCAGGATGAAAGTTATAAAAATTAGAGGCAAATTTCCCTACAAGGGTATTTATAAACAACCTCATGCAGATGTTGTTGGTATATTCCCAAATGTTGTTGCAGGAATTCGAAAATGAAAACAGATGGTCATCTATTTTTCATGTCCCATCTCCCATAAACTTAGGTAGATGACCCTTAAATTTGGGAAGAGGTTAGGCAACATGTTCCAGATTTAAAGGTGGAAGTGCATGTCATGCTGTAACATTGCGATCTTCAAAAAATTCGAAAATGCCAATTTTTTTAATAACTTTGTTAGGGTCATTGGGGCTATATTTCATGGTATAAACCATACGAAAATTTCCCAAAAGAGAATTTCCTTCCATCTAGGCATTTAAAGGTCGTAAATTGGTTCTAAGACATTTTGTAGATGAGGTTTGTAGTTGAAAGATAGGAATTAGTTGAGTATCAAACACGTAACACTTAATATTTCACTCCATAGATTTAAAAGTTTGTGTTTTTTTGTTTGACTTGAGCTAATGAATCAAAATATGGTGAAATCCCCCTAATCCTATGTGATTATCTGGCAGGATACTTAGGTACATGAGATTTAGACCTGGGCCGATGGGTAGATGATTTCATTTATCAAAAGATTTAATTTGTGTTACGGCATTCAAGTATTTCTCTTTCTTTAGCATCGATCAGTTGTATGTCATTAGGTATAGCATCCCTAGCTCTCTCGAGTTTTTCTATGGTCCTAGTATTATCTAACATAATATTGAACAACTCAATAGATATACTATATTGATTTGCAAGTAGTATATATAGTAGCTATAGTATTATCAAGTTGAACAAGTCTCAAAGAAGCCATTCATTTCAACTTAATCAACTTTTTGTAAGGGAAGCCTTTCGTAATAATATCTTGCAAGTAAAAAAGAGGAGGTAAGTAACTGACTTGCATTAAGCTTTTATTTTGAATAATTTTTAGCAAGAAGTAATAGCAAAGCAACAATATCTTCTTTCTCATCAAACAAGATTAAATGGGCAGCTCTTGCCATAACCATTAAGACATAAAAAATGTAAATAAAAATAAAAGAAAAGGGGAAAAATTAAAATGAAATAGTAAATGAAACACGAAAAAATTAAAACAAAAAAAGAAAAATCTAAGCTCCCTGGTATGGTCACCAGAAAGGATGTTGATGACAGAAATTTCACCTTCAATCATCCAACACCTTGAGAAATTCCTGAATGGCTAGTCTAGAAACAATGAGAACATGGCCTAGATCTTTATAGTCATAAAAATAGGGGAGTATAATACTTTATCAATTAAAAGACATAAAAAAAAAAAAAATGTAATCCATGGATGACACCAAATATGTCTTATACAACAATTATATTACAAAACATGTAAAGAAAAAATGTTCTTAAAAATAGAATATTTACAACACATTTTTATGATATAAATTCACGGCCAACACAAACATTATATACAAGACAAAGGAATATGTCATAAAAAGAGTAAGAAAGACAAATATGTGAAATAATAGGAAATATGGCAAGATTATGAAAATATCTTTCATTGAATATTCCTTAGAAATTTTCATAAATGTTGGATATAAGTCGGACAGACTATCAAAATTTTGTAATCAAGACCCTTTACAAATGAAAATGTTTCTATAACCAGTTAATCTAATGAAAGTAATAAACAATATAACATAAGTTCAATCTTTATATAACTGGCACAGATTCAAACTATTGGACATTGGTATACTACACAAATACCAGACTCATTAGTGTTGGCAAATAAACAGTAGTTTTAATAAACTCATCAATGACCAAACTATGATTACAGGATCCAATAAAACCTAAACTTAACCAACACCTATTTCTGCTACATTTTAAAAAGTGATTTGCATTTCCTTCTTGTATCACTATCCTGGCGATCATAAGAAATTTCAAAGCAACCCAAAGTTGAAATGAACTTATCAATAAATCATACCAAAAAATAGAAGTGAGGATCCTTCACTCTTCGTATCCCATTTCCTTTTAAGCAGGTTTTCATAACTATCAAGTGGTTATATGTTCATTTTTTAACCACTCATTTATCAAAACTGAAAGAAGGGATGGGAATAGGAAAAGTTACTAAAATAAGAATTGAAAAAATTTGAACAAGGGAATAAGACTTAAGATGGAGGGAGGCCCATTATCCACGTATCAATATTAAAGCATTGAAATCAATACTATTAATAATGCATTATTTCCTCCTTGTTTTTCCCTTTTAATGCATACTACAAAAATATAATGCTATAATATCATAATCATCAAAATCGTTCATCATATTCCCCATTCATAAAAATTATGCCAACTGTGAAAGATATCAGTCGTGCCAATAGTCAAAATGTACATAAAAATCATCCACACTATATATCAAAATGGCATGAAGTTTGTATCATCATATATTGTCCAAAAATAGTGTTATCAAAGCAAGTGCACCATAACCATGAAATATAATGATAAGTAAAATATGTAAGAATTTTCCTACCCATTACCACATTCCTTAAGAAAATTTTGAAAATAACCAAAATGCTTGAATCTTTCTTCTACAATAGAAGAATTAATCTAAACTACTTCTCTTTCTGGTTCACTGTTGTGCAAGCTCTTTTGGAGTGTTGAGCTCGCTACTTCAGGGGTTATTTTCTTTGATGGGAACCTAGAAAAAATTACATCTTCTAAATAAGACATGGATTGGGGTGGAACTTGAGGTTCTTTATCATGATTGATAGATGGATGGACATTAGCACTATGCATGATAAAATTTGACTTAACAGAATGAATGGATGAATCATAATTAGCATGACTCCTTGAATACTCTGGCTATCTAGCAGGGATTTGATTTAATTTTACACAGCCTTGATATCCTCATGAAGAGCTATCAGAAGGATTATGATCCCAACCATTATTATTTTGACAGGGTATTTCATGAACATTTGGATGTGCACACAAAGCAGATTGGTGAGGTTCATTAGACAAAGGTGGCTAGATAATTGCAGGTGGAGGACCTAGGTAAAGATGCCCTATAGTAGCCAACTGCTTGAATTCATCAGAATCTTCATTAAAGTGTATCGAAAATCCAAACATTTTAACTTTGCCTTGTTTCCAAATTCCCAATGGCCTGTCACCTCTTCCCCTACTTCGTTTTCCCAAACCTATAGAGAAGAAAATCATAGCTGCCAAGAATAATGATCCAGGTGGATATTGGTGGAAACCCATATATTCTACTTGGGGTCCCACCATTGTCTCTTTCATTTTTTTATTTTCCTTAATTATAGCACAATTTACCATTTTTAGCAGTTTTTCGGGTCCTGAACTTCTGGAGCCATTTTGAGGCCCTAAAAAATGATTTTTGGAAATACCAGGAACAACATGGATCCATGGACCAATTTTTATCACTAAAAAATCTGTATTCTTTGGATATCTATTTCTAACAAGGTATGGTGCGCCTGAAACAGAGATCATATGCAAAATTTACGTCCCTGGGAAGTTAATGTACCAATTTACCAAACCTATAGAGAAGAAAATCATAGCTGCCAAGAATAATGATCCAGGTGGATATTGGTGGAAACCCATATATTCTACTTGGGGTCCCACCATTGTCTCTTTCATTTTTTTATTTTCCTTAATTATAGCACAATTTACCATTTTTAGCAATTTTTCGGGTCCTGAACTTCTGGAGCCATTTTGAGGCCCTAAAAAATGATTTTTGGAAATACCAGGAACAACATGGATCCATGGACCAATTTTTATCACTAAAAAATCTTTATTCTTTGGATATCTATTTCTAACAAGGTATGGTGCGCCTGAAACAGAGATCATATGCAAAATTTACGTCCCTGGGAAGTTAATGTACCAATTTACCCAAACAGGGCCCATATTTTTGGCACTTCATCTCCTAGGGTTAGGTTTTTGGATATTTAGGGTTCTCCATTACTTCTCAATAATAAATAGGCCGTTGGAACTCATTGTAACACAATTCAGAGGCCTGTAGCCACCACATCTCTTCTCAGAGATATGTTACCAATTCCCTAGCGATTTTATTTCCATTATGTCTGTAAGAAAAAATTAGTTGTTTGATATTAATGAAATGAAGTGTTATTTCCGCTACATCTATGTATTTATGGTTATATGTGTATTATGTTGCGTTACTGCATAAATCTAGATTAGTGGTATCAGATAAGTCTTCTTTTTCTCGATCTTTCTTTGTATGTCCCGAACAAGGTCGAGGTATAAGGAGTTAGGGCTCGATCTGGTTGAACCTTCGCAAGATCAGCCTCGCAAACCCCAACCAACGCCCATGGGGGGCGAAACGAAATATGAAGGACTAGGATATCCTATCATAAATATTTCTTGAGGAGACCCTAGAAAAATAAAGGAATGTGATGATGGATAACTTTACCCATATCCTTCAACGACTACCCTCTGGGGGTGCATCTTCATCCAACATCCACTCTAGAGGCACGACTCCCTTTAACATAAAAGTAAACCTTGGAATTCCCCTATTTGAGGGACAAATAGATGAAAATGTTGTAGATAGATGGTTGAATCTATTAAAAGGATATTTCTTGGTTTATGAGTTTTCTCTCCAGGAGAAGATTATTTTTTCACTCCTCAAAGCTATTCCCCATGTCAACTACTGGTGGGAAACCTACTGTGAGAAAAAGGATGAGATGTCATCAAGGAAAAATACTATCCTATGGGGAGCTATGAGGACAAGTACATACAATGTACCACGCTGCGGCAGCAAAGGGATCAAGATGTGCATGAGTTAACGAATCTGTTCCATACCCTGCGCACAAAGTTGGGTATCAAATATTCATAGAAACATTTGGTGCTAAAGTATTGCACTTGTCTACATAGATACATTCAAGAGTAATTGGAGTTCCTCGACATATCCTCCCTTGGTACGGAATACCAGTATGCTGCCAATGTTGAGCAGAAATTCAAACACAAGAAGCATGCCTTTGGATCTATGAATCAAAAGAAAGGGAAAGGTGCCCTTAAACTACAGAACAAAGGACAAAGCCAAGGCATGGTGGCCCAAGACAACCTGCCAAATCCACTAGCAAATAAAAACATCGTGAAGCTAAATAAGGACACGGGAAAGTTGCAGAAATTATATAACTAATGCATTATATATCCAAGATTCTCCTTATCACACACTATTTTAACTTCATCCACAATACAGAATCTATTCCACCGTTGATAATCACATGCGGAAATTAACACAATTGCATGCACACATTGAAACCATAAAAAATTCACACACATTAACAAAATGATTTTACAGGAAAGCCTGAAGCTAAAAAACCCAAATATCTATATATAATATATGCCATAGAGATCATGTAACAATCCTCATACAAAGATGATTATATCAAGCTCTTAGTACAATACAATCGCTACACACTAATCAAGTCCGATCTAGCAAATCCATGCACCAATCTCTGCCACCTGCTAGCCTGCCTCTACTACACAATCCTTGCTGAAGAATGGCTCTGAATGAACTCGAATTGGTCTAGCCTTACTCACGCAATCCTCATTGGCATCTCTACTGAGTGTTGGATGTAATCAATTCATCACTATAGTCACAACTGATAGTCATCTTGCCCTTTCACCTATCTCTCCACTGGTATCCACTGAAACTGTCCATGCACTGTAGTTAACTGATGTATTCTTCAGTTGATTAATGAGTTAATATTTAGTGAATTAATTATTAATTAATTCACACCACTCTCACTAGTGTATCAATCAGTTAGATTAGATACAACTAGATCAACTTTGTCTAACTGAGTTAAACTGAACACAACTCCACCAACTACCTCTAAAACTCCGCCAAACTCTATCACATGAGTTCTAACTGAAGTCCTCCATGCAATAGCTCCACTAAACCCTCAGGAATAGCGTAATTCCTTCTGTCAGCTTATGTGCCACATCTGTGCACTTAATTGAAGTGCTCCAAGAGAATAAGTTAATGTTTAGAGTCCAAATATTATTAAGAGCTAATAATATTTGACATATATATTTTTAGACTGGCAATCTAAAAATAGATTTCATCCAATATGTCTAAAAATATAAGTCCATCTATCTTTCCAACTTGACCAACCATCCACAAATAGCATCCTGCAACTCATAGAATATGATCAACATGTCTAAAAATAAACATAGTCTAAAAATAGACTCTGCGCCAAAAATAGCCCGCCAGCCCACTTAGTGAAGGCAACTCTTTTCACTAAGCTCATCACCTTGTTTCAATCTCAACACTCCCTCTCAACAAGATAGGGATTATCTACCACCCAGATCCTATCTCTATGGTATTCGAATTTTCTCCTAGTGAGTGCCTTCGTCAGAATATCAACATCCTGATCCTCCGTAGGAATGTAAGATAGTAACATGATCTTCCGCTGGACACAATCTCTGATATGATGGTATCGGATGTCAATATGTTTAGATCTATCATGAAATACTCGATTAACCGAGAGTTTAATGCAACTCTGATTATCACAATATATCACAGTAGGATCTAAGTGTGAACCAAACAACCCGACCAGGATCTTCCTCATCCATATAGCCTCACATGCAGCGAAAATTGCTGCTATGTACTCGGCCTCCACTGAATTGAGTGCCATGGATCTCTGTTTCCTACTGTACCAAGAAACTGCTATAGACCCAATACTGAAAATCCCTCCAAATGTGCTCTTTCTGTCCGTTGGGCTCCCTGCCAAATCTACATCCGTGAAGCCATGCAGCTTCACCTCATCTGACTGTCTATACCACAATCCATATCCCGATGTGCCTCTGAGATATCTCAATACATGCTTGCCTTCCTTCCAAAAGAGCTCGGTAGGCTTAACCGTCGCTTGTGAAAGCTGGTTAACAACATAGCATGTGTTTGGTCGTGTATTGACTAGATACATGAGCGAACCAACCAACTGTCGGTAAATAATGGCATCCACTACCTCTACCGATGTAGCATCCTCTTTCCTCCAACCACCAGGAAGAGGAGTGTCAATAGGTTTGCAGCCTTTCATGTTGAACTTCTCCAGTATCTCCAGGGCATACTTTCCTTGAGACACAAATAGTCCACCCTTCCGCTGCCAAATTTCCAATCCCATAAAATAATGAAGGAGGCCCAGGTCCTTCATCTCAAACTCCTTTGCAAGATCAGCCTTGGATGAGAGTATCAATTGTTCATCACCTGTCAGTATCAAATCATCTACATAAAGTAAAATGATCAGCAACTTACCCTCCACCAAAATCTAGTATAGGTTCAGATCCGCCTCGCTCTTGGTGAATCCAAGACTGGTGAAATAACTGTCTATCCATGTGTACCAAGCACGAGGTGCTTGTTTCAGCCCATACAACGCTCTTTTGAGCCTGCACACATGCAACTCACTGGTGAATATTTCGAATCCTTCAGGCTGCTCTATGTATACCTGCTCCTCAATGACTCCGTTGATGAACGCAGTCTTCACATCCATCTAATGAATGTGCCAACCCATTTTCATTGAGAGAGCTAGGATGCTCCGTATGGAAGAATACCATGCGACAGGTGCAAATGTTTCTTCATAATCGATCCCCTCAATCTGCGAGAAGCCCCGAGCAACAAATCTTGCCTTTTAATTCTCAACGCTCCCATCAGTAGCTTGCTTCACTTTGTAGATGCATCTCAAACCTACCACTGATTTCCCTTCCGACCTTGGGACAATCTCCCATGCACTATTTTTGACAATCGAATCATACTCTTATACCATGGCATCTACCCATGCAGGGTCCTCCACAAATTCCTCGAAAGAAGATGGTTCTGTCACGATACACTTTCTCATCAAAGCCATGTATCCAGTATATCGGTCAGGTGACTGTCTCTATCTGCGCTGTGATGTAGGGGCTCCTACATTCTTTGCTGAATCTAGATTCAGTTGCTCAACTTCTGTAGTGCGCTTCCGCCCTCTAATGTTTGGCGCTGCATGAGTGGTTTCTTCCACTCCATGAACCTCCTCTTGTGGCTGATCACATCCTAAGGCTCATCCTTAGGAACTAATAGCTCCTCATCTGCATGCCAGTGTAGCTCCCTCTCAAGTGACAACTTCATGGCTTTCTCCTCATGAAATTTGATATCCCGTCGCACAACAGTCTTCCGACTGTTTGGCAAATACACATGATAGTTGTGGGGTGTTTCTGTGTACCCAAAAAATATCCCAACCTCTGTGGTCAGCTCCAGCTTCTTCCTGGCATCCTTTGTCAGATGAATGTAAACAGGTGAGCCAAAAATATTCAAATGAGAAATATTAGGCTTCTTACCAGAGGTGTACTCATGCCAAGTACTCTATGAGGACAATGGTTTTGCACATAAACCGCATAGTTTCATGCTTCAGCCCACAAGTGTATGGGAAGGCCCTGATCATGCAACATCGCCCGTGCAACACCCACAATTGTTCTGTTCTTTCGCTCTGCGACCCCATTCTGCTGTGGGTTATGAGGCACTATGAGCTCTCTTTGAATTCCTTCTGCGCTACAAAAGTCTTTAAATTTTTCAGAGTTGAATTCACCACCATTATCGCTCCTAAGAGCCTTCACCTGCTTCCCCAACTCTTTCTCCACCAGTGCCTTGAACTCACAGAACTTTTAGAATGTCTCGCTCTTCTTCTACATGAAGAAGATCCTACACTTACGAGAAAAGTCATAAAAAAATATCACATAATACCTGTGCTTTTCTATCGAAGCTATTGAGAAAGGTCCACACACATCTGTGTGAATTCTCTCAAGGATCGTCATGGCGTGACTATCCTTCTCATGAAAGGTGGCTTTCACAAATTTTTGAAAAGTACATCCCTTGCACTGATCTGACTTCGCAAGTGTACCTTTGGGAAGCTCGGTAGAAATCTACTGAAAAATTTCAAAGTGCCATGGTGAAGATGGCCCAATCTCCTGTGCCACAATTCGCCCTCATCCCGACTCACCACTTCTTTTTCTTTGCCTGCAATTTCTAAGAAGCCATCTACTTGCAATTGATAAAGGTTCTTAACTCAAACCCCTATCCTCTGGGTTTCACGAATTGCCTTACTTCACAGGAAAGCCTTCCCTCACTAAAGACAACATCATATCCCTTGTCTTCCAACATCACCATAGAGATCAGATTCTTCTTCAACCCTGGAACATGCATGACATCCTTCAAGATGAAAGGTTTTCTAGACTCCCTCTCAAAGGAAATGGTCCCAATACCAGTCGCGTTGTATCTACCATCATCACCCATCTTGATGTGCACTCCAAGATCCTTCTCATCTAGATCAGTAAACAAATGTGTCTCCGGTTATATGGAAAGATACACCACTTTCAAGAAACCACACTAATCCCATAACACTTGAGACCAAGCATTCAATCAGAAAAAAATATAGCTCAAACTATGAGGCTAAGGCCTCTCCAACTGTAGATCCAGCAGCCTGCTTATTTTTCTTTTTCTGTGGAAAATTAGTGGCATAATGTCTGCGTTGGTGACAGTGAAAGCACTTCACCTTAGACATGTCCTACTTGTTGCCTTTCGCACAGGATTGAGAAGGATTTTTCTTTCCCTTCCCTTTCCTTGCCTTGGCAACCAAAGTGAAATTTTATTCATCTTCATTCTTCGATGAAGATCCATCCCTGGTACTCCGCCTTATCTCCTCCTGCACAAGATCCGACCAAAGTCGCTCCCATCCCAGCAGTTTCTCCCGACCATTGACAGAGTCCTTGTAGGAGTGCCAACTCTTTAGAAGCCAAAGGAGAGCCAAACTCACCAAGTCCTCTTCATCTACAGTAAACCCCACACTTCCTAGCTCATCCCTACACTGGACAAACTTCGTGAGGTACTTGGGTATACTTTCGCCCTTCTCCATTTTTATTTTTCTGAGCTTGTCTTTAAGCGCCAACCTCCTCTGGTTGCTTTTGCTTTGGAACAATTCTGTCAAAGCTTTCCAAATCAAGAATGGAGAGGATTTACCATGAATTCTGGACACTATGTGTTCCTTCACACCTTCCAATAGAATTCTTCGACATTTTACTGTCTTCTTTTGCCATGCGTCAAGTGCGGCAACATCGCTAGAAGCAGGTTTTGGAATTTACGCATCTATGAGCTCCTTCAACCCATTATCCTCCAGCACCACCTCCATCCTGTCCTTCCATGAAATATAATTCGATTTCCCCTAAAGGGCATACTCCAATCGCGATCCCTTGAAAGACATCTCAACTTTGACACCAAGAAAACATTGCAGCAAATTCGAATTCCACTAGCACAAAACTCAACTTCTTCAATAATTTGCAATTGCTCCAATGATCAATGCTATGATACCATGTAGAAATTATATAACTAATGCATTATATATCCAAGATTCTCCTGATCACACACTATTTTAACTTCATGCACAATACAGAATCTATTCGACCATTGATCATCACATGTGGAAATTAACACAATTGCATGCACACATTGAAACCATAAAAAATTCACACACATTAACACAGTGATTTTACAGGAAAGCCTGAAGCTAAAAACCCCAACTATCTATATATAATATATGTCATAGAGATAATGTAACAATCCTCATACAAATTTGATCATATCAAGCTCTTAGTACAATACAATTGCTACACACTAATCAGGTCCGATCTAGCAAATCCATGCACCGATCTCTGCCACCTACTAACCTGCCTCTACTACACAATCCCTGCTGAAGAATGGCTCTGAATGAACTCGAATTGCTCCATCCTTGCTCACGCAATCCTCATTGGCATCTCTACTGAGTGTTGGATGCAATCAATGCATCACTATAGTCACAACTGATAGTCATCTTCCCCTTTCACCTATATCTCCACTGGTCTCCACTGAAAATGTCCATGCACTGTAGTTAACTAATTTATTCTTCAATTGATTAATGAGTTAATATTTAGCAAATTAATTATCAATTAATTCACACCACTCTCACTGGTGTATCAATCAGTTAGACTATATACAACTAGCTCAACTGTGTCTAACTGAGTTAAACTGAACACAACTCCACCAAACTCTGTCACATGAGTTATAACTGAAGTCCTCCATGCAATAGCTCCACTAAACCCTCAGGAATAATGTAATTCCTTTTTTCAGCTCCTGTGCCACATCTGTGCACTTAAATGAAGTGCTCCAAGAGTATAAGTTAATGTTTAGAGTCCAAATATTATTAAGAGCTAATAATATTCAACATATCTAAGTTTAGACAGACAATATAAAAATAGATTCCGCCCAATATGTCTAAAAATAGAAGTCCGTCTATTTTTCCAACTTGACCAACCATCTACAAATACCATCCTACAACTCATAGAATATGATCGACATGTCTAAAAATAGAATTTGCGCCAAAAATAGACTATGGGCCCACTTAGTGAAGGCGAATATTTTCACTAAGCTCATCATCTTGTTGCAATCTCAACAAAAGTGGTGTGTTTTCCATAAGAGCTCCACTCACAACACAAGTGAGTGTCGAACCTGTTGGGGTTTCCATGATTTGGCAGATTTGGCAATACCGAAAGATGAGACAACATAAAAACCACTTTTAGACCTCGGGATCTAGCCCTCCTGGGTCCAGAGAGGGATATCTTTATGAAGGCAAAGGTATATGTCTTTGAAGCTCAGTTTTAAGGTTTTAGTCTAGTTATAGGCACAAGGTTTGTTTTGTTTTTTTTGTTTGGTTGTTGGGAAACTGGAAATAAGGGTTCAATACAAGACAGAGGGTGAGAAAAGAGGAATTTAGGCAAAGGAGAGATAATTCAGAGAACACTTGATACCATTTGGAAATGGAGTCAGGAAATGGTTTACTTGCTATTCAATATCCAAGGTTTTCAGTTGGGCTAGTAATCTAAAACAATGGATCTTAAAGATGATAATGTGGTATGAAATGATACAGAATGAAGGTGAATGACAAGGAAACCTCCAAGGTGACCACTTAGGAATCATATCTAGGGACAGGGCGTGCCATTAGACACCTATGATCCAACTCCTAAAGGTTAACTCTTCAGACAACAAGAAACATTAATATTTAAACACAAAGGTGAAAACTTGAGATCAGAGAAAGGCTTTGAACTTTCAATGCTTCGGCATCCAACTTAAGGAAACTTAGAAAGGTTCAATCGATTTAAAAAGACCCTAGTGAGACAAAATAAACATTCTAAACTCTCAGTATCCCAATTCTTTCAATTAAAACTCAACAAGAACATTCAAGAACAGATTCATTAATTCATACATCAGCTAGCAGTAATATTAGCTACTACACTGGTTAAATTAGCTTGAATCAATACTTAGATAACACATACAATAGAGAACATCAAAGGTAGGGAGAGCAGAAACATAGGGTACCATACAAGGGTATATCCTATGCCAGATTTATGATGCGTACCAAAAGAAATGGAATATGATGAATCACAAAGGGAAATAGAGACTGAGATAGAAAAACATCACTGCTGCTTTAAATCAGGATCCAAAGAAATGTGCTTGTCATATTAAAGAGCAACACCATTCAGGTACAACATTTCCAACAGCTTTATATTCAGTCTGAAAACATCTTCCTCAGCCTATCTTACAACTTTACACAAAGAACTATGTCTCAAGAGAAACAAATTACAATTCACAGATATCCGATCAACAACCACTACAATGAGTTTCTTCATGATTTTTATAACTGAAAGAGAGGCAGAGGAGGTATATGAAACACTAAATGAAACATTAAAATAGAGTAGAGGAAGGGGATCGAGGCCCATTTTGTCTTAATGCCTATGCATTAAACTTTGGTACTCTTTGGAAGAAAGAGTGGTCGTCGACAAGCTAAAATTTACTCCAAGTATGTCTTTGATGTACTTCCACTGCAGTACTCTGTAGTACTCTGGTGAATAAACAAAAAGGCAGATAAATGACTATGGGATCTGCCATACCATGTAACAAATTCTCTGGTAGCATTTAAGACTGCTTTCAGGGTGGAAATCTTCTCAGGAACACGGTATAGCATGAAAACAATATGGGTATTGTGTCCTTTCTCGGGAGGAAACTTCTACTGATGTGAAACCTTGATGATATTTTTTTCTGCGTGTTAAGCCTCATTAGGCCTTCTTTGTGATTCTTGAGGTCTTAAATCTGGTACTTTGCCTTTAAAACAATGAATTAAGGCTTAACATATTCAATAATGTGCATTAGGGCTCTTCTAACTCTGTACTAATACTCTTTGCCGCTTCATGACTGTCTCTGTCTGTGAAATCTAAGCTTTAATGGCGCTGGAAAGGTTTCACAAAGTTAAAATCTATACTTTTATGAAAAATTACGTTCTACGACCTTCCCAGGCATTCCTCTATAGTCACAGGCTCTGACAATGGCTCTTTTTGCACTCTGTGTCACTATAACAATGACTGTGAACAATGGCGGTTTTCACCTCCTGTACCCTGCAACAACACGTAAACATGTTAAGAAATCCATGTAGTGGGGGGATGGATGGGGTGGAAGGTTGGGGATATGGTAGCGCACAGAGATGAATACCGTGGATGCGATGGAAAGCGGTGGAAAATGTAGTGAAACGGTGGAAAAATGCAGTCGATGGAGGTTTGGTGGAGAAATTCATGTGGACTGTCCGATCGTATTAGGAGGGGATTACCGACAGTGGAGATTAAGCAATGGAATTGGAAGGTTGGACGATATGCAATGAACTTTAATATAAAACATTAAAATTCAATATTTGAATGAAATGCACGAGAATGTATGAAAAATGTAACGAAATGATTTTGGAAGGTGGGACCCGGTCATGGGCGGAGGGCAATTTGATTAGGGCCGTTAGGTCAAGCGAAATGGATGGTTGCGATCAAATCGGAGGGAGAGTGATGGAGGACAGAAATATGATGAGCGATGGTGTGATTGCATCTGGGCTGTTAGATCTACGGGAGATCGGTGGCTATGATTAGATCGGAAGGATTGCAATCAGCGGGGACAGAGGAGGCACACTCAAGACTGTATGATTGGCGATCGGCCGACAGAGCAACGTTTGTTGGATTAAAGGGGAATCGACGGCCGATATTACAATCGGAGGACCGCAATCGAGTGTTTGATTTAACAAAACATCGCATCAGAGCTTTATAAGTCTAAAAAGGGCAAAGGCGTTCCACTCTGAAACTCTGATGCGACTGGCGCCTTTCGACTTAGCGCTTAGTTCTGGCACTCGGGTCATGTGGGGAAGTGGTTTGGGGGTTGGCCGAAAGGGGCTAAGCCTATACTAAAGTAAAAATACAGGTTTTAGGCTTAAAAAGAGGCTTTCGGTAGATGTAAAAAAGGGGTTTACACTCACATGAAGGGATTTCACTTGTTTTAAAGGAGGAATTAGATGGTTTTGAAGACTTAGGAGGGATTTTTGGGTTTAAGAGGGGACACTTTGAAAATGAAAAAAAGGTTAATAATGAGAAAATTTGCAAGGATACAAGGGGCAAATGAAGGTGTTTCTGAGCACAATTGTTTACAGACAATGAGGCCTTTTGGATGGAAATAGCGGTGAAGATCCTTTTAAAGGAAATGAACACATAGAGGCTTCAAGGCTGAGAGATTTTCATAGAAAATGTATCTCTTGAAGGCTCAAAACAATTTAGCCACCTATTTTCTTGACAAAAATTTCATAGGTGGCTAATAGTGGCTCCACATGGGGATGGCTTCTTCTTGAAGAAGTCAAGAATTCAGAGAGTAAATCTTTGGAGTAGGCCAGATGCCTAATCCTTAAACCATATTTCTTCTTTGATTTAGCTGTACACATGTTGGAGTTAATCAAAAGAAAAATTTCCCCAAACAATCTACCTACCCAAACTACAATCCTAACATTTTTTCTTCAGGGTGCATTTGAATTTGCAGACCTTCTTCATCATTTTTTATTGGAAAGCAGAAAAAAAACTAGTCTAATTCTACCCTTATTACTCCATGAGATCAGATTAAACTGTTGGCCTCATATGTTTCTCTACCCAATCTAATATCCGTTGGGATTAAACTTTCAAACGGATTTCTTCTCTACATTCTACAACAGAAATTCAAAAAAAAGTCAAACTAGGATTGGACAGTCTAGTTTGTTGCGTATCCAAGGCATAAAGAAAGTTGCACATGGACTGAAATTGAAAAAAATTGGGAAAAAAATTTCGAAGGCTTGAAATCTTGAGACTCTTGGAGCATCCTTCCTTTCTTTGTGACTCAAGTTTTGGGCTTGTTAAAGTCACTTTCCTCTTCATTGTAGCTCTGGTTTTGGGCTTGTTAGAGCTGATGTTTTGCGCTTCAGAGGTTTAAATTTTGAGCATGTCTGAACCTCTCTTTCCCTCTGCTTTTTTTTTTTAAACATTTTCTCTTTTTCTTGAAAATAAACTACGGCAATGGTATTTACAATGGAAATGAAAACTGGAAATCAAAAATTAGCAGTAGTAATGTTTGAGCATCCTGCCATTGACAGGACCCCCAAATAGCTCTGCACCATCTAGCTCTCGCAATAAAAAGGCATTTGGACCCACCGTGGCCTGTATGATGTAAGTACCCTGCCACAAACTATCAAATTTGTCGTGCTTTCCTTTGTCTTCTCTTCTTGAGTCCCATTTCAAAACTCTATCTCCAATTTTGAAGTCACAAGCCTTTGTTCTTTTATCAAATAATTTCTTTATATTTTCCTAAACTTTCAGAGCTCTATTATAGATCTCTTCTCTTGTTTGTTGGAGATGAATTGTTTGATTTATCCTCCTTACCATACCATCCTCTTCTGTCTGAATCTCTTGGACAATTTTAATCACTGGTACCCCAAGGCTGGTAGGAAACACTGCCTCTATTCCATAGACAAGCTGATATGGTGACATGCGAATGGATTTCTTTGTTGTTAGCCTGTCAGCCCACAAAGCATGCATTAATTTGTTATGCCATGAATTTTTGTTCCCTTCCAGTAGCTTTTTGATGATGGTCACCAAGCTCTTGTTTGATGATTCAGCTAACTCATTACCTTGTGGGTAATAAGCAGTTGAATGACCAAGTGCTATTTGATACCTGTGACAAAAATCAATCATTTTCTTGGATCCAAAAGTAGCAGCGTTATCCGTGATTATTTTTCTTGGGCAACCAAATCTAGAGAGGATGTGGTCTTCTAAGAACTTAATGATGATGGAATCTATGGCCTTCCTAGCGAGTATGGCCTCTATCCACTTTTTGAAGTAATCTTTTGTTGTAAGGATCCACTTGTGTCGTGCAGAAGAAGCAGGGTGCATTTCTCCTATGAAAGCAAGGCCCCATTGTTGGAAGGGAGCCTCAACAGTAATGGGTTGTAATGGTAAAGGGAGGAGCTTTCTCTTTCCCTAAACAATCTTGCATTTATGGCAAGAAATTATCATTTTATGGGTGTCATTGAAAAGTGTAGGCCAGTAATATCCAGCTCTGAGTATTTTGTTAGCAGTGGCCTTCCAGTTCAAATGGCCTCCACACTCTCTTGCATGGAACTCCTGTTTAATCCTCTCTAATTCAGTTTCAGGCAAACATTTAAGCAATAGACCATTTGCATTTTTCCAATATAAAAAATCATTCAATATGCAATATTTCCTTGCCATTAGCTTCAGGAATCGGGCCTTAGTTTTTGATAGTTCAGGAGGGGCTTTGAGGTTTGTGAGCACATACAGGATATCAGAATACCAAGGAGAGTTTTGAAATTGTTCCTCAATAGTAGGGTTAGGAAATCCTTCCTGCTCATCCAAGGCATCTACCAAGTTTATGTCTAGGGCCTACAAATTTGATTCAGCCATTAGTTGAACTAAGCCCTGACCTTTGATTAGTTTTGTGGGTTTTATTTCCAGGTCAAATTCCAATATTACAGCAATCCATTTGTCCCTCTTTCCATCAGGGTCTTGGGACAAATTGTCTTTAACCACTATGTTTGGAACGTAGGAAATGATGTGAGAATGTAGTATATACACCCTAAAGTCTTTCAAGACCTTTACCAAGGCATAGGCCTATTTTTCCATTATGTTATATTTTAAGGGTGCATCCCTTAGAGCCTTGCTGAAGAAAGCAATGGGCTGTTCCATTCCCTATGGATTTTTCTGCAGTAGAACTACAACCACTGTATGCTCAGAGGCGAATGAAAATATCAAGAAATATTTTGAGAAATCTAGGCTGATTAGGATAGGAGCTCGGGTGAGTGCAAGTTTAACTAACTCAAAATATTGTTTAGCCTCTATAGTCCACTTAACCCCTGCACATTTTTTCAACATGTTTGTCATATTCCTGAGGTTCTCAGCTAAGTTGGGAATAAACCTCCTTAAGGAGTTAATTTTCTCAATAAAGGACTGCAACTCTTTAATGTTTCTCGAGTGTGTAATCTGTAGTATTCCCTCAAACCTCTGCGGGTCTATTCTAATCCCCTTCTCAGATATAATATGGCCAAGAAGCTTACCTTCCTGTAGCCTAAACACAATATTTTTGGGATTTAATGACAGACTGAACCTTCTACATTTTTCAAAAACTCTTCTCAGATGTTTTAGGTGCTCCTCATCAGTCTTGGAGTAAACCGTAATGTCATCTAGGCAGATGAAAATGAAGTGCCCTATCTCTTATGAAAGGCTATATCCATTGCTCTTTGGAAGGTCGCACCAGCGTTCATCAATCTGAAAGGCATTTTTACATACATAAAAGTGCCCCATGGAGTGGTGAAGGCTGTCTTAAGTTGGTCTTCTCGGAGTACTAAAACTTGGTTATAGCCTGAAAACCCATCTAACAGGGAGATCCTTTTTGACCCCACTACCCTCTGCAGGATATGTTCCATATTTGGTAAGGGGTAATTGTCTTTAAGTGAGGCTCCGTTAAGGTTCCTGAAATCTATGCATAGTCTGATCTCACCTGTTTTATTTCTTACAGCTACAAGGTTTGAAACCCAATCGAAGAACCTCACCGGTACTATAATGCCTGCCTCATACATCTTTTTCATTTCCTTTTCTACTACAGGCAGTTGTTTCGGGTTTATTCTGCGAAGTTTCTATCTGAAGGGTTTTTTATTTTTCTTTAAAGGGATTTTGTGCTGTATAATGTTCGTGTCGTGGGCCTTTAAGTCCTCGTAGCTCCAGGCAAACACGTCAATGAATTCTTTAAATAAGTCAATGTATTTCTTTTTCATGTCTGCGGGTAAGGACTTAGCCAATTTAATCATCTGAGGCTTGTCTTCAGTGCCTATGTTTCATTCCTCGACATTAGAGTCTGTGTGCTCTATTGTGGGTTTTTTCGCTACATCATCGAAATCAAAAATGTCCTCTAAAGGTGCCAGACCTCGGGGTATATTCTTATCTTTTGCCTGCAGCACCTCTATTTCCTCTTTATCTACATTCTGATATTCTTCGGTTGGATTTCCAATATTTACAGTTAAAGTGTTTATTTCTACGCTATGGGGTGATTTTTCTTCATCCGAGGGCTGTTCCCTTAGGTAGCTATCATTGAATTTAGACTCTGAATCAGAAAATTCAAACTCGTTCCTGCCAATCAGGAAATCCTCAATCTTCTTATCGCCCTCAAAGACCTGCCAATATTTTTCGTTATCAGGCACTGCAGGTCTATATTTGGTCTGAATGATGATTTTTTTGCCACTGGGAGTCTTATGATACGAACTAGCTATGCAAGCTAATCCATTTGCAATCACGTTCTGACTCCTAGGAATAAACACCAGTTCATATTCCACAAAAGTTTTCAATAAATCCATGGCGTCATTCCTATATGATCTCAACCTAGGGTGTTTTTATATGTATTTGCTATTCACTTGTTTAATGATTAACTCAGAGTCTCCATGAATAGCCATCCTACGGGCTCCTAGTTTTCTCAGTAAATTTAGGCCCAGGATAAGAGCCTCATACTTTGCGATATTTTTTGTGCACTTGAAGTTAAGATTGAAGGCATGACTCTCTGCATAGTCACTCTCAGTGTTATGTAACCACAATCCCGCCCCTACAGTCTTTCTAGTACAGGACCCATCGAAATTCATTTCCCATAAAGGTTCACTCTCGGGTTTATCATCAGTTTCTTTCGTAGCGCTGGTTTCATTGTCGTGCTGCAGTGGGGGGCCTGTGTTACGGTGTAAAGGGTTTCGTTCTTCGTGTGATGTATGAGTTTTAGAGGGGTGACTAGCCAGCTGTTTGCATTATGTTTCTAGCTCACTCCGAGTTTCAGATTCAGTGCACTTTCCAAAGGATTCTTCTTCGTTTTCTTCCAAATCCAGTGTGGCCATTATGTCAAAATATATGGGTGTTGTCTCACTGTTTGTACCTCTGTTTCCTAGTTCTGGCTCTTCTATAAATTCATTTTTGCAGAGGATAAAGGAGTCCAGATATGTGTGTATAGAGTATAAAGGTGAATTTTCGAGCTTTTCAAGGCTGCTGACCAAGAATTTCATTTGTGCCTCTCTATACAGTCTCCTAAGCTAGCTAAAGATAGGAATCGTGGCATATGCCCCATCCATCTGCATTGTACCTTGCAGCTTCGCTCCCCATGACCTCGATAGTAACATGCCATAATTTGGTGGAACATCTGCCACTATAACATCCATAACCATACATTTGGCTGGAATCTGGGTTAAGTTCACACATAGGTCTTTGATCAGGCCAAGACACTTTACCCTGCTAGAGTCAAATGAATATAAATCTTTATAAGGACAGGTTATCTCTAGGCCTAACCTCTCCATAACTACCTTGGGCATTAAGTTGTGTGACGCCCCAGAATCATGCATCGCGCTGTGAAGGATCTTGTCATGGATATTGAGACTGATATAAAAATGAGGTATTACCCCTTCCTAAAACTTCCCCTCTATCTTTGGACCAAACATAAGGGTTGGTTGATCGTCACTTAGATTGACAATGTCACTGTTTTCACCTAGATTTAAGGCTTTCAAAATTTGGCCTTTATATACATTCTGAGTGGCCAGCTTAGAGAGTGGGATAGAGATTTTAATTTTAGCAATCTCACTCTCCAAATTGAAGAGAGATTGACTCTTTGTGACACTCAAATCTATTTTTTTAGCCACTACTTTAGTGGCAGAATTAGTATGCTGATTCTCACTATGTACGGTGTTTGTAGTAGTTTTATTAGGAACACTAGCTGCAGTGCTAGTGCTGCTAGTTGGTTGACTTTGTTTATCAGGGACTTGGCTGTCCTTTCCTTTATTCTTCCCAAAAATTTCAGCTGCTGACTTGATATTTTCAGCAGTTGCTTTAGAAGTTTTCTCAGGCCTTTTCTTAATGGTAATCTCAGAAGCTTTTGGTTTGGAATTGTCTAAGTTTTTTTTGCTTCTAAGCTCATATTTTTCTTTGACTTGCATGATGGAATTTTCAAATCCTAGCCTGTAATCCTCAGATTCTAATCTTTCCTCATCCCAATATGAGGGTGAGGGCTTATCTTCTTCTGTGGAACAATTGTGGATTGAATTTTCGATTTCAAACATATTTATTGTGGTTGCCTCAGACTCTTCTATGCATCCCTCATCTTCATCAAGAAAGTTCTCTTGAAACGGGGGTATGAATTGTTGATCTGATTCTCTTTGTCTATTGGGGGTGGTATTGTTCCTCCTAAAGTTTTGGTTCTGGTTATGATTTTGGTTTCTATTCTGATTGCTGACCGAGACGACCATTTTTTCCATCATTTGCTGTAGCTTTTCCATGTTTTTGGCTAAATGGTCATACTTGGGATCAGATGTGGAAGCTACAGCATCATCCCTATATGTTACCCTTTTCTTAGCCCTCATTCTGGCTTTCTTCTCAATCAGGTTAGCCTCTACACTCACTGCCCCTTTTTTCATATCTTCCAATGTGTTGTAATCTCTTTCCCTAAGCTGGTAGGCCATATTAGCATCAAAGCCTTCGGGATATTTCACTAGAGCCATACCTTGGGGAGGTTTCATGTGTGGAGGAAGAGTGTTATAAACACCGTTGAACCTTGTAGAGTAGTCATGGACACTCTCTCCTATGTTTATTTTAAGGTTCTTGTATTATGCTAAGATTTGGAGAGGGTTGGTCTTGACTTCCCATTTGTTTATGAAGGTCTGATATAAGGAGGGAAGATCATGGATACTATTGGGAGGCAGGCCCTTAAACAATTTCTTCACATCACCTCCTACACTCTGGGAAAAGATTCTCATCTTGACCGTCTCATCATCTATCTCCATATAGTCAAAGGAATCTTCCATCTTATCTACATGGTGTTGGGCCGTGGTAGACTCTTTTGCAGTGAAATGTGGGATTTTTGATTGATAATCATTGGGTAAGGGCACTAGAGGATGAGGTAACACCAGAGGTGCATACCAGGCTGCCATGATGGTATTTTGAGGAGGAAAAGGATTAGCTTGAGCAGATGGTATGTGGATGACCGAGATACTAGGACCAGCAGAGGTCTGTTGAGTTGATTTAGGATGGCAGAGCCCCAAGTTTTGAATGAAATGAATATTTGGGGGAGTAGATGGAGGGGTATGTCTATCCCTACTCTGTCGACCACTATGAGATGGTGAACCGGTGAACTCAAAGTCTGGCTAGTCTAAAACACTGAATGACCTAGCTCTGGGTAGACCGTTTCACAAATCTAAGTCAAACCGAGGGTCTGATAGAGCTGTAAAGTCTCCTGGTGCAGAGTTAGCTCTATGGATGTGTCAAGAAATAGTTGGCCTTCTCGGTGTAGGGGATTTCCTAAGAATGTTCTTGGGGTCGTCAACTATTTCAGGTGGGTTTGGATTGGGATAAGCTCTTGTGTGAATGGTTCTTGAAGCCAGAATTCTACCTCTAAACAAAGCAGCTTAACTCTACTTGTTACTTCTGATATGACTGATGTTTTTATGGAGGCTGGTCTCCTAGTGGAGTCTTATTTGAACTAGGATAATCAGCAGGCCTACTGATCACCAGTGGAGTCTTTCGTCATTGAGGAACTGTGGAGTCGCCAGGTGGAGGATTTAAGATTTTACTATCCACCACAGTTATTTATTAGCAAATCAAGGCTGATTGGTCTTCCCTAGTGGAGTCGCCATTATGTTGGGGTTCCAATGTTTTGGCAGATTTGGCAATACCAAAATATGAGACAACATCAAAACCAATTTTAGACCTTAGGATCTAGCCCTCCTAGGTCCAGAGAGGGATCTCTCTATGAAGGCAAAGGTATATGTCCTTGAAGCTCATTTTTAAGGTTTTATGCTAGTTATAGGCACAAGGTTTGTTTTGTTTTGTTTGTTTGGTTGTTGGGAAACTGGAAAGAAGGGTTCAATAAAATACAGAGGGTGAGAAAAGAGGATTTTAGGCAAAGGAGAGATAATTCAGAGAACACTCAAGACCATTGGGAAATGGAGTCAAGAAAGGGTTTACTTGCTATTCAGTATCCAAGGCTTTCAGTTGGGCTAGTCATCTAAAACAATGGATCTTAAAGATGATAGTGTGGTATGAAATGATACGGAATGAAGGTGAATGACAAGGAAACCTCCAAGGTGACCACTTAGGAATTAGATCTAGGGACAGGGCATGCCATTAGACACCTATGATCCAACTCCTAAAGTTTAACTCTTCAGACAACAAGAAACATTAATATTTAAACACAAAGGTGAAAACTTGAGATTAGAGAAAGGCTTTGAAATTTCAATGCTTCGGCATCCAAGTTAAGGAAACTTAGAAAGGTTCAATCAATTGAAAAAGACCCTAGTGAGATAGAATCAACATTCTAAACTCCCAGTATCCCAATTATTTCAATTAAAACCCAACAAGAACATTCAAGAACAGATTCATTAATTCATACATCAGCTAGCAGTAATATTAGCTACTACACTGGTTAAATTAGCTTGAATCAATACTCAGATAACACATACAGCAGAAAACATCAAAGGTAGGGAGAGCAGAAACATAGGGTACCATACAAGGGTATATCCTATGCCAGATTTCTGATGCGAACCAGAATAAATGGAATATGATGAATCACAAAGGGAAACAGAGACTGAGATAGAAAAAACATCATTGCTGCTTTAAATCAGGATCCAAAGAAATGTGCTTGTCATATTAAAGAGCAACACCAGTCAAGTACAACATTTCCAATAGCTTGATATTTTTTCTGAAAACATATTCCTCAGCCTATCTTACAACTTTACACAGAGAACTATGTCTCAAGAGAAATAGCTTACAATTCACATATATCCGATCAACAACCACTACAATGAGTTTCTTCATGATTTTTATAATTGAAAGAGAGGCAGAGGAGGTAGATGAAACACTAAATGAAACATTAAAACAAAGCAGAGGAAGGGGCTAGAGGCCCATTCTGTATTAATGCCTATGCATTAAAATTCGGTACTCTTTGGAAGAAAGAGTGGTCTTCAACAGGCTGAAATTTACTCCAAGTATGTCTTTGATGTACTTCCGCTGCAGTACTCTGCAGTACTTTGGTGAATAAACAAAAAGGCAGATAAATGACTATGAGGTCTGCGATACCATGTAACAAATGCTTTGGTAGCATTTAAGATTGCTGTCAGGGTGGAAATCTTCTCAAGAACATGGTATACCATGAAAACAGTATGGGTATTGTGTCCTTTCTCGGGAGGAAACTTCTGCTGATGTGAAACCTTGATGATATTATTTTCTGTGCGTTAGGCCTCATTATTCCTTCTGTGTGATTCCTGAGGTCTTCAATCTGGTACTTTTCCTTTAAAAAACTGAATTAAGGCTTAACATAATAAAAAATGTGCATTAGAACTCTTCTAACTCTGTACTGATACTCTTTTCCGCTTCATGAATGTCTTTGTCTGTGAAATCTGAGCTTTAATGGCGTTGGAAAGGTTTCACTAATTTAAACCTTGTACTTCGATGAAAAATTACGTTCTACCACCTTCCCAGGCATTCTTCTATAGTCACAGGCTCTGACAATGGCTCTTTTGCGCTCTGTGTCACTATAACAATAATTGTGAACAATGGCAATTTTCACTGCCTGTACCCTGCAACAACACATAAACATGTTAAGAAATCCATGCAGTGGGGGGATGGATGCGGTGGAAGGTTGGGGGGATGGCAGCGCACAGAGGTGAATACTGTGGATGCAATGGAAAGCGGTGGAAAATGCAGTGAAATGGTGGAAAAATGCAGCCGATGGAGGTTTGGTGGAGAAATGCATGTGGACCGTCTGATCGTATCAGGAGGGGATTACTGACGGTGGAGATTAACCAATGGAATTGGAAGGTTGGATGATATGCAATGAACTTTAATATAAAACATTGAAATTCGATCTTTGAACGAAATGCATGAGAATGTATGAAAAATGTAACGAAATGATTTTGGAAGGTGGGACCTGGTCATGGGTGGAGGGCGATTTGATTAGGGCCGTTAGGTTGAGAAAAATGGATGGTTGCGATCAAATCGGAGGGAGGGTGATGGAGGAAAGAAATTCAATGAGCGATGGTGCGGTTGCATCTAGGCCGTTAGATCTACGGGGGATCAGTGGCTATGATTAGATCGGAAGGATCGCAATCGGCGTGGACAGAGGAGGCAGACTCAGGACCGTGCGATTGGCTATCGGTCGATGGAGTGACGTCTGTTGGATTAAAGGGGAATCGACGACGGAGATTACAATCAGACGACCGCAACCGGGGGTCCGATTTAACAAAACACCGCATCAAAGCTTTATAATTTTACAAAGGGCAAATGCGTTTCGCTCCGAAACTCCGATGCGATTGGCGCCTTTTGACTTAGCGCTTGGTTCTGGTGCTTGGGTCATGTGGGGAAGTGGTTTGGGGGCTGGCCGAAAGAGGCTAAGCCTATACTAAAGTAAAAATATGGGTTTTAGGCTTAAAAATGATGTTTTTAAGGCTAAAAAGAAGCTTTCAATAGAGGTAAAAAAGGGGTTTACACTCACATGAAGGGATTTCACTTGTTTTAAAGGAGGAATTAGATGGTTTGGAATACTTAGGAGGGATTTTGGGGTTTAAGAGGGGAGACTTTGAAAATGGAAAAAAGGTTAATAATGAGGAAATTTGCAGGGATACAAGGGGCAAATGAAGGCCTTTCTGAGCACAATTTTTTACAGACAGTGAGGCCTTTTGGATGGAAACAACAGTGAGGATCCTTTTAAAGGCAATGAACACACAAAGGCTTCAAGGATGAGAGATTTTCATAGAAAATGTATCTCTTGAAGGCTCAAAACAATATAGCCACCTATTTTCTTGACAAAAATTTCATAGGTGGCTAACATAACCAAGCAGTCATCGGTGGCTGAGATGAGGGCTTCTAAATTAGATGCATGATCTAACTCTGAATTAGAACCTGACAAGGTAAATGAAAAATAGAAACAGATTATTGATGCAATGCCCAACACCACTATTGCCACTACGAAGATCTAAAAGGAGGAACCGAAAGATCCAAAGGAGTTAGAGTGTTTCGTCCACTCCCAGATGTGGGTAAAGGGTTCCCTGCTACAGTTAATTATCGACAATGGGAGCCAAAAGAACCTCATTTCAGTAGACGCCATGAAGCAATTTTTCTTGCTGACCATAGCACAACCACAACCATACACCATCAGGTGGCTTCACCAAGGAAAGTATCTCCGCGTCATCCAGTAGTGACGCCTTCCCTATTGCATAAAGCCCTTCATGGATGACGTATTATGTGACATTTCTCCTCTTGATGTTTCTGATCTATTATTAGGCCAACCATACCTCTACAAGCGACATTATGTGTATGAGTCTCGACCTCGTGCTATTATTGTTACTTTGGGAAATAAGTTGTACAGGATACCAAAGGCACCATAGCCTTTCGTTGTCTCTTTGGTTACTACAAAACGATGCAGTAAGCCTATTTCCCAAACCAGGAAATTTGTTTTCCTGATGATCTGCCCCCAGGGAAAGAAGAAGATTGTGGTTATGACCTCCAAATAGGGCTCCTATGCACGACAAAAAAAAATGTGCAAAGTTGTGGAGGATTATAAGGACATCTTGACCTCATCCACAGGGGTGCCTCTTCACTGCCAGGTCAAGAACCCCATTGGTTTGAACCAAGGTTCACCGCTACCCAATGGACTGATCTATCAATGCTCTATTCTGTAGAATAATGATATCAAGAGGCAGATTCAAGAGCTGCTATAGAGAGGTCATATCCAGCCAAGTTCATCACCCTATGGGAGCCTGATTGTGTTGGTAGAGAAGAAGGATGGGAATTGGAGACCTTGTATTGACTATCGGGTGCTGAACAAGGTCATTGTCTGGAATAGGTACCAGATCCCATAGATTGATGACCTTCTAGACCAACTCAAAGGGACGAAATATTTCAACAAGATCAACTTGAAGTCTGGGTATCACCAGGTACCAATCGAACCCTCTGATGTGTGGAAGACTACCTTCAAATCCAAGGAGGGCCTTTTTGAATGGCTGGTCATGCTTTTCGGGTTGAAAAATGCTCCCGCAACTTTCATGAGATTGATGGATGACATCTTGCAGCCATTTACAAACTCATTTGTAGTGGTGTACTTGGATGACATTCTGATCTTTAGCTAGACTTGGGAAGAGCACCTCCACCACATCCGAAAAGTCCTCCAAACACTGTGGCAACACAAGTTGTGTGCCAATTTGGAGAAGTTCACTTTTGGCATGAATGAGGTTCAATATCAGGGATACATTATTGACGAAAGGGGGGTGCATGTGGATCCAACCAATATCCAAGTCATTCAAGATTGGCCAGCCCCAATCACTCTAACAGAGCTTCGCAGATTTCTGGGACCTGCTAATTTCTACCGCAGGTTCGTGTTGGGATTCCCTCATATCACTTGGCCCTTAAGTCATGTCACCAAGGGAGGAGTGAAAGAAAAAACAATTGGTCGGGATATCAACAGAATGTGTTTGTAGAATTGAAACATCGCCTCTGTTATGATCCAGTGCTCACACTAAAAAACTTGCAAAAACCATTTGAGATCAAGATAAATGCTTCTGACTATGCTACTAGGGCAGTTATTACTCAACAGGGGCATCCAGTGGCATATCACAGTCAGAAATTGTCCGACACAGTTCACAAGTATCCCACTTATGAAAAAGAAATGTATTCCATTGTGCAGGCTTGTCGATAATGGAAGCATTACATTTTGGGAAAGGAAATAATCATCCACAAAAACCATTGACCCCTGCAGTTCCTATAGACACAAGGGAAGTTTCATAACGATATCCATTAGAAGTGGTCCACATATCTACAACAGTTTCATTTGAACATCAAATACAAGAAGGGTAGCACTAATAATGTTGCAGAATGCCTTAGTCGACCATCGATCGTGGCACTAACCACCATTCTCAACTCTTGTGGGCACGAGACTTCTGATTAGCGGCTTATCTACAAGAGCGATGCAGAATTCAGCCACACATACAAGGCACTCTTGGGGGGTATGCAAGTTCCAAATTTTCACCTCCAAGATGCACTGCTATGTCACCTCGGACACCTTTGTGTTCCTTCAAGCGAGCGTGCCAAGAAGATATGGGAAGAACACTACAGTCGAGTCGTTGGGCATTTCGGGGTATTGAAAGCAGTGGTAGTACTGCAGAAGTATTTCTATTGGTCAAACCTTTGACAGGATGTCAGGAAGTACATCAGATCATGCACTGCTTATGTCATTGCCAAACCAACCATCAAGAAGAAAGGCCTCTATACTACACTACCTACCCCTATTTGACCTTGGGAATCCATCTCCATGGATTACATGTCGGGCCTTCCTTCCACTAAGCATGGAAATGACTACGTTTTCATGTTCGTCGATAGATTCTCGAACATGGCCATTATGGCGGTATGCAAGAGGACTATCACAATAGAAGCCACTACTAAACACTTCTTTGAACGAGTGTGGGTGCATTTTTGGATCCCATGGTCTATCATATCAGATCATGATAGTAGTTTCCTCGACACATTTTGGTCTAGCCTCTGGTCAATGATGGACACCAAGCTAATCAAGTCCACAACTTTCCATCCCTAAACTCATGGCCAGACAGAGGTCGTCAATAGGATTATTATACACATTCTGCGCATGTACAATTCAAAGCATCCACACAAATGGGATGAGAGCCTCCACTATGTAAAACACAGTTATAATCGGGCTCTCCACATCTGGACCGACCATAGCCCCTTTCAGGTGGGCTTGGGATTCTAGCCACTATGTCCCATTGACGTAGCCATGCCATTTGCGGCTACTCAAGCCGATTAGGCTCATGTCCCATTTGAAGGTGACAAAGAGAATAGCTTCATCGAGCACATTCAACACATCTTCCAACATGTTCATGACATATTAGATAGAGCCAATGCTAAGTACAAGCAACGACATGATCAACATTGAGTACCACACAACTTTGAGGTGGGTGAAAAAGTGTGGCTACATTTGCAGAAGGAGCGCTTCACTGGACCCCACCGCAAGATTCACCTGCTCTGATATGGGTCGTACACCATCACCAAGGCTGTCAAGAAAAATTCCTTCAAGCTCAATATTCCACCATTCCTTGGTCTACACCCAGTATTCAATGTGGACTGTCTTGTCCCTACTTCCCACCTCTACTGGACACCTCTGACATTGCAGAACAACTCACACCAACAGAGTTAAGCCCAGACTACATGGAACAGTCCACCATAGATTGTATCATGGACATGTGAATCAAGAAAACTCAACAACAGAAGATCCAACTGTATCGGGTTGTCAAAGCTGGCCAAATCCTACACCAAGGCAAGTGGTTCACCAGGGACCAAGTTCAGCATAAGTTTCCTCATCTCATGGAGGAACTCAACGCAATGGGAACCATTGCCTCCTGAGGGGGGAGGAATGATCCAGGTGGATATTGGTGGCCACCTACCTATTCCACTTGGGGCCCTACTATTGTTTCTTATATTTTTTTCAGTTTCCTTAATTATATCACAATTTAATATTTTTAGCAGTTTTTCAGGTCGTGAACCTCTAGAGCCGTTTTGAGGCCCTAAATGATGTTTTTTAGAAAAATTGGGAGCATCATGGATCCATGGACTAATGTTTCTCACATCGAAAGTTGCAGTCCTTAGATATATCTTTCTAATGAGGTATGGTGTGCGTCAAACAAAGATCATATGCCAAAGTTACATCGTCAGGAAGTTGATGTACCAATTTACCCAAACAGGGTCCATAGTTTTGGTGCCTCATCTCCTAGGGTTAGGTTTTTGTATTTTTAGGGTTTTCAATTGTTTCTCAATAATAAATAGGCCCTTGAGCCTCATTGTAACATAGTTTAGAGGCCATTAACCACCACATCTCTTCTCAGAGATAAGCTAACAATGCCCTAGCTAGTTTATTTCCATTTTTGTCTATAAGAAAATTTCAGTTCTTTGATATTAATGAAATGAAATGTTATTTCCACTACATCTTTGTATTTATGCTTATATGTGTATTCTGTTTTGTTCTTGCATAAATCTGGATCAAATAATTATTAGTGAATGCATGATACCAGATCTGGCACAACAACGATCTCATTCTCTTAACAATTTTGTGATAGAATTTTTCAAACAAATTATAAAACATGCGCAAGGTACTAGATATACAAATGTAAAACAACAACATAAGAAAGTACACATAAGGTGATGACACAACATGCACGAATTGACTTCACAATTGCAAGTAGAATAATGTACATATGGGTAGGATATAAAATCGAATTAGAAAACCAATAATATTTGCAGGATGGACTTCATTCATATATACTGATAACAAAAATTTTAAACAGAACGATAACCCTTTTAGGGCTTGTAAATCATTAGGTTCGTGGAATTTTCGAATAATTTTAATTGTCAGAATTTGAACATATGCATATCATATTCAGCTTGGGATCATTACAATTGAATTTATTCATTTGGTATAATATGAAATATTTTTCTAGGTTGCGATAATGGCTAGAGGAAATGGGGTTTCTTCTTATAACAATAATTTCATGGAGCCATAACAAAAACAACTTTTGAACTAACTATGATATAACTATTCCAAAGTTGAAAACAATGAAGAATGGTATGCTTTAAGCCATTGAACAACCTAATGTTATTCATTTTACAGAGGTAGATGAGACAAAGCCTGCAAGGGAAAGCTATGACTATATACAGAGTGAGTTGAACGATGGCCATGTTTTTTTCATCAATACAAACATAGGCTTCTCAAACTAAACTTTTGTGCATGAAATTTTTGAAGGGAACAAATAATATGGAGGGGAAAATGTAAATAACCATTTAACAAATAGTCATCCGAAAATAATCATAAGTGTCGAATATACTAACTTGTTACAACGCTTTCTAGTTTCCAAGATGCCAAATGCTAACTAACTATGCGTTGCAACTACACTTGTTCTCTTCCACAACATGCCATGATGGTTAGGGTTTCTAACTCGACTTAGTGACAATCAGACACAGTGAAACTTCCAAATGAATGAGAAAAACACCAAGCCTTTTCTAAAACCCTTGCCAAATAAATCAAGATTCACAAATGTCGTGATCATATAGCCCTAGCACAATGGTCATTGATCGACTGACAAGGAGAGGCATTTATTCTCACATTGTTTCATTGCCAGAACTATCGACACATTTACTCCACCTTAACTTAGATTTCCAACTATTCACACAATTCCAACTCATCAAAGTGGGTGGAATCACATTTCACATTAAACATTATGCCATGTTAGCCAAGTCATTGCATACATATCCATATTAGCGTAATCAAAGCTCAAAATTTATGTAGACGTTCAATGCATCACAAGTAATAAATTAAACATTATCCCATACTCATTTTACAATCCACAATAATATAACATATCATAAGCCCAATGAATAATTATAATCAACCAAATGAAATATTAAACTTGGAGATATGCCTTATATATTGCACATTGCGCTATGTAATTCTAGTTATAAGGTAACAATATAAGTTTCCCTTAGGATTAGGTGTCAGCAATATAAATGCAATCATATGGATGCAATAAAATTAAAAAAAATATTATATCTTCTAATCATCAGTGAGTCATAACCTGTAACATTGTGCTTCCTTCAACACTGCTTTACCAATCTCAGACTTGACTTGTATATAGGCAGGTGCTTCCTTCAATGCTGCTTTACCAATCTCAGACTTGTATATAGGCAGAAAATGTGACCATCACTTGCTACGTGGAATAATAACATATGTACAACATAGAGTAGTCATCAAATAGTTGTTTTAATATTAAACACAACAATGGAAATTTTTATGGCTGAACTTCACCACTTGAGCAAAAATGTTTTTAAGTGGTGGAATCCCTTCCTCTTAGTCTTAGGTTAACAAACTGTCAATTGATTAATTGAACAAAATTTTATTAGTCATCTAAGAGCCTAAGAGGCAGGAGTGTTCATATTTTGCAATTATATTTAAAAATATGAGAGTGGCGAATAATAGTGTCAACGGAGTGTATAGAGTTGGTATACCCTTGCTAAGGGTGATGCATTCATTGAGCTAGGAAGACACTGCAGTAAGCGGTAGCACATATTTTCAAAACCGAGAAAATAGAAATTTGAGTAGTGGATAGGGTAAAAACATTGTAGAAACCAAAAAAGGAGTATAACAACAAAGTATTTCCTTACTAGTACATGGTAGGTTTCTTTAGTGAGTACACCCATATGTGGGCCATTTCGTGGAATACCCTTCCAGAAATAACAACAGTACTAGTAAGAATAGAGTGGAGTAGCGGCTTGCACGCTGTTGCGCCTAGGCTAGGTTTATAGTGGCAACCAGTTGGACTTGAACTCGGGCCTTCCTCAGGCAACTCTCACCAGTTACCGATTAACCTAGATTAAAAAAAAAGAATAGAGTCGAGTAAATACAGTGATATGTGGTTTAACGGTAAGTTTCGTTGGGTGAAACCCACGAGATCGAGGTTCAAATCCCATTCAGTATATGACCTGGAGTAAGCTCCCCCTTTCCGCGAGTGAAGAGTGGGATGAGAACCCAAGACCTAGGTAATTCAAATATATTTTTCAATTAAAATAATTTCTTGAACTAGGTGTAGGCTCGTAGGCTCCCCCTTTCTAGGGGTGAAGAGTGGGATGAGAACCCAAGACCTAGGTAATTCAAATATATTTTTCAATTAAAATAATTTCTTGAACTAGGTATAGGCTCCCCGAGTAAGCTCCCCCTTAAGTATTGGTGACACGCTGCAACAATAGAGGAAATGGATAGAGGAAATGGATAGACCAGATAGCTTAAGAGATAGCATAAAGAAATCAGGTCATTAGTGCTTCTAGAAATAAGCTCAAAATTTTAGAATAAACCTAAAAGAAAAAGAAAAGAAAAAAAAGTATATAAATATTATAAAACCCTTACCTATGCGTGATTGCAGTGCGGCTGAAGGAAGCGACCACTTTTCGCTTCCTTAAATTCGTACCTTTGCAAAATGAAAAAGCCTAAAATGTAAACCTTGGGTTTTCAGTGAAATCAAACCAGTAAGAAAATAATAATTAAGAATTGTTAAAGAAAGAACCCTATACCTCCCACAACCGCAGCAAATTATGAAGCACCCGAATGGGGATAGATCAAACGCATAAACTACCTGAGCATAAATTGCATCGAATTCATCCAGGAAATTGAGTCACGACTTCGAGGAGGTTTTTTTCTGATAGACCAGAATGTGGTAACCCACTGAATAGAATCATGAAACAGTGAACCAGAATAAACCACTAGCAAAAAAGTAGAAGTCTGTGAACTCAAAAATGTACTTACTGACTGAGCAGAGTAGATCAGGAGACGTATGATTCTAATAAGGAATTCACAGTGTTAGCATAGGAAGACAACTACGATTCAGTTACCTGGTCAAATCAGAATGTCGGCTAGGCCGGAATTATTCGCACATGAGTGTTGCATTCAACGTGACGACATGCTTGTAAACTCTTGATTTGGTAACAATGGACAGAGTACAAACCCAGGAAAACTGAATTACCAGTCATGGGAAAACTAAACCAACAGATATACCATGGAAAAATAAGAGAGTATTGACACGAATGCTAGGTTAAGCCGGGAAGATGTCCAAATATTTAGGCTATCACCTGGTGGAGCTCAGAACAAAGAGAAAAAACATCAACTACCAAGAGAAAGATAATCAAGAAAGGGTTTATGGTTTCACACATGCTTGGATAGTCGTTGGATTAGTTCGATACATTCCAGTCATTCATACAAACCCAAGCCTGACCCTTCCCATTTGAATTTCACATGGAGGTCGCTTAGTCGTCTCAAGGGGATCGGCGGTTAAGCTTCCCATGTGTACAACCATTATCACTTTCTGACATTTGTGCAATAAAGGTTTTTAATGAGCGGTTAAAATTATTAACATTAGAAGATGCAACTTATAACCATATTAACTTATGGACAATTGTGTGTTCAATTTTATTTATTGAAACTATCAAAATATATCAAGTGATAAACCGATTCACCAATGATAAACCAATTCACCAATTACATAAATGCACCGAACCAGATCGTCGACATATAATGTGAAAATAATGGAACATAAAGGGGGTTTATATAATAATTAGCGATTTACATGGTTCAAATCTATAGTGCATTGTGGACTCCATCCATACATACAATATGTGTTATTAATTAGGAAAATATTTACCCATAATTTGTGTGTGTATAAATGAGAGCAATGGTATCCAATGGAAGTTGATTACTAATTTAAACACAATAGTGTGCCATACATGTTAAGTTATTCCTAGAGAGACTTTATTATACCCATAGAGTATAATAATATCAAAATGATAATTCGAGATACCGAGTCCTTACACCAAAGGTAAGGAATGAATATCAAAGCAGGTAGCTAATTTGGGATGAGGTGAAAAAATAGAATTTACGATATGGTTGGGTTTTAAACAGAAAGCATAGGTATAGTGATATGGTGATAAAAAATTTATATGTGACATATACATATATATTTGGGAGTGAGTTGGGTTAGTGACATGATCTTCCTTTTAACACATATGCACTGATTGATTTAGCCACAAATGTGTATGCATATTTAGAGCGTTGACCACCTCTTTGACTAAGTAAAACGCATGCAATGATGACATGTTTCCTTCATTTCTCAAACACGTGAGCTTCTCCATCATTCCTTCTTCTTTTCCGAAGTAGTTCTTTTTTCATTGGTTGACCATAAATATTCAAACTATTGACCCTTACCTTTTCTATGCTACAAAATCATTGTCTCTACAAAAACAAAGTTTTCTATAGTGACCTATTAGAAACATTTTTTAAATTGAATCGTTGATTTTCAAAGATGAAATTTGCATAAAAAATAGCATTTTACCTTTTAATCTTATTTGACATATGTTGTTATGTTATTGGCTTATTAGGAAAAGTTAAAAGGATGATTCAGAGGAAAAATGATAGCGAAAATATGAGATAACTAGAAGAAACTAGGGAATATTGCAATAAAAGTAATGAACTCTGGAATTCAACACACTTCTAGGCAGAGCATATTTTAAAATGAATACAATGTATAAGACGATTTTTTTTTTCCAACATAATAATATAACAATATAAATGTAATAACTCCAATTTGTAAGCCATATGTTACACCTCTTCCATTACCCCAAATTTTGTAATGTAATAAAGAATATATAATGTTGGGGTGCCAACATTGACGCTATTATCTCAAATTATATTATATGATGTAATTTTTTAATGTATTAATAAAATATGCTTATAACTGAAGGAAGAGGCCACAACCAATAGACTATGATGCCTTCAGAAGAAAACACATAAGTTGAATTAATCATTCCCTTAATGAGATGTTTGGGAAGATTAACTGTTAATATGCATTTATCAAAATGAAAGACTAAACCCATTTAGAAGATTTTTCCTTTTTCCCTTTTTTTCTAAGCATTACTCCATTATTATTCTCATTTACTTAGTTTTTCCCTCTCTCACTTAGAATTTCAAATTGGCATGAGAATTGGTGACAATTTTTTTAACATGATTTGAATGTTTTATAGCGTGTTTTCCTTCCACTGGATGGCTTTAAGGATTGGGAATTTTCCTATTTTTGTGTGGCATAGAGAGCACTAAAGAAGGGAGGGCCAAGGAACTACATCAATTAGAGAAGGTATCCCTTGTTTTTGTAGACATACACTATCATTTTGAATGTTTATGGGCCTATTAAATGAATGGAAAGGCTGAACACTGATATTCTTTCCTATGTATGGAGGAAAGTGGCCTTCACTTTTCGTGTTAAATCTGGTCTAAAAATTGTCTTTGAAATCCCTTGGTTTAGTATTTCTCTCAAAACATCAAGATGCGACTTAGGGGTGGCTAGCTATCAGAAATTATAAAACATATTAAAGCCTATTGTTGGGTGGAGAGTGGCTCATCCTTCTTCAGTTCTAGATTACAAAAGACTTGACTCAAGATAATTGTCTTTTGTGTATGATTATCTAATTTTTTTCAGCAAGTTTATATATATATATATATCTATATATATATATATATATGCATTTATCCCTCAATAAATTTATTACGCATATAGGTTTTATACTATTTGGTTGTATATATTTATATGTATTACATTTTTTAATAGCACTAGTTGAAGAAGATAGGATTCCAAAATTCTTCTTTAAGAAATTCATGTTGATATTTCTGCTATAAATTTTCTTCTAGGTGGTTCCAGAAGTTGAAACATGGACAATAGTGAGGGGAAATCAAGTTTATCCTCTAGTCTAGCTTTTAGGCCTTAAGTTAAAGAACTTTAGGAAATAGTATAGTAAGAAGTTTTAATTCCTAAATTCTTTGTTAAATAGTACATGTTGAAATATGTATCATAATGTTGGGTCCCTATATTACTAGTATAGTCCCTTATTGTTGTTAGTGTAACCACCTTATTTTTATTGTTGTATCCCTGTAACCCCCATATTGTTATTATTGTGCCCTTATATTATTATTGTTAGGTTGGCTAGGATTACATTGTGGCCCCATGGACTCAATATATAGAAATGAGGTTTTGTCATTTGTATGATCCAAGAATTTTTCATTGATGTAATATATTAGAGGTTTCCCCCTTGAAGTGGCTTATTTATAAGGCATTTATCTCTCCTTTCTTCTATTTTTGGAGTTGGTTTCATAAAATTTTCTATGAAAGCTTTGGATTCTAGGGTTTCTCTGCTCCAAACAGGTCATCGTGGAATTTTCGCTTTAACGTTTTTTTATACTAAGGTTCAGAACCTAACATTTTTACAGAACGAAGCCGAAATCCTAAGGAACGTTGTGTGAAGATTTCAGATCTTGGTTCACAATATTTTCGGAAATATGATCTGTGGACATTGGGTTATTTTTAGGCTCCTAAAATTCACCTAAAATAGGTCATCGTGGAATTTGCAATATAACTTTGTTTCTACGATTTTTTAGAAGCTAAAATTTTTACAAAGCGAAGCCGAAATCCTGTGGAACTTCCTGTACAAATTTTAGATCTTTCTTTGCAATATTTTTGGAGATATAATCTATGGAAGTTAGTGTTTTTTCTAGCTCCCGTAATTCATTTCAAAGAGGCGACCATGGGAAAACCATCATAACTCTCTCTCTAAGTGTCAGATTAGAATTCTGTAAAATGTGTCTATAAGTACACAAACTGTAGTTTCTTGTGTATCAATTTTAGAGCCTAAGGAGGAAACAATGACACGTGGCACGTCGTACGAGTTCACTCTACTGAACTAGTTCATAATTAGGTCATTGTGGGAGATTCGGCATAACTTTGTCTTGAAGAATCAAAATCAGGTTAGACATGTGGCATTCGAAAGAAGATTTAGAGTGCTACTACAGGGCCTAATTTCAAATATTGAAGATCCAAAATCACATATATAATTAAATTTTAACATCGACGTCCTCAAAATTAAGAAAAGGGTGTGTATTTGTTTTTGAAGAATCAATTTGAATTGATTCCAAGGGCATATTGTAGAATAGATATCAATATTGAGTTCTAATATGCCCCCTAAGAAGAATTCAACACCCATTAAGCCTTAAAAAGGTTCTACTATGGCTCATGAATATGAATAAATGCTACATGACATATCAAAATTACAAGATCAAGTGCATCAAATTCCTCTCTCGCAAAGAGTAACAAAAAATGAAATAGATGTTTTGAAAAAAATCATGGAAGATAAGATGGATGGCTTGAAGAAAGGTGTGGGAGCTACGATGGATGGTTTGAGGAATGGTATGGAAGAAAAAATGGAAGGCTTGAAGGAAGACATGGAAAGTTTGAAGGAATTTTTGTCAAAATTGATACAAGAAATGATTCCTAATGGCGAAAAGATAGTAGAGGAAACTCATGATGAGAAAAAAATAAATTTTAATCATGATTTCATAAACTCTAATGTTGGATTGAAGAACCACCATATTCCAAAGATTGATATGAGGAATTTTGATGCGAAGGATCCTATAACATGGATACTATAGATGGAGGAATATTTTGATCTCAATAATGTGCAAAACACACAAAAGGTATGCATTGCAACTTTACATTTAGAACAAAATACATTTGTATGGTATTGATGGCTTTGCTCCCGTCAAAAAAAATCTCACTTGGTCAATTTTTATGGAGGAAATGATAGCACATTATGAGGATACAAAGATCAAAACCTTCTTTATCCAATTGATAAATCTCAAACAAAAGGGTTCAGTGGTGGAGCACATTGAGGACTTCCATAAATTGAATATAAGGGTAACTAATATTCCAGAGGAGCACAAGATTGATTTCTTCATAGGGACTTTAAAGGATAACATCTAACATGAAGTTCGTGTTTGGGAACCTGATTCATTAGAGAATGCATTCAGGTTGGAAAGAAAAATTGAATGTAAAATTATGGCAACAAGGAAGCCTACCACTCACATCTATAAATATGGAAGTGTTGCTACTCCTAGACTTCCACAACCTACAAGGTTGACACCACAAAAATTAGAAGAACAAAGAGCAAAAGGGATTTTCTATAGTTGTGATATCAAATACACTAAAGGTCATAAGTGTGCTGAGAAGAAATTATTTTACATAGATTGTTAAGAGGAGGAAGAAAATGAACAAGAAACTTCAAGAGAAGAGGATATACACCAGGAACCAACCCTGGAAGAAGAATAAATGAGTTTGACCATATCGTGTAATGCATTGTCAGGAATTAGCACTCCTCAAACTATCAATATAGAAGGACATATCAAGAAGAAAAATGTAATAGTGTTGATTGATTCGGGTAGTACCCATAATTTTATTCATTGTAAGGTAGCCAAGGAATTGAATTGTTTCCTATACCCATCACCAAAATTTCAAGTGATGGTTGCAAATGGAGGAACTGTAAACTGCTCTGGAAAATGCCATAATATCAAGCTAGCCATGGGGGAATATGTATTGAATACTCCAATGCTTTCCATCCCAATGGGATGTGTTTATGTTGTACTAGGATTACAATGGTTACAATCTTTGGGGACGGTAGCTTTTAATTTTCAAGAAATTTTATTGAAATGATTTTCGAAAGGAAAGGAAATCTAATTATGGGGTATCACAGGGAATCCAGGAAAGATAATAAGCTCTAATGTCATAAAATTTTTTTTTAGTAAATAACAACAAGGCATAATTGCATAATTATGCTCACTAGAAGTTCCAACATCAAAATCATCTATTTATCCATATCTCCAAAAGGTCTTGGGAAATCATTCCAAGGTGTTTGAAACTCCCAAAGGAATCCCACCTATTCATGATGATGATCGTGCTATTCATTTGATTCCAGGAAGCGTTCCTCCAAACATAATGCCTTATAGATATCCTTATGTCCAAAAGAGCGAAATTGAACGTATGATTGCAGAAATGTTAGAGGCTGATATAATTCAACCTAGTCAAAGTTCTTTCTCTACTCCAGTAGTATTGGTGCACAAGAAGGATGGATCATGGTGCATGTGTCTGGATTATAGGGAGCTCAATAAGCTCACTAATAAAGATAAATTTCCCATTCCTATGATTGATGAATTATTGGATGAATTACATGGAGAAATTCATTTTACCAAGTTGGATATTCATTCAAGATATCATCAAATTAGAATGAAGACTGAAGATATTCCAAAAAAAACATTTCGAACTCATGAGGGTCATTATGAATTTTTGGTCATGCCTTTTGGCCTTACCATTGCACCTTCTACATTTCAAGGGTTGATGAAATCCATTTTCAAACCCTTCCTTAGAAAATTTGTGCTAGTATTTTTTGATGATATACTAATCTATAGTAGGTCTTGGAATGATCATGTTCAACATGTTGACAGGGTGCTCAAACGATTGGAGGAGAAATAATTATATGCAAAAACATCCAAATGTTTCTTTGGAGTACAGGAGGTGGAATATCTAGGTCATATTGTATCTCACGAGGGTGTTAAGGTAGACCCTAACAAAATTAAAGCCATTAAGGAATGGAAATTCCCCACAACTATACAGTAATTGCGATAATTTCTCAGGTTAACAGGGTATTATCATAAGTTTGTTAAGAATTATGGGAGAATAGCAGCACCTCTAACAAAATTATTGAAGAAAGATGAATTTTCATGGACTCATGAAGCAACTAAGGCCTTTGAACACCTTAAAGAGGCAATGTGCCTAGCACCAATATTAGCTACGCCAGACTTTACAAAAACCTTTATTTTAGAATGTGATGCCTTGGTAAATGGAATTGGTGTTGTTTTAATGCAAGAAGGAAGGCCCATTTCTTTTTAAAGTCATCCAATCAAAGGAAATTATTTACAAAAGGCTATTTATGAGAAGAAAATGTTGGCAATACTACATGCACTAAAGAAATGTCAACCTTACCTAATGGGAAGAAACTTCAAGGTAAAAACTGATCATGATAGTCTTAAACACTTTTTGGAACAAAAGACTATCTTTAGAAGAGCAGCAAAAAATGGGTCACAAAGATTTTGGCTTATGACTTTGAAATCATCTACAAAAAAGGGAAGCTAAATGTTGTTGCAAATGCGCTCTCAAGAAAGGATGAAGAGGTGGAAGCATTTCTTTGTGTCATTTCTATTGTCCAACGAGATTGGATAACTGAAGTAAGGGATGAATGGAACAAGGACGAAGAAGTGTGGGCACTCTTTCAAAATTTGCAGCAAGATCCTAGTGCAACTGATACATTTAGTTGGAAAAATGATTCCTTATGGTTCAAATATCGCTTATATATTTTCAATAATTCCCAACTAAATCAAAATATTCTTTTGTAATTGGACACTTCTCCTTTAGGAGGACACTCAGGATTTTTAAAAACTTACCACAGGGTGAAGAAAGCATTTTTTTGGGATGGCCTTAAATCTGATATTCAAAAGTTTGTGGCAGAATTTTTGGTTTGCCAGCAAAATAAAGTTGAGACAATTAGGACTGCAGGTCTTCTACAACCTTTACCTATTCCAAGTGAACGTTGGGAGGATATTTCAATCGATGTTATCTCAGGTTTACCTAAGTCTGAAGGAAAGAGTGTCATCATGGTGGTATTTGATATACTTACCAAGTACGCACACTTTTGTGCATTATCTCATCCATTTAAAGCAAGTATAGTTGCTACTGCATTTATGGAAACAATTCAAAAGCTACATGGAAACCTGAAGATTATTGTAAGTGATAGAGATCCCATTTTTACAGAAAATTTTTGGACGGAATTATTTTCTTGTTTGGGTACTCAACTAACTCATAGCTCATCTTATCATCCTTAATCTGATGGTCAAACTGAGATAGTGAATAAATGTTTGGAAGGATATCTTCGTTGTTTTGTATATGATAAGCAAGCATAATGGGTCAAGTGGTTACCTCTAGCTGAATGGTGTTATAACACTTCCTTCCATACTACAGCAAAAATGACCCCATTTATGGCACTTTATGGATATCATCCACCGTCCATCACATCTTCTTTAAGGGAAAATTGTAGGGTTCAAGCAGTGGAATATCACATCGAGCATCAACAAGACGTTCTCCAACTCTTAAAGGATAACCTAAATTTGGCACAAAATCGAATGAAACAACAGGCATATCAACATCACAGTGAGAGATTTTTTGATGTAGGAGACTAGGTATTTTTATGGCTACAACCATACAAACAAATGTCCCTCGAGCAAGCTAAGAAGGATAATAAATTATTTCCAAAGTACTATGATCCTTATAAAGTGTTGCAAAAGATTGGTACTATGGCATACCAATTGGAGCTTCCTGCTTCTTCACGAGTGCATTCAGTTTTCCACGTTTCATGCTTAAAGAATGTTATAGGGGACAAATATCGAGTTCAAAGAATATTGTGAAAAATTGAAGAGGAAGGAAAAACCATATTGGAACCTAAAGAAGTCACAGAAAAAAGAACTCGACAGCTATGAAATTGATCAATTTCAGAGTATCTCATCAAATGGAAGAACTTACCCACTGAAGATTCTACATGGGAGGATGAGAGTTTTATACATATGCACCCGGAGCTACTCAAAAATTGAGGACAACACGTTTTGGAAGGAGAGGAGCATGTTAGGTCCCTATATTACTAGTATACTCCCTTATTTTTGTTAGTGTAACCCCCTTATTGTTATTGTTGTACCCATGTAACTCCCATATTGTTATTATTGTGCCATTATATTATTATTGTTCGGTCGGCTAGGATTACATTGTGGCCCCATGGACTCTTATATATAGAAAGGAGGTTTTGTCATTTGTATCATCCAATAATTGTTCATTTATCTAATGTATTGGAGGTTTCCCCCTCGGAGTGGCTTATTTCTAAGGCGTTGATCTCTATTTTCTTCTTTTTTTGTAATTAGTTTCATAACACATAAATTTTCTTCTAGGAGAGTCAATAATCTGAAACTTGGACCATACTGAGGGGAAATATTTCAATTCCTCTAGTATAGATTTTAGATCTTGGGTTGTGAAATTTTACTAAATATGATCAAAGTAAGTTTGGATTCCTAAATACATATTTAAATATATCATGTTGGAATTTATGTTATAATATTTCTTCTGCGAGGTTCCAAAAGTTGAAATTTGGATGATAGAGAGGGAAAATTACACTTATCCTATGGTCCAATTTTTGGATATTGGGGCATGATATTTTAGGAAATATGATAAAAGGAGTCAAGATTTATGTATTCTGTTAAAATCGTGCATCAAAGAGTTAATGTTAGCATATCTACTATAACTTTTCATCTAGGAGTTTCTAGGGAATGAAACTTGGACAATAATGAGAGGAATTCCCACTAATAATCTATTTCTAATTTTCATAACTTTGACTATTATAATTTAGGATATATTACATGTGCAAGTTATTATATTAGTTTTCATGCAAAGTGTTTCAAGAAATTCCTAAATAGTTTAATTATTCATTTCATTCAAACTTCCTTATGTAATACCCCAATGAAAATGTTATTTTCTATAATATCCCAAAATAGGGAAAATAAGCAGTATTGGGAATATCTTAAAATATTCCAAAAATGGACTGCTCAGCAATGCATTCACAGAAAAATGCATTTCCAGAAACATATGCCATAAAAATAAAAATCATCCCTTGGATCCATTAGATATATCTATCTACCATCTAATTTCAAGAGGAGATAAAAAAGAAATGAAACTGAGGTAAACAGACCTCCCACCACCTAGTGTAGCTGGAAAACACTAAAACCCCAAACACTGCTACTCAGGAATAATGCACAAATGGAACAATGCAGTCATAAGAGGGTTTCAACTTAGAAATTAAGGAAAAAAATATATCTTCTCATATATTATATAATCAAGCTCATAAACTTAGATCTAGTCTCCTTATTACAATTACAAGAAAACCCGGAAAGAGTTCTTGTCAAACACTCTGCATAAAAATGTGATCTTTAGAAAATTACTGAATCACCACTGCAACACTGAAGAATAAGAGTGTACAAGGCTGGAAATATATCTTATCTAATGTATATCCCACAAAGTCTTCCTCCCATGAAAGGATGAACCCCTCAATCACAAGTAAACTCTGCAAGGAAACCACTAGACCATCCACTGAAGCTACCTCCAAAAAATAACGCACTGCCTAGCTGGAACAACGCTGGGAATTTTCGGGAAATGAGTGGTCTGCTACCAAAGATCTGAAATGAACTCTAGAGCCCTCCAAATAGATCTCTCAAGTGGAGGAAACCTTCCTCTAATGAGAAACTAGCTCGGAAAGAGGGATTCTAATCCCTTCCACTGCTGCACCCTACAACACTGCACAATCACCTATAGGAACTGCACTGATGAAGTAGGCTGAAGATTGGCCTGGAAACATAATGTGGAAAATGAATGCAAACTCTCCCAAGAGACTCTTCAAGGAAAGAGGTGGGATTTCCGCTCGGGAACACCCGGTGCTAAACAACATAGCAACCCTGCTAAACAACAAGAGGAAGCAAAAATTCTGATCAGACAAAATAATAATCTAAAACATGAATAATAATGTTTCCACCCTATTCCTTAAATAAAATATGAGTTTTCTTGCCCTTAGCCCCACTCAATTAGGTCATCTCCATCAAAAGATTCATCTCCCTCCAAAACTGCATTATTCCTTCTTTGATTCCTGCTCCTCCACAACTGCGTTGTTGACTTAGTCAATGTAGACTGAACCACCCTGATATTATCCCTGTTCACACATGGAGGTGTTTTATTAAGTTGTAAGGAGTGTCTCCCTTCACACTTGAAGTGTTTTTATTCCTCCTTAGGAGACTCATGGGATTTTCTAGCCATTTATTCACCGGCTAGAGATACTGCTAACTCTAATGTTCATTTAGCTTTGAGGCTCAAATTTGGGAACATTACATTTTCGGATGGGAATAATATTTATATATGTTAGTATTGTTGTCTAATAGTATTATTGTAGTTTATATATTCCTATTTGCATGCAAAGGATATGAAGGAATGTGTTAAAGGTTCTTTATTACAATTTTGATACAAACTATTTGATAAAATACCTCATAGAAAAAAGCCAAAAGTTTCATGATTTTGTGGTATATTTCAGTTAGTATGTTACAAGTGGAAGAGCCATGTTTCTTATTTCATCTCACACAAAATGTTTTAAAAACATTCTACAAGAAAAATACTATTAATTGGCTGTATACAAAGTATTTAAAGAAATTTTTATGTGTAAAGTGTTTGGAACAAAGTATGAGAGATGAAAATCAAGGTTTTGTGAATGTGGTTCGGATAAATTTTTTAGGGGTATGTGAAACCATTATTCCAATCCTTTGAAACACCTTGTAGTGGTCATAAAACCTCAAAATAATTCATTTTACTTCTCATATTACTTGAGATACATATTTTTATATGGTTGTAGTCTCACAAATACCAAATCCACCACTTCAATTTCCATTTCACTACGATGTTGATGAGATTATTGCTCCATCATGTTTTATGCTATAACTAAGTTGTCCTTCAATAGTTTGAGATAATTTTTTTGGTTCCTTATGTGATCCTCTACTACTTGAGCCTTTATATTCATGTTTAAGGGTGATTGAAGGCATTTTCGATATGGATGGACATATTGTACCACCTTTCTACCAATGCAAACCACCTAACCCATTGTATGTACACATGCAAAGAAACATAAATATCCTTATAACCATTTATCCATAATATCAATTTTCCCATTGGATTGAGGATGATAAGATGAGCTATGAGCCACTTAAATTCATTTTAAAGTTCAAAAACTTAATATGTAATATGTAAAATGTTTGGTGATAATTTTGTAAAAATATTCAAATTTCTAATGATTTGATATATCCTCTACAATAATTTTTGATTTTTAAGCTAAAATAATTTTATCCTATAAAATTTGGGTAAATCATTTTTAGAAAAAAAAAATAGAAACTAGTGAATCATTTTTTTTAGAAACAAACATGAGAATTTAGCCCATTTGGAAATAATATTACCTAAAATTTTCCTTACAATTGAGTACACAAACAAGAAAATGATTTAGTCAAAAAAAAATCTATTGAAAATTGTATCTTTGTCACTTATAATAATATTGAATTTTTCATGTATATTTTGGACTTATTTTCATGAATGCTTCTACCACTATACTTGCTTTAAAAGGATGAAAAAGAGAGAAAAATGGGCATATTTTTGCATTTGATCTACCACTACCATAATGACATTACTTCCTTTATATATGGGTAAACCTACAATAAAATCCATTTGAAACTTATTCATAATGTTGGCTTCACAACCTAAAGGTATAACATTTAGTACCTTGGTGCTGACTTGAAGCCCTAATGATGTGGATATTGAAATGAAAAATCACGATTGCAGTCCTATGATTCATTATTTTTTTCTAAAATTGTGATAGATACTACCCATATGTTATTAAGTATTATCACCATGCCTCTTCGTATGTTCATGATTTACTTGAATATTCTTAGCCCTTTTAGGGAGACTTTGTAATAGCATGGTTTTTTTTTCTTCCTCAGTTTTAGTCATGGACTTTTGCATTTATAACTTGACATTTCACATTTTTCCTTTTTTTTCCTCCATCTATTGTTCTATACTTTCAGTTGTTTATTACACTAGTAATAATTCAATCCTCATAGAATCAATTATCTGCTTAAATTGGCTTTCTGATGTGGATAACTAGTACTCCAAATATTGTGTTTTTTCATGATTCATGAATGATAATTTAGTAGGTTTTATTAGCATGGTAGTTATTTTATATTTCTTTGGATCCATGTGAGAAAATAATAATATTACTCATCTTTATTACAAATTTAATTCACCCAAAACAATGGATCTTCTAATCAACAATTATGCCACTTGTGTGTTACGTACCTTAAAACTTAATTTGGAAACTTTCTATATGGTTGACCTATTACTTGATATATCTATACTAATTCAGCCATTATAAATATAAATTTTGTTTTGTACTACTCTACTATTTCTTCTATGCAATTCCAATAGTTTTAATAAAATATGCCAAGTGAAATTTAAGGTAACTTTACTAAAATTCACTACAAGGAAAAGATCCTCTAGTGGATGTTTTTGAGGAACCCCTTATAAAAATAGCCCAGATATATGTTTGTAGTGGAGGTATCTAGAGGAGGTTGGTGGGTGGAGGTTTTTGCAGATGTTTTTTGTCTAGTTCATTTCTCATCATAAACCGCACCAGTGCGTTTAACTCACGAAGCACTGGTGCATACTAAATATTGGCACACCAAGACACTGTGCTCTCTATACAAACCCGCTTGATGTGTCTCATTATTGTAGTGCATAGGTGCGCTACTCATAAACAGACTCGGTGCATCTTAAAAACCTGCACTCAAACAAAAATAGGCCCGGTGCACTAGGAAGAAACCGCCTAGTGCATCTCAAAAACCCACGCATCGAAACATGGTTAAATAAAAAAAGGTTACCCACATTTTCACTTCTTCACTACTCCAGAGATCTCAAGAAATAGAGATAATTTCCCTTGTGTGAGGCGTCCCACCATCGATGCTCCCATTGCATGCAGTGTGGTCATCCATTTCCCACTTTGTGGAGTTCAAATTTTGGAAAATAGTGGGAAAATTTGGTTTTCAAATTCTTCAGCAAATATGCCTCCTTGACACAGGTATTTTACTTGTTTATAAATAATTAAAAGTATTAGTGGATTAGATTTGTCAAAAAGCTTAAATTTCACCATTTAAAAAATATATATTTCCTTCGGGGTGCACTTGAGCCATTCGGCTCACACCGTTTGTGGTTCTGGCAGTAAATTTACAATTCGCACCATGAACAGTGCTAAAAAAAATGCACTGGGTTCCAGTGCGGTGCTGAAAACGTGCACTGTTTCTTTTTTTAAACCTAATATGATGATGTGGTTGTTTAAATTACCACACTGTTGACTATGTACCAATTTCGGGAAGGGGTGCATTGACTAAACTATCTGCCCCTCGACAAATAGTTTGGTTAGCGAACCACCCTCATGAAATTAGTACATATTCAAAGATGTGGTCATTTATAGGACCCCACCATTGACAATGTAATGATGTTAGGAGGGCGGCCTAATAACTAAACTATCCACCCCAGAACACATAGTTTGGTCAGCGCACTGCCCTCTCAACACTGGTACATAGTCAACAGTGCGGTTGTTTAAGTAACTGCATTGTTGGCCACGAATTATTGTTGGGCGGTGCATTGACTTAACTATCTGCCTTAGGGAGGATAGTTTCGTTAACACACCACATAAGAAATTACATTTCATATTTTTCAGTGCGCTAAAAATAATATATATATATATATATATATATATATATATATATATATATATATATATATATATATATATATATATATATATATATATATATATATATATATATATATATATATATATATATATATATATATATATATATATACTTGTAAGTACATTTCTCATTTAACAAGAAAATGTATTTAATATGTGAATCATTTAGTGACGTCAAAGGAGAGAACATAGGGAACGACAAGAATATATGGGGGACCTGAATAACGTGGTTCACCTATGGGAGGCATGAGAGAAGAAGAGACTTGTGTACCCTCATCCTATTACGGTAGCCACCAGTTGCTCCTAAGGGAGGTAGGCCTCCCCAAGTTCTATGTGGAGTCTACATCCCTGAAGGGCCATAATGGTTTATATGGACAACTTATCTTCGGGTGGGATGCCCATAGATAGGCATTTCAGGTCAGTCCTAACCATTGGTATGCACCCACTGAGGAGGACATACATTTTATTACCGGCCTATCCAGGAAAGGCCAAGATTTTCTCCAGTTCCCAAAAGTCCCCGTCTTCTATGCAGCAGGCAGTCAGTTGGTGCACTCCTGAGATACATTAGCGATGATATACTTTCTCCTACAAATTTTCAGGTTTCTGGTGATCAGTTACATATTTCTTTGTTTGGTGCAAAGGCAGTGAGGTGCCTCTCACTACTGTTGATGACCATTACACACCATACTAGTGACGGGCAATGCATTAGTTGCTCGCTTATATTTTATGTTGATTCTTTATTATAGGCACCATGACTTGTGAGGTGGTCTATGAATTTTTTGCGACAATTTTGTACAACATTAAATATATTTCTTTCTCAGGCATGTGGGAGGTTGACCTTCCCTTTTTCTTCAAAGTCATTTTGTTTTTTTCCTGAGAGGTTTCTAGAGATGAGTCCTAATTTGGTTCGGCAGCCTTGTAGGTCGATGTTGCACATACATATGGAGATGTTGAGCCAGATGATGCCTAAGAGGGGTGAGTATGACTTTTTTGCCAGGATATCTCATGATGCACTGGAGTTGTTATCTAGTGTTGATGATCATGCCTTCGTTTTGATGCCATGTCCATATGATGGTTTGGATTGGCGAGGGTGTGCCAAAATCCTCTTCACAGAGGATGAGATGCTGGATGTGAGAGGTAATATTAGTGTTTTCTTTAAATTTATTCTAGCACATTCTTTAACTTGTTTTATTAAATCGTCTAATGAAATTGTCTAATTAATTTTGTGTACTAATATATATTTTTTTGATATTTGGTCATTTGTTGGCGATGAGATTCCACTGCCACTGAATGATCTAGGTGTAGATCATGTTGACGAGGAGATGGCATAGGTAGAGGATCAGGCTGGTGACAGACCTGGTCCTGATCAGGCGCAGATACTAGTGGGTGTGAGGCGTAGGATTGACACCCAATTTAGGATGGAGTTAGGCGACCAACTCTGTTGAATCCTAGTTGAGGAGGGACTTAGGTTAGTTACTATTAGAGAAATACAGGCTAATGATATGCTAACACAAATATGGAGAGTCATGCCTCGTGATATGTTGACCCTCATTAGGCATATAATTTGAGCTACCAGAGTACTGGCACGAGTGAGGATGGGTAGGCATGGTGGATATGAAGTATGACATAGCAGCCATGGAAAATTTTAGGGGCTAATATTCGCAGGTGGGCTAATTTTTCATGGTTTTTCCAAAAAAACGATTCGCCAATTTCCATTTTTTTATAAAAATGATTTGCCCAAACTTTACAATATAAAATAATTTTACCTTAAAAATCAGCAACATTATATAAACAATATATATAATATCATTATAAATTTGAATAATTTTACAAATACATCAATAAATTTTTTATAGTTTTCATATTAGGGACTAGTGAGATTCGCCAATTTTTTAAACTTCAAAATAATTTTCCATCCTTAAAATTTTCCCTGATAGCAGTACATCATCTAATGATCATGATCATGAGGGGAGTGATCATAATTATAGTACTCCACCTCCTCCTCCACTTTGCATCGGAGATTATCATGATGAGAAGCTTCCAGCATCCAGTCATGATCATGATCAGGCATCGTCTGAGTAGTCTACATTATATCAGTAGACATGTCCTAGTCCTGAGCAGGCACCTGATCCTGAGGAGGTCGCGGGTCCATTTGAGGAGGCATGTTCATCTACTGAGCAAGCCGTCACACCATCGACTAAGCAGGCCTCGACTAGTACTACTATTGATGTACCACCAAATAATATTTGACATTTATATCCAGTTATACTATAGTTGTATATTTTTATCATTATACAGTTATATATATATATATATATATATATATATATGGTCCATGTATTGTATGTTCATGTTGCAGATGTAGTTAATTTACATGTTGGTGTTCATCGTGATGTGTATATTGTTAGGCCATGCTAGATATGTTCATTTAATGTGAAGCTTGCAGATAGATGTGTATGTGATAGCTATTATTTGACATGAGATGTATATTTGATGTTTGTGTTGTGATGATGTTATACAATTCTTCTATTTTGTTAGATGATCATGATCACGATGACTAGATGATGTTAGAAAAATTGAATGTGTTTTTTAGTCGAATATGATGTTTGTACGATGGTTATCATGATCGTGATGTTTATTTTTAATATTAAATCATGATATTTATTAAATGTTATGTCGTGATTGTAATTGAAATTATAATTTTAATTGTATGTAAAATTGTAATTGTATTTCTAATTGTAATTTTAATTGTAATTGCATGTAAAATATTTGTAAAATTTAAATTGTAATTGTAATATTTAATTTATTGTGAAATGTTTGTAATTATAATTGTATATATGTACAATTGTAAAATTTTAATTTTAATTTTAATTGTAATTGTATGTGAAATTGTGATTTTGTAATGTTCCCAACTACCCACTGCTACTTGGAACATTATAACTGCCCCATTTTTGAAATAAGAAGTAGGAAACACAATAAAACATATCCCAGTGTGAAAATGGATTGAGGTAGGAGGAAAAAATAAAGCCTCTTTGGTGTGAAAGAGAGGAAAAGAAATGATCTAGCTACTGTTGACCAAGTCAACAACGCTATCACAAGAGGAGTGAAAGCTACTAGGGCAACACAGTTTTGAAGGAGGAAACTTCTAGAGGAAGTCACATCACCAATGAGTGGGGCCCGAGATGGAAAATATCACCAAGGATAAGGAGGGGATAGCAGCAAAGGATTCATTCATTCATTCATCTTGTCTCAGTCTTATGACTGATTTCAAGCTTTAGTTATTTAGCCGGAGTTGCAACATTATTTAGTGCAAAGGATTCTCATGTGGGAATTCTATCTTCACCATTGATAAACTGAATGGGAGATCTACTGAGGAGGTCCTGAGTTCAATTCTCATCATCTATATTGAGTAGAACCATCCTCTATCCTAGACAGTGCAGTCAATCCCAATTATTACGTTATTTCTATAGCAGCTGTAGTAGCTGGGGTTGCATCTACCCATTTGTGCTTGTTTCAGAAGAGGAGTCTATTTTCACTCCAGGAGATCTATTGAGGAAGGCCTTGGGCCAATTCTTGTATTGTTTGTCAATTTCAGATCATCTTTTATATTTCTTAATATAGATTTACTAGGTACATTGTTATTTTCTATAGTGTTGTATCGTGTGTTGCTATTTTGCCAGAAGCCCTTTCCAGGGTATCTCGATGTTCTTGTAAAAGAGGTCAATCCTCTCATTTATGATTATATAATGAGTTAAAGCTTCAGATATAATTTATGCTATCCTTTTCTGTAAATTTCATCATTAAAATAACGCTGTTGCTGCCTCTGGAATTTCTATTTTTATGAAGTATTGGGGTTGTGGTGCTTTTTAGCATATTTGAGCTGGGGAGATCAGTTTGGTAGAGCTAGAATGATTTATTTATGATGTCCTTTCATATTTGAGCTACATACAGTATATACAGGAGGATCCCAGTCCTGTTCAATGTTTTTATTGCATATTTTTCCTTATACATCGTCCTCACTGAAGTTGTTGCTGAAATTCCTAAAAAGGAACATTACAGTGGTATCAGAGCTCTACTCTTGGCTTAGCTTGTGGGGGGAAGATTTATCTCCAACATGGAGGAGGAAGACATCTCAAAAATCATACTTCAAACACTGCAAAATATTGCAAGGGATATCAAGGAGATGAGACAGGAAGAAGACTCTTTAGGGTTTTTCCATAAGGAAAGCACCAACACTGAAAATGGCATAGCACATTCCGATACATCACAACGCTCCACCATGCCTTCATTTCTAACTGAAGGAGATAAGGAGGGCTCTCTGGGGGAATATTTTGAAGAGTATGAATTCCAATCTCAAGGGTTTAAGGAGCACTTGAGATTTCAGGAATTTTTCCGAATCAAGGATGGGAGGAGGATTAATCCCCATCAAAAAGAGGAGAAATTGATGTAGGGATCAGCCCTACAGCACAGTTTGGTAGGGTTATTCTTTCGCACATTTTATGGGACACCTAAGTGCACAGCCATGGCTTGGGTAGAGAAGCTGGACACATACTTCCAGCTCAACAAGGTTTTTGAGAAGGAAGCCATCAAGATAGATGCGCTGAACCTAGAAGGGGAAGCTCAAGAATGGTGGTTTCATGGACTGACCACACTTGGGCATCATTATATCACTTCATACTCAGCTTTCACCAAGAAGCTAGTGGAAAGGTTTGATTGGAGAGATCCAGAAGCCCACATTGCCAAGTTGACCAAGCTCAAGCTGGAGGGAGATCTTGAGATTTACATTGCTGAGTATTTGAAACTTTAATTGATGGTATCCAACCTCACTATGAGCAATAAGGTATGCATGTTTATGAATGGGATGGCTGAACCATTACAAGGGTTGGTCAAATCTACTAGACCATCCACACTCCTAGAAGCTGTAGAGAAAGCTAGAGATCTACAACACATCTTGCCCAGAGCAAGAACCCTTTTGCAAGAAGAGACTCACTCAAGATCAAGGGAGACAATCCGTGCTCAGGATTTGGAGGGAAAATGTGTTATAGGAAGGACACCTCATATTAAGAACTTCTCTGAGAAGGATGCCAGTGCTGTACCATCCATGGAAGACTTTTCTCCAAGAGGGGGAGCTATTGCAGCGTTAAGAGGAGTCCCAAAGTATCTAACCTTGAGGGTGAGAGGAACTATCTTGGGGAAAAGAGTCTCTATATTGATAGATAGTGGAGCCACTCATAATTTTATTGATGCAGATCTAGTACATAATAGAGGAATCCACATGGATGAGTTTGAGGGATTTTCAGTTTTGGTCCCAAGAGCTATGACCTTGCAGTGTGCCAAATATGTTCTAGCACTAACCATTACTATGGGGACCTACATATTTACAGACCACTTCTTTGTGGTAGACATTCCAGACACCAATTTCATATTGGGAGTCTAGTGGTTAATCACTCTTGGGAGAGTTACCACTAACTGGAGAACCTTGTAGATGGAATGGATAGGAGGGAAGGATGACCAATAACAAAAGATCAAGGGTATAAACACATACCCCCATCAAGTTGTTTCAGCACACAGGATGGAGGCAAATCTACATAGAGGGGATGTTGAATGGGTAGTAGAGCTGCATTTATCAGAAGGGAAGGGCAAGGATTCACCATTGCATCCAGATATTTAATCTCTCTAGGACCAATACTCTATAGTATTTGGATATATTCCACCAGGGAGGCCTCTCAACCGAGGGTTTGAACACACCATTGAGCTGGAACAAGGGATCCAAGCAGTAATCACCACTCCTTATAGGCATCCCAAGGCTTATAGGGATGAGATTGAGAGGTCCATCTAGGAGCTGCTAGCACTAGGGCACATCTAGCCTAGCACCAGCCCATTTGCTTCTTCAGTGGTCTTAGTAAAGAAGAAAGATGGCACATTGAGGATGTGCATTGACTATAGGGCCTTGACAAAAGAAGACCATAAATAATAGGTACCCTATACCCAGGATTTATGAACTCATGGATGAGTTGATGGGATATAAATACTTCACCAATATTGATTTGAGATCAGGGTATCATCAAATCAAGGTGAGGGAGCAAGATATCCCCAAGATAGCGTTCAGATGTCACTATGGGCACTTTGAGTTTCTGGTGATGCCTTTTGGATTGACCAATGCCTCAACAAATTTCCAATATTGCATCAACCACATCTTCTGTGGTCATTTGAGGATGTTTTTATTGGTCTTCTTTGATGATATTCTTATCTATAGCGCACTTGGGAGGAGCATTTGCAGCATATTGAGACAGTTTTGCATATTCTCAAGGAGCAACAATTCTATGCCAATATCTCCAAATGTGAATTTGGCCTGAAAAATATGTTTTATTTTGGGCACATCATAGGAGTAGATGGAGTAAGGCTACAAGAGGAGAAGATCCAGGCTATCAGAGATTGGCCTGAGCCTAAGAATGTGACATAACTCATAGGGTTTGTGGACATATGCACTTACTACCTGAAGTTTGTGAAAGGGTTTTCACAACTAGCTTCTCCACTCACAGACTTGACAAAGAGATGAGCTTTCCACTAGACACCTACAATGCAGGAGGCTTTTGATAAGCTAAAAGAGTTAATGAGTAATTGTCCTGTTTATTTTTTCCTAACTTCTCTCAACCTTTTGTTCTAGAATGTGATGCATCAGGTGAAGGTATTGGGGCAGTATTGATGCAAGGAGGGCATCCTATAGCCTTTGAGAGTAGGAATTTTCTCCCTCATGAGAGGTTGTATCCCATCATGATAAAGAAATGTTGGCAGTCATGCATGCATTAGCCAAATTCCGGAAATTTTTGGTGGGGAATAAGTTCAAGGTGAAGACTAACCATAACAGTCTTAGATTCTTTCTTGAATAGAAACAACTCCATGAAGGACAATAAAAGTGGGTGAGAGAAATCCAAGCGTATGATTTTGATATAGATTATGTTAAGGGGAAGAGCAATGTAGTAGTTGATGCACTATCAAGGAGGCCTACAACGCTATCCTTGAGGGGCATGGACGTAGATTGGAAGGCTCAACATTTATTTGAGTATTCCAAAGATGACTTTTCATGTGGGATACTTGATGGGGTAGTATCGGATGAGAGGTTTAAAGTAATGGATGAGGTCATCTATTACTAGGACCGGGTCTTCTTGGCTAAGAACTCCAATCTCAAGGAGAAGATCTTGTTGGCATCACATGATTCACCACTTGCCGGGCATCATGATTTCTCAAAGACTTACAGGGCCATAAGAGAGAGATTCTCATGGAAGGGTATCAAGGAGGATGTACTCCGACATGTCAAGGAGTGCACCATTTGTCAACAGAATAAAGGAGAACACACCCACCCTGTTGGGTTATTGCAGCCACTACCTATTCTGGATGGGAAGTGGGAAAGTGTCTCTATGGACTTCATCACCGACTTATCGACAGTGCAAGGTAAGGATTGCATCTTTGTTGTTGTTGATGGAATAACAAAGTACTTTCATTTCTTTTCCATTTCTGCACATTATACTACTTCATAGGTAGTTGAGATATTCTTCAGAGATGTTTTTAGACTCCATGGTCTCCCAAGGAAAATAGTGAGTGATCGAGACAACTACTTCATGGGTGGGTTTTGGCAGGAACTTTTTCAGTTAGTAGGGACTAATTTGACTCCAAGCACTAGCTATCATCCCCAAATCAATGGACAGACCGAGATAGTGAACAAGTGACTAGAAGGATACTTGAGGAACTATGTGGCAGGGCAGCAAAAAGCTTGGTTGTGTTGGCTCCACTTGGGAGAGTATTGTTACAACACTACTCACCATATGTCTATAGGCATGACTCCATTCCAAGCCTTATATGGGTATGAGGCACTCTCATTTTCTGATTTTATAATCGGGGTAGGTAAGGCTCCAAGGGCAAAGGATTGGATTTAGGAGAACCAAGACATACTTAGGGCACTCAAAGACAACATTGCCACTGCCCAGAACCAGTAGAAGATTTATGCAGACCATGGTTAGATAGAAAGACAGTTTGAGGTGGGAGATCTTTTCTACCTGTGTCTTCAGCCTTACAAACTGTCCACACTCAAGGAGAAGGGAGCTAAGAATCTCAAACCACATTTATGGACCATATAGTGTGGTCAAATGTATCAGCAAGGTAGCATATGAGTTAGAGCTTCCTAAGGGAAGCAAGATCCACAATATCTTCCATGTCTCTTTCCTCATGAAGACCATTGGGAGGAATGTAATTTCCAACATGGATCTCCCCCCTGTTGATGATGAGGGCCACTTAGTCTTGCAGCCAGAAGCAATCTTAGACACAAGGGAGAGGCGACTGAGAAACAGAGTCATCAAGAAATATCTGATTTGATGGAGGAATTTACAAGATGAGGATTCCACTTGGGAGGGAGAGAAGATATTGTAGCATCCTTCTTTAATGTTGCTTGTGGGCAAGCAACTTTTGAGCAGGGAGGACTATAATGTTCCCAACTAGCCATTGCTACTTGGAACATTATAACTGCTCCCTTTTTGAAATAAGAAGTAGGAAACACAATAAAACATATCCCAGTGTGAAAATGGATTGAGTTAGGAGGACAAAATAAAGCCTCTTTGGTGTGAAATAGGGGCAAAGAAATGAGCTAGCTACAGTTGACCAAGTCAACAGCGCTGTCACAAGAGGAGGGAAAGCTACTAGGGTAGTGCAGTTTTGAAGCAGGAAACTTCTAGAGGAAGTCACATCACCAATGAGTGGGGCCCAAGATGGAAAATATCACCAAGGATAAGAAGGAGGGGTTAGAAACAAAGGATTCATTCATTCATTCATCTTGTCTCAGTCTTATGACTAATTTGAAGATTCAGCTATTTAGCCGGAGTTGCAACACTGTTTAGTGCAAATGATTCTCATGTGGGAATTCTATCTTCACCATTGATAAACTAATTGGGAGATCTAAGGAGGAGGTCTTGAGTTCAATTCTCATCATCTATATTGAGGAGAACCATCCTCTATCCTAGACAATGCAGTCACTCCTAGTGATTGCGTTATTTCTGCAGCAGCTGAAGTAGCTGGGATCGCATCTATCCATTTGTGCTTGTTTCAGAAGAGGAGTCTGTTTTCACTCCAGGAGATTTATTGAGGGAGGAATTGGGGAAATTCTTGTATTTTTTTTCCATTTCATATCATATTTGATATTTCTTAATACAGATTTTCTAGGTACAACATTATTTTCTGCAGTGTTGTATCTTGTGTTGTTATTTTTCCGGAAGCCCTTGTTGTGGTATCTCGATGTGCTTGTAAAATAGGTCAATCCTCTCATTTTTGATTCTATAATGAATGAAATATTCGGATATATTTTATTCTATCCTTTGATGTAGATTTCATCATTAAAATAACGTTTTTGCTGCCTCCGACATTTCTATTTTTATGAAGTATTGGGGTTGTGATGCTTTTTAGCATATTTGAGCTGGGGAGATTTGTTTTGTATAGTTAGAATTATTTCTTTCTGATGTCATCTTATATTTGAGCTACATAAAATATATACAAGAGGATCCAAGTCCTGTTTAGCGTTTTTATTACAGATTTTTCCTTATACAGCGTCCTCACTGAAGGTGTTGCTGAAATTCCTAAAAAGGAACATTACAAATTGTAATTGTAATTGTAATTGTATGTAAAATATTTGTAAAATTTTAATTGTATTAATGTAAAATGATTGTAATTGTAATTTTAATTATAATTTTATATATGTAAAATTGTAATTATAGTTTTAATTGTGTGTAGAATTCTAAAATTATAATTGTAATTTTAATTTTAATTGTAATTGTAATTGTATGTGAAATATTTGTAATTGTAATTGTAACTGTATGTAAAATATTTGTAAAATTTTAATTGCATTAATGTGAAGTGATTGTAATTTTAATTTTAATTATAATTGTATGTAAAATTCTAAAATTGTAATTGTAATTTTAATTTTAATTGTATGTGAAATTGTGAAATTGTAATTATAATTGTAGTTCTAGTTTTAATTGTAATTGTATGTAAAATTGTAAAATTGTAATTGTAATTGTAATTTTAATTGTATGACGTAAAATATTTGTAATATTGTAATTGTATATATTGTCATTATTCAATTTTATTAAAAATTTTAAATTTGTAAAATCGTAAATTAATTGTCAAATTTGAACCATAACTACCATAAGTAAAATTTATACCGTAAATATTTTTAAATTACCATAATTGTAAAATTGTAAATTTGTATGAAAATAAATAATTGTAAAATAATAAATCTAGAATAATATGAATTTTTGTAACATAATAAAGTATAGAAAACAATGCAAATGAATTCATGTACTTTAGAATTATCATTATTTTATTATGATCTTACATACCAAGAATAACAATATACATTTTGAAGATAACATTCACACACATTAAAGAAATCAAGTAGCTGTATTATTTTAGGAATCGACATTGTTATGCGGAATTATAAACTACGGATAAAACACATTCCCTAAATGTGGTGCTATGCATTTAGAATGACATATCAAAGACTTTGCAGACACTTTCTCTATGAGAAAATAAGCATAAAAAAGGATAGATGAACCTACTTCTGATCCAAGCACTTCCTATTCTCCTTCTGTCGCTCTTTCTGTAGCTTCCAATCCAACATAGATTTCCAGACTAGTTCCTACAAGTATAAACACTAAACAACAAAGATATTGCAATATACATATGTCTATTTATCTTGATCAGTTAAATCGATGAAACATGAAACATATATATCAGCTAAGAATCCATCATATGAAAAATAGAAACATAAACAGATACATATATGGGAAAATGAACAACAATATTTATTAATGGATAGAATGGGGAGGTTACAACTAGTGATCGATTTGATGTCACCAGCTACAACATTCATCCCCGCCTCATCACAATAAACATCTCTCCAGCAGCATACCACTCTTATCACAAACTCAATTGAGAATCCAACAACATTTCTTCTTTACCAAATTTCTCCCTTCCATAGCACTAGGATTTGTGCTCAATTTATAGGGTAACTGAATGTGGTTTCTCGATCAATGACTTTCTAATAAGAGGCAAGACATGTTCCCAAGCTCATATGTGTTAGATGGACACATGGATTCGAAGTTTGACACATATGGACTCTTCTAGAAGGCACTGGCCATGTGGAGATTTTGAAACAATAAGAATTTCGCTCCCATTTGACCAACACACTTTTGAATGTTGGGAAGTGCTTTGCAGAGCACCTTTGAATGGATGTAAATGTATGAAAAGTAGTTATTCCCTTGCGAGGCTATGTTGGTGAGCTTATAGGTGATAGAACATGTACTTCAAATCTTATAAACCTTGCAATGGAAGTCATGGATTATTTATTCTTGTTCTTATCTTAGGGCATGTAGAAACTAAAATGATAGGGGATGATAGACCCTATTTCATTGGTTATGGGGATGATCTCCAGTTTAACCAGGTCTTCGTGAATGATGCCCAAATTTCCCTATAATAGTTGCCCCCTAAAGCATGAAGTCAGACTAATAACAATAATTTTTGAATGAGATGCTTTATGACGTGATGGACTGTAACTGAAGCGGAGTGGTGACATGCATCAATATTAAAATACATTACATCATGATATATCCTCTTGATCATGAATTTTTGAGGGATTCATTCCCTTGCTCAACATATAAACTATCTGATAACATTTTCATAGTGCAGAAAGTCATCTACATTGAAATGTTGCCCAATACAGACATGCCTACAGATATAGGCCCATTTTCGGATGACGATCTATATTTAAGGTCACCGTATAGATGATGCATGTGTACAAAAACCCTGAAATCACAACCCAGATGGCTAAAACTAGGTCCTGGGTCTTCTTATCTCGTTCACTCGATTGTTCGGGTACAATTAGAGCCATGCAAATATATCTTTTTTAGTCAAACATGGTAAGACATCGTTTGATTACCAACTAATGATGTGAGCTGTTAACAAATGCGAGAGAATCACCATTAATGTTAATGGCCCTCAAGGTATTGCAGTACATTTCGTAAGGCATGAATAGATGATTTGATGTCAAACGGCAAACAAAATATTTCAGTCAAAAGTTCGGAAGCAAGGATCTTGTCAATGCTGTAACAAACCTCATGGTACTAGAAAATCATGTTTCTAAGTGAACTTCCTAGATGATAATTTGACGTCCACAGGAAGCTACTTTATTGCAAAATGGGAGTTACAAATTTTGGAGACAAATTATGACTTGATATAGAAATGTTCAGGGATGACTGTCATGAGAATGAAGGTTTATTAGTATTGCAAAAGGATGAGTATTCACTAGATGAATTATCTTGAACATATCAGCGACACTGAGATGAATTGGTAGCATTGACCCAAAACTAAACTGAAGGTATGATGAACCATAGGTATGAATGAAATGTCAAGAAGATTACCCAACCCAAACAGTCATGATGATGGAGTGAAGTGTCATGTTCAAGAGTGACCTACTACCATAAAATTTCTGTTCATTTTTCCAAAATTTCCCCAGTCATTTGTTGACCAGTATCTCTTTATTTTTTAACAAGCTTGAAGAGGATAACATATGCTTGATCTATAATTCAACCCTCCGAGAAAATAATGTATCGCTATTTAATAATTTAATGATTCTAGTGATGGATTAAACTCGATTCTTTCCATGATTGACATGCCCGTTGCTATTTGATGTTTTAACGAGCCTAATGACAGTGAAAACCCGATCCTTTTTCATATTTAGAGAGTTTGAAAAAGAGGACAAAAGAAAACTCCATAAGTACTTTTTCGTAAAGTTATCACTCAGATCCGAAAAAGTGTAAAATAATATCTAATAGAACCTCCTAGCCATGTTCAACTAAGGAATTCCTTTTTCGTAAATAATCTATCTTAGTCCCAAAAAGGGTTAAACTTATACTGAGTATATATCAATTCATTTACTTCTATGAGCTCAAAAATACAAGTGCTCGAAAATATTTTCACATTATAGGAATCTGAAAAGAGCTAAAAGAAGACTCCAAGGGTTCCTTTTTCGATGTTATCAAAGCTCGAAAAATAAGGATAAAAGTATGATCTGTGGTCAAATCATTCTTGAAATAAATGTGCACGACTAATCTCTTCATCAGTTGCAAACCTGTTCAGAACAACATCAAATGGATTAAAAAATAACTGTTTCATGATAAAAATAGAATAAAACCATAGTCATAGCAATAAATATGATTTGAAAATAATCAAATGACTAATTAAAAGAGTTTTACTATTCATTTTTACCATTTGAAAGTTACCATTTTCATTTTGGAGCTTTGAACTTGTTTTTGCCCATGAACTTTAGTCATTGATTGAGATTTATTCTATGGACAATTTTCATCGTCGTTTCATCCATGTTGGTGCCATAAACCCTCTCTTTATTTTAGCAGTCATTTCATTGCAAATATTTAGGGATTTAGGCCCCTTAGGGTAAATTATTTTTGCGAAGAGGGCAACGCACCCTTGGGCATCGAAAGATGCATTGTAAAGCACTCAAAATGAAGCCTAGGTGCATATGAAATGCATTGAATATAGACCAAGACTGTGTTGGGCGCAATTCACATTCTTGATTATTGCATTATATCTAAATTTTGCTTAATTGTTTGCATGAAAAGGAGTCTAATGAGTCTTATGGTTATGTTTCAGGGATTCATTGGACTAGAATGACGATTACTTGGAGAGAAAGAGATCATGACGAAAAAAATATGATTTCCCTTAATGATATAGGTACTGTAAGAGCCCTAAGAGATTGTGGGCTATTAAAGTAATTTTGTTTGTCAGGTATGAGACAACAAATAGAAATTTTGGAGTTCCTAATTCATGCATGGGATCCAGAAATTGAGGCATTTCACATTAGGAACAAAGTGGTTCCTATTACAATGTAGGACATATATTTTCTGACAGGCTTGTAGAGGTGAGGCTTACCCATTTCTCTATCAGGGTCTACTCTCGGAGGAGATATGGTGAGAGACTATGTTTTGCAGTATTTCTATCCAGGGGCAGAGCCAAGCAAGGATGGGAAAATAAATATCCGTGACATTCATGATTTTCCTTTGAGAACCACTCTATTCACGATCACAAAGTTTGCTGGTACTATTACACTACATGTAGCGAATATATCTTATATGTAGTATGCACTAGAGTGCATGGAACCAACTATTTTCAACTGGTCTGAAGCTGTACTTTCTCAAATAAAAGAACAACTAAACAAGGAAAAGGGAGGAAGGAAGAAAAACTTCAGTTATGGTTTGAGCCTCATTTATTTTTCCTTAGAGTGGATTCCACTGATGCAGCCTTAGCATGTGACACTGGGTGTGTCTAACCCTAGAGATCCGAGGATGTAGAGATGGGTAGAACTGATGGCTAGACATGCAGGCCAATCTTCCATCATGTTCTCGACTGCATTCTTCACCTAGTTCAGGCGACATGTTATCGCCATCGGTGAGTATGCATATGTAGGCATTGATTTTCGAGGAGATACAGACTTAGGATTACCAGAAGGTGCTCAGTGGGGTGTAATCGGTAATAATGTTTTGACCATGTTTTTTTATTTTTCTAAGGTTTAGATGTGCTTTTGTATTTTTTTGTTTTCCCAAGAATAAACTAAAGTTTTATTTTAATGTAGATGTTGATTTAGTCAATTAGTGGAGGACCTAAAGCATGGAGCAGAAGACTCAATAGAGAGGACTGTTGGGAGAGCAGTCCTTCAGGATTTAGACATGTTTGAGACTCTGTCTAAGCTTCGGTAGCACATAGAAGGGTTGATCTTCAGGATTCCATATTACCAGATCGAAGAGTTACCCATGCAACTGCAATGCCATACTATTGGTGTTCCTAAATGCTGGATGTAGTTACTGTGTAGGATAGCTAGATCGATAGCATGTTACCATGGGTGCCACTAGTTTAATTTTGACATGTTTCATACAATTTTGAGGTTAGATGACCAATGCTTCTTGGGCACAATTTTTTGTAAAAAACTATAACTATCTATCTATTTGATTTTAGTTTTTTCCTATGTTTATTGTGAAATCCTATTCAAATATGTGAATGTATCTTTCATGTGTTGAAAATGTCTATCTATAACATGATTAGCTAAAGAATCAGTTAATGTGTTCAAGTTTCTCGAAATGTGTTGATATTAAAGAAAATCAAAGTGTCTTTCCAAAATTCGAACTCTTAGGAACAAACGATATAGTATTGGATTTCTAAGAGTATAAATAATAGTAATTTGTAATACCACAAGTTGTGAGTCTAACCTTATGATGATGCGGTTAATATCAAATGAAGTGACATCAGAGAGAAGTTCAATCAACGCGCTATACTCAACGATATTGTTTGTCTATATATCAATACAAATCCCTTGAAAAATCACTAACTCGTTGTTCGAAGAGAAAATGGTGCATGCTGTAGAGGACAGATTCTGCGTACTATGACTAGCACCATCATCATACCCAACTAATGGTTCCAAAGATTCAAACATCTGCGATGAAATTTAAAGCGGATTCCTAACGTCAAGAAAGATCTAAAAAACAAACTAAGATAATGATTTCAAATCAACAACATATATATACAATATAATACAAAAGCTACTATTCTCATGATTAAGTATAGTAACGTTTGAGATACAACCCATTTCGGGGTTGTGCCAATGGAATTCCATCGTAATCCACCAACTCATAGGCACCCTTAGCAAGAACTCTTTTGACAGTATAGGGGCCATGCCATAATGGCTCAAATTTCCTTGTACTTATTACATAATCTTCTTGATCATAAAGAAGGACCAAGTCGCCCTCTGAGAAAATGTGAGGCTAGACATTTTTATTGTATTGCACCTTTATACATCTCTTATGTTTCTTTTTGGCCAATTGGGCTTCACGACACGTTTCATCAAGATGGATGAGGTTAAAAAGGCATGCTTCTTCATCTAAGGTGTCAGTTGATTTTGAGTTTTAACAACGGTATTTCACATTGGATTGGTAAGATAGCTTCCATACCATACACCAATTGAAAGGGAGTAAATCCGGTTGTGTTTGTCACCGAGGTTTGGTACGCTCACAAGGACGCGTACAAGATCAAATTCTAGTTTCTTTTATGAACTCCTATAATTCATTGAAACATACGTTTAAGAATATTTTTGATAGATTCAACTTGTCCATTTGATTGTGGATAATAAGGAGTAGAATTATTAGGTGACAATCCTAACTTGGCAATTAATTCAGTCATCATATGGTTGCAAAAATGCTTCCAATGATCTGTGACTATAGTCCGTGGGACCCCAAATCATGAAACAACATGATTAAAGAAAAACAATGCAGTTGTTTGTCTGGTGTTGTTGAATGTAGGCATCGCTTCAGAACACTTGGTAAAGTAGCCTACTGTGAAAATAATATAACCATGCCCCGCAGATGAACAAGGGTTACAGGTCATGATGTCAATGCCCCACTTCGAAAGTGGCCCCACAGAGAAAACATGATGCATTGGCGCTGGTGGTTTGCAGATTTTACAATCAAATATCTGGCACGCATGACAACGTTTGACCACGAGAATGAAATTGTGAAATATGGTAGGAAAAAAGTAATTGACGCGGAGTATTTTCTACATGGTAGCATATCCAAACAAGTGGACACCACAAGCCCCAACATGAAAATCATTTAAAACCTTTTTGGCCTCCGCATGAGTGAGGCACCTTCTTAAAATTTTATCGACACCACGACGATAAAGTGTATCATCGACTGTTAGATAATATTTGGCTTGGTATCGAATACGTCACTAGTCAGAGCGAAAGGTATCAGGATGAAAAGTATAGGTCTGGAGATAAATGATAAAATCACCATATCGAGGATCAGATGATCTAATCAGAAACAAAGTCTCGTCAGGAATATATGGTTCTGACGTAGCAACAGTACTATCATAGGGAAGGTCACAGAGAAGCTCAACCAAAACTAAATATTTCTTTGACTTGGATTTCATAAATTCCAAATCAAATTCCTGCAAAATGAAAATCCATTTTGAATACTTTCCCCCCAGAAATTGACGTGATAAAATATAAGTCATGGGGTATAGTGGAAAAATATTTGGACATCTTGAACAACTTTCAAGGCAAGCTTTTCTACGTACGAATACTTCACTTCCATGTCATTGAGATTATGACTCAAATAATAGATCAGATGGTCTATCCCATTTTCTACTTGGACCAATACCAAAGAAATGGTCATATCAGTTGTGGCGATATATAAGAAATAATCACTCTGATAATTGGGGGAATACATTAATGATGCTCGGACAAAAGTATCCTTGACAGCATCAAAAGAAGCGTGCACAACTTGGTCCCAATGGAAGGGAATCCCCTTTTCAAGAGCCAAGTAAATCCTTTTGCCATTTCAATATAGTTGGGTATGAACCTCCTTAGGAAGTTAGCCTTTCCCTGAAGTTTCTATAACTGAAGTAAATTTGATGGCATAGGAAAATTAGGAATGGCCTAGACCTTCAATGGGTCTTTTCAAAATCCTTATTTTGAGACGAAGAATCCTAGAAAATTACTAGAACCAACATAAAACACACATTTATGTGGATTGAGGCATATTTTGTAGTGTCGGAAGCGTAAAAAGATAGCTCTCAAATCTATCAGGTGATCAGTCTGATTTTGTGAATGTGCGGGTAAATCATCTAAATAAGGTTGAAAAATTTGCCTGATTTCATTGAAAGCATAACACATTTCTCTCTAAAAAGTTGCCCCAATGTTCTTTAAACCAAAGGAGAGTTTCCTATAAGAGAATGTGCCTCGGGGACAAATGAATGTTTTTATATTGGTCCTCTGGGTGGATATTGATTTGATTGTAACCGGAAAATCCATCCATGAACAAAACGTTATAGCATCCAGCACAATCGTCAATAATCTTGTCGATAAAGGGAGTAGGATAGTTGTCTTTTGGACAAGAAATATTGACATCCCGATAATCAATGCACACTCTGATGGTTCCTTACTTTTTAATAACAGGAATGATGTTGGAAACCTAGTTATTTAGCGAAACAGGGTAAATGAATCTAGTACACAAACATTTTTCTACCTTTTCTTTAATGGAAGCAGCCTTCTTCGGATGAACAGGACGAAGGTGTTGACGTACTGGCTTGACATCAGGGTACATATTAATATTTTATTCAACAATACTAGTGTCAACACCTGGCATTTCCTCATAATACCAGGCAAAGATATCTCAAAATTCACGAAAGAGAGATAAATATGTTTCAAGTTATGGTGGAGAAGAAGATATGCCGACATGAATATTGTATGCGATGCCAAGTTTGGTAAAAATATCGATAGAAATTGTTTCTTCAATATTTTATAATATCACTCAGAATGTATTGCATTATAAGGAAAATGATTCGAAACGAAATTTTTGATCGATGGGTGATATAGTTCACCAACATTATTTTCTTCATAATCAGGAAGATGGGAACGATGATGATAGTCTTCCCATGGTTCTCCTTCTAACATCATGGTTTCCAAAATATTCTCATCTATCAAGAAATTTAAGGAAAAAGGATAAGATGGAGTACCAAAATCTAATGAATGATCAACCCAAACGACCGACAACGATAATTTCAGATTCGCCGCCTAAGCCAAATAGATTGATTGTTATGCCACCTCAATAGAGTTGAGCGGCAGAAACTCATCCAACATAAAAACTTCAGAATCACCCGTACTCTTCCTTAAGCCAGATGGAGTGGAATACATCATGTAGCAGGTATCTATACTTGTAATTTTTGTCAATGTTGCAAGCGGCAGTAATGAAAAGGTTTCCATGAGAGTGGAATCCTTTAAGATTTTTACATCAATGTTCTGAAGTGTGAGTTGGGGTACCTAAACTAACAGAAGACTTCCAGTTACCTGGGAACTGGAGGCAAAGAAGGATAGGTTATTGATGATTGTGATAACACCTTTATGTGGAAAGGAGATCATTCTAAAATATGTAGAAACAATTGCAGTCATAACATATGCCCATGGCCTTCCAAATAGATTATTGAGTTAAGGGGTCGGTGAATGACCTAAAATTCAACATTCATTGTTTTTCCCCCTAGTTTGACATGCAATTTATTGATAATACCACAAGGCTCATATGTAAGTCTGTTAAAAGCCTTCAATGTCGTTGATGATTGAGAGAGGTGTGGCGAGCCAAGTGACTTCCAACAGTTTAGATACATAATGCATGTAGATGGTCCCTCATCAATAATAGTACAATGAACAAGGTGATTGAGAACATTTACTTAGATGGAGAATGCCAATTATGCTGGTAATTGTGGCACATAGCCCGTATGATTAAAGACTATGAGATTAGAATAATTTGGATCAATTCCTCCAATTGCCGACAACAAAGCATATTTTTGGGAGGGAAAATTTGTAACACCTCAAGCGCTGACATAGATAAAGGGGATTAAGACAAATACTAAAATATATTATAATTTTGAGGAGCTCTTGCTCGAGGGTTATATGTTGATTTATGAACAAGTCCCTTCGATGGCTTGATTGTTAATTCAGGAATAGCAGGTGGTGGTATCGATTCCGTAGATGGATTCGCGGTTGAGGTAGTAGGTTGATCAATAGCCTGACTACCATAATATTTATTACATGTTGATACCATTGTGTTAGTTGATGGTTTTGTGACAAAAAACATAAGAACTTGGGAACTATAAGCTAGATTCGTAGCAACCAAATTTGTGTCCAGATTCAGAAACGAATATGTCAACACAGCTGACGCATGTGAGGTATTAACCATTTTTGAGACTTCAGCATGGTGAGGAAAATCCCAAACAAAGTGTTCCTCCTTACAAATAATACAAGGGTAATGAGGTTTTTGATTTCCAAGAGATTGATCAAATGACCTTTCCTGCAGGGTAGAAGTTTTCCTTTTCTTTGATTTCCCCTTTTTCTTACTTTCGGGTTGTTTGTCACTTTTACCTTTCTCAAATAACATGGCATTGATTTTTGAAGAAGGTGTAGGATCAAATGGAATAGCGTTATGTTTTCTTGCAGTACCAATCATACCATCTCTAGCATGAGAGTCCTTTGATGGAGGAGGAATAGTAAAATTGGATCACGACGGGTTAGGAATTTTCTCATAGAGCATGTGAGACTGAGTATAAATAAAGTCTAAATATTGGGCATGAGAAATGACCTTCTCTTCAGTGACAATGCCATCCTTAGCTACATCCTCAATTATATATTCTAACAGGGAATTAATGAACCACTCAGCAAGGAGATGATAAGGAACAAATGCCTTAACCATTCTACGACGACGACGCCACTCATGAATATGATCAGAAATGTGAGTATAATTAGTCTGTTTAAAATTAGTCAAGATTTCTGTTCCAATTTCATCTCGTATGGGTAACTGAAAGCGGGTCAAAAAGACAGTATCTAGGGAAGTGAAATTATCAAAAGAAGCTATAGGTAACTCAATGTACCATTTTGTAGTAGGACCAGTGAGTGTATGCTGGAAAATATGTAGTCGAACAGAGTCATCATTCAAGAAGTTTGATGTAAACCACAAACAATAAGTCATAACATGAGCCAACGGGTCTTCCATAGGGTTTCCATTGAACTTAGGAATGTCCGAGGGTAATTTGTGAGGTATCACTGGCCACCAAGGAGCATATTTGATTGGGTTGTTGGTGAGCTGGTTAAAATCTGGTAACTCTGAAGTTGCAACAAAGGGCAACTGTCGATTGAGGTCAAGTTGAGCATAGCCAAGGTATGATGGAATTTCTTGGGGAATAGTCCTTTGAGCACCAACATAAGGAATTTGTTGCTGGTAACAGAGAAAGGGGTTGTTTTGATAGGAAAATGCTTGAGGATTCTGTTGGCCAAAACCTGGGTATGATACTTGTTGAAATGAAGGTTGTGGAATTTGTGCATGTAGCTACCAAGGGGTCTGCCCACCAATGCTATAACCCAAATTAGGATAAATTGGATTCGGTTGAGGATAGGTATAACGTGGTTGTGGCTGCGACATCCCATAATACGGTAATCCAACTTGTGAATAAATGATTCCATATACAAGTGGTTGTTGTAAACTAGCCGAAGGAGTTGGAGTCTGAAGGCCCAATACTTGATAGTATTGAGTTGAAGGACCTGCTTGAGAGGGTTGATGAACAAAATTTTGAGCCTGTAACAGGGGTAAAGATGTATTAACAAGTGGAGTTGATGTGGGTGCAACAGGTTGAACCGGTCGATACGAGTGTACAACCGTTTCTGGTTAGATATGCAAAGTGGGCTCCCATTGACAAACATTCACTCTGAAATTAGGTTGACCAAAAAATGATGGATAACCGTCAAATTTGGTGACCATAGGTTTCCCCCTAGCATGAGGAGTATAATAAGATGGAAAATATTGTTCTCGAAATGCACTGACTACAATTGAGATTGTACTGGATGGAATAGACCTAGATGGACCAGCTTGATATTACCCTGATGATGGATATAAAGAATCAAGTCATTTAGTACTCACTATAGGTTTACCAGTTAGAATACCAAATGATGACATTGGTGAAGTCCATGGATTTGAAGATGCATCAGAGAAAATTTCAGATAAAGATTTATAACCTGATGGGACCATAGGGCCACCATGTAAATATGACTCTAGTAAAGTTGTGAACATCAATGGGGTAGCGAGGGTAGGTGCTAGCACAATCGGAATAGATGGTCCAGTTGAAGATGTTGGTTCAGGCATGGTTACTTGAACAAATGTGTACCCTACTGGATCGATGAGAACTTGAATAGGCACAGGATCAACAAAAGAAAAGGGAGGTGATTGAGGAAAAGACTCGTACAGGTAAATATCCACCCCAAAATGAGTTGGAGTTAAAGGTGTTTTGTCTTGTGGTATTTCTTCAATCGAAATTAAACCACGTGGAAGGATTTTGCTGTTAAGCCCAAAGTACATTTCTAGAGGTTGACTATGTGATATGGGAGACTCAATGGCTACAATAGATTTTGGGGTGACCGATATAGGAACAAATTCTGGTCATTCTTCTTTGGGATGCAGATGTTCTGGAAAAAAAGAGACATCATCTAGATAAAATTCCAGTTGAACAACGTCAGGTTCGGGAGGTATGGTATCACTGATTGGATGGAACGTGACCACGGGTAGCTGTGAGGAATCCGTCTCGACAACAGTAGATGAACCAAGATTTGTAGAAACAACTTGTTCTGACTCTGGTATATGTGAAGATGATACTTCACCATAGGTACTGAAGGTACTGGTCTCGATAGAGCGATGTCACCTTCATCGACCAGAAGAAACTTCTGGTGGTAAAGGTGGTTTCAATGCTAGTCTACGCGAACGACGGGGAAAGGGAATTTCTTCTTCCATGATGACTGATTTATTTTATGATAAAAAATAAATAAACAAAATAAAAGTGTAATTCTAGGAAAAATGTCTACCAAGAAACTGTGAACTACAGAATACCTCCTGGTGAACCAAGAAGTATGGGTAGGAAATCTCCCTGAATGGTGTGTTTGGTGTATCACAATTTACAAGGCGGCTAACTCGGTTCACTATGGATGGATGACAACCTAAATTTTCCTCCCAAATATACCCGAAGGTATGTGGAGGCCCAAGTCCATATTAGCATTGTCTAATGCGAAACCATACAATGAGAGCACCCCTTTATACTTTTCGTACTATAACACCGCTTGATATACCCGAAGGTACGTGGACGAGCTACAATATAATTACATACGTGGAGGAGGGTATCACACTTGGAATGTATCGCAAAAAATTAACGATAGCTACTATGTTTAACAACGTCGGAATGCGTCTCTAGACTAGATCTTGTAAATGTTATTGTTATGGTTCTATTGTTTTTTTAGGTAAATTGACGTAAATTTTAAGTTGATCTTATTTATCAATTTTCCTTTCAAGGTTCACCACAATGATGTGATGGAAATTCCTAAAATGAAAACTAAAATGATAAGAAAAATTTTCAATTTTAGCTTTCTCAATTAAAATCTTAGCTACTAAAGGGAAAGAGCAATCAGTTTTGAGAGCAAACAACAAGGAGCACAAAATAATATGTAGCTTTCCTAATTTGCTCCTATGCAAAACACACAATCCACTACATGAAAATGCAGGTTTTTCTTTTCATTGCCCTTAATGTGATTGTAAAAAGAAAAATATATGCATCAAATCAATAAGAAAAAAGTGATTTCTTCTTTGATAAACGATGAATTGAACAACAATTTCTCTTTTAGGAAAAACAAAGAATGGAACTACAATTTTTCCTACAAGAAACGAAGAATTTAATGACAATTTCCTTTACAACAACAAATGGATCTAATGTAGAAATAAAAATACTTTGAATTTTATTTGTCAATGATAAAGAAAAACACTTAAAGATACATTAAACAAACTTAATTTCCAAAGGAGGAAGGATCAGGCAAGTTTATTGGTTTGTATGAGCTATCAAACAATTGAAAACACAAGAAGCAAAAGGCTAAAAGTGATGGAAATGAAAAATTCAAAGGGAATTTGGTTGGCTTAGGGGGCAACACAGTCTCTAAGGGGAGACAGTGCATTGCAAAGCACCCTTGAGTGGGAGACTGATCCAGATTTATGCAGGAATGCAACATAATACAAAAATAACCATAAACGTAGAAATATAGCAGAAATAAGGCTTCATTTCATTAATATCAAATCATAGAAATATTTTGACAAACATGATGGAAATAAAATAGCTAGGGTGCTGGTAGTGAATTGTCAAACCAGGAGGTAACTCCTCAAAATCAGAATGTGTATTAGCTGAAGAATGCACATGGATTTATACATGGAGGTGAGGCTATTGGGATTCATCTCCCAATGACTCCTGGCCTTCCTTATTTCCTAATATTAAATAATAAACAATATTAAATATGCACACCCATCCATAGGATTAGGTGTCAACATTCCCCCCTTTAATCCGAAGGGATGTTGGTGAGTCCAAGCATCGATCTGAACTTTTCAAACTTTTCTCTTCCAAGTGCTTTGGTGAAGATACAACAGTTTGCTCATTTGTGGAAAAATGATGTAGATGGATGGTTTTTGCCTGAACATGATGTCGAATTAGATGGTACTTTGTATTGATGTGATTTGTTCGATCATGGAACTTTGGGTTCTTGGCCAACTTTATTGCAGAAGTGTTGTCGATCATGAGTGGTGTGGAGTACATTTGTTTCATCTGCAAATCTTCCAGGATTTTCCGGAGCCACACAATTTCCTTTGTTTCTTCAGCTGCTGCCACATATTCTGCCTCGGTCGTGGAATCTGCTGGAACTGACTGTTTGCGTGATCTCCATGAGACAGCTCCTGATCCAAGACTCATGGTGTAACCTGTAGTAGACACCCCTGTTTCTTTGTCGCCATCAAATTCTGAATCAGAGTATCCGGTCAAGATGAAGTCGCCTACCTGTGTATATTTGAGTCCAAAGTCTTGAGTCCCCTTCAAGTACCTTAGCACTCTTTTTGCAGCAGACCAATGTCCTTCACAAGGTTTTTGCATGAACCTTGAAAGGATTCCAACAGCAAATGAGATGTCAGGTCTGGTGGTGGTCAGATAGATAAGACTTCCTACAAGCTGTCTATACTTAGTTGCATCCTCAAATTCCTTCCCTTCAACAGATGTGAGCTTCAAGTTTTGTTCCATTGGAGTGCCTAAGGGTTTACAATCATCCATGCTAAATTTGTTCAAGAGATCTCCAATGTACTTCTTTTGAGAAAGAAATATGAATTTAGGATGTTGAATTACTTCAATACCCAAATAGTAATGAACATGACCCAAATCAGTCATTTCAAAACCTTTCTTCAACTCTTTATTCATGGATGCAATATAGCTCTCATTGTTTCCTGTTATCAAAAGATCATCTACATATACCACAAGATATACAACTGTTTTTCCAACTTTCTTAACAAACAAAGTTGCATCATCAAGATCAAAATGTTTGAAATCAAGTTTCAGAAGATGCTCGGTCAATTTCTCATACCAGGCTCGTGGTGCTTGCTTGAGGCCATACAGCGATTTTACAAGTTTGCAAACTTTGTGTTCTTGACCCTTTATCACAAATCCTTCTGGCTGGGACATATAAACTTTCTCCTTTAGATCTCCATTCAAGAAGGTTGTTTTTACATCCATCTGATGGACTTTCCATCCATTCTGAGCTACTAAGGCAAAGAGAGTCCGGATGGTGGTCCATTTTGCTGTGGGAGAAAAAGTTTCTTCATAATCGACTCTTTCTTTCTGTGCGAATCCTTTTGCCACAAGCCTGGCCTTGTGCTTGTCAAGTGAGCCATCTGCTTTGTACTTGTTCTTGTAGACCCACTTACAGCCAATTGGTTTCGTTCCCAAAGGCGGATCAACCAGCTTCCAAATGCCATTCTTTATCAAGGCATCATACTCCTTCTGCATCGCTTCTTTCCATTCATCATGAGAAGCGGCTTCTTTGAAGGAAGTTGGTTCATGATCTATAGACAAACTCAATTCACAGTTATAAGCAATATCCATATCAACAGGAGAATCAGAATTATCTACATCACCTTCGATTTGTTGAGTGGAACTTCTTGTTCCTGTTTTTCCAACCTCATCGGGATGAACATTCTCAAGTGTCTTTGTCAGCCATTTGGGAGGACCTTTCTGAGATGGCCCAGGTTGCTCACTTGACTGAGTTGGGATTGATTCAAGATTCAATCTCCCAATTCTGTCAATCACATCATTCAATGTGTCATCCGTGGTTGTTTCTTCATGTGGGGGAGAGTGTGGTTTAGGAAATGATTCCACAGTTTGATTCAATATCGGAATCCCCCCTTCAAGGTGTGGAATCACATTATCAAATTCTTGGAAAGACTTTGCATGTGTGAATCCATCCAGGCGATCAAGTTGCCGCTCAACAACCTTGTCACTCTTGGAAGATTCAAGAAATATGACATCTCTTGCTATCAAAAACTTCTTATTTGCTTCATCATAGAGAAGATATCCTTTGGAGGTATTGGAGTACCCCAAGAAGATACATTTTCTGCTTCTAGCACCAAGTTTGTTCCTTTGACCCTTAGGTATCAAGGCATAATAGGTGGACCCAAAGACCCTGAAATGCTTTACCGAAGGAATGTGGCCATGCCGCATTTCAAAAGGAGTTTTGTTTCTAATTGAACTTGAAGGACACCTATTCTTTATGTAAACAGCACATAGAACTGCATCAGCCCAAAACATCAATTTTACATTCTTAAAAAATAACATGGAGCGGACCATATTTAAGATGGTTCTGTTCATTCTTTCAGCTACACCGTTCTGTTGTGGATTATATGGCACAGTGGTTTGATGTTTGATTCCATGTTGACGAAGATAATTTTTAAATTCGTTTGAAGTGTATTCTTTTCCATTATCAGTACGTAGAGAGCCAATATGTGTTTGTGCATCATTTTCAATCCATGCATGAAAATTCTTGAAAGTTTGAAAAGCATCAAACTTATTCTTCAGTAAGTAAATCCAACACATTCTAGTGTAGTCATCAATAAATGTCATCATGTATTTGTTTCCATTTGCAGAAGCAATAGGCATAGGGCCACATAAATCTGAATGAACAAGTTCAATTTTTCTATGTGCTCTGGAGTGTGAATCATGAAATGGCTGTTTGCTATGCTTTCCTAGAATACAAGCATCACATTCCTTAGGTTTTCTAGGAATTGTAGGCAGTTCATCAACACCATTTTTCTTCAAAAAACGAAGGCTGACATAGTTTAAGTGTCCAAATCTGGCATGCCATAAAAGACTTGATGGAAATGTACCTTCATCATGATGTGAACTAAATACAAAGTTTTGAGCATGAGTAGATGAACCTTTCAGCTTCAAGAGTCTCCCTTCTTCTATTCCCTCCATGAGAAGTGAGTGATCTGATTCTTTTCTGACCTCTGCCTTGCCATAAAACAAGTGAATTGAGTGTCCTTTCTGCCAGATTTCGACCAAGGACAACAAGTTTCTCTTCAACTCTGGGAGGTATAGAACCTCATGTAGGATATGATTAGGAAGACCAGGCAGTTTAAGCCTGACTGTGCCAAGCCCTGATGGCTTGAGTTTGGATTTATCTGTGAAATATACTGCTCCATCAACTTTGTCAGTGAATTCTTCAAAAAAAATCTTTTCTAAATGTCATGTGACATGTTGCTCCTGAATCTAGCAACCAATCATCTCTCCATGAAGTAAATGAAACATCAAAAAGGTTTTCAGTTACTCCATTGTTACAATGTGCTAGAACATAGTGAGCGGATTCAGGTGCTCTACCTTTGTCTTTGTCATTAGTTTTACCTTTGTCTTGATTTCTTTGCTGCTCAATTTTCTCCCATGGTGTTCTGCATTTGGATGCATCATGTCCATCTCTATTGCAACGTGTGCAATGAAGATTGGATTTGTCAGATTGTCTGCCCCCCCTTTCTGTGAAGTTTCTTCTTCCTATTCCTCTTCTGCCACCTCTTCCTCTGGATGAATCTGGAGCATGACTCTTTTCTCTATGTGCCAAGTATGCAGCCTCTTCGGAAGATGAAGGGACTGTCATCTTCCCAAAAGCTTTCTCTCTTTCTGCAAAATTTTTCTCAAGTTTATCAAAGGTGATATGCTCAAAGTTTCCACTTGCTTGCAAAGACTCAAGATAATGTGAGTAAGTCGGATATAATGCCTTAACATATGCTATGAGAGATATGTCCATTTTTACACCAGTGTTTTCAATGTAATGCATTATAGATCTTACTTCTGAAGCTAAAGCAAGGGGATCATCATTCTTCATTTCAAGACTGAACAGCTTAATCATCAATTAAACATTTTCTAATTCTGAATGTGAGTCATAGAGTTCTTTTAGCTTCTTCAAGGCTTCATAGGCATTTGAGAATGATGAAATATGGCGACTCACCTCTTCACTTACAGAGGCTGCAATCAAGGCATAGGCCTTGCAATTCTTATTTTCCCAAATGGCAAGCTCTTTGTCTGAAGTGGGCTTTTCTGGTGGGTTTTCTTCTTGTCCTTCACAGATTCCTTTCCACAGCTCATTAAAAATGAGTGTGTGTTTAATCTTCTGAGACCATTCAAGATAGTTCTCTTTACCGGAGAGAACCACCCCAACAATTGAGATGAGAGAATGCATTAGATTGCTACAAAAAAATCTTCTGAAGAGGAAAAATTTCTGCTATAAAAACTTTCAATTCTTGAAATCTGCTCAATTAAAGGGGACAAAAACTCTTGCTGGAAAAATACTCTAAGTTTAAAAAACTCTTTCTAAAGACTGAATTTAAAAAACACAAGCTCTTTGCTAAAAACTGAATTCTGCACCAAAAAATATGTGTATTTTTTTTTTTGTTTGGAGAAAAATTTGTATGGGAGGTCGATATAGAATGTTATGAATGGGGTGGTATCGAATGCATGGATGGGGCGGTATCTAAAAATTGGAAGGGGCGGAAATATATGGGATATCAGTATTACAAAAGTATGAATGGGACGTAATATGTATGGGAAATGGTATTAACTAAAAAAAAATGGAATAGCATATGATACCATACGACTTTCATATGTCAATACCGCCGTAAGGGAAATGGTATTAACTAAAAAAAAATGTCAATACGATACCATATGATACCATACGACTGTCATATATGTCAATGCCGCTGTAATGGGAGGGCTGACGGGCCAAGCGCTATATGAGGTAGCGTTGTATGTCAATACCATAATACAACTGTCATATATGTCAATAAAACCAACATAATCAATAAAACTGGCGTAATCAATAAAACCAGCGTAACTGATACCATGTCAAACCGGCGTAACTGTTGTATGAAGTGAGCAGGTTGCAGGTGCAGCGTTGAACTGCGTAGGAAAACATGGCAGTGAGGCGTAGGGAAGATGTGGTGAGGGGCAATGTCAAGAGGAGTGGTTGTTGGGATGAGCGCAGGGAGGAGAGAACGCAGGTGGGTTGAGCGTGAGGTCAAGTGGAGTGTTGAAATGTGAGGTGCAAGCCATGAGGTAGAGCGGCGGATGGGGAGGACTGCGTGACTGTAACAGTCATGGAGGCGTTTGGGAAGAAGGGCCGAGAGTCGTGGTATTGCTGTGGAGTGTAGTGTTTTGGCTAGATTGGCAAGAACAAAAGACCAGACAACATCAAAACCACTTTTGGGCCCTAGGATCTAGCCCTCCTAGACTCAGAGAGGGATCTCTCCAATAGAGCAAAGGATGATATGTCTTTAAAGCTCGAAATCAAGTATTAGGCTAAGTTTGAAATGCAAAAGGGGGTTTTTAATGATTTGGTTGTTTGTTGGGTTGGTCTGGGATCATTAACTGAGAAGGTTATCGGATGAAAGGAAGAAAAGAGTAGGATGTTTCGGCATAAGAGGATAGATTAAGAAAGTGCCATCCATTGGGCTATGGAGTCATTAAAGGGAATTACTTGCACAAAAACTAGCCAAGGATTTCATAGGGAAAGTCATCTATACTAAAGGATATTTTAGATAGATGGTGAAGTGGAACAAGAAGAAAGGAAGGTGAAAGAAGGAGAGAAGCTCTAATTTATGTCTGGAGATAAGATCAAATGTCATTTAAATCCAAATATTCTTTGACATACTTGAGAGCACTCTCAATGAAGGTGCAAAGGGCAGCTTTGAGATCAGGTCAGAGGTCATTTAACTCCAGGCCTGCTTCAGCATATTCCAAGAGAAAAGCAGAGGTAAGGTTTGACACAGAACTAGGCCTAAGGTTAGAGAAGGACTTTAAACCTTCAATGCTTTGACACCAGCTCAAGGGATCTTGAAAGGCCAATCTGTTGGAAAAGGATCCTCGGTGGACAGGGCTCACACTAAATCCCCGGTATCCCAATTCTTCTAGCTTAACCCCAACAAGAACAACTAAGTCCATATTCGTTAATTCACACATCAGCTAGCAGTAAATATTAGCTACTACACTGGTTAAATTAACTCGAATCAAGACTTAGATCACACATTAGTTGAAAACATCAAAGGTAAGGAGAGCAGAAGCATTAGGGTACCATGCAAGGGTATATCCTACGCTAGATTTCTGATGCTTACCGGAAGACTAACGGACAATATGATTAAATGAAATAATAAAATGCAGTGAGAGAAACATCACCCATAATATAGACCAGGATCTGGTGAAATTGCTTTATTAATTGATGTGCAAACCCAATCATATACATCAAGCTCACTAGCTGATACAATCCAGACTTCCTCCTCCCAGCCTACTATATTACATACTACTCTGCTACTTTCCCCTCACGACTATTCTAACAGTCAAATGAAAACCCTCTAACAGCAACTACAACAACAACAACAACAACCCTTTACAATATGTTTTTCAGGGTTCTTATAGGGAAATGGATAACTGTGGAAGTAGTTGTACATTAAATTGGTCCATTAAGACAAAGTGGAGGCTGAAGATCGAGCCCACTCTATTGAATGGCTCTACAGCACTGTATGTACTCTGTAGTATGGCTAAGAGGCCTTTGTCAGGTTGATATTGGACCTAATATGTTTCTTTGGAGTCCTTTATAGCTGTAAGGCACTCGGTTCTGTCTTCTAAAGCAAGTAAGGTGACTGGAGGGTCTTCAGGGTTTCCATGCTCCATTATTGTTGTCCTGACAGTCTTTGAAAGCTTCTATCAGTGAAATAACTCTTCAGAGATTGAGGAGGCATGGATAACGCTATTGAGAGGCATCCTCTCTAAGAAAATATGTTTTTTCTGACATATTCAAAGATATGGCTTGTTTCATGTGCATTTTGGTCTTTAAACTACGCCTTAATTATTTGAATAAGAATTAAAACATTTAACCTTCAATTACGGACTTTAACACCCTTAATCCCTACTACTGATACACTTCACTGCTACTGTAATGGCATCTCTGTATTTTGAATCACAGTGACTATGATTATGGCCAATGGAGTGAATTAACCACTCTGTGAAAAACCTGCACAATAAAATACACCAATTAAATGATCCAGGGAGTGGCAGAAGATGCTGTGGAGGTCCATGGAAGCAGTGGAAAAAATGGTGGATGCGGTGAAAACTGGAAAAAAACGTTGCAAAATGGTGTAAAGTGTGGCTGATGAAGATCTAGTGGAAAAATGCATGTGGGCTGCTCAAACAGATCAGGAGGCGATGATCGACGGTGGGGGTTAATTAACAGAATGGCTTACGAAATATGGGCGAAATGAAAATTTTAATGTAAAACTTTAAAGTTTTAATGTTAGGCGGAGAAAATGATTTTTTAATGTAAATCATGAGGTTTGGTACTTTTAACTAAATACAAAGGGAATGGGTGAAAATGCAATGAAAATCATATTGAATGAGTGTGAATGGTGGGACTCGGTCATGGGCAAAGGGTGATTTTATAAGGACCGTTAGATCTCATGAGGAGATCGAGGGTTGCGATGATCCGATGAGATGCCATGGTTGTGCGATGAAAAAAATGAAGGGAACACGAGATGAACTGAGAGCTATTGATTTGAACAGATCAATAGTTGGGATCTGTTAATACACTATCGGGCAATAAAGTGGGGAAGTGGTTTTGGAGGCAAAATCATTGTTTTCACACGAAGAAATGGGAGGGTGTTAGGTCCCTATATTACTAGTATAGTCGCTTATTGTTGTTAGTGTAACCCCCTTATTGTTATTATTGTACCGTTGTAACCCCCATTTTGTTATTATTGTGCCCTTAAATTATTATTGTTAGGTCGGATAGGATTACATTATGGCCCATGGACTCCTATATATAGAAAGGAGGTTTTGTAAATTGTATCATCCAAGAACTGTTCATTTATGTAATGTATTGGAGGTTGCCCCCTCGAAGTGGCTTATTTCTAAGGCGTTTATATCTCTTTTCTTCTATTTTTGGAGCTGGTTACACAACATTTGGTATTAGAGCTTGGGATTCTAGGGTTTCGCTACTCCAAACAGGTCATCGTGGAATTTTCACTATAACTTTTTTTCTACGAAGTTTCAGAAGCCAAAATTTTTAAGGTACGAAGCTGAAATCCTGAGGAATATTGTCTAAAAATGTCAGAGCTTGGTTCGCAATATTTTCGGAGATATCATTTGTGGAAGTTAGGTATTTTTTCAAGCTCCTAAACAGGTCATCGTGGCATTTTCGCTATAAATTTTTTTCTACACAGGTTCAAAATATGAAATTTGTATGGTGTGAAGCTGAAATCTTGAGGAAATTCATCAAAACATTTCAGAGCTTCATTCACAATATTTTTGGAGATATTATCTGTGGAAGGTAGTGCTTTTTCAGGCTCCTGAATTTCATCTCAAAGAGGTGATGGTGGGAAAAGTTCAATAACTCTCTCTCTGGAAAGTGGATTTGAGTGTCGTAAAAAGTGATCGCAAGTACACAGACTTTAGTTTCTTTTCTATCAATTTCAGAGACAAAGGACGAAACAGTGACACGTGGCAAGTCCTACAAGTTTTCTCTACTGAACTAGTCCAGAATTAGGTCATTGTGGTAGATTGGACACAACTTTGTCTTGGGGAATCCAAATTAGATCAGACCTGTGGCATTTTAAAGAAGCTTCATAGGGCTACTATAGCGTGGAATTTCAGATATTGAAGATTTTCAATTACAGAGATAATTCAATTTCAATATCGAGCTCCTCAAAGCAAGTAAAAGAATATGTATCAATATTGGATTCTAAAATGGTGCCTAAAAATAATTCAACACCCATTAAGCCTTCAGAAGGCTCTACCATGACTCATGAAGATGAAGAATTGCAACATGATCTATCAAAATTACAAGAGCAAGTGCAACAAATTTCACTCTCGCAAAGAGCAACAAAGAATGAAATGGAATTTTTGAAGAAAGGCGTGGAAGTGAAGATGGACGGTTTGAAGAAAGGCATGGAAGCTAAGATGGATGGCATGGAAGTGAAGATGGAAGGTTTGAAGAAAGGCGTGGAAGCTAAGATGGATGGTGTGCAAGCTAAGATGGATGGCGTGCAAGCTAAGATGGATGGCGTGGAAGCTAAGATGGATGGCATGGAGGCTGGAATGGAATCTAAGATGGATGACATGGAAGCTAAGATCGATGAGAAAATGGAAAACATAAAGAATTTTCTAAAAGAAGACATGGAAGGTTTGACAAAGTTGATACAAGAAAGGTTTCCTAATGGTGAAAAGATAGTAGAAGAACCTCATGATGAGAACAAAATAAATGTTAATTGTGATTTCATAAACTCTAATGTTGGCGGAAAGAACCACCATATTCCAAAGATGGATATGAGGAAGTTTGATGGAAAGGATCCTGTAACATGGATACTACAGATGGAGCAATATTTTGATCTCCATAACGTGCAAAATACACAAAAGGTACGCATTGCAACTTTACATTTAGAACAAAATACATTTGTATGGTATCGATGGCTTTGCTCCCGTAAAAAAATTGTCACTTGGTCAATTTTTACGGAGGACATGATAGCACATTATGAGGATACAAAGAGCAACACCTTCTTTAGCCAATTGATAAATCTCAAACAAAAGGGTTTAATGGGGGAGCACATTGAGGACTTCCAAAAATTGAATATAAGGGTAACTGATATTCCAGAGGAACACAAGATTGATCTCTTCATAGGTACTTTAAAGGATAGCATCCAACATGAAGTTCGCGTTTTGGAACCTGATTCATTGGAGAAGGCATTCAGGTTGGCAAGAAAAATTGAATGTAAAATTATGGCGGCAAGGAAGCCTACCACTCACTTCTATAAAGAGGGAAGTGTTGCTACTCCTAGATTTCCACAACCTACAAGGTTGACACCACAACAATTGGAAGAAAAATAGCAAAAGGGCTTTGCTACAGTTGTGATAGAAAATACACTAAAGGTCATAAGTGTGCTGAGAAGAAATTATTTTACATAGATTGTGAAGAGGAAGAAGAAAATTAACAAGAAGAGGATATACACCAGGAACCAGCCCTAGAAGAGGAAGAAATGAATCTGACCATATCGTGTAATGCACTGGCAGGAATTACCACTCCTCAAACTCTCAAGATAGAAGGAAAAATCAAGAAGAAAAAGGTAATAGTGTTGATTGATTCAGGTAGCACCCATAATTTTATTCATTGTAAGGTAGCCAAGGAATTAAATTGTTTCCTATACCCAGCACCAGAATGTCAAGTGATGGTTGCAAATGGAGGAACTATAAATTGCTCTAGAAAATGTCATAATATCAAGCTAACCATGCGGGAATATGTGTTGACTAGTCCAATTCTTTCCATTCCTATGGGAGGTGTTGATGTTGTACTAGGAGTACAATGGTTACAATCTTTGGGGACGGTAGCTTTTAATTTTCAAGAACTTTTTTGAAATTTTCTTCAGAAGGAAAGGAAGTCGAATTACGGGGTATTGAAGGGAAGCTGGGAAGGATAATAAGCTCTAATGTCATGACAAAGCTTCTAAATAAAGAACAACGAGGCGTAATTGCACAATTATGCTCACTAGACGTTCTGACATCAAAATCATCTATTTCGACAAATCTCCAACAAGTCTTGGACAATCATTCCAAGGTGTTTGAAACTCCCAAAGGACTCCCACCTATTCGTGATCATGATCATGCTATTCATTTGATTCCAGGAAGTGTTCCTCCAAACATCAGGACTTATAGATATCCTTACTTCCAAAAGAGCGAAATTGAACGTATGATTGCAGAAATGTTAGAGGCGGGTATAATTCAACCTAGTCAAAGTTCTTTCTCTACTCCTGTAGTATTGGTACACAAGAAGGATGGATCATGGCGAATGTGTCCGGATTATAGGGAACTCAATAAACTCACCATTAAAGATAAGTTTACCATTCCTGTGATTGATGAATTATTGGATGAATTACATGGAGCAATTTATTTTACCAAGTTGGATCTTCGTTCAGGATATCATCAAATTAGAATGAAGACTGAAGATATTCCAAAAATATCATTTCGAACTCATGAGGGTCATTATGAATTTTTGGACATGCCTTTTGGCCTTACCAATGCACCTTCTACATTTCAAGGGTTGATGAATTCCATTTTCAAACCCTTCCTTAGAAAATTTGTGCTAGTATTTTTTGATGATATACTAATCTACAGCAGGTCTTGGAAGGATCATGTTGAACATGTTGACAGGGTGCTCAAACTATTACAAGAGAAACAATTATATTCAAAAACATCGAAATGTTTCTTTGGAGTACAAGAGGTGGAATATCTGGGTCATATTATATCTCACGAGGGTGTTAAAGTAGACCCTAACAAAATTAAAGCCATTAAGGAATGGAAAGTCCCCAAGACAATAAAGCAGTTGCAAGGATTTCTCGGGTTAACAGGCTATTATCACAAGTTTGTTAAGAATTATGGGAGAATAGCAGCACCTCTAACAACATTATTGAAGAAAGATGCATTTTCATGGATTCTTGAAGCAACTAAGGCCTTTGAACATCTTAAAGAGGCAATGTGCCTAGCACCGGTCTTAGCTACGCCAGACTTCACAAAAACCTTTATTGTGGAATGTGATGCCTCAGGAAATGGAATTGGTGGAGTTTTAATGCAGGAAGGAAGACCCATTGCTTTTGAAAGTCGTCCAATCAAAGGAAAGTATTTACAGAAACCTATTTATGAGAAGGAAATGTTAGCAATATTGCATGCACTAAAGAAATGGAGAACTTACCTAATGGGAAGACACTTCAAGGTAAGAACTGATCATGATAGTCTTAAACACTTTTTGGAACAAAGACTATCTTCAGAAGAGCAGCAAAAATGGGTCACAAAGATGTTGGGTTATGACTTTGAAATAATCTACAAAAAAGGAAAGCTTAATGTTGTTGTAGATGCACTCTCAAGAAAGAATGAAGAGGTGGAAGCATTGCTTTGTACCATTTCTATTATCCAACTAGATTGGATAACCGAAGCAAGAGATGAATGGAAGAAGGACAAGATGTATGGACACTCATTCAAAAGTTGCAGCAAGATCCTAGTACATCTGATACATTTAGTTGGAAAAATGATTCCTTATGGTACAAAGATCGCTTATATCTTTGTAAGAATTCCCAACTGAAACAAAAGATTCTTCTGGAATTGCACACTTCTCCTTTAGGAGGACACTCAGGGTTTTTAAAAACTTACCACAGGGTGAAGAAAGAATTTTTTTGGGATGGCCTTAAATCTGATATTCAAAATTTTGTGGCGGAATGTTTGGTTTGCCAGCAGAATAAAGTGGAGACAATTAAGACCCCGGGACTTCTACAACCTTTATCCATTCCAAGTCAACGTTGGGATGAGATTTAAATGGATTTTATCACAGGTTTACCGAAGTCCAAAGGCAAGAATTTCATCATGGTGGTAGTTGATACACTTACCAAGTATGCACACTTTTGTGCATTATCTCATCCATTTAAAGCAAGTACAGTTGCTACTACATTTGTGGACAGAATTCAAAAGCTACATGGAAGCCCAAGGGTTATTGTGAGCGACCGAGATCCCATTTTTACGGGAAATTTTTGGACGGAGTTATTTTCTTGTTTGGGTACTCAATTAGCTCATAGCTCATCTTATCATCCTCAATCTGATGGTCAAATAGAGATATTAAATAAATGTTTGGAAGGATATCTTCGTTGTTTTGTATCTGATAAACAAAGACAATGGGTCAAGTGGTTACCTCTCGCTGAATGGTGGTATAACACTTCCTTCCATACTGCAGCAAAAATGACCCCATTTATGGCACTTTATGGATATCATCCACCATCCATCACATCATCTTTAAAGGAAAATTCGAAGGTTCAAGCAGTGGAAGATCACATCGAGCATCAGCAAGAAGTTCTCCAACTCTTAAAGGATAACCTGAATTTGGCACAAAATCGAATGAAACAACAGGCAGATCAACATCGCAGCGAGAGAAGTTTTGATGTAGGAGATTGGGTATTTTTACGGCTACAACCATATAAACAAATGTCCCTCAAGCAAGCTATGAAGGATAATAAATTATCGCCAAAGTACTATGGTCCTTACAAGGTGTTGCAAAAGATTGGTACTATGGCATACAAATTGGAGCTTCCTGCTTCTTCGCGAGTACATCCAGTTTTCCATGTTTCATGCTTAAAGAAGGTTATAGGTGAAAATATTCAGTTCAAACAATATTTCCAGAACTTGATGAGGAAGGAAAAATCATATTGGAACCGGAAGCGGTCACGGAAACAAGAACTCGACAACTACGGAATCGATCAATTTCAGAGTATCTCATCAAGTGGAAGAACTTACCCACTGAAGATTCTACATGGGAGGATGAAAATTTTATACAAAAGCACCCAGAGCTACTCAAGTGTTGAGGACAACACTTTTTTGAAGGAGAGGGGCATGTTAGGTCCCTATATTACTAGTATAGTCCCTTATTGTTGTTAGTGTAACCCCCTTATTGTTATTATTGTACCCTTGTAACCCCCATTTTGTTATTATTGTGCCCTTAAATTATTATTGATAGGTCAGCTAGGATTACATTGTGGCCCACTAGGATTACATTATGGCCCCATGGACTCCTATATATAGAAAGGAGGTTTTGTAAATTGTATCATCCAAAAATTTTTCATTTATGTAATGTATTGGAGGTTTCCCCCTCGAAGTGGCTCATTTATAAGGCATTGATATCTCTTTTCTTCTATTTTTGGAGCTGGTTACTGACTACTACAGGAGGTAGTTTAACTTTTGAATGTGATATGGGTCTCTGGGCGACACATGGCTGGAAAAGCCCTTACATATCCATGTAAATTTAAGCCCATTGCATGAGAACAAAACCTACATGATATTGCTATGGACCATGGGATCTGGGCCCGTGAGATCTTACGATGAGGGAGGAGCGCAATACGAAGAATGTGCGCGGACAGTACAGTGGGGGCCAAAGGACGGCGGTTTAGCTGTGGACCATCCAATCCATGAGATAGACATCTAAGATCTAGAGAGAGAAACACAGGCGGAGGATATGGTTAGTGGGTGTGAGAGATATGAGTCATCAGATCAGACAGGGTGGACGGTCAAGATCTGATCGATGGTGGAGGAGGCAGGGGCCATAAGCAGAGAATTATGTAATCTGGACTGTTGGATCCCAAGAGATCAATGATTAGGACTCCATCGGGGCTTTGCGATTCGGGAGGAGTCAAATGCAATGTGATCAATGTGATTAAGCATCCGCCATTCGATATGGGGGCAAATCCATGGCTCACATGTAATTGGAGGGTGTTAGGAGAGAGGCGACAGGTGTGTCATGGGATAAGCACTGATCGTCGGATCTTTTAAAGATCAACGGTTGAGATTTCGCTCGTAGTCTGATAGAACCATATATCAATTGCATCGGGGAGTAACAAAACAGAGGGAATGCATGTATTGAAAGTCCCAATTGTGATAAGTGCCCGGGGCTTAAATGCTCAGTCCTGGGCGTGGGCACATGAGGGGAAGTGGTTAAGGGCTGGCCAAAGGGGCTAAGCCTGTTGTATGTAAAATGGGTTATTTTGGCCCAATTTTAATGCTTTTTAAAGGCCAAGAAGGGGTAACGGTAGAGAGGAAAAGGGCTATTAACCCAAAAAAAGGGTATTTTCAAGGTTTAAACAGGGTATTGGGAGATTTAGAGGGTTAATGAGGGAAATAGAGAGGGAAAAAGGGGCTAAAAATAGAGGCTTGATGGGAATGGAATAGGGGTAAATGGAGGCCTTTGAGCAAAATTCATTCTCGGACAGAGAGGATTTTAAGCTGGATACAACAGTGAGGATTTATCAAAGGACAAAAGGCACAAGGAGACTTCAAAGATGATGTGTTTTCAGAGGGAATGCATTCCTTGAAGGCTCACAAAACATTTTAGACACCTGTTTGCTTGTCCAAAAATTCACAAGGGGCTAATAGTGGCTCCACATGGGGATGGCATCTTCTTGAAGGTGTCAAGAATTCAGAAAATGGTCTTTGGTGTAGGCCAGATGCCTGGTACTTGACACATTCTATTTCTTTCTTGGTTCAACTACCACAAATTACGAAGACATCTTATCAACAGTAAACCTTTCTCCAAAACAACTACCTACCCACACTATGTTCTAACATTTTTCTTCTAGGTGCATTTGGACTTGCAGACCCTTTACATCATCAATTTTTACAAAAAGGAAAATAAACCTATTCTATTTCTACCCTTATTTCTCCATGAGATCAGATTAGACTATTGGTCTCATACTTTCCCTACCTAAACTACTGTCTGCTAGGATTAAATTGTCTAGCAGACCTTCTTCTCTTTATTCTACAACATAAATTGAAAAATAGTCAAGCCGGGATTAGACTATCTGGCTTGTTGTGGACCATAGCATACAAAAAAAACTGCTCATGGACTGAAACTTTTGTAGAAATTAAAAACAACCGAATATATTCTCATAGGCTGAGCTTATTGAGACTTCCTACCTACCCTACTCTACTCGAAATATTTACAAGTCTAGCTTATAAACATTGTCTTCCAATGCAACGAGTCCATCAAGTGATCCCATGACTGGTCTATTCTGCTCACTTCTTTGAGAATTCTGGATAGGCAGGGCCACTCCCATTCTCTTTGTATCTCAACAACAGCTTTAGAAATTTTTCTTGCTATTTGCAACATGTTTCTCAACAGGACCTTCGATCCTTCTTCAAATGTTTGCAGGAAATGAACATAATAATCATGAAATGATACCTGGTTATGAATAATTGGCAGGCATTTTTCAACTAGGATCTCTTCTTCTTCCACTGGATCAAGAATAAGACTCTCCTGATGCAGAGAATCTCCTTCATCTTCTTCATCATCTGAACTGGAGGACTCATCATATATTGTAGGGCTATCCTCTTGTAGCTCAAAGATATTCTAACCTGGTGGGTTGAGCTTTGTGAATAGATCCATGTATTTTTGAGCAAGGGTTTGTTCCATTGCTTCCTCTTTTTCAAGAGAAGGCTCCTTGTTTTCATCATGCTCAAAGATCTCTTGCTTGTTTTCCTCTTCATCCTCTGAGACGAAAGGCTGCTGACTTCCAATCGCATGGAAACTATTAATGCTGATCTGAGATAAAGCAGAGTGAAGATTCAAATAATCTTGACCTGCATCTATACTTTCATAGCTTTCCTCATCAGTATCGTAAATAGCCTTCATAGGCTCATTACTCTTAGAAATTTGATGGAACTGATTTTCCTCCCACAAATCCATTGTTGATGGTCTGGCATGATCAGCTTCTGTTTGTGGAACATCATCATCAGATGAATCAAAATTAGGAAAATCATCAAAGCAAGTAATGCTACCAATCAGGCATACTAGATTATCAGCAAATCTTTCTTCATTCTGATTTATAGGGGGGCTTTCTAAATTTGTACAACACAACTCAGTAGATGAATGGGTAGGAGTGTTTGTTCTGCAAAAAAATTTCATAGGATAGCTGCCTATTGATGATCTGATATATTTCTTCTTCTATCAAAGGGGAAGATGTTATTGTGTTTCTTTGAGAAGAAGTGCAACAACTCTCTGTTTCCTGCAAAGACTAAATTTGAGGCTGTATGTCTTCTCGGCCCTCAGCTACAAGGGATGATGAATCAGTGTTTGAGTTTTCAGGAATCTCATGAGGAATGTCTTTGATTTCTTGATTGTTTTCTTCCTCAACTAACTCATCTAGGTACTTGTGATAGCTAGGATGAAAGTGAAATTCTCGAATGGTTGTTAACAGATCTTCAGGATGCATATTAACCAAATCCTTGTCAATATCTAACAGGTACTGTATGATATTCTGAAATTGATCACAACAATCCCATGATAAGGATGGAGAGCTTCCTTTATAATTCTTGTAAAATACTTGGTGCATGTCCTTTAAAGAAAACAAACTTTTGGGTTCTAATCATTCATACCAATTCCTAGCTTTTCCTTCTAATGTTGCCATGAACATTTTCATTAGGAAATATTCATGCCATTCAACTTTAAACCTCCACACATGTATATGAAAATTGATGAGATGTAGCAAGGGGTCATCAACCTTTTCACCCTAAAAGGTAGGTAGGTCTTTCAACCAATTTACTTCAGACATTTTGTGTGGGAATCCAGGGATATGATCCCTATTCATTAGGGCATATCTTCGTTGTATATGTAGAAGCATGTTTGTAAATAAGAAAAGAGGTCACTGTATCTTCTCAACCAGTTCAGAGTCTTATGCCAGTGGAGTCATTTTGTCTTTTGGGAGTTATGGAGTGGATGAATTTGAATGCTTGAAGCAAGCTGTTGTCCACCATCAACAATTGAATACCAATCTAAAGGCATTAGTCTGATTTGTCCGCAGTAGAGTCGCCATTATGTTGGAGTTCCAGTGTTTTGGCCAGATTGGCAAGACCAAAAGACCGGACAACATCAAAACCACTTTGGGGCCCTAGGATCTAGCCCTCCTAGACTCGGAGAGGGATCTCTCCAATAGAGCAAAGGATGATATGTCTTTAAAGCTCGAAATGAGGTATTAGGTTAGGCGTGAAGCGCAAAAGGGGGTTTTAAATGATTTGGTTGTTTGTTGGGTTGGTCAGGGATCATTAACTGAGAGGGTTGTGGGATGAAAGGAACAAAACAGCAGGATGTTTCGGCATAAGAGGATATGTTAAGAAAGTGCCATCCATTGGGATATGGAGTCATGAAAGGGAATTACTTGCAAAATAACTAGCGAAAGATTTCATAGGGAAAGTCATCTATACTAAAGGATATTTTAGGTAGATGGTGGAGTGGAACAATAACGAAGGAAGGTGAAAGAAGGAGAGAAAATCTAATTTCTATCTAGATATCAAATCAAATGTCATTTAAATCTAGATCTGCTTTGACATACTCGAGCGCACTCTCAATGAAGGTTCAAAGGGCAACATTGAGATTAGGTCAGAGGTCATTTAACTCTAGGCCTGATTCAGCATATTCCAAGAGAAAAATAGAGGTAAGGTTTGACACAGAACTAGGCCTAAGGTCAAAGAAGGAATTTAAACCTTCAATGCTTTGACACCCGCTCAAGGGATCTTGAAAGGCCAATCTGTTGGAAAAGGATCCTCGGTGGAAAGGGCTCACACTAAATCACTGGTATCCCAATTTTTCCAACTTAACCCCAACAAGAACAACTAATTCCATATTCGTTAATTCCAACATTAGATAGCAGTAAATATTAGCTACTACACTGGTTAAATTAACTCGAATCAAGACTTAGATCACACATTAGTTGAAAACATAATAGGTAAGGAGAGCAGAAGAATTAGTTTACCATGCAAGGGTATATCCTAAGCTAGATTTATGATGCTTACCGAAAGACTAATGGACAGTATGATTATATGAAATAAGACAATGCAGTGAAAGAAACATCACCCGTAATATAGACAATGATCCGGTGAAATAGCTTGATTAATTGATGTGCAAAACCAGTCATATACATCAAGTTCACTAGGTTATACAATCTAGACTTCCTCCTCCCAGCCTACTATATTACATACTACTCTTCTACTTTCCCCTCACGACTGTTCTAATAGTCAAATGGAAACCCTTTAACAGCAACTACAGCAACAACCCTTTACAATATGTTCTTCGGGGTTCTTATAGGAAAATGGATAACTGTGGAAGTAGCTGTACATTAAATTGGTCCATTAAGACAGAGTGGAGGGAGAAGATCAAGCCCATTCTTCTTAATGGATCTGCAGTGTTGTATGTACTCTGTAGTATGGCTTAGAGGTCTTTGTCAGGTTGATATTGGACCTAAGATATTTCTTTGGAGTCCTTTCTGGTTGTAAGGCACTCTGTTCTGTCTTCTGAAGCAAGTAAGGTGACTAGAGGGTCTTCTAGGTTTCCATGCTCCATTATTGTTGTCCTAACAGTATTTGAAAGATTTTTGTCAATGAAATAACTCTTCAGAGATCGAGGAGGCATGGAGAATGCTGTCGGGAGGTATCCTCTCTGAGAAAATACGTTCCGCTGACATATTCACAGATATGGCTTTTTTCATGTGCATTTTGTTCTTAAAACTACGCCTTAATTCTTTGAATAAGAATTACAACATTTAACCTTCAATTACAGGCTTTAACACCCTTAATCCCTGCTGCTGATACACTCCACTACTACTGTAATGGCATCTCTATATTTTGAATCACAGTGACTGTGATTATTGCCAATGGAGTGAATTAACCACTCTGTGAAAACCCTGCACAATAAAATACACCAATTAAATGATCCAAGGAGTGGCAAAAGATGTTGTGGAGGTTCGTGGAAGCAGTGGCGGAAATGGTGGATGTGGTGAAAATGGGAAAAAAACACTGCAAAATGGTGTAAAGGGTGGCTGATGAAGATCTGGTTGAAAAATGCGTGTGGGCTGCTCGATCAGATTAGGAGGCGATGATCAATGGTGGGGGTTAATTAACATAATGGATTACGAAATATGGGCGAAATAAAAACTTTAATATGAAAATTTAAAGTTTTAATGTTAGGTGGATAAAATGGTTTTTCAATGTAAATCGTTAGGTTTGGCACTTTGAACGAAATATGAGGGGAATGCACGAAAATGCAATGAAAAAAATATTGAATGAGTGTGAATGGTGGGACCAGGTCATGGGCAGAGGGTGATTTGATAAGGACCATCAGATCTTAGGAGGAGATTGATGGTTATAATGATCCGATGAGATGTCATGGTCGCGCGATGAAAAACATGAAGGGAACGCGAGATGAACTAAGAGTCGTTGATTTGAACAGATAAACGGTCGAGATCTGTTAATAGACTATCAGGCAATAAAGTGGGGAAGTGGTTTTGGAGGAAAAACCACTGTTTTCAAACAGAGAAATGGGAGGGAGGTGGTTTTAAATTTTTGAACGCGATATGGGTCTCCAGCGGACATGTGGCTCTGGAAAACTACCCGTATCTTGTAAATTTTAACTGTTAAAGATCAGGGGCAAAACCTGTGTGATATTGTTGTGGGCCGTGGGATCTAGGCAAGCAAGATCCAATGGTCAGGGAGGAGTACGATATGAGGAACGTGCACGGATAGTACAGTGGGGGCCAAAGGACGGCGGTTTAGCTGTGAACCATCCAATCCATGTGATAGACGGCTAAGATCTGGAGAGAGAAACATAGGCGGAGGATATGGTTAGTGGGCGGGAGTGATATGAGCTGTCAGATCAGATAGGGTGGACGGTCAGGATCTGATTGGGGGTGGAGGAGGCAGGGGCCATAAGTGGAGAATGATGAAATCTGGACCGTAGGATCCCGATAGATCAACGGTTAGGACTCCATTGGGGTTTTGTGATTTAGGAGGAGTCAAATGTGATGTGATTGATGCGACTAAGCGTCCGCCGTCCGATTTGGGGGTAGATTGATGGCTCACATGTAATCATATGGTGATAGGAGAGAGGAGACAGGCGTGCCGTGGGATAAGCACTGACCGTTAGATATTTTAAAGATCGACGGTCGAGATTTTTCACGCGGTCTGATAGAACCATATATCAATCGCATCATGGAATAACAAAATAGAGGGAATGCATGTATTGAAATTCCCAATTGCGGTAAGCGCCCGGGGCTTAAACGCTCGGTCCTGGGTGTAGGCACATGAGAGGAAGTGGTTAAGGACTAGCCGAAGGGGCTAGGCTTGTTATATATAAAATGGGTGATTTTGGCCCAATCTTAATGCTTTTTAAAGGCCAAGAAGGGATAACAGTAGAGAGGAAAAGGGTTATTAAAAAAAAAAAGGGTATTTGCAAGGTTTAAACAGGGTTTTGGGAGATTTAGAGGGTTAATGAGGGAAATAGAGAGGGAAAAAGGGGCTAAAAATAGAGGCTTAATGGGAATGGAATAGGGGTAAATGGAGGCCTTTGAGAAAAATTCCTTCACGGATAGAGAGGCTTTTAAACTGGATACAGCAGTGAGGATTTATCAAAGGAAAAAAGGCACAAGGAGACTTCAGCGATGATGTGTTTTCAGAGGGAATTCATTCCTTGAAGGCTCACAAAACGTTTTAGCCCCCTGTTTGCTTGTCAAAAAATTCACAGGGGGCTAACAAGCGGATGTATTGAATGTGCTTGATGAAGTTGTTTTCTTTTTCAGCTTCAGACTAGACATGAGACGAATCACTCTGAGTAGCTGCAAATGGAAAGGCTACGTCAATGGGACATAGTGGCTGGAATCCCAAGCCCACCTGAAAGGGGTTGTGGCCGGTTGAGCTGTGGAGAGCCCGGTTATAACTTTGTTGTACATAGGGAAGGCTCTCATCCAATGTGTGTGGATTCTTTGAATTTTACATGTGTATAATGTGTACAATCATCCTTTTGATGACCTCTGTCTAGCCATCAGTTTGGGGATGGAAAGCTGTGGACTTGGTGAGCTTGGTGTCCAACATTGACCAGAGGCTGGACCAAAATGTGCTGAGGAACCTACTGTCGTGATCTGATATGATGGACTATGGGATCCCAAAGTGCACCCACACTCATTCAAAGAAGATTTTAGCACTGGCTTCTGCTGTGATATTCTTCTTGAAGGCTGCCATAATGGCCAACTTTGAGAATCCGTTGATGACAATGAAAACACAATTGTTTCCATGCTTAGTAGAAGGAAGGCCTGACATGTAATCCATGGAGATGGATTCCCAAGGTCGAATAGGGGTAGGTAGCGGAGTATAGAGCCCTTGCTTCTTGATGGTTGGTTTGGCAATGGCGTAAGCAGTGCAGAATCTGATGTACTTCCTGACATCCTGTCAAAGATTCGGCCAATGGAAATACTTTTGCAGTATTGCCACTATTTTCTTGACCAAAAAATGCCCAGCGACTCGACTGTAGTTTGCTTCCCATATCATCTTGGCATGCTCGCTTGAAAGAACAAAAATGTGTCCCAGGTGACATAATAGTGCATCTTAGAGGTGAAAATTTGGAACTTGCATACTCCCCAAGAGTTCCTTGTATGTGTAGCTGAATTCTGGATCGCTCTTGTAGAGAAGCAGCCAATCAGAAGTCTCATGCACAAAAGAGTTGAGAACAGTGGTTATGGCCACGATCGGTGGTCGGCAGAGGTAGTCTGCAACATTATTAGTGCTACCCTTCTTGTACTTGATGTTCAAATGAAATTGTTGCAGATATGTGGACCACTTCTGATGGTGATCGTTTTGCAACTTCCCTTGTGTCTGTATGAACTACAGGGATCAGTGGTCTGTGTGGATGATTTTCTCCTTCCCCAAAATTTAATGCTTCCATTTTCAAGAAGCCTACACAATGTAATACGTTTCTTTGTCATAAGTGGGATACTTTAGAAATGTGTTGGATAATGTCTCACTATGATATGCCACTGGATTTCCCTGTTGAGTAAGAACTACTCTAATAACATAGTTAGAGGCATCTGTCTTGACCTCAAATGGTTGTTGCAAGTCTAGTAATGTGAGCACTGGGGAAGAAAAGAGTCGATGTTTCAATTCTATGAATGCCTTCTGTTGAGATTCCGACGAACAGAAATTTTCTTTCGTTCCTCCCTTGGTGACTTGACTCAAGGGCTAAGTGATATGAGAGAATCCCAATGCGAACCTACGGTAGAAAATAGAAAAACCTAGAAAGCATCGAAGCTCTGTTAGGGTGGTTGGGGATGGCCAATCCCAAATGACTTAGATCTTGGCTAGATCCACATGCACCCCCCTTTCATCAATAATGTATCCTAGATTTTGAACCTGGGTCATGCAGAAAAGTGCACTTCTCCAAATTGGCACACAACTTGTGTTGCCACAGTTTTTGGAGGACTTCTTGGATGTAGTGGAGGTGCTCTTCCCAAGTCTGGCTAAAGATCAGAATGTCATCCAAGTATACCACTAAAAATGACTTGGTGAATTCATGTAAGATGTCATCCGTCAACCTCACGAAGGTTGCAGGAGCATTTGTCAATCCGAAAGGCATGACGAGCCATTTGAAAAGGCCCTCCTTGGATTTGAAGGTAGTCTTCCACACATCAGAGGGTTTGATTGGTACCTGGCGATACCCAAAATTCAGGTTGATCTTGCTGAAATATTTTTCCCCTTTATGTTGGTCCAGAAGGTCATCAATCCATGGGATCGGGTACCTATTTCAGACAGTGATCTTGTTTAGCGTCTGATAATCAATACAGAGTCTCCAAGTGCCATCCTTATTCTGTACCAACATGATCGGGCTCCCCCAGGGTGATGAACTTAGCCGAATGTGACATTTCTGCAGCAACTCCTAAATCTACCTTTTCATTTCATCATTCTCTAGAATAAAGCACCTATATATTGGTCCATTGGGTAGCGACACAGTTGGGGTCAGGTCAATGGGGTGCTTGACCTGACAGTGTAGAGGCACCCCTCTGGGTGAGGTGAAGATGTCCCCGTACTCTTCCACAACCTTTTCCATTTATTGTTGTCATGCAGAGGAGCCATGTCTGGAGGTCATGGCCACAGTCTTCTTCTTGCCCTGGGGCAGATCATCAGGAAAAAAAAATTTCTGGTTTGGGAAATGAGCTTACTGCATTTTTTTGCAGTAACCAAAGAGACAATAGGAGGCGGTGGTACCTCTGGTATCATATAAAATTTATTTCTCAAAGTAATAATAACAGCGCGAGGCCGGGACTCATACACAGCATGTCGCTTCCACAAGTATGGTTGGCCTAATAATACATCAGAAGCATCAATAGGAGCAATTTCACACAATACCTCATCCGTGAAGGGCTTAATGCTATAGGGAAGGTGACACTGTTGGCTGACGTGGAGATCCCGTCCTTAGTGAAACCACCCAATGGTGTATGGTTGTGGGTGTGTTGTGGTCGGCAAGCCAAACTACTTCACAACATCTACTGAAATGAGGTTATTTTGTCTCCCATTGTCGACAATGAACTATATCGGGGAATCCTTTACCCACATCTGGGAGTTGAAGAGACACTCTGCCTCCTCTGGATCTTCTAGTTCCTCCTTCTGGATCTTTGTAGTGGCAATAGTGTCATTGGGCTCCGCATCAATAATCTGCTTCCCTTTGTCATTCACCTTGTCAGGTTCTGATTCAGATTCAGAGCATGCATCTGAATCAGAAGCCCTCATCTCGGCCACTAGCGACTGCTTGGCCTGACACTCAATTGTGTTGTGAGTAGAGCTCTTATGGAACTCACACCATTTTCCCGTGTCCTTATTTGGTTTCACGGTGTTGTTTTATGCTTGTGTCTTTGGAAGGTTGTCTTGGGCCACCATGCCTTGGCTTTGTCCTTTGCTCTGCGGTTTGGTGATGTAGGGGCATCTAAGCCAATTTGAATTCAAATTCAAATCTGAAGCTGAAGAGATGGGATGCGAACAGTCACACAAAATTGGGGAACAATTTGTTAAAACCGATATTGAATTTTTGTAACTGATGATCTACCAGGTGTGCACAATAGAAGATTAAGGGTTTATTTGAGAAAGCTCAGGAGAGAAGTGTGCATCTCAACCGATTCATGATCTTTTGTAATTTCTATATAATGACGAGTTTGTAATGTGTGAGGGGGAGGAGCGACCACAATGTAACAGCATGAGGATTTGTACTAAGGTTGAAATGCCTTAGAGTATCTGAAATGTTTGTATATAATAAAATTATTGGCTATTTGGAATTTCTACATCTAATTATGGTTTATTATTGATTTAGATTCACGGTTTTAATTTTGTGCTAAGACTCCATGATCGACCATCGATCCCTGCAAGGATCGATGGCAATCTAATGCAACACTTTCAAAACGTGATAATGGTTTTAGACTTGGTAGATTATATGTCTTTAAGCCATTGTGTAACTCAGAATATGAATTGAATAAATTCTGTTCCCTTTGAGCTAAGACAGAATGGTTATTAATCATGTTTAATTTGTATCGAATTCCATTTATTTGAATCGATACCAGTTGAGGTCGATCCATAGTATTAAGCAGAATTGTGAGTTAAGTATACAGAGATGTGCTTGGAAATAAGGCAAAATCCAAGTACATGAAAGTTGTGATAGCATTGCAGTGAAAATTCCATGTTGAATGCACTCAAAATTCCATTTGAGGTTGAATGGTTTTACAGAGTTTCAATGAGCGGTTTTGAAAGGTGAGACAACTGGTATCACTTGACACTTAGATCGAGGGTGGTTTATTCATTTTATAGCACGATAAAATAAAAAATTTCCACGTCACCAGTGAAATACCACCCATGTCACGTAATGTTTAGATGTTAAAAGATAGGTTGCGATGTAACGCGACCATCGTTCGATTTGGTTGCTGGTTGATCCAACAGTGATCGCCTGGAAAAGCTGCATGGAAGATAACGGTGGAGCCCCAGCGTTTATTCTGCATGACATTGGGTAAATTGTGTAGAGAAATACCGCTTGATCTATGATCAACGGTTCTCGAGAACGCAAGATGCTCAATTTTTAACCCTTTTAAATGAAACCAATGTATTATCACTGTGGTGGAATAAAGTTTGAGTTTCGGCTCTAAGTTGTAGGTGGGGCCAACATATGTCAGGCTTATGAAATTTTGTTAATTTTCTTCTGATGGGTTATTAAGGTGAAAATAGGAGACCTAGGGTTCAAATATTAAACCTTAAAAAGGGCCACATATATTGATCCAGGACTATGAGATCAGGGGTTCTGTTTAATTTGCTTCTCATACATGTATTTTCATGTTAAGACATTGAAGTGGCATAGCGGAAGCATAATGGGCCTATAACCCATAGGTCCCAAGATCGAAGTATCAAGTTTATGAATCTACAGTTGGTATAGTTTGAGTTTGCAGGTTCAATTTGTAAAATGAAAGGTGAACCTACTTATAGTGGGTTTCGTGTTTCATCAAGTGGTATTAGAGCGGGAAAATGATTTCCTATGGAGAAGGAGTTTGCGTATAGAGGAAGAAGAGGTACACTTTTGTGAATTTTTTTTTAGCTTGTGATTTTTATGTTTTGTGAAGGTAGCAGCAGAGGAAGGTGAGAAGATTACAACAACCTAGAGAAGGAGTGCTCAATGGTTCCACAAGAGCGAACCAAAGAGATGCCAAAAGACTGAGCTCAGGAGAGAAGCTTGGTGAGGTATCTGGTAGCAAGGAGGACTTGCTATTACAGAGGTTTTGTTGCAACTCACAAAGGACAATTCCACAGAGGATGTGGGTAGAATTGTTCAAGCATGTTGTTACACGAAGATCACATGGAGCAGTTCAACAGATGACGTGGGTAGAATTGCTAACAGTTAGAGAAGACATATGACCAGGAGGTCATAAATTTTTGTGCCTCGGGAGTCTGATGCAGGGGCATATGAGCCGATTTGAATTCAAATTCGAATCTGAAGCTAAAGAGATGGGTATGCGAATGGTCACACAAAATTGGGACAAAATTTATTAAAACCAATACTGAATTTTTGTAACTGATGATCTGCCAGGTGTGTGCAATAGAAGATTAAGGGTTCATTTGAGAAATCTCGAGAGAGAAGTGTGCATCTCAATCGATTCATGATCTTTTGTAATTTCTATATAACGACGAGTTTGTAATGTGTGAGGGGGAGGAGCAAACACAATGTAACAGCATGAGGATTTGTATTGAGTCTAAAATGCCTTAGAGTATCTAAATTTTTTTCATATAATAAAATTGCTGGTTATTTGGATTTTCTGCGTCTAAATATGGTTTATTATTGGTTTAGATTCCCGGTTTTAATTTTGTGCTAAGACTACATGATCGACCATCGATCCCTGCAAGTATTGTTGGCACTCTAATGCAACACTTTCAAAACATGATAATGGTTATAGACTCGACGGATTATATGTCTTTAAGCCACTCTGTAACTCAGAATAAGAATTGAATAAATTTTGTTTCCTTTGAGCTGAGATGGAATGGCTATTAAGCATGTTTAATTTGTATCGAATTCCGTTTATTTGAATCAATGCCAGTTGAGGTCGATCCATAGTATTAAGCGGAATTGTGAGTTAAGTATGTAGAGATGTGCTTGGAAATAAGGCAAAATCCAAGTACGTGAAAGTTGTGACAACATTGCAGTGAAAATTCCATGTTGAATGCACTCAAAATTCCATTTGAGGTTGAATGGTTTTACAGAGTTTCAGTGAGCGGTTTTGAAAGGTGAGACCACCGGTATCGCTTGCCACTTAGACCGAGGGTGCTTTATTAATTTTAGAGCACGATCAAATAAAAATTTTCCATGTCACTAGTGAAATACCACCCATGTCGCGTAATTTTTAGATGTTAAAAGACAAGGTGTGATGTAACGCGACCATCGTTCGATTTGGTTGCTGGTTGATCCAACAGTGATCGCCTTGACAAGCTGCATGGAAGATAATGGTGGAGCCCCGGCGTTTATTCTACATGACGTTGGGTAAGTTGTGTATAGCAATACTGCTTGATCTATGATCAACAGTTCTCCAGAATGTGAAATGCTCAGTTTTTAACCCTTTTAAATGGAACCAATGTATTATGACTGTGGTGGAATAAATTTTGAGTTTCGGTTCTAAGTTGCAGGTGGCGCCAATGTATGTCGGGCTTACAAAATTTTGTTAATTTGCTTCCGATGGGTTATTAAGGTGAAAATATGATACCTGGGGTTCGGATATTAAAACTTAAAAAAGGCCACATATATTGAACCAAGACTATGAGATCAGGGGTTCTATTTAATTTTCTTCCCATACATGTATTTGCATGTTAAGATATTGAAGTGGTGCAGCGGAAGTGTTACAACATTTTTTGGTCATCTAACCTATTATCATTAGATGGACCCAAGTACACCATGTAAGACCAATTTTACCCTAAGTAAAATTTTTTTCACTATGTAAAATAACTTAATAAACCACATTTATTAGGTTGTTTATGGTCTAAATAGGAAACCCCAAAAGGAAATATTAAACAAAACTATATTTGTTTGATTTTCCTCATGGAATAATTAATTAAACAATAATTTAATTATTATTCATCATCATGTTTAACCCAAAACAAAGAAATTAATTAGATAAATCTCTTTTTATCTTATTATTTTCTAGGAATAATTATTTAAATCTTATTTAAATAATATTCCTTGTTAAATATGACTAAATCACCCACAAATAATTAAATAAATCATTCTTTATTTGATTATCATTCAACCACTTCCTTAAAATGATAAATAAATCATTTATTTATTTATTATTTACAAATAAAGGGATTTGACCCAAGTCAAATACTTTTTCCCTTCAACAAATATAATAAAATATTCCATAAAAGGTGGATCTAGATTTGGTTAACATTATTTTAATCATGCACCAAGATCTAGAATGACCCAATATTTTGTTATAAATAGGAGGGTTTTTCCTACCATTCTTCACCTTTTGTTGCCTATTAGATCACTGCGGATCTATACACTTGGTCACATTTTTCTACATTATTTTGCTGTGTGAGCTCCCTTTGAGTTCTATCTTTGTCTGGGTTTTCTACACCAACAAGAGAGAGAGAGATTCTAGATCTGAAGTGCTGAGGACTTCCAAGAACCCATCCCATTGAGGAGAATTGGATATGCCTTCTTGTTTTCCTCCCAGGTGCCCTTAATACAAAAATTATTTCAAAAATTGTTCTTGTCTTGTCTATTGGATATATGGAGCAAACCCTTCTTTTTACTGCTTAATGTCTTTCTATGCATAGATCTGGTTTTTTGCAGCTCTTGTCTTGATCAACTAACTACAGATCTAAAGATATTGGCAGCCACTTTTAATGTTAGGGCTATTAGTTATGTGTAGATAAAGTCTTCTTTTTTCGTACACATCGACAAAGGATTCATACTAACAATTGGCGACTCCACACGGGTTTTCAATTACGACTGCTGTTGTTTTTCATATTCCTGCATATCCAGCTACTTCAAACCCTAGGGTTTCTCTTCAGCTTTTTATTTTTCCAATTTTTATCGTGCCTTTCACCTTTAAAACTCTCTAAAACTCTCAAAACATTAAAATTTTTAACTTCCCTTTGTTTCTGGCCCTATTGCGCAGGTGACAAACATTAGCCACAACTAAGACGGAAATTTTTTCGGAAATCTGCCGCTGAGACACCCGGAGCTTTAGGTCGTACTTTTCAGCCCAGAAACTACGACCTAGACTCCAGGTCACACTTTTTAGCGCATTAACTGCGACCTGGGAAGCGGAAAACAGCCCAAAAACTGCTACCTAAGCGAAAAACAGGTCAAAAACTGCGACCTGGACTTTTTTCTGGAATTTTTCTGAAATTTTTCTGGGTTTTGTCTAAACCTCTGTCAAGGTTTTCGAACCTCCATCTCCACCCGTTTAGACCTATTCTTGCTCTGTTTTACTCAACTAAGTGGGAATCTAGCCCCCTAGGGCCTCAGTACCCTCCACTTTTTGTGGAAGAGTTTTAGCTGCTGTAAGTGTCCAAATTTTTAGAGTTTTCAGCCATCCCTTTTTCAGATCGGATACCTCCTTTTCCGATCCATTTTTATCAGCTCTTCTCCCTGTCAAATCACCTCCTAAAGATTTGTTTGGATCTACCTTTAGGGCCTCCTCCTTTCTCCTTCTTCTTTTTGCTAATTTCCTCCTTTTTTCCAGCCACCTTGCCTCTACCTCTTGGCTATGATCTGAACCTCTTTTTAGCAGATTTCTCCCTTAGATCCCTGTCCCTTTCAACCCTAGATCTATTGGCCTCTTTTTAGTGTGTTTTGACTAGATTTTTTCCTTCTTTTAGATTAGTTTTGAGAGACTCGCCTTCTTGGGCTGGATCGATGCACTAGTAGCTGTTAATGTTCTGTTATTTCAGCATTATATATTGTTTTTTGCAGCATTATTTTCAGTTACGCGGCACACTTTTTCTCTTGCTCTCAAAACAAAAAGGGTTTAAAAATTAAAATTAACGCACACCACACACTCACCCTAAGCGAAGAAGAGCCTGGTTTACACTGCCAGGCAAAGACTTTAAAATCAATTGACACTGCACCTTTCTGCCCTTGTTTCGACATTGTATTCACTTGATTCTGCACCTCCCTACCTTTGTCGGTCGTTCTTCTTCCCCTCGTGCCATGTTTGTGTTGTCACCATTGCGCCCCAAAATCCCATATCTTGGAGACTTCTTGGCCTTCACCCTCAGTTTCCGCTCGGTCGACCTACTCCTTCCCGCCGTCGTCGAGTTAGTCCTCCTCCGAGTCCGCACTCTGACTCCTCTTCTGATTCATTGGGTTCTCCTTTTACTTCTGGTTCTCCCCCTATCTCCTTCACTATGTCTGGTCCAAGGCCTAATGCTAGCGGTAATCCTGGCCCTAATGCTGGGACTGCTACAAGCGGAACCGCCATAGGAACTACCTCGGCTGTGCCCTTGCTCCCCTTCATGGTAGGCCTCAACTTTCCTGATTTGGACCGGTTGACAAATAACCCTATACACCATGACGCTAGTTGGCCCGCTATGCCGACAAAGCTCCCTTCTGACATCCCAAAGTTTGAAGGCCTTGCTGGAGAAGATCCTTCAAATCATGTCCGATCTTTCCACATGTGGTGTTCATCTACCTCCATTACTGATGACTCTGTCCATCTTCGGTTGTTCCAACGAACGCTTACAGGCGCGGCTTCTAAGTCGTATGTTGATCAGCCCCCTTCTTTTCATACCACCTTTGCGACTCTTAACCGGGCTTTTTTATCTTACTTCCAGCTTCCACTTTGTTATGACACTGGTATCAAACTTTTGACTTCTTTCTGTCAATCATCTGCGACCCGCCTATCCGATCATGTCCAGGAATGGCAGAGATGAAAGAGCCTATGTCAATCCCCTACTTTCGAAGACCGTGTCTACATGGACTGGTTCCTTAGATCTCTATTGCCTCCTATCGGGAAAGATGTTGCGTTGCATTTTCCCCAAACCGAAGAAGCCGCCCTTCAACTGGCATTAAAATATGACTTGATCTACGCTCAGATAGGTTATGTTTATACCGTTCTACCTGATCTCCCCAGACTCGGTGGTGTCAACGCACAGGGGGCACCTCATGCTGCCGACAGTATTGTTGGAGCTCTCTCTCATCCATATGCCCAACCTCCCATGGCTTATGGCTTTCCTGGGGGAGGGGGCAGCACCTCCCGCACTTGTCCCCTTCCTGGTAGCACGTATCTATGATACAACATACCTCCTCTTTTGGCCCAACCTCCTGCTCACCATACTGTTACCCAACCCCCTTATTATTTGTATCCGCAGTTTGGTGCTCTAGCTCCTCCAGCATCAGCACCTCTGCCTCCCTTTCCTTCTCAACCCCTGCAATAGCAGTCACTGCCCCCTCAAGCGCAGGTGGATGCACATCAGGGATTCGTGGCTACCCAACCACCTAACGGACAGGTGGCCACTCAACCTTCCCCTTCTGGTTCCTCCAATTACCAGATCCTCATGATGAACTCTGCTCCACCTCCAACCGTCTACCTTAACCTTCAAACTCGGGCCCCTCAGTACCCCAAGCCTCCCGCTCCGTCTGCCCCGAGTCACCTTCTTCAGGTTCTACAGAGCCTCTTTTGACATCCAATGGTCCCTTGCCTATCCCCCAACCCAACGTTGAGGTTCATACCAAGATTCCTAAAGGACCATTACACCGAAATGCTGCTTCTGGTCAAGCTGCTCAGTCGTATAGCATAGTAGATGATTTGGCGCAGTCTCCCGCTGCCATTTCTACATTGGAACTCCTCCATCCGTTCCCTTCTCAAAAGAAGGCTCTACTATCTGCCCTAGGCGCTGTAGATCCTGCTGCTGTCCAATTGATTGTTTTCAACGCCCATCAATCAGAACATCCTCCTCTTCCTGCTTCCGTCGCTTTCCAAATCCCAGTCAAAATCTGGAATGCTAACGTTTCTCGGTGTATCATTGATGAGGGGGCATCCACCTGTGTGATGTCCGCTTTGGTTTGGAAACAACTCGGTTCTCCTGAGTTGGCCCCTTCCACGATCACCCTTCGAGCGTGGGATGGCCACGCCTCCTAGCCCATTGGCCTATTCCGTAATTGTCCTATCACTCTTGCGGGCAAGACTATTTGCGTTGATGTTCAATTCATCGATGCCCCTCTAGATTACAACATTCTCTTAGGGCGGAGCTACACCTATGCCATGTCTGCTGTCCCATCTGCGGTTTTCCACAAGATGTCTTTCCCTCATAATGGAAAGATAGTCACCATTGACCAGTTGACATATCATGAGCCAGAATCTCAGACCTCCCCTGAGATGACCATCTCTCCTGTAGCCAATAAGCAAATAGTCGATTCCTTGACTAGTGTCTTGTTTGGTCAATTTAGTGTGTCCTAAATTGCTGCATTTAATTTGTCAATCCGGGAATCGTAAGCTGATGAAGTGCGGCGCACTATATGTGCAAGATAACCTATTTCTTAACTTTTTTTCGTTTTTGGTTTTCTAAGGTGCAATGGAAATTCTAAGATGAAAACAAGTTTGGTTATGTTTGTTCAAGGAAGTGATATCCCCTATAATGATTTACCAGCTTGAAGTTTTAAAAAGAAATTTGAAAATGACAAGACTTGAAAGGAAATGAAAATGTACTACTGAAATGAAAAGGTGCTGCTAATCTAATAAATCAAAACAGTAAACTAGTGAGCATGAAAACCAAACTATTCTTGCTACCGACTAAACACAAAAGAAACTATGCTTAAGGAAATTCAAAATTGCAACAAAATAAATCTAAATCAGATTACATCAATTTATCTTCTGACCCTTCATCATTAGTCCAGCTATGATTTTCGGAAGTAATCATAAACAACTTGAGTAACTGATATTTAACTTGCAGAAAGTAAAATAATATCAAACCATACATTCATGATTCAATCCCTCACCATCAGTCCAGCTCAGCGTAGCTTTCGGAAGGGAAACAAGCAGAAGGTATCCCTTTATGATTAATATATATAAATTTACGAAGAAACTAATACTAAACTACACATTTCATAATGCAATCCCTCGCCATCAGTCCAGCTGTGGCTTTCGGAGGCAACTGAAGATGCTATGAGGAGATTAGTATATCTAAATTTGCAGAAAAGAAACTAATACTAAACTACACATTTCATAATGCAATCCCTCACCATCAGTCCAGCTGTGGCTTTCGGAGGCAACTGAAGATGCTATGAGCAGCTTAATATATCTAAATTTGCAGAAAAGAAACTAATACTAAACTACACATTTCATAATGAAATCCCTCACCATCAGTCCAGCTGTGGCTTTCGGAGGCAACTGAAGATGCTATGAGCAGCTTAATATATATCTAAATTTTCAAAAAATAAACTAATACTAAACTACACATTTCATAATGCAATCCCTCACCATCAGTCTAGCTGTGGCTTTCGGAGGCAACTGAAGATGCTATGAGCAGCTTAGTATATCTAATTTAACTACTGAAACAGATAAGCAAAACTGAAATGAACAAAGCAATACTGAAATTAAATAAAATCTATGAAAAGCAAACTAGCAGCAGAACAATGTTAGTTTCATGTCATTAGTCAAAAAGCTATGAAAATGCCCGGGCTGCCTATCTATAACCTGAAACAAGAACACTGATCAGTGATTAATAATCATAAAGCATGAAAGACAGAAATGAAATGAAAATTATGGAAGTGTATAAACAGAAATGAAACAAATGCAATGTATGAACATGTGAATGGATTATGATACAATGAGCTTTAAAGAAACGAAATGAGAAATATACACTAATACACAAAACCTTAGCTGAGCAGGGGCCCTCTACATCAGCTTTGGCAACGGTCCTCAAATACGAATTAAGTTGTAAAACAGAGTCTTCTCATATTAAAAAGCAGTCATTACAGAATGGTAATGTTACGGCACAAGTGCAGCGTAATCACTACAGAGCAGACTAATCAAAAGATAACAGAGACTACATTCACTAATATCAACTAACTCTATATGCGTATGCAAACACATTATATATAACAACGAACTATAACTGTCTCCTAAAGTTCATGCTGGTGGAGAGCACGTAGACCACTACGTCCACGGATATAGGAGCATGGCCGTGTTGGAAAGTGAATCTACGGGAGGTGGATGCTTGAATTCGACTCTAGAGCCCTGTACAGATGTCGATTTATCCTCCGCAGGCTTAGAAACGGCCGTATGGATCTTCATGTGACACGAAACAGAGTCCGGCCGACATGAAACTCCATGGTTGACTTCCATGTGGACGCCTTTGACCGCGGCTTCTTTGGATGAGTTTGCTTGAACCGATAGGACACGAACCATGTCCACGTCATTCCTGACCTGCCCATGTGGCTCGTTTCCCTTGTAGACACCTGTAGCATAGAGTTTCACAAAATAGCTGCGGAAAGTTGCAGCAGCTGCGGAAAGTGGCAAGATTCCGCAGCTGAATGAACAAAATCTAGATCAAATAACAAACACAAAAATATAATTAAAAACCATGTTAGATGCTCTTTTGCACATGATATTGACAATTTGGGAGGTTTAGGTGAGTGAAAAAGGTATGGAAAAGTGTATGGAAAAGATGCAAATTTGGGACTCAACATACCCCCACTGTGAAGGTGTTGCATGTCCTCATGCAACCAAAATTTTGATACTCTTTGTTCGGTTCATGTGCCTTGATACTTCAGCCAGCACATCCAATCCCCTTCTCTTCTTCTTTGGTACTGCCATCATTCTGGGTTTCTTCATTAAGCACCTAAATTTGATATTTACAAGTGCTCTGCTCAATTTCTGGCATTTCCTTTTCAATTTCTTATTCTTCTTCTGCCATATTCCCAAATGTAACATAGTATTATCATGGATGATCTTGTCCAGTTTACCTTGTTCTTTCAATGTCTCATTTTCATTTTTGATGTGCCTATTTAAAAGCTCCAGCTCAAAAATTTCCTGTTTTAATGATTGAACTAAATCATCCTGCAATGTATGAGGCTGAATGGAAGAAGTAATTGGACCTGTGGCTGCCTTTTCCAAAGATTCTATATAGTCATATACCTCCTGCTGCTTGGGGTCTATTTCAGGTGTCATTTTTATTGGGCTGTCCCCAAAATGCTGTGAAGGAGAGTTATGTTCAAAATCTGACCGAGGAGGGCTTACATCAATATTTTGCTGAGAATAGGATGGAGTATGCTCATTGTCTGATTGGGAATGAAATGAACCAGGTTCACTAACTGACTGAGATGGACTATGGTCAGTTGGGGACTGTTCAGATGTCTCCTCACCCAAATCAATGAAATGAGGACCCTTGATTTGCGTTTTTCTCAATTTCCCCTTAAGTCTGCTGCTTCTCCTCACACGCTGTGGTACACTACCCTTTTGTTTTTGTTTTCCTTTTTCTGTTTTCTTGGGCATGGATGACTGTTTTTGAAGATAAACTAATCTTTCTGATAGCACTTGATGATCTTCTTCTTCAGAAGAAGGAGTTTTATGTACAGCCTCAATATTTTCTTTCTCTTTTGGTGTTTTTGGCTTCTTACCTTTGATTTCCTTCTTCTTCCTTTTTACCAGTCTCTCTTCCCTATCAGTTCTTTCCATAGTAGTAGTAGGAGTGTTTTGGATTTCATCAATTGTTCTTTTCCTCCTACTTCTTCTTGCTGTGCTAGCTGCAGGAATTTCCTGAGTAGGAGTAATTTTGGTTTCAACATTTACTCTTTTTCTTCTACTCCTTCTTGTTGAACTACCTTCAGGAATTTCCTGAGGTTCCTCAAAGAAATTTCTAACCAGAAATTGTTCCCATGTATCTTTCTTTTCTTTTAACTCTTTTTCAATCAGAATCTTTACAAGGCCGTGGTGATATAGATGGGGCTCTACATCTCCTAAGTGTTTTTGAACAGTCACAGCCATTTTCTTCAAGCTATTGAATAGAAAATATGGGAGATTGAGAGTTTGATTTTCTAGAAAATTCATCAATAGCCTGGTATGGTACATATACATGGACCCAAAACGACCTTCACATGTAATGAATTTCTGAACAACTAGCAATAAAGTAGCCCATTCCTCTTTCAATGCATGCACAGGAATTCCTCTTTTAAAAACAGTTATGTCCATACCTTGGTTTCGTAAGATTGTTCTCCATGCCTCATCACTGATGCTTTTATTTTTGAACCAACGCTCTCCCTCCTGAAGAAGTTCTGTGGCTGTTGCTATAGATGCTTCATTGACTACAAAATTGAGGTCTCCAATCTCTACTTCCGAGCCATCAAACGACCTTGCAAATGCTTTCGTAACTTCTTTGTGATAACCTCTGAATTTCTGAATAAAACGCAGCCATTTTGCTTTCTTCAATATCTCTTTTGCTTGCGGATATCCCTCTATAAACTTCGGTCCTTCCGGCTCTACTCTTAGTAATTTACCCATTTCACTTTTCTGTTCTTCACAAATTTGCCTTCGTGAGGGTTTCAAATAGAATGGTTGAATGCACAGGAACAAGCACAATGGCTGTGGGGATGTATCATAGAAATGGGAATGAGCACAATAAACGGAATGGAGTGAGACTGTGGGTAGATATCCGGGAGTGAGAATGAGCAAAAGGAACAAAATGGAGTGAGACAGTGGGTAGATATCCGGGAATGAGAATGAGCATAGTGGGGTTTCGTAAACACGGCAGAGACATAACAAAGGGATTAACAAAGTATAATACATTCAGCAGTGTTTTGAATTTTGGTGGCTGTGTAATAAATATGAACACGTTTCAATCAACAGTTATGAATTCTTGGGGCTGTAAGAGTCCTTGATCAAATCAAATACGTCTCATTATCTCCGGTGGGATATTGGAACATGAGTGAAAATCGGAATTTTAATGATAAAACCGTTTGTGAATGAATGCAAGAGGATAATATGGAGATCGTGGAGGGTTACGGAACTGTCAATATAATCATTGCGCGTAATGGATAGAGCTCATGGTTCAAAACTATATAAAAATGTGTTTTTCAATGCTATTTGAAATAAATTTTATTCATACCTTTGGAATCTTTGCCTTTGCCCTTGGTCTTCAAATGATTGATCTCCATTGGTGTCTTGAATGCTCCATGTCTTTATTTTTGATCCTCTCACCTGCATTTTATTTTCTAATTATGGAAATAACATCTGACTGTACATTCTTTTTGAAAACAGAGTAGTAGCTGCGGAATCTGCTTCTGGCTGTGGAAACTGGAGTCAGCTGCGGAAACAGATGTCAGCTGCGGAAACTGACACAGCTATTACTTGGATGAACAGAAATAAACAAATGACAAATGACCAGATGGAAATGGTCATGAAAAAGATTTTTATTGATGGAATGGAATGAAATGGATAAAATGAAGTGGAATGAAGTGAAATGGAAATGAAATGAAGTGGAATGAAATGGAGTGGGTGGTGACAAAGCTTGTGAAATGAAAGAGAGATTTTTTTTTGGAAAATATAGAGTGTCAGGTGTTCCTGATTTTCACCCTATATTTTCTGCATAAGACTGCCAATCAATGATTGGTTTTCAGGCTTATACCATTTTTTTTTCTCTCTTTTTTTTTTTTTTTTTTTTAACTGAAAACAACAAAGAACTAGGTTGGTAGAGAAGAAGAATTCTTCTGTACCAGCCTAATTGCAGAACTTTCTTGAAACATTTTGACAAAATCCTCTTTTGAGAGTGGCTTATGATAAATTTTCAACCTATGGCCATTCACAATAAGAGGAGTTTGAAACTCATCAATGGTCTTGATTCTTACAGCTCCATTGCTAAAGATCTTGTCAATCTCATATGGCCCAAGCCAATGAGTCTGAAATTTTCCTTGAAAATCTTTAAACTTGGAATCAAATAACAATGCCCAATCTCCTTCTTGAAACTTCTTCTCTTTGATATACTTGTCATGCCATTTAGCTCTTTTATATTGAACTAGATCAGTTCCTAGAATTGCTTCTTGTCTGATCTCATCTAGCTCATTCAATTGCTCCATTCTATGCTTTTGGGCTTTTGATAAGTCCATCCCCAACTGAACTGCTATCTTGAAGGTCTTGACTTGGAACTCAATGGGGAGCAAGACTTCTTTCCCATAAACAAGTTCATAGGGAGAATGTCCTGTTTTATTCCTCCATGTAGTTCTGTAGGCCCACAAGGCTTCTGGAAGCCTTTCTGCCCAATCTCTTCTATGTAGATGAACAGTTTTGGTGATGATACTTTCAAGAACTTTGTTTGTGGACTCCACTTGACCATTTGCTTGTGGATGGTAAGGAGTAGATCTTCTGTGCTTGATTTTGTATTCTTCCATCAACTTCTCCACAAAATTGGATGTGAATTGGCTCCCCTGATCTGTCACAATTTCTCTTGGAACACCAAAGCGAGTAAAAATATCCTCATAAAGAAAATGAACAAGTGAATTTTCAGTAGCAGATACTAATGCTTTGGCTTCTACCCATTTAGTAACATAATCAGTACAAACCAATATATACTTCTTTTGCTTGGATGGTGGATTAATAGGTCCAATGAAATCTAAAGCCCATTTTTCAAAGGGTTCAATGAGTACCTGTGTTTGCAATGGCATTTCATTTGAAAGGGTAGGTTTCCCTACTCTTTGGCAGCTATCACACCTTTTGACATATTGTTTTGCATCTTTGAAAAGGGAAGGCCAATAATATCCCAAGGAAAGGATTTTATAGGCCGTCCTTTTGTACGCAAAGTGTCCGCCGCATCGTTCATCATGACATGCCTTAAGAATATCAGGCATTTCATCTTCCCTGACACATATTCTGATCACAAGATCTGGCCCTGTTTTAAACAATTCGTTAGAAATCCATGAATATTTTGAACTCTCCTGAATAATCTTTCGTTTTTCTCTTGAAAATAAATGTGAAGGTAGTTTCCCTGTAACCAAATAGTTAGCAATATCTGCATACCAAGGGGTCTTAATAGTTACTGCAAACAAGTATTCATCGGGAAACTTATCTTCTACAGGAGAATCTTCTTTAGTATTCTGAATCCTAGACAAGAAATCAGCTACTGTATTCTGTTTTCCTGGTCTATCCAACACGGTAATATTGAATTCTTGCAAAAGTAAAAGCCATCTTGTCACTCTGCCATTAGTAACAGGTTTGTTCATTAAATATCTAATTGCAGAATGGTCATTATGAATAAAAGTTTCATAGCCTGTTATGTAATGTCTAAACTTATTAATTGCATGAACAACAGCTAAAAACTCTTTTTCAGTCACAGTATAGTTCAACTCTGTGGGAGTCAAATTTTTACTGGTGTAATAAATGGCATATGGAACTAAATCTTTTTGACCCAACACAGCTCCAAGAGCTGTATCTGAAGCATCCGTAGAAATATGAAAAGGGAGTTTCCAATTTGGTCCTCTCAAGATAGGTGCTTCAGATATTCTTGTTTTCAAAGTTTCAAAAGCTGATTGACAATCGGGATCCCATTTAAATTCACAGTCTTTTGTAAGCAATTTGAAGAGTGGAGATGCTATTTTAGTGAAGTTTTCTATAAATCTTCTATAGTAACCAGTAAATCCTAGAAAACTTCTAACATCTCTTTGACGATTTGGAATAGGCAACTTGGAGATGACTTCAACTTTTGATCTATCAACCTTAATCCCATCTCCTGAAATATGATGTCCTAAAACAATCCCTTCAGTAAACATCATAAAGCATTTTTCATGGCTTAATGAAAGGTTTGTTTCTTTACATCTTATGAGAACTTTTTCCAAATTTTCTAATGCCTCTTCAAAAGAATTACCATAAACTGTAAAATCATCCATATAAACCTCTACACAATCATGGATTAGATCAGAAAAAATTCCTAGTACTGCTCTTTGGAATGTTGCGGGTGCATTACATAACCCAAAAGGAAGCACTCGGTAGGCGAAAGTTCCCCATGGATAAGTAAATGTGGTCTTATCTTGATCCTCAGGTGCTACCTGAATTTGATTATAGCCACTAAAACCATCCAAAAATGAAAAGTACTTTTTACCTGCTAATGTGTCTAATACCTGATCGATAAAAGGCAAAGGAAAGTGATCCTTCAAAGTTGCTTTGTTCAATTCCCTGTAATCAATGCATACCCTCCATTTACCATTCTTTTAGGTACTATAACCAAAGGAGAAACCCATCGGCTATCTGAAATTGGATAAATGAAGTTTACATTGAGTAGTTTTTGGAGCTCTTCTTTCACTATCTCCTAAGATTTGGATTCATCCTTCTTTGAGGTTGTCTGATTGGTCTACTGTTTTCCTCAATATAGATATGATGGATGCAAGTCTTAGGATCAATACCTTTCATGTCAGTATACTCCCATGCAAATGCAGTAGAATGTTTTTGCAAGATTCTGGTTAGTTCTTCTTGTTGTGATTTCTCCAAATGTTTGTTGATATTCAATGTTTTTTCTGGAAAAATCTCAATAGTAGAACTACCAAATTCTTCCATAGAGTAAAGAGACATTTGTCTTGATGATAAATATTCTATGTCAGATTCCAACTGAAATTGTGTGGGGTCATATTCTGAAGATGTCTCAAAATTTTCTAATGTGTTCAGAATTTGACTATCCTCACTGATTTCAGAAATGGTAAAGACAAGTTGTATAATGTCCTCATCATCGACCCATTCATTGTCTCCTACTTCTGTAATTGCTCTTGCTGGAGGATACAAATTGAATTTCTTTGTCGAATTACCATTAGAAATGTACATGTCTCCGGATCTACAACTAATAAAAGCATCAGCTGTGGCTAGCCAAGGTCTTCCTAAGATAAGTGGATGTCCTCCTAGATTACTTTTGGGAGTCAAAATCATAAAGTCTACTGGATATTCCCAAGAATCTAAGGAGACTGAAATATCTTCTAATACACCATCTGGTTTAATAACTGATCGATCTGCAAGTTGCAGTAAAGTAGGTGTAAAGAGAAGATTAGGAAGTTTTAACTGTTCCATAGTCTATCTACTCATAATGTTGATAGCAGCCCCTAAGTCAATCAATGTGTTTGGAATTTCTATCCCATTTATATGTGTCTTGACAATTGGACTTCCTGGATCTACATACTTCTGCATGGTAATTTTTCCCATCATAATGTCTGCAATCTTTCCTACCGGGTGGATTCTTCTTGTGTCCTTTAGCTTCCTTCCTGGTCTTTTGAAACTCAACTCCTTTATGGTTTTTGCTAGAATAGGAATTTCTCGAATGGCTTGTAGCAATGGAATCTTGATACAAACATTCTTCAATTCATCTAGAAAGTCATAGTTAGGCAACAAGATTTTTTTTTCCACCCCCTTATCAATTTGTAGTCTTTCCGGAAAAGGAGGTGTAGATGAAGATGCAGGTTGCTCAACTATAGGAGTTGTGGGTGTTAACTTTTCTTTTTCTTTTTGCATGCTTGAATTTTTAAGAGATTCTTCCTCAGAACCCTTATTAACTTGAAGAGAGTCCTCCTCAGAGGTATCTTGCTCTTGAATATCTATAGAAGGTTTTTCTAAAACTCTACCAGATCTGATTTGTACATCGTTGAGAGGAACAATCATATAGGTAGGAAATTGTTGTCCTTCTACCATGTAAGTAGTCTGAGGATTCTTATTGTTAGGATTTGGCAATGGCTGAGCTGGGAGTTGATTTGTCTTTTGTTGGTATGGGAGCATGAGTTGAGGATTTGAATTTTGTTGAGAAGGTTGTTGTTGTGGAAATGGCAATGAAAGTTGTGGATTTGGGCTTGGAAGTTGTGGAACTTGTTGATTTTGAAAAGATGGAGGATACTGATAAAATTGAGCAAATCTCACATAAGGATTTTGCATCCCTTGTACCCATGGCTGATATGAATTTTGATGTTGGGGCCAAGGTTGTTGCCAAGGATTCCAATTTGGTGGGGTTTGAAGATTCATAGGGTTGTTAAACCCTTGAGATTGTTGTCCCTGCCAAGGTCTCCTTGCGACAAAACAGAGAGATTCTACTGAATTTGGATCTTCTTGAAAAATAGCTTTGAGTCCAGGAATGGAAGGACAATCCTTGATCTCATGATTTTCTGAGCAAATCATACATGTTTCTACAACTTTTGCATCCAAGGGACATTCCCTTAAAGCATGTTTCTTCCTACATTTCGGACAAAAGATGGCTAAAGCATCTGTTTCTGCTTTCTGCTTGTTTTGAATTTTAAGGGTGTCTAGTTGTTCACTAAGGCTCCCTAAAATATCAGTTTTGAACACATCAAGCATGTTACCAATCTCTGCCCTACTTACTGATCCAGTTGCAGATTTGTTAGCCCTAATAAGAGAAGGATCCCTAGGCCCTTTTCCTGTTTTAGATTTTCCCCTTGAGAGATGGACACATAGTTCTGTTATATCACGAAGTGGAAGTTGAGAAATGTCTCCTTTCCCCATCATGTTTAAAATGTGTATCCATTCATCTCTAATGGATTTTAATATAAGGGATTTCAAGGTTTCATTATCTAAGTTGCTCATCTTTGCTCTTTTCAAGTTGTATTGGAATCTTTCAAGTAAGTCTTCCAAACTTTCATCTTCTTTTTGCATCATTTTGAATACCTCATCCTTGTGATTGGTGGGCATACAATAGTCCAAGTATCTATCCAAAAATGTTTGTTTCATTTCATTCCAAGTCCTAATAGATTGAGTGGATAATCCCATGAACCATTTCAAAGCAGATCCCTTCAATGTTGAAGGAAACAGTTTGAGTTTTTGAGAGTCTTCCATATAGTCATAAGTTCGGCATACAACTTCAAACTCAAACAGAAATGTTTCAGGATCCTCACTTCGCAATCCATAAAAGTTAGGGAGAACAGATGGTGAGATATTTTTCATTGTTGCATGAGTTTCCTCATCAACTATAGGGAATCTAAACAAATTGTCTCCTTCCCTATTTCTACCATTATTTCCTTCACCATTGTTGTCTCCATTGTCTCCTCCTCTTCTACCTCCACCTCTATTTATTACTTCCTCTGCCATGATAGTTTCTTTAGAGTCCTTATAGTCCTCTATTTCTTCTACCAAGGGAGGATGAGAGAAAGTCTCTTTGTTTTCTAAGTGGATTTTAGTAGGTGGTATAGGAGAATCCTCTAATTCAGCTGTTCCTTGACTTCCAAAAATCTTAAGGCTAGGGGTAGATGGTGGTGAATCTGGTCTATTCCTTGAAGAATATGGAGTTGTGAAAATCGAACTCTTGGCTTTAGCTATAAACCTTCCCCTAGAATCTCTTGCTCTATGCATGCCATTTTTTTATTTTTAAAAAAGTTGGGCTAATAATTCTTTTTCTGATCTTCCAGGTCACACTAGGTGCAAGAAGAGAGCATACTTAAGAAATTACTAAACCAATAACTCTCTTTTCTGATCCTCCAGATCACACTAGGTGCAAGAGGAGAGCATACTTCAAGAAGTTATCAAGTTTTCCCTTTTTTTATGATTTTATGTTTTTTTTTTAAGAAATTGGCTACCTAGTTACACTTCCCCGGCAACGGCGCCAAAATGTTTGGTCAATTTAGTGTGTCCTAAATTGCCGCATTTAATTTGTCAATCCGGGAATCGTAAGCTGATGAAGTGCGGCGCACTATATGTGCAAGATAACCTATTTCTTAACTTTTTGTCGTTTTTGGTTTTTCTAAGGTGAAATGGAAATTCTAGGATGAAAACAAGTTTGGTTATGTTTATTCAAGGAAGTGATATCCCCTATAATGATTTACCAACTTGTAACTTTAAAAAGCAATTTGAAATTTACAATGACAAGACTTGAAAGAAAATGAAAATGTACTGCTGAAATGAAAAGGTGCTGCTAATCTAGTAAATCAAAACAGTAAACTAGTGAACATGAAAACCAAACTATTCTTTCTGCCAACTAAACACAAAAGAAACTATGCTTAAGGAAATTCAAAATTGCAACAAAATAAATCTAAATCAGATTACATCAATTTATCTTCTGACCCTTCATCATTAGTCCAGCTATGATTTTCGGAAGTAATCATAAACAACTTGAGTAACTGATATTTAACTTGCGGAAAGTAAACTAATATCAAACCATTCATTCATGATTCAATCCCTCACCATCAGTCCAGCTGTGGCTTTCGGAGGCAACTGAAGGTGTCATGTATGATTTAATATATCTAAATTTGCAGAAAAGAAACTAATATTAAACTACACATTTCACAATACAATCCCTCACCATCAGTCCAGCTGTGGCTTTCGGAGGCAACTGAAGATGCTATGAGTAGCTTAATATATCTAAATTTGCAGAAAAGAAACTAATACTAAACTACACATTTCATAATACAATCCCTCACCATCAGTCCAGCTGTGGCTTTCGGAGGCAACTGAAGATGCTATGAGCAGCTTAATATATCTAAATTTGCGGAAAAGAAACTAATACTAAACTACACATTTCATAATACAATCCCTCACCATCAGTCCAGCTGTGGCTTTCGGAGGCAACTGAAGATGCTATGAGCAGCTTAATATATATCTAAATTTGCAGAAAAGAAACTAATACTAAACTACACATTTCATAATGCAATCCCTCACCATCAGTCCAGCTGTGGCTTTCGGAGGCAACTGAAGATGCTATGAGCAGCTTAATATATCTAAATTTAACTACTGAAGCAGATAAGCAAAACTGAAATGAACAAAGCAATACTGAAATTAAATAAAAGCTATGAAAAGCAAATTAGCAGCAGAACAATGTTAGTTCCATGTCATTAGTCAAAAAGCTATGAAAATGCCCGGGCTGCCTATCTATAACCTGAAACAAGAACACTGATCAGTGATTAACAACATAAAACATGAAAGACAGAAGTGAAATGGAAATTATGGAAGTTCATAAATATAAATGAAGCAAATGCAATGTATGAACATATGAATGGATTATGGCACAATGAGCTTTAAAGAAACGAAATGAGAAATATACACTAATGCACAAAACCTTAGCTGAGCAGGGGCCCTCTACACCAGCCTTGGCAACGGTCCTCAAATACGAATTAAGTTGGAAAACAGAGTCTTCTTGTATTAAAAAGTAGTCATTTACAGAATGGTAATGTTACGGCACAAGTGCAGCGTAAACACACTACAGAGCAAAGGATAACAGAGACTAACATTCACTAATATCGACTAACTCTATATGCGTATGCAAACGCATTATATATAACAACGAACTATAACTGTCTCCTAAAGTTCATGCTGGTGGAGAGCACGTAGACCACTACGTCCACGGATATAGGAGCATGGCCGTGTTGGAAAGTAAATCTACGAGAGGTGGATGCTTGAATTCGACTCTAGAACCCTGTATAGATGTCGATTTATTCTCCGCAGGCTTAGAAACGGCCGTATGGATCTTCATGTGACACGAAACAGAGTCCGGCCGACATGAAACTCCATGGTTGACTTCCATGTGGACGCCTTTGACCGCGGCTTCTTTGGATGAGTTTGCTTGAACCAATAGGACACGAACCATGTCCACGTCATTCCCGACCTGCCCATGTGGCTCGTTTCCCTTGTAGACACCTGTAGCATAGAGTTTCACAAAATAGCTGCGGAAAGTTGCAGCAGCTGCGGAAAGTGGCAAGATTCCGCAGCTGAATGAACAAAATCTAGATCAAATAGCAAACACAAAAATATAATTAAAAACCATGTTAGATGCTCCTTTGCACATGATATTGACAATTTGGGAGGTTTAGGTGAGTGAAAAAGGTATAGAAAAGTGTATGGAAAAGATGCAGATTTGGGACTCAACATGTCTCTCCTAGCATCTACAAATACTCTTCTTTGCTTGGCACCTTCCCTAGTCTTCTACCTCCTCCTATCTCTGACCCCAGCTCATCGAATGTTTGCATGACAATTTTTTCCTGCCGCTCACAACCTCTGCGCTGCTAGTCGCAACCGCGCTCCGCAACCTCGTCCTCACCCTTCACCCGCAGCCGGTATTCATGAGCCTCTTTACCCTCCTGGAATGGTTCCTCCAAGCCTTAGCCCTTTAGGAGCCATCCCACCTGGCCATTACCCCTCTAGTCAGATACCGTTCCTAGCACCCCCACTAGGAGTGTACACGGTACCTATCATGGCCACCCTCTCTCTTCCAAACCTGACCCTTGGGATTCCCGTCTGGTACCTTGATCCTCCAGCCCCAACCTTGCCTAGTCAACCCAAACCTTATCTTTCCTTGACCCCGGTTCAACCAGTCCCCAGGACTTCTCCCGCCACAACAGTGCCTCAGTCACCTCAACAGGAACCACCTCCTGTTGCGACCACTTCGGGTAAGAAGGGCAAAGCTCGCAAGGGGGCATCAAAGGACAAGGCTGCCCCGATAAACCCTACCCCTCCTCGGCCTCCAAAGCATACCATCCAGTGTGCTTTGTGTGATATTGTTGGTCACGCCACCCATACCTGTCCTAAATTGCTTCATCTCAAGCCCATGGTTAATGTTGCGTTCCTTGAGTCCCCGGTCCCGGAAGCCTATGTTCCTTTCGCGACCGCGGCCACGAACCCCAAAACTATTCACACCTACCACCCCTGTGCTTTGTGTGACCTCCATGGCCATTACTCCCACCTTTGTCCCCGCCTTGCGGACTTCCGCACCTCTCTAGTCGCGGTCCGCCAATTCGAGGCCAAGCACAATGAGTCCACCTCTCCCATATTTGCACATTTTTCTTTGGAAAAACTACCAGACATGACTACTCCCATTGACATACCCCCTCCTTATGTCGAGATGACAGAGCCTTTGTCCAGCATTTTCTACCTATCATCATCCATGAGACCCTCGAGGAACATTCCCTCTGAACCCTCCCCTGTTGTTTCGCTTGACCTTACTTCAGCGATCACCTTGGGCTCAACATCGGTAGATCCTTTATCTACTTACTCTTCTGTCACCCCTTGTGACGATATGCATGTGAACCTCTCTTCTCATGATGATGATTCAGGTTGCTTCGCCACGTCAGCTGGTCTTTCTTCCACCAGTCACCCCATCTTCTATCATGATGACGACATTATGGAAAAAATCCCCACCCCTGACTTTATCTATTCCCCCTTACATCGAACCCATGTGTTCACACCACATACACCTTGTGGCCATTACATTGAAACCCAATGTTTGGGTAAGGGGGCACCCATATTTGAGAGACCAAGAGAAGTAATTCTCCACAACTCTCCTAGTGTTTCTGGTCATGTCGACTCTAGTACCATTATTCTTCCACATTTAGAATAACCTCTAGAGTCCCATACCACTTCAGATCATTCTCGAGATGATACCCCTTATCGTTCCGTCATTTTACATCCGCAACCCAGTCTCTTAGAAATTGTTGTTGACCAACCTATGGGTTTTCTAGGAGACCATCACTTCATTATCTCCAAATCCTCTCTTTCAGATAGTGACACCCGGTATGCCAACCCGGAAACTTAAAGTCCATTTGATTCATAAATGTAGTCCTAAAAGAGATTGGTAATCTTCCATTTCCTTTCTCATACTGCATAACCATAATGAAAACAAATGGCACACCACATCATTAAAATGTGTTTAGATTCCCTTTTATACATTTTGGCATGACCACACCATGCTTGGGGACACCTATGCCCCTCAACCATAACCCTCCTCAAAATCGAATTTCTTCACTTGCAACACTCATACTAGGGGCACCATTTGGCCTCCATACTTATCCATGCTTATGTTGATGTTCGTCGTGAGTTCCCATCTTGTACTCATGTTTTCATGGTCCCCCATTGGACCTTTACTGTGTGGCAGCACCATCAAGTCACCTTTTTTTAGAGCATCCAAGTTGAGTCGTCATCGCATTCATGGAGTCTATCCCGAGTCCCTTTGTACCCCACTATAGTCCTCCATCCTTCATTGCTTGGTTCCTCTCTTATGTCGCACATTATGGCCTTCAGTCCCATTGTCCCCTATCCCTTATGATATTGTGTCAGTCACTGCCATGTCATTCATGCCCTTTATGCTCTAGCAAGGGAAGTTGTCCATTCGCTACTCAGTCCCCTCCATTCCACCATCATCATTGGTATTAGTCTGTCCGTCGCTCTACTATTTTCTCTTGTGCCTTAGTTGAGGTCCTCTCATTTCCTCACCTATGGCAGACCTCCTTCTATCGACATCAGCTCCTTCATTCTAGAAGACAGGTCTAGAGGGCGGTGTACCTTGGTTCCAGCTTCCACTCTTGTTCGGTGCCTTGGATCAGGCAAAGGGATCTCTCATTTCCCTTTGACTTGATTGTTTCTCCACTCTAGCTCCTTTCAGCATGATCGAGATTCGTATACTTGATGGTTCAGTGATGCAGCAATAGCTCTTGGTGATTCCCGGGTGTGTGTGAGATGTCTCAGCCCTCATGAGGGGGTGGCCCTGCAAGTAGCCCCCCACATGCCCGGATGACCTCTTCATTGCAGCCTTCAATGCAGCTCCATATATTTGATGATGTCGGCCTTAGCCACTTGCAGCGCCTCTTTGATTTGCATGTATCAGTCAGATTTTGCGAGCCCTTCCCCATTCCCAGGGGGCATTTGGGTTGTATTTGTATCTCATGTACTCAGATATTATTGTATAAGTCCTGGCTGTTATCCCAGGCACAACATGTATGTGGGATCCCTCATTATATTTTTATCTGGCTCATGTTTATGTCGACTGTACTTTATGGTTCGGTCCCTTGTTTACTGGACACACTATTCTTTTGTACTTCGTCTCAGCGGGCATAGGTATGCCTCCCCCACCGCCTTTAGCACAGGTACCCTCTCATAAAAAGAGACTTGTTGCACCTGTAAGTCTCGTCTCCTCGGGGTCTAGTTCTTCAACACATTAGTCTACCTTACATTTCTCTCTATGACTTCCCTTTTGATGTCTGGTGATTGAGTTCTTACAACGTACTTCGGTCATACGATTTGCTCCTAACACTCGCACGTTGGGGGGCAATCTGTTACACCATTTTTTGGTCATCTAACCTACTATCATTAGATGGACCCAAGTACACCATATAAGACCAATTTACCCTAAGTAAAATTGCTTTCACTATGTAAAATAACTTAATAAACCACATTTATTAGGTTGTTTATGGTCTAAACAGGAAACCCCAAAAGGAAATATTAAACAAATCTATATTTGTTTGATTTTCCTCATGGAATAATTAATTAAACAATAATTTAATTATTATTCCTGATCATGTTTAACCCAAAACAAATAAATAAATTAGATAAATCTCTTTTTATCTTATTATTTTCTAGGAATAATTATTTAAATCTTATTTAAATAATGTTCCGTGTTAAATATGACTAAATCACCCACAAATAATTAAATAAATCATTATTTATTTGATTATCATTCAACCACTTCTTTAAAATGATAAATAAATCATTTATTTATTTATTATTTACAAATAAAGGGATTTGACCCAAGTCAAATACCTTTTCCCTCCAACAAATATAATAAAATATTCCATAAAAGGTGGATCTAGGTTTGGTTAATATTATTTTAATCATGCACCAAGATCTAGAATGACCCAATACTTTGTTATAAAATAGGAGGGTTTTCCTACCATTCCTCAACTTTTTTTGCCTATTAGATCACTCGGATCTATACACTTGGTCATATTTTCCATTATTTGTTGTGTGAGCTTCCTTTGAGTTCTATCTTTGTCTGGGTTTTCTAAACCAACAGGAGAGAGAAATTCTAGATCTGAAGTGCTGAGGACTTCCAAGAACCCATCCCATTGAGGAGAATTGGAAACATCTTATTGTTTTCCTCCCAGGTGCCATTAATACAAAAATTCTTTCAAAAAATGTTCTTGTCTTGTTTATTGGATATATGGAGCAAATCCTTCTTTTTACTGCTTAATGTCTTTCTATGCATAGATCTGGTTTTTTGCAGCTCTTGTCTTGATCAACTAACTATAGATCTGAAGATATTGGTAGCCACTTTTGATGTTAGGGCTATTAGTTATGCATAGCTAAAGTGGTCTTTTTTTGTACACATTGACAAAGGATTCATACTAACAATTGGCAACTCCACACGGGTTTTCAATTACGACCGTTGTCGTTTTTCATATTCCTGCATATCCAGCTACTTCAAACGCTAGGGTTTCTCTTTAGATTTTTATTTTTCCTATTTTTATGGTGCCTTTCACCTTTAAAACTCTCTAAAACCCTCAAAACATTAAAATTTTTAACTTCTGTTTGTTTCTGGCCCTATTGCATAGGTGATAGACATCAGCCGCAACTGAGACGGAAACTTTTTCGGAAATCTGCCGCCGAGACACCCGGAGCTTCAGGTCGCACTTTTCAGCCTAGAAACTGCGACCTGGACTCCAGGTCGCACTTTTAAGCCCATTAAATGCAACCTGGGAAGCGGAAAATAGCCCAAAAACTGCTACCTTAGCGAAAAACAGGTCAAAAACTGCGACCTGGACTTTTTTCTGGAATTTTTCTGAAATTTTTCTGGGTTTTCTCTAAACCTCTGTCAGGGTTTTCGGACCTCCATCTTCGCCCTTTTAGACCTATTATTGCTCTATTTTTCTCAATTAAGTGGGAATCTAGCCCCCTAGGGCCTCAGTACCCTCCACTTTTTGTGGAAGAGTTTTAGCTGTTGTAAGTGTCTAAATTTTCAGAGTTTTCAGCCATCCCTTTTTCAGATCGTATACCTCCTTTTCCGATCCCTTTTTATCACCTCTTCTCCCTGTCAAATCACCTCCCGAAGACTTTTTTGGATCTACCTTTAGGGCCTCCTCCTTGCCCCTTCTGCTTTTTGCTAATTTCCTCCTTTTTTCCAGCCACCTTGCCTCTGCCTCTTGGCTATGATCTGTACCTCTTTTCAGTGGATTTCTCCCTTAGATCCCTGTCCCTTTCGAACCTAGATCTATTGGCCTCTTTTTAGTGTGTTTTGACTATATTTTTCCCTCTTTTAGATTAGTTTTGAGAGACCTGCCTTCTTGGGTTGGATTGATGCACTAGTAGCTGTTAATGTTATGTTATTTCAGCATTATATACTATTTTTTGTAGCATTATTTTCAGTTACGCAGCACACTTTTTCTCTTGCTCTCAAAAATAAAAGGGTTTAAAAATTAAAATTAACGCACACCACACACTCACCCTAAGCGAAGAAGAGCCTGGTTTACACCGCCAGGCAAAGACTTTAAAATCAATTGGCACTGCACCTTTCTGCCCTTGTTTCGACATTGTATTCACTTGATTCTACACCTCCCTGCCTTTGTCGGTCATTCTTCTACCCCTCGTGCCGTGTTTGTGTTGTCACCGTTGCGCCCCCAAAGCGCATATCCTGGAGACTTCTTGGCCTTCACCCTCAGTTTTCGCTCGGTCGACCTACTCCTTCCCGCTGTCGTCGAGTTAGTCCTCCTCTGAGTCCGCACTCCGACTCCTCTTCTGATTCATTGGGTTCTCCTTTTACTTCCAGTTCTCCCCCTGTCACCTTCACTATGTCTGGTCCAGGGCCTAATGCTAGCGGTAATCCCGGCCCTAATGCTGGGACTGCTACAAGCCAAACCACCATAGGAACTACCTCGGTCGCGCCCTTGCTCCCCTTCATGGTAGGCCTCAGCTTTTCTAATTTGGACCAGTTGACAAATGACCCTATACACCATGACGCTTGTTGGCCCGCTATGCCGACAAAGCTCCCTTCTGACATCCCTAAGTTTGAAGGCCTTGCTGGAGAAGATCCTTCAAATCATGTCCGATCTTTCTACATGTGGTGTTCATCTACCTCCATTACCGATGACTCTGTCCATCTTCAGTTGTTCCAACGAACACTTACAGGTGCAGCTTCTAAGTGGTATGTTGATCAGCCCCCTTCTTCTCATACCACCTTTGCGACTCTTGCCTGGGATTTTTTATCTTACTTCCAACTTCCCCTTCGTTATGACACTGGTATCAAACTTTTGACTTCTTTCTGTCAATCATCTGCGACCCACCTATCCGATCATGTCTAGGAATGGCAGAGACAAATGAGCCTATGTCAATCCCCTACTTTCGAAGACCGTGTCTACATGGACTAGTTCCTTAGATCTCTATTGCCTCCTATCGGGAAAGATTTTGCGTCGCATTTTCCCCAAACCGAAGAAGCCGCCCTCCAACTGGCATTAAAATATGACTTGATCTACGCTTAGACAGGTTATGTTTATACCATTCTACCTGATCTCCCCAGAACCGGTGGTGTCAACACATAGGGGGCACCTCATGCTGCCGACGGTATTGTTCGAGCTCTCTCTCATCCATATGCCCAACCTCCCATGGGTTATGGCTTTCCTGGGGGAGGGGGCAGCACCTCCCGCACTTGTCCCCCTCCTGGTAGCATGTATCCAGGATACAACATACCTCCTCTTTTGGCCCAACCTCCTACTCACCATACTGTTACCCAACCCCCTTATTATTCGTATTCGCAGTTTGGTGCTCCAGCTCCTCCAGCATCAACACCTCCGCCTCCCTTGCCTTCTCAACCCCTGCGACAGCAGTCACCGCCCCCTCAAGTGTAGGTGGATGCACAGCAGGGATTCATGGCTACCCAACCACCTGACGGATAGGTGGCCACTCAACCTTCCCCTTCTGGTTCATCCAATTACCAGATCCTCATGATGAACTCTGCTCCACCTCCAACCGTCAACCTTAACCTTCAAACTCGGGCCCCTCAGTACCCCAAGCCTCCCACTCCGTCTGTCCCCGAGTCACCTTCTTCAGGTTCTACAGAACCTCTTTTGACATCCAATGGTCCCTTGCCTATCCCTCAACCCAACGTTGAGGTTCATACCAAGATTCCTAAAGGACCATTACGCCGAAATGCTGCTTCTGGTCAAGTTGCCCAGTCGTATAGCATAGTAGATGATTTGGCGCAGTCTCTCATTGCCATTTCTACATTGGAACTCCTCCAGTCATGCCCTTCTCAAAAGAAGGCTCTACTATCTGCCCTGGGTGCTGTAGATCCTGCTACTGACCAATTGATTGTTTTCAACACCGATCAATCAGAACATCCTCCTCTTCCTGCTTCCGTCGCTTTTCAAATCCCAGTCAAAATCCAGAACGCTAATGTTTCTCGATGTATCATTGATGAGGGGGCATCCACCTATGTGATGTCTGCTTCAGTTTGGAAACAACTCGGTTCTCCTGATTTGGTCCCTTCCACGATCACCCTTCGAGCGTGGGATGGCCACGCCTCCCAGCCCATTGGCCTATTCTGTAATTGTCCTATCACTCTTGCGGGCAAGACTGTTTGCGTTGACGTTGAAGTCATTGACGCCCCTCTAGATTACAACATTCTCTTAGGGCGAAGCTACATCTATGCCATGTCTGTTGTCCCATCCATGGTTTTCCACAAGATGTCTTTCCCTCATAATGGAAAGATAGTCACCATTGACCAATTGACATATCATGAGCCAGAATCTCAGACCTCCCCTGAGACGACCATCTCTCCTGTAGCCAATAAGAAAACAGTTGATTCCTTGACCAGTGTCTCTCCCGGCATCTAAAAATACTCCTCTTTGCTTGGCACCTTCCCTGGTCTTCCTTCTCCTCCTATCTCCGACCCCAGCTCATCGAATGTTTGCATGATGCAATCGTCTCGGCCGCTCTTGCTAAATTCGCTAAGTTAGTCAAGAATAAAGGCCTCCGCAACTCCGCTTCCTCGCTGTTATCCAAACCGTATTCATGAGCCTCTTTACCCTCCTGGAATAGTTCCTCCAAGCCTTAGCCCTTTAGGAGCCATCCCACCTGGCCATTACCCCTCTGGTCAGATACCGTTCCTAGCTTCCCCATCAGGAGTGTACACGGTACCTGTCATGGCCACCCTCTCTCTTCCTAACCTTACCCTTGGGATTCCCATCTGGTACCTTGATCCTCCAGCCCCAACCTTGCCTGGTCAACCCAACCCTTATCTTTCTTTGACCTCGGTTCAACCGGTCCCCAGGACTTCTCTCACCGCAATAGTGCCTCAGTCACCTCAACAGGAACCACCTCCTATTGTGACCACTCCGGGTAAGAAGGGCAAAGCTCGCAAGGGGGCATCAAAGGACAGGGCTGCCCCAACAAACCCTACCCCTCCTTGGCCTCCAAAGCATACCATCCAGTATGCTTTGTGTGATATTAGCGGTCACGCCACCCATACCTGTCCTGAATTGCTTCATCTCAAGCTCATGGTTAAAGTCGCGTTCCCTGAGTCCCTGGTCCCGGAAGCCTCTGTTCCTTTCACGACCATGGCCACGAACCCCCAGATTATTCACACCAACCACCCCTGTGCTTTGTGTGACCTCCATGGCCATTACACCCACCTTTGTCCCCGCCTTGCGGACTTTCGCACCTCTCTAGCCGCAGTCCACCAATTCGAGGCCAAGCGCAATGAGTCCACCTCTCCCATATTTGTGCATTTTGCTTTGGCAAAACTACCAGACACGACTACTCCCATTGACATCCCCCCTCCTGATTTCAAGATGACGGAGCCTTCGTCTAGCATTTTCTAGCTATCATCATCCATGAGAAAGGACTCGTAGAAAAAGGAGAAGAACCTCCTCCCAATGCAGAGTTACCAAAGCCCAGACTAGTTCCCCCCGCTGAAGTATGAAATGAAGAGGAGAGCCCCTGATAGGGGTTCCAGGCATTAGAAAGAGGAGAAAAGGTCTGGTAAGCACTCGCTAAAGGGAAAGAAGTATTCCCTTGATGACCTGCGTAAAACTGATTCCCTGCTCCCGCTGTAGTAAACACAGGATTCCACCCTGTAAAAGTAGTCGAACTTTTCCCCCCAGACCAAGGGTTGAAACTCTGGGTCTGGGACGTAAACAGAAAGGACCCTAAAGAAGGATTGGAACTAGGAATGTGCCCAGTTCCAAAGGGGAACCTTTGAAATGAAGCTGATCCACTAGCCGTGGAAGACATGGGTGTAGATCCAGTTGCAGCAGCGGAAAAGGAAAAAGAGGGATTCCCACTAGAGGGCATCCCTGAATAGAAGGGACCAGAATGAGAAGCATGTGCTTGGGTGAAACCAGAGCCAAACATAGCAGCACTACAAGCAATCGAAGATAAATCAATAGTGCCCCCTCCTTCAACAGAAGCAGGAGTCTGAATGCCTGCATCACTCACGATAGAAGCCGCATTCCCAGTCGTGGCCATCGAAAGGTATGAATGATATGGAAGATATTTCGGTCTCTCAGACTCAGTTCTGATGTACTAAACAACGAACAGATAGTCAGGAGGAAGAGGAGATGGACCTGTCGCAGGAGGCTCAGGTACGTCTTCAATTTGAAAATCTTCTTCCTGAAGAAACAAAACTCGCGAGGTGAGCGGAACGCTCCTCTCGGAACCGACACCAGAATCAGCTATAAAACCTTCAGACCTTTGTGGAGGATCTCTCTCCACTGCGTCAAATGCCACAGGGTGGTAACCACCTACTAAATCACTCCTACGCCTTCTTGCGGAAGGCTCTGGACTCTCGGGAGATAACCCTCGGATTCTCCTTGATCGACGAGGTGCTTGATCAGCCACTTTTATAGATTTTAAATTAGACTCAAAAAAGTGAAAAGCTAGGCAAGCTAGGAGCAAAGAGCACTAACTATAAGAAAAATCCCTGAGATACAATCAAGCAAACAGCCTCCAAGTATTTCTGCTCTGGGTGATGAGGACCGGACACCAAAATACAGGAAAGCGAAATATAGGACCTCCCGAAAGTAGTCTAGGATGATTAGGGCCCAGAACAACTAGTGAAGGTAATAGAAACAGTTGCGCCGACCTCCTAACAATAGCCTTTGCCAGCTCAAGCACCACAGGCACCCATATTAAGTAGTGGATAAGTGATTGCCGCCACACAAAACACGGGTATTCCCCCTCAAATTCAGGTGGGAACCAGAGTGGCAACTATGGGCACTGGAGGGTGTCGGGTCGGCTTAGGTCTTGAGGTCAGATTCAGCTAATCGGAGAGGGGGTATCCCTCTTCTTAGCCTTCACTTCCCCTCGCGCTTGACTCTCTGGAGGAGAGCTTTCCCGGTCCACCTAACGGAGTTGGATTTCGCTCAATTAATCAACTTCTATGTTTTGTTTGAGCGGCCTTGGAGAGTTAACTCTCCACTCACCTAATCCAAGGCCCTACAACCTAGCTAGTTGGTGTATGACACTTAGAAAACTTGCTAGTTGATTTTAAATTATATCACTTATTTTAATGGGCTGTTATGTTAAGTCATAAGGATATGGAGATGAAACTTATGATGTTTTTGACGCAGAAAGAAATTAATAAAAACTTAACTACATGCAAATGCAGTTATTGTCTTTCGATGAAAAGAAATCTCTACATGGGTTCTACGAGATTAAAAATTGTATTTTTTTTTTTCAAATAGCAAACTCACACTCACAAAAACTATGAAATTGACTAAATGTTTAAATGCACCTAATGCAAATCACTACAAGCATGCAAATCCTAAGATGCAAAATCTCCTAAAGTAGAGTGAAATTTCCCAAAAGTCCTTCAGTTTTAACTCTTCTTGGTTGTCCAGAAAGCTAGTTCCCAAAATCAAGAACTCTTAATATGAAGACACCAAAACACATAAAAAACAAGAAGAAGAAATGAATGACAACTCCCTTCCAATTATCAACCCAAAAACCAAAAGCAAGAAACCTCACAAAAGCTTCAAAAGATATAGCAAAACGAAAATGAAAATGCAACAAAAAAATCAAATAACATGACAAAATGTTTTTTGAGCCTTTGAAATGCAAAAAAAAAAAGCAAAGCAAATGTTTTTTGAGCTTTTTAGTTTTATAAAGAAAGAGCTCGAAAAGACCAAGCAAAAATATCAAAATCCAAACCAAACAAGACTGAATTTCAAGCACAAACTTCAAAAATGCTCCAAACCTTATAAAGCTAACTAGTAGCAAGATCAATAAGAACAAAATAAGACAAGAAAACTTAGCCACTCAGCCTAGAAGAATAGTATAAACTTGCCGCAAACAAAAACTTCGAAGAAGCAAGAAAAACTCTTCAAAAGTTGCAACAAGACCTAGCTTACTGAACTAAAGAAAACCAATCAAGAAATGAGCAAAAATCGTAGTGCCAAGCAAAAAAAAAATACAAGAAAGAGTAAATGAGCAGGAGCTCTCTATTCTGATAAAGCAGAACAGCCAAGAATGCTCAGAAAGCTATCTTGGTACTCAAACCAGAAGTGCCAGCACCAGAAACAACACTTTGCCAAAAAGACTAGTTTTCAATCAAACGAAAGAGAGAAAAGACAAAAGACCACCTTCTTCACAATCCAGAGAGTACAAAGACACTGTAGGAACAGGTATCCACAGCCAGAAAGGACCAAAAAGTCAAGAAATCTAAAAATTCAAAATCTACCTAGGTATACGCTACTTCACAGTTTAGCAACAATCGTGCATACGCGACTGTGCTAAAGGAAACTCACGTATACGCGACTCCCTTTAGACAAACTTGCGTGTATAAGCGACTGTGTGCAGAAAAAAGCACGTATACAAAGGTAAATAATGAAAAACAAAAAGGATCAAGCCTGGATAAGAAACCAGGACTTCGGACTGACTGAGAAAAAGTAAACTGGACTGCAAATGAAAGTTAAAACTGTCGGCAACCTATCAAACAGCTGAAACCACCCAACAGGGGAGTCACAATAATTTGATCCCCAATAGAGTCACCAGTTCTGTTTCGGGGAAAATCACCCTAGAGGTTTGTTGGGTTACAACCTCCACAGAGCAGGGGCATGCTACTTAAGAAGGACTCACACAACCATACATGTTCATGGAAAAATAAATAGAGTAGATCGAGGAAGTTACCCGTAGGTCCTACGGTTGAAGCAGATCCCACGGGGTCCAAACCCCCAGCCACCCTTCTTCCTTCTTAACCTGAGAGACAAGAAGAAACAAGCATGAAGAACTGGTTGTACAGCATATATCTACTCTAAATGTTAGTGAAATCCATATAAAACATTAGATAAACCATAATGAATGCTTAAATAACAATATTCTCATATATGTAAGCAGACACTAACACGTATATTTCAGGAACAAGATGGTACTTCTATATTATAAATAGCATGTACAAAAATAACAAGTGGAGAGATCACCTGAATCCTTCCATGATCTTCGAGCAGACCGTCGTCTGGATCCGTCCCACCCTTGCCTCGCTAAGACTCCTTCCGAACTAGTGCATACGAGATGACATATAAAGGAATGAGCATCTCCAAGAAACAAAGATTTCTCGTAATAAACTGGGAAGTGTAGGAGGCACGGGAATTCAGACTTGGATAGGGAATACCAATAGAGTATAATATCAATAATTCTCTCTCTCCCTTAGGCCTTACACATGAGGGGATTTTATACTCCCTCCAAGTAGTTTCAACAGTTGGAAACAGTTGGCCACGTGCTGGGGTGGTTGAACTACCAGAGTAGCCATCAAACCAGCCCGAAAATAGGGAATTTTTATATATTTTTTTAATGATTTTAATGGCATACGTGGAAAAGTGCAGCTGGACTCGCGTATACATGCGGAAAAGTATGGGCATAATCGCGTATGGGGATTTTTACACTGTTTTTTAGTGAATTTGTCCAAGTCTGTAGGAATGGGTGCCCAAAGCCATGAAAGTAATCATGAATCATATGAAGGTGAGAGATGATGCTATAACAGTCCACCTCTCCCATATTTGCGCATTTTGCTTTGGCAAAACTACCAGACATGACTACTCCCATTGACATCCCCCCTCCTGATGTCGAGATGACGGAGCCTTCGTCCAACATTTTCTACCTATCATCATCCATGAGACCCTCAGGGAACATTCCCTCTGAACCCTCCCTTGTTGTTTCACTTGACCTTACTTCAGCGATCACCTTGGGCTCAACATCGGTAGATCCTTTATCTACTTACTCTTTTTTCACCCCTTGTGACGATACGCATGTGAACCTCTCTTCTCATGATGATGATTCAGGTCGCTTCGCCACGTCATGTGGTCTTTATTCCACCAGTCACCCCATCTTCTATCACGATGACGACATTATGGAAAAAATCCCCACCCATGACTTTATCTATTCCCCCTTACATCGAACCCATGCGTTCACACCACATACACCATGTGGCCATTACATTGAAACCCAATGTTTGGGTAAGGGGGCACCCACATTTGAGAGACCAAGAGAATCCATTCTCCACAACTCTCCTAGTGTATTTGGTCATGTTGATTTTAGTACCATTATTCTTCCACATTTAGAAGAACCTCTAGAGTCCCATATCACTTCAGATCACTCTAGGGATGATACCCCTTATCGTTCCCTCATCTTCCCTCAGCAACCCAATCTCTTAGACATTGTTGTTGACCAACCTATGGGTTTTCTAGGCGAGCATCAATTCATTATCTCCAAATTCTCTCTTTGGGATAGTGACACCAAGTATGCCAACCTGACAACTTAAAGTCCATTTGCTTCATATATGCAGTACTAAAAGAGATTGGTAATCCTCCATTTCCTTTCTCAAACTGCATAACCATAACGAAAACACATGGCACACCACATCATTAAAATGTGTTTAGATTCCCCTTTTTCTAAATACATTTTGGCATGACCACACCATGCTTGGGGACACCTATGCCCTTCAACCATAACCCTCCTCAAAATCGAATTTCTTCACTTGCAACACTCATACTAGGGGCACAATTTGGCCTCCATACTTATCCATGCTCGTGTTGATGTTTGTCGTGAGTTCCCATCTTGTACTCATGTTTTCATGGTCCACCATTGGAACTTTACTATGTGGCAGCACCATCAAGTCGCCCTTGTTTAGAGCATCCAAGTTGAGTCATCATCGCATTCATGGAGTCTATCCCGAGTTCCTTTGTACCCCGCTATAGTCCTCCATCCTTCATTGCTTGGTTCCTCTCTTGTGTCGCACATTATGGCCTTCAGTCCCACTGTCCCCTATCCCTTATGATACTGTGTCAGTGGCTGCCATGTCATTCATGCCCTTTATGCTCTAACAAGGGAAGTCATCCATTCGCTACTTAGTCCCCTCCATTCCATCATCATCATTGGTATTAGTCTGTCTGTCGCTCTACTATTTTCTCTTGTGCCTTAGTTGAGGATCTCTCATTGCCTCACCTATGGTGGACCCCCTTCTGTCGACATCAGTTCCTCCATTCCAGAAGATAGGTCTAGAGGGCAGTCTACCTTGGTTCCATCTTCCACTCTTGTTTGGTGCCTCGGAGCAGGCAAATGGATCTCTCATTACCCTTTGACTTGATTGTTTCTCCACTCCAGCTCCTTTCAGCAGGATCGAGATCCGTATGCCTGATGGTTCAGTGATGCAATAGCATATATTGGTGATTCCCGGGTGTGTGTGTGAGATGTCTCAGCCCTCATGAGGGGGTGGCCCTACAGGTAGCCCCCCACATGCCTGGATGACCTCTTCATTGCAGCCTTCAATGCAGCTCCATATATTTGATGATGTCGGCCTTAGCCGCTTGCACTACCTCTTTGATTTGCATGTATCAGTCAGATTTTGTGATCCCTTCCCCGCTTATAGGGGGCATTTGGGTTGTATTTGTATCTCATGTACTCAGATATTATTGTATAAGTCCTAGCTCTTGTCCTAGGCACATCATGTATGTGGGGTTCCTCATTGTATTTTTATCTGGCTCATGTTTATGTCGGCTGTCCTTTATAGTTCGGTCCCTTATTTACTGGACACACTATTCTTTTGTACTTTGTCTCAGCGGGCATAGGTATGCCTCCCCCGCCGCCTTTAGCACAAGTACCCTCTCATAAAAAGAGACTTGTTGCACCTGCAAGTCTCGTCTCCTCAGGGTCTAGTTCTTCAGCACATTAGTCTACCTCACATTTCTCTCTCTGACTTCCCTTTTGATGTCTAGTTCTTGAGTTCTTACAACGTACTTTAGTCATACGATTTGCTCCTAACACTCGCACGCTGGGGGACAATCTGTTACACCATTTTTTGGTCATCTAACCTATTATCATTAGATGGACCCAAGTAGACCATGTAAGACCAATTTTACCCTAAGTAAAATTGCTTTCACTATGTAAAATAACTTAATAAACCACATTTATTAGGTTGTTTATTGTCTAAACAGGAAACCCCAAAAGGAAATATTAAACAAATCTGTATTTGTTTGATTTTCTTCATGGAATAATTAATTAAACAATAATTTAATTATTATTCCTCATCATGTTTAACCCAAAACAAAGAAATTAATTAGATAAATCTCTATTTATCTTATTATTTTCTAGGAATAAATATTTAAATCTTATTTAAATAATATTCCTTGTTAAATATGACTAAATCACCCACAAATAATTAAATAAATCATTATTTATTTGATTATCATTCAACCACTTCCTTAAAATGATAAATAAATCATTTATTTATTTATTATTTACAAATAAATGGATTTGACCCAAGTCAAATACCTTTTCCGTCCAACAAATATAATAAAATATTCCATAAAAGGTGGATCTAGATTTGGTTAACGTTATTTTAATCATGCATCGAGATCTAGAATGACCCAATATTTTATTATAAATAGGAGGGTTTTCCCTACCATTCCTCACCTTTTTTTGCCTATTAGATCACTCTGGATCTATACACTTGGTCACATTCTACATTATTTGTTGTGTGAACTCCCTTTGAGTTCTATCTTTGTCTGGTTTTCCTACACCAACAAGAGAGAGAGATTCTAGATCTGAAGTGCTGAGGACTTCCAAGAACCCATCCCATTGAGGAGAATTGGATACGCCTTCTTGTTTTCCTCCTAGGTTCCCTTAATACAAAAATTCTTTCAAAAATTGTTCTTGTCTTGTCTATTGGATATATAGAGCAAACCCTTCTTTTTACTGCTTAATGACTTTCTATGCATAGATCTAGTTTTTTGCAGCTCTTGTCTTGATCAACTAACTACATATCTAAAGATATTGGCAGCCACTTTTGATGTTAGGGCTATTAGTTATGCATAGCAAAAGTGGTCTTTTTTCGTACACATCGACAAAGGATTCATACTAACAGGAAGCATAATGGGCCTATAACCCATAGGTCCCAAAATCAAAGTATCAATTTTATGAATCTGCAATGGGTACAGTTTGAGTTTGTAGGTTCAATTTATAAAATGAAAGGTGAACCTGCTTATAGTGGGTTCCACTTTTCATCATTTGGGGGCACCTTTCCCTTGCTTTTGATTCACAGATCCAAAGTCTCGTTTCTTCTGTTTGAATTTCTGCTCAATCTTTGCAGCATACCGATATGTCGTACCAAGTGAGCAGATGTCGAGGAACTCCATTTCCTCCTGAATGTATCTATGAAGAAAACCATGATAATTTAGCACCAAATGTTTCTCTCAATTTTTGATACCCAACTTTATGTGTAGAGTATAGAACATATTCGTTAGCTCATGCACATATTGATCCCTTTGTTGCCGTAGCGTGGCCCATTGTATGTACTTGTGCTCATAGCTCCCCATGGGATATCATTGTTCGTTGATGGCATCTTGGAAAGAATTCCAAGTGGGTATGGGTGAGAACAGAGAGGGTTCTATCTCATCCTTTTTCTCACAGTAGGTTTCCCACCAGTCCTTGACATGGGGGGTAGTTTTGAGGAGTGAAAAAATAGTATTCTCCTGGTCGGAAAAGTCATGAACCGAGAAATATAGTTCTAATAGATTCAACCATCTATCTATGACATCTGCATCTATTTTACCCTCAAATATGGGAATGTCAAAGTTTACTTTTACCTTAGAGGGAGTCACACCTCCAGAGTGGCTGTTGGATGCAGATGCGCCGCTGATGGGCAGTCGTTGAAGGATTTGGGAAAATTTATCCATCATCGCATTCCTTTGTTTTTCGAGGGCCTCCTTGAGCAATATTTTGATAAGATCTCCTACTCCCTCATATTTATTTTCATCCCACATGGGCATCTATCGGGGTTTGTGAGGTTGATCTTGCGAAGGTTCCATCAGATTGAGCCCTAACTCCTTATACCCCCACCTTGTTGGGGAGATGCAAAGAAGGATCAAGAAAAAGCAAACTGCTCTGATACCACTGATCCAGATTTATGCAGGAATGTAAAAAAATACAGAAATAACAATAAACATAGAAATACAGTGGAAATAAGGCTCCATTTCATTAATATCAAATCATAGAAATATTCTTACAAACATGATGGAAATAAAATAACTAGGGTGCTGGTTGAGAATCTCTGAGAATATATGTGGCAGCTACAGACCTATGAATTGTGTTACAATGAGGCTCGAGGGCCTATTTATTATATAAAAACAATGGAGAACTCTAAACGTCCAAAAAAATAACCCTAGGAGATGAAGTGCCAAAACTATGGACCCCGTTTGGGTAAATTAGTTTTTCAACTTCCGGGGACGTAACTTTGGCATACTATCTCTGTTTGGGGCTTGAACATGGCTCTGAAAGTTCAGGACCTGGAACTTCTAAAAATAGTAAGTTGTGAAAAAACTGACAGAGAAAATGGTGGGGCCCCAAGTGGGATAGGCAGGTGGCCACCAATATCCACCTGGATCAGATACAGTGTTTTGCAAAGCACTATGTCTTGACCAACAGTGCATTGGACACACCAAAGATTCAAAATTCAAGCTACTAAACACACTTCTAATGCAATTATTTGTTTCAAAAGTCTAATAATTGATAGTAGATGCTACTGGGAGGATAAGCAAAGGCAAAAACACTAGGAATGATAAGGAAAACTCCCTAGTTCAGTCTCCAATTTGTTATGCGAAATCATAAATTACGGATAAAACACATTCCCTAAATGTGGTGCTATGAATTTAGAACAACAAATCAAACACTTTGCAAACACTTTCTCTTAAGAGAAAATAAGCATACAAAAGGATAGAGGAACCTAATTGTGATCCAAGCGCTTCCTATTCTCCTTCTATCACTCTTGTTGTAGCTTCCAATCCAACTTAGATCGCCAGACTAGTTCCTGCAATTATAAACACCAAACAGCAAAGAGATTGCAATATGCAGATGTATATTTATCCTAATCAATTAAATAGATGAAACATGAAACATATATATTAGTTAAGAATCGATCATATGAAAAATAAAAACATAAACAGATACATATATGGGAAAATTAACAACAAGCTTTATTAATGGATAGAAGGAGGAGGTTACAACCAATGATCTATTTGATGTCACCAGCTCCAGCATTCATCCCAGCCACATCACAATAAACATCTCACCAGCAACATCTCACTCTTATCAAAAACTCAATTGAGAATCCAATAACATTTCTTTACCAAATTTCTCCCTTCCCTAGCACTAGGATCTATGCTCAATTTATAGGGTAACTGAAGGTAGTTTCACAATAAATGACTTTCTAATAATAGGAAAGACATGTTCCCAAGCTGAGAGGTGTTATATGGACACATGTATTTGAATTTTAACATATAGGGACTCTTCTAGAAGGCACTATCCATGTGGAGATTCCGGAACAATGAGAATTTCTCTCCCATTTGAACAATCATTAGGGGAATATTGAGGTCTAAAATGGGCCTACTAAGAAAAATGTACAACCAAAATAAAATTTATAAGAACCAATAGGATTCAAGATGATTATGTCAACCATGGGGGATGATTCACCATTTTTAAGTAAAAGGATAAAAATATTAAAAAATAATAAAATAATAAAACTACTTTTTCAACTTATCTCCCAAATTTTTTACTCAAATTTCGAGCGGGAGTACTCGTTGGATGCAAAATTTAATTCCTCATACAAGGAGTACTGATGTTGCATACTTTCGATGGACCTTGCTACATGAAGAATGAGAAATACATGAAAAAACATGATTGAAATCACGTTTTTCATGTATTTCTAATTTTTCGTGTAGCAAAGTCCATCAAAAGTATGCAACATGGGTACTCCTTGGATGAGGAATTAAATTTTGCATCTAACGAGTACTCCCACTTGAAATTTGAGTAAAAAATTTGGGAGATAAGTTGAATGTACGAGTTTAAAAAGTAGTTTTTTCTTTTTTCCCTCTAAAATTTGATGATGTAATCAAATATTATTTTTTGATTTCCACTATTATTTTATAATTTCCTTAGGAGGCCCATTTTAGACCTCAAAATTCCCCTAATGGCACTCTTGAATGTCATGAAGTGCTTTGCAGAGAACCCTTGAATGGAGGTAACTGCATATGGAAAGTACTTAGTCCCTTGCGAGGCTACGTTGTTGAGCTCATAGGTTATATAAAATGCACTTCAAATATTGGGAACCTTGCAATGGAAGTCATGGATGATTTTTTTGTGTTCTCGTCTTAGGGCATGTAGCAAATGAAATTATAGGGGATTATAGACCCTATTTCATTGGTTCTGCAGATGATGTCCACTTTAACCGGGTCATTGGGAATGATGCCCAAATTAACCTATAAGAGACATTATAAAAAAAACAACTTTATACAGTACACCATTGTTTTTGAGATCAACATAATTGAAAATTATCAAGTGAAATTATTTTAACATTAACACAATACAAATTACCAATTAATTCAAAAAACATATTATAATGTTTTGAAAAAAAGAGTCTTAGTTATAAGGTAATTAAGTCCTCTTCTTTATAAAAACCCATCTTAAAAATTATAAATGATGAAATAACACATGTACCATATCACTCTTGAATCTTCTTGATCTAGGTTCATGTCTCAATATGAACCACCAATCCCTATCCAACACATTTGGGTAAAAAAACACCTAGTTGCAGTGTTTGGGGAAAACATAGGGCTCCTTAGCTTCATCCCACATCTTTCTAGATTTGAACATATCATCCTACTATTGCGGCCTTCCTTTACATTATTCCGATCAAAGGTGTCCCACCACTTGCACCTAAAAATAACACATTGGAAAGAAGAGAAACCCACTTCAATAATCTCTTGTATCTTTCTGACGTAACCTAACATCCCTCGCACTAGGTTTTGATCATGGTGGCTAGATAGAACAAATTGATCGAAATCGACTTCCACTCCACAGTCTTGTGTCATGTGTCTAGCATCGACATTTTCTGTGTGAAAATGGTGTCCATATGCCCACATAGATGGGAACAAATGCACCTATAAAAATTTAAAAAATAATAGTGTTAATATGTGTCTTATAATAACCCAACAGGTAAAATATGAAATATAGATGTAATTTGTAATATCCCGTGTGTGGGTAGGGCCCATAGCCACGTGTCTAGATTTGTGTAATGAGGGGTGCTACGCAAGGGCCACTGCCCTCAGATGCTCCGGCGGGGTTAGGCCCACCCTTAACACCCTGGGATGCCACTCTCGCTAAAAGTTCGAGCTTTTGGTGTAGTGGTTGGATCTACGTGGTATCAAAGCCGAGGTCTCGAGGTCGAGACTCGCAGAGCGTGGTGGGTTGTAATATCCCGTGTGCGGGTAGGGCCCGTGGCCACATGTCCAGGCTTGTGTAATGAGGGGTGCTGCGCAAGGGCCGCCACCCTCAGATGCTCCGGTGGGGTTAGGCCCACCCTTAACACCCTAGGATGCCGCCCTCACTAATATTTCGAGCTTTTGGTGTAGTGGTTGGATCTACGCTGTAATACCCCTTTTTGGGAATAACAAGCAATCCATGGTTGGAAAATGCATTTTCCAGAAATGGAGGTAGTAGGATTTGATACCAAGACCTGGATCCCTTAGACCAATGTGTCTAAGACCAAATTCCAAGATTTGGGATCAAATAAATCCTTCTAGGGTGTTGAGACAAGCCTCCCACACCTATTTCCCTTCAGAAATTTCCCAAAGAATGGGGCTGCAACAATATATGAACATACAATGGATTCTCTATGTTATTTCTCTGAGATTTCTTATGAGAGGAAGTAAATATCCAACATATGTGATTATAACAGTAAAAAGGATGCAATAACTTGATGATTTAGTCATTCAACCAATACAATACAAGCCTCTCATTACATGCATGATAAATATGAAGCACACTACTATAGATAAGAAACTGCAGGCTATGACTGCAGAGTATTTTATAGAGTACTTCTGCAAAATGATAACAATACAAAGATATGACAATATGAAGCTCAAATAAATTGGGTGAGCATGATATCAACCCCTGAAAATTCAATACACCAATCCTCTAGAAGGATTGGCTGAAATACAAGCAAAATGGAATTCCCCCAGAAATGCCAAAGTTGCTGGGTAGCTGTAGCAACTAGAGAACTAGAAATAGATGGAGAAGGCTTAAATGGATGAATCAAATTAATAACCCTCCTCCAATGGAAATATTAATTGAAAGGCTAATCCCTTCACCTAAGATCTCACCCTCCAAACTATCTGCTAATTCCTCACAGCAAATGCTCTCCAATAATAACGTTGTCTAAGAGAGGGACTGCACTAAATATGATGGAAATTGGTTGGCCTGGTGCCAAATATGGTGGAATAAGCTCAAGAATCTCCTTTTCTGATCTCCCAAAAGGATCGAAGCTCCCTCCTCTAAAAAAATATCCAAGCATGGTGTTGTAGAAAACCTCCCCAGCAACACCTAACAACAATGCACAATCTCCAACTGAAACTGCGCTGATGAAGAAGGATGATGTTTGACCTCAATGTATGAATATGGGGAATGGAGTGAAATCCTTCAAGAGCTACTCAAGAAGGAAAGGAAATCCTAAACAGGAATTCCATTGGCAATTCTTGCTAACTAGCAAGAGACTACAACAAGTCTAAAGGACCAAAGATGAATAATACTCAAGATCCTTCACAATGGATACCTTGCCCTCCTTTTAAACAATGTGAGCTCCCTCTCAATGGACCCCACTCATTAGGTTTTCCTTCCTCTAGAATCTTCCCTCCTTATCCCACTGCACTGGCCCACAATGTGCTCTCCACCTCATGCCACTGCGTTGTTTGACTTGGTCAAACTTGACCTAGTCATCCTGCAAAAGCCCATTTTCACACATGGAGGTGTGAAATCCAGCTCTATAAGTGATCCCCATTCATCCTAAGAGGATTTTTATTCCCTATAGAGAAAATTAATGGGTCTCCTACCCATTGTATTGATCTCCTAAGTGCAAATGTCAAAAATTAATATTCCACAAAATTTTGGAATATTACAGTCCTCCCCTCTCAATTATTGCTTGTCCTCAATAAAGTACAAGGATAGACTGATTTATTTCCCCTTACTTCCCCTATAGCATCCATGCATGAGAAAATCCTCCAAGAAAATAATTGCATATCATCAATCAAGTGTCCGAGTTGTCCCTCCAACATATGCAATCTAGCCTTTGGTGAACATTCCCAAATAGCTGTCATGTAGAAACAAATGTCCATAAAGGAAATAATGGGTTGTCTAAGGGCCTCCTTGATGCATGAGATCTGATATATAATGGTACTCATCATCCCCATATGAATCTCCCATCCCCAAGCAATCATCCATACAACATAAGTTGCCTCCCAACATGGCAACTCATAGAAATCTCCCTCCACCTTGAGCTCCAGAAATGAAGGTGGGCTGCAAATATAAAGATGGAAAGCCTCATAACTTGCCTCATGCTGTCCTCCTCTCCACTTGTGATATGTGTAGAGTGTGTGCTGATCATGTGCTGCAAAAATATTTCCCTTAAGTGGCAAAATGAAGAGCATTTCTCCAAGGATCTCTCCTCCATCAATGATAATCTGGTTGGCCCAAGAAATTTCATCCATGATGAGTAGGACATGATCATCATAGAATACCCCAATGAAATTTTTGATGTAGGTCATAACATGTGCAGCAAGGTACAAACAATATCTCATAGGATTGCAACGTAACCTCATCCACTGCGGCTGCAGAAAATAACATGGCAAGCATTGTACAAGATATATCACCTCTACTACTGAATAGTAAATAGATGATTGAATCAGAAATACAAAATCAAATACATGCCCATATACATAAAATGGATGGATATCATCATCAAACTCATGGCCCACCTCAAAATAAGGTAAATAGGTGGCTATGGTGGCCATGTCTCTCCTCATGTTCCTACTAGAACATGCAATGCATAAACTATGAGGATCATCTCCCCTCAAAGACACGTTCAACTCATTTGTCAATTCACCAATCATGCTACCAATAATAATATGGAAAATATCAGAAAATGGAAAAATGCTCATCATCAAAATAGAGGAAGTACTGATGGTTTCATATGGTGCAGGAAAGTACCAATAGTCTCCCAAGGGTGCATAACATAGTTTTGCAAACTGCTGCCTTGGGAATGTACAAGGAAAAATGTTTTGAAATACAATGCTAATCATATGAATTAGCCGAACATGTTTAGAATGGAAAAAAAATTTCCCAAGGCCATGTGGAAGATGGTTGTCTCCATCATATGATTTGGCCCCACTTTGCTCAAGGAGCAACATGAACAATCTACCCCTTTCAGGAACCATGCACTGCAACATAATGATAAGAGTATGTAAATCATAAAATTTAAACAAAATTCTCTTACCATAGGCTAGAATTAAGATGATATATGGATCCATGTATATGACCCTTCTCCCAAGTGTCAACCCTGTGAGCTCATGCAAAAAGGCTCTTGCCCATGCCAATCTTTGTTTCTTGACATGCTCCTTGTCAAGAACACTTCTGGTGATGTTGTTCCAAATTTGAAGCTTTTCCCAAGATGGAAATGCCTCTCGATCAGTTGAAGCCAAAGAGTAATCCCTTTGCACTTTAAGAGTGCCCTCCTCTACTCCGGCAACACCATACATCATATGAGAGCAAATCTTCTTGTACTCTCTCTAAGTTAGTCCAAGCAATCCAAGTGCTTGCTGTCTCCTCATGCTCACATCATGTAACTCATGTAATTAAGGTATCATGACTGATATATATGCCATATTAGCTCCTTGTATCCCTACTCTCTATTTCTCAATGATGTAAAAAACCTGCCACCTCTCCTCTACCCCCAATCTCCTGGAAAATGAGTACACCAAGTGACAGCCAAACTCCTTCAAGAGGAGCCAATGCAGCCAAGCCTCTTGTTGCCCGGTATCATATATTTTTAGGTGTATAATCAGCCTCTTGCTCCTCATCCACACCCACTCAACTCCTTGTGGATGTCTCCTCCTCTTTCCTCCATTGGTTTCCCTCTCATGAGGATCACCATTCTCCCAAGCCATACCTTCCCCTTTGCATTTCATGGGAGTTTGAAATGCAACTCCTTGGAGACCTCTTAGAAAATATCTCTCACCCATGACTATTTTGGATCCATGAGGACCCAAATTTGATGGAGGTAATATCTCCTCTCCATCCATCTTTAACAGAGCTGCTAATTCCTCTATTGGTGTAGCAGTTGTTTCATCCTCTAGTTCACAATTTGTTTGATTGTTTATCATGAAGGTTCCATGGTTTGTTTCATCCTCCAATACTTCACATCCCAACCTTAAGGGCTGAATGAGACTCATAAATAGTGCATGAGGATGAGGGTCCATCTCCTCTTTGAACCCATTGCACAGCACAATGCAATCATGGTGCTCTAAAATAGAGAAATGTGTAGATCCTTGGGCCTTTACATGTGAGTTTCCACATTCTCTTAAATTGTTTGCTAAATGAAAAGTTGAACTTCACTCATACCTTGGTGGATCTTGGGATCTTATTCTTGTATGGCTACATTATTTTTCTCCTCCAATGCAATGGCTTCCTCCTCCATAGATGTAAAAGGCTTCCCTCCCAAAGCTGTGACAACATTGGTGCAATTCTCCTTCGATGGTGGAATGGCTTTCTCTTCCTTTGTCCTCTCTCCATCAAAGGTTTGGATCAACCTTTGAGAAAATTCTACAAAGGAAATCACCCTTGAATGGACCAAGGGTTTGAACCACCAAACAGAGGCTTCACCCTCCATGTGCAGTGCTGCAATCTCCACTTCTTCTTTCTCTACCACTGGATGTAGTAAGAAAAATGCCTCTAGATTTTTCACCCAACTTCTAGCTAAAGTGTTACCATCAAATGTAGACAATAGAAGTATACTTCCTCTTATTTATCTTTTTCCATAGGGCCTTCTCTCCTCCTTCTACTGAATAAAATATGGGAACATTGTAGCTCCCCTGAATGCTGTAGAATGGGATTTGTACTCACTCAGGTATTGATCTAGAACTTGATGATCCAAGCATCTCTCATGCTTCCTTTCTCTTTGAGAATAGGAAGTGCATGGACCTTCCTCTTCTTTTCTTTGCTTCTCCTCCTCGAGGAGACTCTTCTTTGTTCTGAAAATAGATGAGATCAAGATCATCTGCTTCATCATATTCTTATTCTTCTTTCTTGGGCTCGAAGGCCACAGGCTAAGCCAAGAAAGGTGCTCCAATACCACTATAATATCCCTTTTTAGGAATAGGTAGCAATCCATGGATGGAAAAAGAATTTTCAAGAAATGGAGGCAGCAGGATTTGATACCAAGACCTAGATCCCTTAGACCAATGTGTCTAAGACCAAAATACAAGATTTGGGATCAAAGAAATCCTTCTAGGGTGTTGACACAAGCTTCCCACACCTAGTTCCCTTCTGAAATTGCCCAAAGAATGGGACTACAACAATATAGGAACATACAATGGATTCTCTACATTATTTCTCTGAGCTTGCTTATGAGAAGAAGTAAATAGCCAACATATGTGGTTATAGAAGTAAAATGGATGCAATAACTTGAGGATTCAGTCATTTAACCAATACAATACAAGCCTCTCATTACATGCATGATAAATATGAAGCACACTACTATAGATAAGAAACTGCAAGCTATGACTGTGCAGTATTTTATAGAGTACTGCTAAAAAATGATAAAAATAAAAATATATGACAATATGAAGCTCAAATAAAGTGGGGGAGCATGATCTCAACCCCTGAAAATTCAATACACCAATCCTCGAGAAGGATTCGCTGAAATACAAGCAAAATGGAATTCCTGCAGAAATGTCGGAGTTGCTGGGTAGCAGCAGCAACTCAAGAACTGGAAATAGATGGAGAAGGCTGAAATGGATGTATAAAATGAAGAACCCTCCTCCAATGGAAATCTTAAGTGAAAGGCTGATCCCTTCACCTAAGATCTCACCCTCCAAACTATCTTCTAATCCCTCACAGCAAATGCTCTCCAAGAGTAACACTGTCTAACAAAGGGACTGTGCTGCATATGATGGAAATTGGTTGGACTGGTGCCAAATATGGTGGAATAATCTCATGAAACTCCTTTTTTTATCTCCCAAAGGGATGGAATCTCCCTCCTCTGAAAAACTAGCCAAGGATTGTGTTGTAGAAAACCTCCCTAGCAACACCCAGCACCAATGCACAATCTCTTGCTGAAACTGCGCTGATGAAGAAGGATGATGCTTGATCTCAATGTCTAAATATGGGGAATGGAGTGCAATCCTTCAAGAGATACTCAAGAAGGAGAGGAAATACTAAACAGGAATTCCCTTGGCAATTCTTACTAACCAACAAGATATTGTAGCAAGTCCAAACGACCAAAGATGAATAATACTCAAGATCCTTCACAATTGCTACCTTGCCCTCATTTTAAAAAATGTGAGCTCCCTCTCAATGGACCCCACTCATTAGGTTTCCTTCCTCTAGAATATTCCCTCCTTATCCCACTGCGTTGGCCCACAATGTGCTCTCCACCTCATGCCATTGCGTTGTTTGACTTGGTCAAACTTGACCTGGTCATCCTGCAAAAGCCCCTTTTCACACATGGAGGTGTGAAATCCAGCTCTATAAGTGATCCCATTTCATGCTAAGAGGATTTTTATTCCTTATAGATAAAATTAATGGGTCTCCTACCCATTTTATTCATCTCCTAAGTACAAATGTCAAAAATTAATATTCCACAAAATTTTGGAATATTACATAATTGCATTTCGAAGGTGCATTATTAAGTATAAAATGTACATAAATATATCATTATCGAGTGGGTGCACCCAATCCATACGTTTAGTGCATCCTCCTCAACACGCGAGTAACGACCAGTTGCATCAAATTTCTCTCTGACTTGGTCAACAACCCAAATGTTGGGGCATATTTTTAGCATATTTTCTTTTAAATGATCGGGATAAGGCACACTTCTATTGTGTTGGTGTGTTTAGTACATGAGTGTATGAAAAGCATTGGTGCTTGGTATGAGTGATCGCTAGCCTAAAACCGATTTCAAAGGGAAAAATGGGTTATTTGATGGTTAGTGAAGCATCGTAACATGTACAAAAACTAGTTATAAAACATAGCATATGACAATAAGAGGAGGGAACAAGAAACAACAAATACACATATAAAACAAGCTCAATATCGAGTAAATGAACTAATAATATCAACAGAAAATGAATACACTTGTATTAGCTGCTGGTGGTAAAAAAGAGGTAGAATGTTGAAACATTCATAGTGAGTCCTTAGAGCTATGGAGCTATAATAATCAAATCAAGGAAGGCTCTCCCCTTAAGTTGTTTTTAGGAATTTCTCTTCTCTTGAAATGATTTATCAGATAATGGACATTTGATGCAATTCTCCTTTGGGATTGAGATGTTGGATGTCCAACAACTGAATCCCTTCACTCCTTTGCTGCTTGGAAAATATGCTGCTGGTTTTCTCATGGGAAATATGGCCAACATAACAATGTATTATAAATTGTTCTTCTCATGGTGGTATTTTATAGCCAAAATTAAAATATTCTTCCCTCTCTTGGTATAATTGTGGATAGTGACCCAAGAGTGGTGGTTGATTCCATTGTGTGATCACTTGAGGTCTCAAGGTGGCTCTAGGTGGTTGTCCTTGGGTGGCCTCAAGTGTAGAATATTCTTCCTAAAGTGTGCAAAGTGGTCTCGAATAGTGACCTTTAACCATACCTAGGACCATGTGACTTATTAAGGGAAAGATATAGAGACCTGAGTTGCTATCGAAGAAAACGAAGTGTGGAGCACATTGTGCTAGTCTCTTCTATGTGCAATTTGATCAATTTTCCTTTTGACCTTAGATAAAGTTAAATTTTATAGATTCTGTAATGTTTTTCCACCCTGTAAATCATTTTTCTTTGTTGGAAATACTTGGGGGGGGGGGGTGAATCATTATTCTTTTCAATTAGTATTATTATTAATCTTCTAGAGCATTAGTTAATCTTCAATTATTATTAGTGTTTGTACAGTGATAGCAGTAAACAAAAGAAACACAACTGCACACAGTTTTTAAGGTGGAAACCCTCTCTGGGACAAAAAAACATTTGAATGCTTTTCTAATAATTCGTTAATATTCAACTCCAATTGAAAATAAAGCTACAACTTCCTAGAATCTAGAAAAGAATTCCTTTCCATCTCCCACTGGATGGACATTCCAACACCTGAGATTCTTTAGCAGTCAAATGAACGGATGCCCCAACACCCAATGAGCTATAACTCACCCTAGCACCACCCTACCACACTAAATTTTTCATAGGATTGAACATGTTGGTGACTTCATGCACCCGCCTAGCACCACCCTACCACCCTATAGAAGAATAAAACAATAATGGACTCTCGTACTAGGGAAAATGGTCCACTTTACAATGATATAGAATGATGTAGAAGAATAAGACACAATATACCATAACCCAAACTATGACACAACAACCTAATGATGATCCTAGACTTCCTAACACTGCCTCTTCAACTCTTCGCAGATAGACACTTGTACAATTTTTACAATGATGCATTTACAATGACTTAGTACAATGATACCTTTGCAATGAGTGTATGCAGTGATTCCCACTTGAAGACTTCATGTGGTGAACTTCTTGTTGCTATTTTTTACCTTGATTACTGTTATTTTCATGCTACCCTATACTTCACCTTGCTTTGCTTTGCTTCCCTAGAAAGTCTAGTCCTTTGCAGCCCTTGACAACACATGATCTAGCTTTTTCTTTCCCTCTAAAAGCTCGATATTGAATCTGGTGTATCTCTGTTATTTAAGATCCCCAATATGTGATTTTTGGTCCTTAAGGATTCTTTTGAGTCTTATTTCCAATGCCATAGGTCTGACCCAATTTTGATTCTTCAACTGAGATTTACGCCCAATCTCTCACAATGACCTAATTATGGACTTGTTCAATATAGCGGAATTGTATGGTATGCCACGTGTCACAGTTTCTTTATTTGGCTCTAAAATTGATACAGATAAAACTATAGTTCATACAATATCCATTGCTTCTTACAGAATTCTAATCCGATACTCAGAGAGAGAGTTATGATGATTTTCCCAAGGTCACTTCTTTGAGATGAAGTTCAGGAGCCTACAAAAACACTGACTTCAAAAGATCATATCTCCGAACAAATTGTGTAAATTTATCTAAAATTTCTCTAGGAGCTTCCTCAAGATTTTTGATTTTCTTCATAAAAATTTCAACTTCTTATCCTTCATAGAGAAAAATTTATAGTGCAAATTCCACAATGACCTGTTTCATGTAGTGAAATCCCTGCATAAGGAGGATATGAGGTCATAATTTATATAAATGCTTAGGATGAGAGGGGCTTCAACAAGTTAACATGTGATGGATTTAAGGTGCTTAAAAAATATTAATTATTGACTTTTCAATGACCCATGCCACAACCCCATGGGGTTTTAGCCCACCAACTGGGGTTACAAAATTCAAACATGAATATCTCTCAAACTGTGAAGAATTATGTGGCGTGCCATATATCAACGAAAACATATCGACAAGTAGAAATTATAAAAATATTCTTGACCCAGAATATAGTAATTTTGTAGGTCAAAATTACTATGAAATATTGAGGTAGCCCCCGGTGCTTCTTTTGTTTACATCAATCACAAATATTGATCAACAATCTCCCCCTTTGGCATTGATGGCAACACAAGTACTCCCCCTGCGATCATGACACCTCTTCCTACAACATTCTCTCCCCCTTTGACATCAATGACAAAGGGTAATCCCCCCTAACGCACAACCATCCTATGGACATGTACACACTTCCACTCCCACTCCCCCTCTATATTCTGAATAAGGAAAATATAATGAGAAATTGGGAGAATCCCAAGCTTTTGGTGAAGATATTCAAATACTTCATGAGTACTCTTATGATCATCAATGCTTCCTGCCCAATCTACATCTATAAAGGCTTGAATAATGATATTGTTACCCTTGTCATACCACAAGCCATATTCAACTATTCCCTTTAGATATCGAAGAATTCTTTTGACGGAAATAATTTGTGATTCTTTTGGTGCTGCTTGGAATATTGCTACTTGTCCAACTTATTGCATAACATTTGGTCGGGACATTGTTACATATAGAAGACTACCAATCATAGATCTTTACAACCTCTGATCTACATCCTTATATGAGTCATCTATGCTCAATTTGCAACCTGTTACCGTCTGAGTGAGGATGGGTTTGCAATCTTCCATTTTGAATTTCTTGAGCATTTCCTTGATGTACATGGCTTGACATATAAATATTCCTTTCTCTTGCTAAGATATTTGAAGCCCTAAGAAGTATGTCAAGTCACCAAGTAAAGATAACTCGAATTCACTTTGCATATTTGTAGCAAAGTTCTTACTTAGTCGATCATCATTGCTACCAAATATTATATCATCCTCTTTAGCTATTATATGTTCTTTAGTTGCTTCATCCAGAACATAAATGTCATTTGGAGCTTGACTTGCTGTAGCCACAATTTCACCATACCTGCCTTTCCTGATTTCACATTTTGTGGAGTTGAATAGCATTGTGTGTCCTTGATCACACATTTGTCCAACACTGAGTAGATTTTCATTCATGTTTTCAACCAATAGAACATTCTTGGCTAGAGAATATTTTCTTCCAAGAGTGATGGTACCTAATCCTATAACATTGGAAGATACATCATTTCCAAAGGACATGGTTCCATCCTTATTCTCTTTTAGAGATACAATTTTCTTTCTATCTCCAGTCATATGTGTTGAGAAACCGCTATCAACATACCACACATCTTTGTTGTTTTGAGCCTTAAGAGCGAGGGCACAATTATAAATCTTCTTGTTCTTCCATGTCCATTCTTTCTGTGGCTTCTAAGATTCTTCTAGAGGATTTTCAAGTTTGTAGTCTTTGGCTTGTTCGCCACCTATAAAATTTGTCCTATCAAAAGGTAGCCAAAACATTGTTGGAGCCTTCAAGAAACAATTTTTATGCAGAAATGTTATCTCTTGAAGACTCTTGAAGGCATCATGCCTCTGTCCAAATCTTCATTATTGTTCTCATTTCACACTCAGAAATTCTACTGATTTCAAAGCCAAAATACTACTGCAAACACCATTTCCCCCCTCTCCCCTCTTCCAAAACTAACCTCATTTTTATCCCTCCATTTCCCATTAAAATCCCTCATTTCCATGTTTTTCCCCTTTCCCCTTCATCAAAATCCCTTTGATAAGGTTTAAGACCCTTTATTGCCTTATCGAAACCCCCAACCACCATTGAAAATCATTGAAAATCTATGAAAATCACATTTTTTATGTATTACAGACTTAAGCCCCCTTGGGCTAAGTCTTTAACTCTTCTCCTCCATATGCCCTGGCACTAGAACTAGGCGCTAGCAGTCCACGCACTTATTGCATTGCCCCATGTCGATTAGCCCTCCATTCTATCTCCCCCGGTTATATTATCTCCCATGCACCCAAAGGCCCTGCACAGGCGCTAAATCCATTTCATAAATATAAGTTTTCCCGACCAAAACCTTTTTTATAATTAATTTTCGGGTTTAAAATTTTTTGTCACTTTATTAAAAGAAAAACCGAGTGGAATCCATCGCACTGCTTTCAAGCAGAAGGCAGTTTTTTCCCGATTGGCAGCGATTCCATTCATCGCCTGACGCATGGCCTTGAGCACTGTTGAAAAACTGCCCTCATCGCGCATTAAAATTCGGACATCACACATTAAAGTTTGGACATGGGCCCAGCGCAATATTTACGTACACCATCCTATCTGAGGCTGCTCATCGGACGGTGATCTCTCTTTGAAGATGCCCGTGCGATAACTCAGGGTATGGATAAGTGTTTAAAGGATCTCTGCCATCGATCTGATTTACAGATCAATGACCCACACTCCATCACCCGGTCCCCTCGTCCACAGCGGCAGCCAGTGGTCCCAGCGCCACATCAGCATCCACGCGACACATTTTTGGCATGGATCTTTATTGTTTCCCCACACAGTCATCAAATCCGGACTCGAGAAATTATATCCAGCGTGGTTTTATTAAAGGTTTTGAATTCTGGGCATGTTTTATAATTTTGGTCAGTGCCAAATATCCATCGTTGATCGTGTGGGCCGATCTCATCCGACGACCCATGTGTCTCCCATTCCCAAACCCGTTCTTCTGCCACCTTTTTTTCAAAATGAAGGTTTTAGCCCATTTTTCACCTATTTTCAAATAAAATAACTTATTCACTTTGACTTTCTGCCCTCGCTCTCGACCGTCGATCCTGTGTGATCGACGGTTCTGATTTAATCTCCCCCTCCATTCTTCTCTGACCTCCTCTGATCAATCCCGACCGTTGGATGATGCCATCTAGCGGCCATGCTCACTCCACGTGCCTTCTAATGCAGTAAACCCATACATGCAGGATTTTATAAATGTTTTTCGTATTTTTCAGGGTTTAAATATTTTTTCCGTTCTATCTGAAGAAAATTCAAAAGCAAAGGGTGACGATTCTCCCGCCTTCGATTCACCAAAGAAAATAATTTGAAGGGTTTAAAAATCATGTTTCATCAATGTCTCATAAGGCATTGATGCCATATCACCCCTGCGCAGCCCTGCATACCAGCAAAACATAGTAAATCAAACACCAATTAAAGAGTATCAGTGTCGAAGACAGAACACACTAGAACAGGAGATTGAAGACCTAAAAGATAGTTCTCAAGTAAATTAAAGGTGTTTTAGGGAAAGACGAAGACATCTGTCGAGCCGAGAAAACCTCCACTACCATAAGAAGAGGCCAATTGAACCCTCTCTAGCTCCTAAAGACACCTACAACCTCATAGGAATCAAAGAAGTTTTAGTCACTTCCAAAACAAGAGGTGTTTTCCTAAAGACAGTTGAACAATTAATGCAAATCAAAGATCTTATCTCTAATTGTCGGAAAAAATATATTAAAAGATTAAGAACAGCCTAGAAGCAGATATTTTTTGATCATTAGGCCTTGAAAGGTAGAAAAAGAGTTATGAAGCAGAATTAGAAATGATTACATTCCCGCATCATGCCTTGCCTGGTTCCCAAAGGCCAGGAATTTCATTGATTACATAATTAATGATACTTAACCCCTGGTAAATCCTCCCACCTCCTCATTCTTCTATAAATACTTCTGTAGAAGATGAGCCAATATTGGTCTTTGGACATCTAATTGTATGTAATAGTTCTCTGAAGTTATTGATGCCCTGTGTGCAATTTGAAGATACATAAGCTGATATGAGAAGTTTGAAGTTGTAGAGACCCACCGGGCTTGCTAATTGTAACTGGTTTGAACATAAAATACAAGCTGTTGATTCATAGCATCCTGATTTGTGTTAATAGTGATGTGTTCCTCACTGTCAATTGTTATTTTCTTTAATGTTTTCACTCTATTCACTTTCTTTGATAAGGAGCAGCAGACATAGAGCTAGGAATTACTCTTAACAGTACCCTACTCTTACTGAAAGCTTTATTTTATATGTTTTCTTCATTTGAAAGTTCTCTTGAAAGAGTATATTAAAGCAGGTTGGTTTCAAAGCACTTGCCTGATCTAGATTTCTATGTGCGATGATTATCTGCATTTTCCTTTAGAATATGTTGAAAGCAGGTTGGTTTTGAAGCACTCATCTGATCTTAAGCTATTCTAATTGTTCTAAAAATGTTTTTAACTGAAATTAATTCAATGCAGGGTAGTTTAAAAGCACTTACCTGATCTCAGAATACTTTTGTATTTTGTTTTCTCTAAGTACATGCCAAAGCAAGATAGTTTTAAAGAACTTACTTGATCTCAGGCTGTTTACTGTTCTTCATTTGTGTTCTCCATTTCCTATCTATTTCATTCCATACAATCAGCTTAAGAGATCCTTTGACATAAGTGACTTGCCCCATGGATCCTTCTTGAAACTTTTTGTCCAATTAAAATCCTCCTATGACTCCATAGCCCAATGGGTTAAGCTGTTTTTTTCCCTTTCTATCAGCTGAATCATTCCTTCATTTGCAAACATCTTCACCCTTTATTATGAACTGCCTTCACCTTCATCATGTCTTTGCCCAACCAAAACAAGAAAAACAAACCCATGCTCTTCATAACTAGCCTAATATCACATTTCAGGATTTAAAGATCACATCTTTAAACTCATTCATAGAGAGATCCCTCTCTGGATTCAGGAGGGCTAGATCCTTGAATCCCAAAGTGGTTTGATGTTGTCTTATCTTTTGGTTTTTTTCAATGGCCAAAACATAGGAACACCAACATAATGGTGACTCCACTAGGGAATTTGAGTGTTTTTGGGTCTAGATACATTTAAGGACCTCAGAAAACCCTTGATTCAAGAAAATTGTGTAGTGAGTAAAAATCAGCCTTTTCAAGCACTACCAAGAAATGGTAATCATGATGAAACTTGTTTGAATCAGTAGAAAACTAGGCAAACCCTAGGATTATAAGAAGGCTTTATCTAACCTTGAAAAATCAGCTAGCTTAACCATAAGAGTAGACTATCTTTGTCTCATAACTGTAGCTAAGTTTTGAAACAAAGTTAGGAAATTCTTGGAAACCACACAACTGAAAAATAACTCAGAAAACACAAAAATAGTTCACATTGATATTCAATAAACATGGTAGTGGACCATAGCACCTTTTACCTCTAAAAGAGCTAAAAAATTCCACTTGGTGACTCCATAACCCTGCAGACCTTAAGACTCCACTAGGAGGACCCTAATCATTATAAAACCATTCAAACTCAGTAAGAGGGCTTTACGATTAAAGTTCTCTTAGAAAAAGATCAGTTAAACAGCTCAAATATTGTCATATCTGGTTAACACTTTTCTTGTTTAGTTAGGTCTAAAAAACACAGCATAGTGGCTTCTAGAAAGACTCACACTAGAGCCTATCCTGACCCTGATCCACCTGAGATAGTTGATAACCCAAAAAGTATCCTTAGGAAGTCTCCTAAGATTAAATTATCAACTGTTTTCAGATCACCCTTAAGAGCTAATTCAGTTCCTAAAAATCTTTCAGCTCTACCAAAATCACAAGTTGACTTAGTGAATCCCTTTAGAACTAGGTCTCTTGATGATTTAGATCAATTAGATTCTGAGTATTCACTTTCATCTCCTAAAACAAGTGAACATCCTCGTGGCAAATAAGCAACACCTCCTGATTTACATTTCCTTCACAACTTAGGTGTCTCTCATCCAAGGTCAGCTCAGCAATATACTCCTGTTCCATCCACTTCTGCTCACCCTACATCCACTGTTCAAACCACTCCATTCCAACCCACTTTCCCTCCTGTTAATCCACCTCTTGTAAATCCACCTCCACCACATATCATGGCAGCATGGTATGCTCCCTTAGTCCTTCCTGTACCATTAGTCAATCTTCCACAGGACTATCAGTCCAAAATTCCATTATATGATGCTAGCAATGCTACAACTGCATCACAACATATGGATAAGATGAATGACTACTTTGACAGAAATGAAATTGATGATGATTCTATCAAGCTTAGATTATTTGCTCAAAGCTTGGGAGGGGAAGTCAGAAAATGGTTTAAAGGCTTAACCCCTCATAGTATCAATGATCTCCAAGCCTTCCATCAAGCATTCTTAAACAAATGGGAAGTAAAGAAAAACCCTCTCCAAGTCCTTTCTGATTACAAGAACCTCCATAGAGAGACGGGGGAAAGTGTACAAGCTTATTGTACCAGATTTAATAGTGTATATAATGCACTTTCCCTAGATCAAAAACCTCCACAAGGCTCAACTTTAAACAAATTTCCTAAAGGGTTTGACCCTGAGATGGCCTATCAGCTGAGAGAGAGAGATCCTACAACTCTTGAAGAAATGCAAAAAGGTGCTCTTGCTGTAGAAGTAAACTTGATGGAGAAGAGAGCAAGAATGAAAAATGAAAAGAGAGTGTCCTTTAGAGAGGAATATACACCCTCTACTTCCAACTAAAAAATGGAAAGAATGATGGAGGAAATGATGAGGAAAATGAGCATCCTTGATAGAGAACAAGCTAGTCAAAACCAAACTTCTCCTCAAAACAAAAACTAGAACCAGAATCAGAATTTTAGAAGGAACCAACCTCCAAACAGACCTAGGGAAGATGATCAACAGATCACTCCTCCCTTTCATAAAAAATATATAAGTGAGGTTGAGGAAACAGATGAGATAACAAAGGAAGATGATATCAACATGCTGGGGGTAGATAATGATGACTTTGAGATTCATTATGATAGAAAGAAAGGTCTTTATACACCTTACGATGACAATAGAGATGATGATGAAAGTTATTTTCAAGACATGGAAAATGTCATCATAGAGTCTCAAAAAGAATATGACCTTAGAAGCAAAACCAGTCAACAAAATCCCAACACCAAAACCTATGACAAATATTCACAAAATAGCACTACAACCAAGCCTAAAATTGTCAAACAAAAGGATAAAACAGTGGCTATGAATTCTGATAAAGGTAGAGAGAAAGGCACTCAAAAAAATGAAAAACAGAGTGCGAACATTATTAGTACTACCACTTCAGCTAGTACTCTTGTTAAAAACATTTTTTCAAAAATGAATAGAACAAATCAGCAAGTTGATGTTGCTGATAGACTGGTAGCTAGTAAGGTTGAGACAAGTTCTTCAAAGAACCAAATTCCTTTCAGCCTAGAACAAGAAATTTCAAAGATCAAAATCTCTGCTCCCCTGACTGAGTTAGCTGCCTAGAATGTATATAGGACCCAAATTTTTAAGGCTTTAAATATTGAGGGTAATAATGATACAGTCAATCTTAATGATGACTAGCCAGAGCTCATTTTTGGTCCTAAGATTGAAGGTATATATCAAGAGGGACCTGTTCCTCCCTTTTATGTGAGTTTAAATGTTCATGAAAAAATCCCGCATAATGCGATGCATGACTCTGGAGCCTCACACAACATTATGCCAAGGGTAATAATGGAAAGGCCAGGACTAGAAATAACCAAACCTTACAAGGATTTATATTCTTTTGATTCTAGCAGAGTGAAGTGCCTTGTCCTAATCAAAGACCTTTGTGTGAGTTTGACACAAATCCCAACCAAGTGCATGGTTATGGATGTTGTGGTGGCTGATGTGCCTCCTAAGTATGGCATGTTGTTGTCAAGGTCATGGGGTGCCAAGCTGCAAGGTACCATACATATGGGTGGGACATATGCCACTATCCCTATCTTTAGCCAGCTTAGAAGACTATACAGAGAGGCACACATGAGATTTATGGTCAGTAGCTCAGAAAAGCCTGAAAATTCCCCCATTTACTCTGTCCATACAGACCTGGATTCATTTTTCCTTTACAATAATGAATCCACAAAGGAGTCAGAGCCAGAAGACAGTGACTCAGATAACCAGTTAGAGGCCCCTAATCTAGAAATTATGGCAGTTCTAGATATGGAAGAAAATGAGAGAGAAACTGTTGAATAGTGCGCTAAAACAACAGACCAAAGTGAACAAAGCTAAGATGGAAAACAATAGACTACCCCTCGTGCTCAACTCCATGAAAATCTTGAGGAACGAGACCCAGCACAACATGTTGCGAATCTGAGAATATAACATAATGATGAACAAGGCAATAGGGATGAAAACGATGCTAACCCTACAAACAATCCCTTATGGTGCATGAACTTTGATGGGTCTTGCACTAAAAGGAGTGCGGGAGCTGGGGTATGGTTGGTCGACACTAAAAACAATTACTCCAAAATCCATGCTTTCAGGCTAGATTTCAAATCCACTAACAACATCACAGAGTATGAGGATCTCATCCTAGGATTGCATCTATTGAAAGAACTAGGAGCCAAGAAGATAATTGTTCAGGGAGACTCATAATTAGTCATCAAACAACTAAATGGAGAGTATTCCATTAAGCATCCTAGACTAAGGGTATACCGAAATAATGCCATAGATTTCCTGAACACGTTTACAAAATATGAGCTCGTGTTTGTCCCAAGGAGTCAAAACATTATTGCAAACGGTCTAGCCTGCACTGCTAGTTCATGTCAAGAATCACCTGGTGATAAACAGATCATCATTCAAACAAAATATAGACTTGCAGTGTGAGATAATGAACAATTTTGGTAGGTCTTTGAGGGCGACAAGAAGATAGAGGATTTCCTGCTTGGCAGGAACGAATTTGATTTATCTGATTCACATTCTAAATCTGATGAAAATTTCCTCAACAAAGGGTCCCCTGAGGGAGAAAAACTATCCGGTTCCGTAAAAATCAACATGTTAACTAAAAAAATCAGAACTCATACTGAAGAGTATGAGGACACAGAAAATGAAGACATAGAGGTATTGCCGTCAAAGGACAAGAACATACCTAGGGGGTTAGCACCTTTAGAATACCTGTTTGATTTTAACGACGTAGCATTGAAGAAACTGACTGTAGAATACACAGAGTCTGATGTTGAGGAATGCAACATAGGCACCAAGGATAAGCCTAAAATGATTAAATTAGCTAGGTCCTTGCCAGAAAACATGAAAAAGAAATACATTGACTTATTTAAAGAGTTTGTCGATGTGTTTTCCTGGAGCTATGAAGACTTAAAAGCCTATAATACAGAAATCATCCAGAACAAGATCCCATTGAAAGAAAACCAAAAACCCTTCAGGCAAAAACTGCGTCGAATTAACCCAATACAACTACCTCTATTAGAAAAGGAAATCAAGAAAATGTATGAGGCAGGAACCATAGTGCCTGTGAGGTGTTCAGATTGAGTTTCTAACCTTGTACCTATGAGGAAAAAGACAGGAGAAATCAGATTGTGCATTGATTTCAGAAACCTTAACAGAGCCTCCCTAAAGGACAATTACCCTTTACCCAAAATGGAACACATCCTACAAAGGGTAGTTGGTTCAAAGAGGATTTCTCTGTTAGATGGTTTTTCATGGTACAACCAAGTTTTAGTACTCCCAGAAGACCAACTCAAGACAGCTTTCACCACTCCTTGGGACACTTTCATGTATGTGAAAATGCCTTTTGGATTAATGAATGTTGGGGCCACTTTCTAAAGGGCCATGGACATTGCATTTTCAGAGGAGATAGGGCACTTCATTGTAATTTACCTTGATGACATAACAGTTTATTCCAAATCTGATGAAGAACACCTTAAACATCTAAGAAAGCTCCTTGAAAAGTGCAGAAGGTTTGGATTATCTTTAAATCTCAAAAAGACAGTGTTTGGCCTACAGGAAGGTAAATTCCTTGGCCATATCATATCATAACGAGGGATTAAAATAGATCCAAAAAGAGTTGAGGGAATACTACAGATTAGCCAACCAAGGTACATAAAATAATTGCAGTCCTTTATTGGAAAGATTAACTTCTTGAGGAGGTTTATTCCCAACTTAGCAGAGCTCCTTAGAAACATGACTAATATGCTCAAGAAAGAAGTAGGAGTGAGTCGATTGTAGAAGCCAAAAGATCCTTTGAATCAGTAAAACATGCACTCACACGGGCACCTGTCCTAATCAGCCCTGACTTTTCAAAGGATTTCCTTATTTTTTCCTTTGCCTCAGAGCATACTGTGGCTACAGTCCTGTTGCAGAAAAACCGAGAGGGACAGGAACAGCCTATTTCTTTTTTCAGCAAGGCTTTAAGGGATGCACCCTTGAAATATAACATAATGGAAAATAGGCCTATGCTTTGGTAAAGGCCTTAAATGACTTCAAGGTGTATATTCTACATTCCCACATCATTGCCTATGTGCCTAATATAGTGGTAAATGACATCTTGTCACAAGACCCAGATGGAAAGAGGGGAAAATGGATTGCTGCAATATTAGAGTATGATTTGGAAATCAAACCCACAAAACTCATTAAAGGTTAGGGCTTAGCTCAATTAACGGCTGAATCGAATCTACAAGCCCTTAACATTAACATGGTATATGCCCTGGATGAACAGGAAGAGTTACCTGCCCCCACTGTGAAAGAGCAGTTTCAAAACTCACCTTGGTACACTGATATCTTGTATGTGCTTACAAATCTTAATGCTCCTCTTGATTTATCAAAAACAAAGGAAAGGTTTTTAAAGTTGAAAGCTAGGAACTATTGCATTTTAAATGAAGGTTTATATTCAAAAAATGCTAATGGTTTATTGCTTAAATGTTTTCCTGAAGTTGATGCAGAGAGGATCAAGCATGAATTCCATGAAGGAGAGTCTGGAGGTCATCTCTACTGGAAAACCACAGCCAATAAAATCCTTAGAGCTAGCTATTACTGGCCCACCCTCTTCCAAGATGTCCATAAAATGATAGTTTCCTGTCACAAATGCCAAATTTTTTAGGGAAAAAGAAAACTCCTCCCTTTACCATTACAACCTATCACTGTTGAAGCTCCATTTCAACAATGGGGCCTAGATTTCATAGGAGAAATCCATCCTGCTTCATCTGCCCAACACAAATGGATTCTCACAGCCACTGAATACTTCACCAAATGGATAGAGGCCATCCCTTCTAGGAATGCCACAAATTCTGTCATTATAAAATTTCTTGAAGATCATATCCTGTCTAGATTTGGCTGCCCTAGGAATATTATTACTGATAATGCTGTTTCTTTATGTTCCAAAAAGATGATTTATTTTTGCCACATGTATCAGATTACACTCGGTCATTCCACTACTTATTACCCTGAAGGTAATGGGTTAGCAGAATCTTCAAATAAAATTTTGGTGACCATCATCAAGAAGCTGTTAGAGGAAAATAAAAAATCATGGCATAACAAGTTGGTGCATGCTTTGTGGGTAGAAAGGTTGACCACAAAGAAGTCCATTGGAATGTCCCCTTACCAGCTTGTTTATGGAGCAGATGCAGTGTTTCCTACCAGCCTAGGTGTACCAGTGATAGAATTAATCCAAGAAATACAGTCAGAAGAGGACAACATGATAAATAGGATCAATCAGACAATACATCTCCAGCAGACAAGGGAAGAGGTTTACAATAGAGCTCAGAAGGTGTAAGATAACATAAAGAAGTTTTTTGACAAGAGAACAAAAGCTTGTGACTTCAATATTGGAGACAAGGTACTCAAATGGGACTCCAGAAGAGAGGATAAGGGTAAACATGGCAAATTTGATAGTTTGTGGCAAGGTCCTTACATGATTCAGTCCACCATTGGTCCAAATGCCTTTTTTCTGCAAGATTTAGATGGCACAGATCTGTTTGGGGGTCCTGTCAATGGTAGGATGCTCAAGCATTACTACTTCTGAGTTCAAGTTTAAGGCTTTCATTTCCATTGTAAATACCATTGCTTTTTTCAGTTTCATAAAAAGAAAAAATACAAAAACAATAAAAGATAGAAAAGAGGGCAGATTGTAAAAAACAATAAAGGTACAGCCCCATACCAAAAGAGAAATAAATTCTGAAAGTGTGCAAGCCTAAATGCCACTCTTTAAAAACACACTTGTATTTAGTCAAACAGTTTAATCTTGATTAATTAGTTTTAAATTTTCTGCTGATAGGATAGTGAATTCGATTTGCCAAACTGTTTAATCTTGGCTTATCAGTAGATAGTTTAGGATAGAAATTAAAGGTTCAAACATGCTCAAAATCTGAACCTAAAGTATCAGAGAAAGAATGACTCAAATCAGTTTCAAATTCTGAGTCAAAAGATGTAAAAATTTGGTTCTAAACAGCTTAAAATCTGAACCACTTAACAAAGGAAAGATAGCTCAAGTAAGAGTCAAAGCAGAGCCGCGGAAAAGAGGAAGGAAACACTTTCGAATTTCAGATCTCAAGCCTTTCATCTCTATTTTAAAATTTTTTGTGCAAAATGATGTCTATGTGCAGCTTGTTTTTATGCCATAGACCAACATCAAGTTAAACTGTTCAATCCTGACTTGAATGCTTTTAAATTTCTGTTGTATAATTTAGAGAATAAAGTCTGTTGGATAGTTTAATCCCAAAAAACAATGGATTAGGTAGAGAATCATATGGGCTCAACTATTTAATCTCAGTTCATGGAGAAATAAGGAGTAGAAATAGATTAGATTTCCTGTTTTCAAAAAGAATAAAATGTTGTAACAGAGTTTTCCAATCCAAGTGCACTCTAATGAAGAAAAAATGCTAGATCAGTAGGATTGGGTAGGTAGAAAGCTTGTTGAATGAATATCCATTGTTTTTCATGGCTGCTAACATGCTTTCAAAGTAGATTAAGATCATTCCAACAAAGGAGGAAGCCCAATGGATGAGGCATAGGTCAGCCTCCCAGAGAATGCAAGTCTGAAGTTCTTGATGCCTTCAGGAAGGCACCATCCCCAAGTGAAGCCACTGTTGGCTACCTATAAAATTTTTTCTATCAAAAGGTGGCCAAAACATTGTTGGAGCCTTCAAGATACAGTTTTTATGTAGAAATTTTATCTCTTGAAGACTCTTGAAGGCCTCATGCCTCTATCCAAATCTTCATTACTGTTCTCATTTCACACTCAGAAATTCTGTTGATTTCAAAGCCAAAATACTACTGCAAACACCATTTTCCCCGTCTCCCCTCTTCCAAAAATAACCTCATTTTTATCCTTCCATTTCCCATTAAAATCCCTCATTTCCATGTTTTTCCCCTTTTCCCTTCATCGAAATCCCTTTGATAAGGTTTAAGACCCTTTCTTGCCTTATCGAAACCCCCAACAACCATTGAAAATCATTGAAAATCTATGAAAATCACATTTTTTATGTATTATAGACTTAAGCCCCCTTGGGCTAAGTCTTTAAATATTCTCCTCCATATGCCCTGGCACTAGAACCAGGCGCTGGCAGTCCACGTGATTATCGCATTGCCCCATGTCGATTAGCCCTCCATTCTATCTCCCCGAGTTATATTATCTCCCATGCACCCAAAGGCCCCGCACAAGCACTAAATCCAGTTCATAAATTTAAGTTTTCCTAACCAAAACCTTTGTTATACTTAATTTTCAGGTTTAAATGTTTTTTTCGTTTTATTAAAAGAAAAACCGAGCGGAATCCATCCCACCGCTTTCAAGCGAAAGGTGGTTTTTTCCCGATCGGCAGCGATTCCATGCATCGCCTGACGCATGGCCTTGAGCACTGTTGAAAAACTGCCCTCATCGCGTGTTAAAATTCAGAAATTGCACGTTAAAGTTCAAACATGGGCCCGACGCAATATTGACATACACCATCTGATCTGAGGCCGCTCATCAGACGGTGATTGCTCTTCGAAGCTGCCCATGTGATAACTTAGGGTGCAGCGTGGTGTTTAAAGGATCTCCGCCGTTGATCTGATTTGCAGATCGACGACCCACACTCCATCACCCGGTCCCCTCATCCACAGCGGCAGCCAGTGGTCCCAGCGCCACATCAGCATCCACATGGCACATTTTTGGGACAGATCTTTATTGTTTCCCCACACAGTCAGAAAATCCAGACCCGGGAAATTATATCCAGCGTGGTTTTATTAAAAGGTTTTGAAGTCCGAGCATGTTTTATAAGGTTGGTCAGTGCCCAATCTCCACCATTGATCGCGTGGGCCAATCTCATCTGACGACCCACGTGTCTCCCATTCCCAAACCCATTCTTCCGCCACCTTTTTGTAAAAATGAGGGTTTTAGCACATTTTTCTCCTATTTTCAAATAAAAGAACTCATTCGCTTTGACTTTCCACCCTCGCTCTCGACCGTCGATCTTGCGCGATCGACGATTATGATTTAATCTCCCCCTCCATTCTCCTCTGATCTCCTCTGATCAATCCTGACCATTGGATGATGCCATCCAATAGCAACGCTCACTGCACGTGTCTTCTGATGCAATAAACCCATACATCCAGGATTTTATAAATTTTTTTCATATTTTGCAGGGTTTAAAGATTTTTTCCGCTATATCTGAAGAAAATTCAAAAATAGAGGGTGACGATTCTCCCGCCTTCAATTCACCAGAGAAAATAATTCGCAAGGTTTAAAAATCATGTTTCATCGGTGTCTCATAAGGCATTGATGCCATATCACCCCTGCGCAGCCTTGCATACTAGAAAAACACAGTAAATCAAGCACCAATTAAAGAGTATCAGTGTCGAAGACAGAACACACCAGAACAGGAGATTGAAGACCTAAAACACAGATCTCAAGTAAATTAAAGGTGTTTTAGGGAAAGATGAAGACATATGTGGAGCCAAGAAAGCCTCCACCGTCATAAGTAGAGGCCAATTGAACCCTCTCCAGCTCCTAAAGACACCTACAGCCTCACAGCAATCAAAGAATTTTTAGTCACCTCCAGAACAAGAGGTGTTTGCCTAAAGATAGCTGAACAATTAATGAAAATCAAAGATCTTATCTCTAATTGTCGACAAAACTATTTTAAAAGATTAAGAACAGCCTAGAAGTAGATATTTTTCTATCATTAGGCCTCGAAAGGCAGAAATAGAGTTATGAAGTAGAATTAGAAATGATTACATTCCTGCATCATGCCTTGCCTGGTTCCCAAAGGCCAGGAATTGCATTGATTACATAATTAATGATACTTAACCCCTGGGAAATCCTCCCACCTCCTCATTCTTCTATAAATACTTCTGTAGAAGATGAGCCAATGTTGGTCTCTGGACATCTGATTGTATGTAATAGTTCTCTGAAGTTACTGATGCCCTGTGTGCAATTTGAAGATACATAAGTTGATATGAGAAGTTTGAAGTTGTAGAGACCCACCGGGCTTGCTAATTGTAACTGGTTTGAACATCAAATACAAGCTGTTGATTCATGGGATCCTGATTTGTGTTAATGGTGATGTGTTCCTCACTGTCAATTGTTATTTTATTTAATGTTTTCACTCTATTCACTTTCTCTGATAAGGAGCAGCAAACATAGAGCTAGGAATTACTCTTAATAGTACCCTACTCTTACTGAAAGCTTTATTTTCTATGTTTTCTTCATTTGAAAGTTCTCTTGAAAGAGTATATTAAAGCAGGTTGGTTTCAAAGCACTTGCCTGATCTAGATTTCTCTTTGTGATGATTATCTGCATTTTCCTTTAGAATATGCTGAAAGCAGGTTGGTTTCGAAGCACTCATCTGATCTTAAGCTATTATAATTATTGTAAAAATGTTTTTAACTTAAAGTACTTCAATGCATGGTAGTTTAAAAGCACTTACTTGATCTTAGAATACTTTTATGTTTTGTTTTCTCTAACTACATGCCAAAGAAATATAGTTTAAAGCACTTACTTGATCTTAGGCTATTCACTATTCTTCATTTGTGTTCTCCATTTCCTATTTGTTTCATTCCATACAATAAACTTAAGAGATCCTTTGACATAAGTGACTTGCCCCATGGATCCTTCTTGAAACTTGTTGTCCAATTAAAATCCTCCTATGACTCCATAGCCCAATGGGTTAATCTATTTTTTTCCCTTTCTATCAGCCAAATCATTCCTTCATTTGCAGACATCTTCACCCTTTATTATGAACTTCCTTCACCTTCATCATTTCTTTTCCCAACCAAAACAACCAAAACAAACCCATGCTCTTCATAACTAGCCTAATATCACATTTTAGGCTTTAAAGATCACATTTTTAAACTAATTCATAGAAAGATCCCTCTCTGGATTCTGGAGTGCTAGATCCTTGAATCCCAAAGTGGTTTGATGTTGTATTATCTTTTGGTTTTTTTCAATGGCCAAAACATAGGAACCCCAACATGGCTATATGTCCAGAGTTTCGACATTTGTAACATTCAATATTCTTTAGTAAATGTTCAAATTTATTGGTGTTTCGCTGAGCCCTGAGAGGTTCATATTTGTCAGATCTCCTGGAATTGTATTGGTTCCTAGGGTACATGTGACATTCTACAGCTATGACCAAATTTTCCACATGAATAAAAATAGCCATAAAAAATATGTTGGTACCCAGATGGAAATATTCATTGAGGAATTTTCTTCCAAGGTTGTTCTTGTGAATCTTGTCCAATGAAGTCTACATGCATGTCAGATCTCATAGGTTCATTGTATTTTTTTGTAGAAGGTCCTACTTCTTCTTCTTTGTATCTGAGGCCAGTTGTGTCATTGTAAGATCGTTGATTTTTGATGATTTGTTCCAACTCCTTGAGTTGTTGGAATAGTTTTCGACAGTTTTTCCCTTCTTCACTTCCTTATGCATCAAGACTACTTCGGCTTCTAATGCTTCCCTTTCTTGGTTTCTTTCTTCCAACTTCTTTTGAAGTGACTCTTCATTACATTTGTGTTCCTCAACTTCAATTTTGAGACCTTGAACTTGTTCTTCAAGAGCATTGGAAGAGATCTTCTCAGCCTTGAGCTCTTTTATAAGCTTGATTGCCTCCTTAGAAAATTCTTCTATGGTCAACCCTTCTTCTTTGGTGTTTGACACCTCTTGTTTAATGTGCTTGGACATAAAAAATACTCTCTCATTGGCTTCTTCTTCACTGTCATTGTCTTCATCAGATGATGAGCTATCTTCTTTAGCGAGAAAGTTCCTTTTGAATCCTTTATTTTTTCTTTGTGTGTTGAATTTCTTAAAGCCTTTATTTTCTTTTAAGTTTTCATCACTTACGTTCGGAAATTTTGTTGCGAAATGCCCAACCTCACCACAGCCGAAACATATCAATGGAATTTTACCCTTACCAATTTTTAGATTTCTCGTAAAGTAAGCATATTCACCATCTGAAAGACCTTCTTCATCATCTTCCTTTTCTTCACACTTTCAGGTGGAGGTATGTGCCTTTGAAGGTTGTTTCTCCTTATTGGTTTTCTTAGATGCAGTGAAAGTAGTTTCTAGATGCGAAGTACCCTCTTCTTCAGCAAGTCTCATTTCATATGCTATAAGAACTCCATGTAATTCCTCTTTGTTGAGTTTGTCCAGATCTACACTATATTCTAAGACCGATACCCTTGGGTTGAATCTCCCTGGTAACATTCTGAGAATCTTTTGTATAATAGTATTCTCATCAATAGACTCTCCCAATCCTTCTAGAGTGTTGGTTATTTCATCAACGTGTTGGAATTATGTATCAATGTTGTTATCTTCTTTCATTCTAAGTTGCTCAAAGTTTTCTCTGTAGATTTGAAGCTTTGCTTCTTTGACATTTGAGTCACCTTCATATATATTCTCAAGCTTGTCCCATACATTTTTGGCAGTTTTACAACCCAACACCTTATGATAAGAAGATTCATTAAGTCCACTGATAATAATATTCTTTTCTTTTGCATCATTTACCAAATTATTATTACCTTGTTCATCTGCGGTTGATGTAAATCCATTTTGAATAGTGTCCCATACTTTGTAACCTTGTGCCAAGAGATAGACCTCCATTATTCCTTTCTAGAGTGCACAATTATTTTCATTGAATAGAGGTACACCATTCTTTGTATGCTCCGTGACCTCCTTCCAATGGTTAAACTGTTATTGAAGGAACCAAGCTCTGATACCACTATTGGAAATACTGAGAAGGGGGGTGAATCAATATTACTTCAATTAGTATTCTTATTAATATTTTAGAGAATTAGTTAATCTTCAATTATTATCAGTGTTTTTACAATGATAGCAGTATACAAAAGGAACACAACTGCACACAATTTTTAAGGTGGAAACCCTCTCCAGGACAAAAACCACCTGAATTCTTTTCTATTAATTCTTTTATATTCAACTCCAACTGAAAATAGATCTCCAACTTCCTAGAATCTAGAAAAACATTCTTCTCTAGCTCCCAGTAGATGGATGCTCCAATGCCCAAGATTCTTCAGTAGTCAACTGAATGGATGCCCCAACACCCAATGAGCTACAACTCACACTAGCACCACCCTACCACCCTAAAGTTTTCACAAGCTGTAATCTATTGGTGACTTCATGCACCAGCCTAACACCACCCTACCACCCTATAGAATAATAAAAGAATAATGGACTCCCGTACTAGGGAAAATGGTCCACTTTACAATGATAGAGAATGATGTAGAAGAAGAAGACACACTAGACCATAACCCCAACTATGACACAACCACCTAATGATGATCATAGACCTCCCGACACTGCCTCTTCAACTCTTGGCAAATAGACACTTGTAAAATTTTTACAATGATGCATTTACAATGACTTAGTACAATGATGCCTTTATAATGGCTATATGCAGTGATGCCCACTTGAAGACTTCATGTGGTGAAATTCTTGCTACTTTTCTTCAGCTTGATTGTTTCTCTTGTCATGCTACCCTCTGCTACACCTTGCTTTGCTGTGTTGCCCTAGAAATTCCGGTCCTTTGCAGCCCTTGACAACACATGATGTATCTTTTTCATGCCTTCTAGGAGCTCGATATTGAATCTGGTGTATCTCTATTATTTAATATCCTCAATATGTGATTTTTGGTCCTGTAGGAGTCCTCTGAGTTTTTTTTTCTAATGACATAGGTCCGACCCAATTTGGATTCTTCGAGTGAGAGTTATGCCCAATCTCTCACAATGCCTTAATTATGGACTCATTTAGTAGTGCGAACTGGTATGGTGTACCGCATGTCACTGTTTCTTCATTCAACTTTGAAGTTGATACAGAGAAAACTAAATTTCGTGCACTATTCACCACTTATTACAAAATTTCAATCTGATACTCAGAGAGAGAGTTATGTGTTCTCCATGAGAGAGAATTAAATGATGTGGGTGCCTTCAGATCTAAAACAACTGTGATTGTAGCTTCACAATAGATGCCCTAACTAGAAACCCTAACCAAATGGATTTAGGTCAATTTACACAGGTTATCCTGCACGCGCGCAGTTACAGATCCATAATCCCTTCCAATAGTCCTTAATACATAACAATAGTGTTCAATAGAAATAGATCCATATATTCATCATTCATTTAAGGTAAGACAATCATGCAACCGATCCAAACACAAATACAGAGTAATCGTAAATAACAAGCAGAAATAGATCATAAAGAAAACGACAGATGCATTTCATACTCAGATATCATCCAAAACATTTCTTTATTCATTCACAATTCAAATCTTCCTTGCAACACCTTCATTCTACTCATGCACATAGCCAGTGGGGTCCACACACAGAAGGACTAAGGTCTCTGTGCACACAGCCAATAGGAGCCTTCTAACGTAAACAATTTTTCTCAAAACATCAAAAAATAGTCGGATATCTTACATCATATCTTATATCGACTTGATCTAGACTCTTATTTATACTTTTATCTTGTGCTCATCTAAGGTTCAAAAACTGTGGTTTGCGGCCCCTAGTTATACCCTTTGACCCATTACAACTCATGAGGGGCTTTGACCCACCCCAAAGCCCCTTGACCTATGCTACACATGACTCAACTTACAAAAAATTACAAAAAATATAGTATTTTTATCAAAATTTGGTCCTAAGTGACCTTGTTCCAATAGGCCCCCAACAAAATCTTGTGACTCATCCCGAGTCATAGCCATGCTGGGTTATTCATCTTTTTTTACAATTATTCAATGTTAGAAACAAAGGGCACTAGGATGCCCACACTCTAATCTACTACAGTCTATGTGGTATCCACCTGCTTCTATGATGTCAGCCCTTATGCAGCTAGATTGATACTTTTCAGGGTCTGATTCAGATTCTTCATGGCTGCATCCAGTTCTTATGACAACTTCATCGCCCCATATTCCCATGGCTTCATGTGCTCTGTCATGACATGTTTCTTTCTATGGAGCTCCTCCAATTCATCACGCAAAATTTGAATTTTCTGTAGGCAGGCCATGCGCTGAGCAGGGACAAAGTAGGCAAGGCCTCCTGGAGGTCGTCAAATGCCTACTCCTTGGCGCACAACTCCTTAGGATATTTTTTACTAGTGGGTATGTTTGCATAGAGGTCCATAGTCCCATTGTTGTTTCAAGTAGCATGAAGCCCTTGTCAACATTAGTAGAGATGCTTTCTGATGCTTCCTTCACCAAGGCTTCCTATTGCACGCGCACCTCTGGGGGAGTCTTTGGCTGCAACTTAGCTTGTAATGTAGAAATCTGTTGCTCAAATTATTCCTTAATTGTCTGCACCTCTGACTGGGAAGCATTCAATGCTGCAACCAGGCTTTTAAATGGATACTTCCAGAAGATCAACACATATCTTGTCATTCAAATGTTCCAACTCTGGACATTGAGCCACAGTCACCTGCTGCGTTATCTATGCCTGGAGCGATTCTTCAGTCTTAGCTGTAACCTTTTTCTCAAATTTTCTCAACTGTTGTTGCACACGTGCCTCCCTGCACTACAACTCATCAGAGATGATGGTCTAAATAGTGTGCAACTTACCACTCAGCAGCATAGAAAAATCCATCTCGACCTTTGGGTAGGTCTTCACCTGCACACACAATACCGGCTACTCCAACGTAATTGTTGTGACAGGGAAGGGGAAGATTCTCTTTTCCGACGTGGCAATGATCATTTCTATAGGCAAGCTCACTTTAATTAGCCTCACTTGATTCATTCCTGCTTGTATGCTATCAGTTTTTAGCTGCAGAACCTGCAATCCAGATTGTAAGGCCTCAACTGTAGCCTTGTACTTCACTTCCATGGAATTCCATATTTCTTCGGAAGAAGAAGGGGCTCCATTTGAAATTTTTTCTAGGTCATCTTTTATCAAATTGACCTCTTTTGTGCCTCTGCCCTTGGTGCCTTTTCTCTTGTTTTCTGGGCCCTTTGCGGCTTATACGCCTCGCTTTGTACAGTGCGGAGACTTTGTGCCATAGCTGTATACCCTGACGAGACCTCCAAGGTTGAGATCGGCTTATCCGCCAAGATCTAGCTCTGTGTCTTTTTCTTCTTCAACATCCTTTTCTACACTCATATCTACGTCTTTTTTGGTGCCTGTCCCAACATATTTTTATTTGCCTATCCCTACATATGCTCCCTTGTCCATGTCTCCTGGAGCTGTGTCTTTGCCTGAAGTGGATGCTGTAATGGGATGGGTGGAACCAAGCCCAACTTTCCATGCTTCCGTCCAGGTCACAACAGCCTAATCTATCTCTGCCTCAATGACCATGAAGGGTAGGTTATACCACATGGGATCATTATGCTCCTGAATCTAAACATGGTCCATGGTACCCTTAAACATGGTGATGCTTTTGTACTTGTCATACACTGCGAGGGATAGTTTGAGCCATGAGTGTATTTTTTTCACCAATGTGCCCTCATAAAGCACCCAAAATATTTTATTTTCTTTCACATGCTTGGGATTGGTGGAATCCAAAAAATTGGCATAGCGTGCCCCTTCGCATATGCCAGCCTCCACTTCCAGGAGGACTGCACCCTCTGGAGTATCCTATGCTACTAGTGTAATCAACAGTAGTATCCATGAGTAAAAAAAAATTTTCCCTTGCTCTTGGGCTTCCTGTGCATTTTCCAAGAATTCCTGGTTGAGGTATTGGGACCAGTTATAGCTGACCCCCTTCTCGCATTGGCCTGCTAAGGCAATCACATGTTGTTACACGGCAATTTGTCATTGTCCCTACAATTCCCTGTCCCGCACATTGGAGGGCTTTTTCCATGACCTCTGAGCAGTGAAATAACTTGAAAACACTTTCATGGCATTCCCCTGAACATGTAATTTCATTGCCCTGAAGACAAATCCTTGTGAAAAACCCTAAAAATAGCCTTTTTTGCATTGGTGCGGGTACACAGTCCAGCCCTCGCGCCAAGAGGGAAAATCCTCCAAAGAGGATGCGCCAATTGGCGCTCTGTCTCAGAGCCGCACCCACGCCAGGCTTAGTAAAGGGTGTTTTTTAAAAATAAATGGTGGAATATTGACACCAACCAATTCCTAAACTGGTCTCTAATTTGAGTTGGGAGGTTGGCTTCGAATTTCCATGTAGAGGAAGTAGTTTTCCACCTCTCATGGAAGCTTCCTTGAGGATAGGGCCAACCCCTTGATTGTAGGGATCCCAACTCCCCTTCCTCCATCTATATAAGCTTGCCATTTCCCTTTGCAAGCTAATCTCCAAGAGCCTTCAGAATGATGCAAGAGATTTGATACTCTTCATAGTGCCACATCCATAGCAAGGAGATTGACGATCGAAGAGAGAGGCTTGTCCCCATTCCTGACAAGCTTTACCGAGATGTATTCCGCTGGCGACCCGTCGAAGGAGAATTCAGCGTCAGAGCCAGGTTGTATCATCCTTCATTTCATTAATATAAGCGACTAAGATTATAGTTCCACTTGTATTGCTCATGCTTCTTTATGAGTTGTGTCCTCTATGACTGACACATAATTGCAAATATTTGGTTTTACGCCTGTATGTTCATTGTGTTTCTTGTATGTGCAGGTGTTCGATCGCGTTAAGAGGTAGAATTGTGACCTGTTGGAGCAAGGGATCGAGAGCACTATCCTCTCTGTAATGACAACAACGTTGGACTCAAGGTATGCCTCGCATCGCACTTTGATTTTGCAATTAGGAGCTTGCGTTGTAGCATGATTTGATTGTTGCTAGACCCAACCTGGGCTGGTAGGGATCGCCTCTATCTGCAGAGGGGATTTACCTCTACAACACATGTGCATGGATTTTTTTTGGGTGGAACTTGTGCATGAGCTTGCATCCTAGAACTAAGGTTCTTAGGCACACACCCAGGTCTTCAATTGTGTGTACCAAGAATCCTCTGGCATCTTGCCCTGAAATGGTAATCTTGTTTTACCTTTGCAGCCACCTTAAGCTCATTTCTCTTTCAAAAATGAGTCATGGGATGGGACACCTTCTTGGGGAGGCTGGTGATCTGGTGGATTGGTGTTGCATTGATTCGAATGCATCCCTAGATCCACACACATCCATCATGTACTAACAGCAACATTCAACACACACAAATAGTGTTGATACGGTACCTCCCAAAGTGCAGAATCCTTAGCAAATTTAGGATCCTGACGTTGCTTAGCCTGCACGCCCACAGCATCGACTCAACCTTCACCACATAATCATAGAGCACTCACTCCAAGTAGTACTCCGGTGCTATTTTGGGGAACGTTTCCTCATTTTCCAAATCATGATCATCGAAATTGATGCTTGGGATTTTTCCAAACATATCATCAGTAAGGGGAATGGCCTGTGGGACTAGATGTGTCTAAAGGTATTCCTACACTGTGTCTACATTCTTTGGCACGTGCACAGGGTCTGCGTGACTTTACATATTGCAGTTTCCATGAGATTGGCTCGATGAATGCAACCTCCTTAGTGGTGCTCATTGGCCTCTTTATGGGGCGCCCATAGGTGACCTATCTTTTGCAGCTTGACATGGGGAAGTCACATTCCTAAGAGAGGTCTGTAGCTTGGAGGAGGACCACTTTGTTATTTTTCCATTTCCCTTAGCGAGTGTAGACTTGAATTCTACAACCTCAGGTACCACTTCATGGACATCATCCGACCCCGACTTAGTTGATCTTGTGAGGGGCGTAGAGTGCTCCTCAGTAGATGCGCTCTCTGGGTTGGTGGCTCTCATTCTTGGGTGAAAGATGAATGTTGAATTGATCACATCAAACAGGATCTCTCTGCTATACATATAGTGTTCACAGAAAATTTATGGCACAAATCACAGATAAGATCAGGGTGCAACGTACTCAAAAATAAAATGAACCAATTGTGACTCATGCCCTTCCTATTATAGTCAATCCAAGGTGAAAATGGTCATATATTCATTAAATGCAACTTACCTTCATAAAAACGGTCAAAAATCCCATAATATTTCCTCATTCAATGCATAAAACCTACTCCATCCAATGGTAAAATTACTTTCTCATCTAGTTTCATTGTTCCAACGGCTAGTTTCTCTCCCTGCACATCACCCTTATGCTCTTATCATGCCTGTGTAAGAATTCCCTCGATGTCGTGCTCAGACAAATGGATTCTTATGCTCCGGCCATATAGTCATTTTTTCAACACAGGATTGTCCCTAAACAACTTCCATTGAAATACCCAGAAATATTCTCACCACACAACGTGGCCAAGTGCACCACACCTTCATCAGTGATTTCCTTCACAATGTATGGCCCCAACTAATTCTTCTTGAACTTCCCTCAGTGGCGTGCAAACTGATTATCATATAACAAGACCAAGTCTTCCTCCTTGAACACCTCCTATCTGATGTGCCTATCATGCCAGGCCTTTTCACATGCCTTCTGCATTTTCTGATGGAAGTTAGCAATGAACCGACCCTATTCTAAGGCAATAAATTGCACCAGACATTCCTCCATGATGTTTGGCTCATCCATATTAGTGAATGATGTGATGCGCAAGCTTGGGGTGATGTACTCCATTGGCATGATTTCTTCTTACCCATAGACCATCCTGAAAGGTGTTTTCCCAGTGAAATTTTTGAATGTGGTCCTATAAAACCATAACACAGAAGGGATGTGCACATCCCACTCATTCTGATTCACATTATAGATCTTTGTGAGCACATTCTCCAAAAAAAAATTGAAAGCCTCTACTGCACCATTTTCTTGTGGGTGATAAGGGGTACTCTTCCAGTGATGGATCTGAAATTCCTCTGTCATAGCTTCAATTGTTTCACTAACAAAGTGCATACCTCTATCACTCATCAATATCTTCAAGCATCTAAATCTTGTCAAAATATGTTCAAAAATGAAGTGCATCGTAGTTTTCGCAGTACAGTCCTTAACTACCTTATCTTCTGCCCATCTGGTTACATAATCTGTGGTAGTGATGATATAGCACGCTCCAGTCTTCTTCCCTAGAGGATTGATAGGTCCAACAAAATTTATAGCCCATTTATCAAACGTCTGCAGGGCCATCTATGGCTGCAGGGGAATTTCATCTCGACGCGAGGGCTTCCCTGTTCTCTAACATGCATCACAGGCTCGATAGTATACATGTGCATAAATTTGCAGTGTGGGCCACCATAGCCTAGCACACAAAAAAATTTGCGCAGTAGCCTTCCCATCATAGTAGCCTCTTTCCACCCCTCCATGAGCCTCAACCAATGTAATATTCCCATTTTAGAACACAACTAAATGGAATATTAAAATTTTGTTTTATCCTCTAGTAGCTTAATAAATGAGTAAGGGAACCCATTATTATTGGAGACATGAATAAAATCCCTCATAATGTGAAAGTTATCATCATAGTAGCTTTATTTTTCACCTTCAAGTGTGAAAAGGGGCAAATGCATGAAGACAAGGTCAGGTTTGACCAAGTCAACAACGCTACCATAAATGGAGTGGATCACTTTAGAAGACAACACAGTTTGAATGAGGAAGAGGATATTTGGTGGAGGAAACCCTAATGAGTGGGACCCATGGATATAGAGCTTTCACTTGTTTAAAAAGAGGGCAAGGCAGCCATTGTTATTCATGAATTGGATTATTGATTTCATTGTCTATGCAGACATTGTGAATTATTTTGTTGTTTAGCAAAGTTGCCGGAGGAATTCCTTTTTATGATTTCCTCTCCTTCTTGAGGGGCCTCTTGAGGGATTTTCCTTCATTCTCCACATCTCTTGGCTCAAGGCCAAAGCATCCTCTTTCAGATAAAATGTAGTTTCTGTTGAGAGCTGGGTTGTGTTGCAGGGTGTCGTAGTGGGGGACTCCACAACACCATTTCCTTGGCTCATCTTTCAAAGGAGGGAGCTTCTATTCATCTACGAGGTTTTTGAGGGATATTATGGAGCTTATTTTAGATAATTGGCATCAGGCCAAGCACTTCCCTTCACCAACATCGCAATTCATTCTCTTGACTGCGTTATTTTTGAGTTCACTTTTAGTGGGGACTTGCTCCACTATTTTGGAGGGTGAGATCTTCAGGGATTGGATCAACCTTTCACCTGAGAGATAATTTGTATGATATTCAGCCATCATTTGTAGCATCATCAACTATCTACATCCATTTCCAGTTTCTGAGTTGCAGCTTCTACCCAACAACTCCAGCATTTCTATAGAATTTCCATTTTGTACTTATTTCAACCCATCCTTCTAGGGGTTGTGTATTGTTGCTTCCAGGGGTTGAGATATTGTTCTTCCAATTGTATTTGAGCTTTATATTTTCATATTTGTGTATTGACACTATTTTTCAGCAATCCTTTTTTATATACTCCGCAGTCATAGCGATAGCTTCCTTCATGTAGCAGTATTTTCCATCTATCATGTATATGTTCTATTGAGAGAGGCATTGCCTTACTTGAGTGATTGTCTCCTCAAGCATTTTTATACATTGTTGCTGCTATAATTTAATGTAATGGTTATGCTGATCTTCTGGAATTCTTGTATTAATGAATTCACTACTATTTTCCAGCTCATGTTCATGTATTGCTGATCTCCACATTGGTAATATCTTCACATATTCCCAATAGTGTAGCTGTTCCAATTTTGGAATATTGAAGTGGTATCAGAGCATGATATCTAGCTCAGCCTATGAGTCTCAACCAAATAATATCAATATGATGAAGAATATGAGCTCGCTCTCATCAATTTTCAAATCTAGAGAGAACCTATCCAAGGAGGTCAAGAAGATGGAAGAAGGAGAAGTGGAAGAACCATGCCCTTCCTATTCTCATAGAGAAGAAGGCATGAAGCATGAAAGACACTTGGAATTCAATATTATAATTGAGTACCTTGCTAAATATCGAGCTAAACCTAGAGCCTTCCAAGGGACTCTGACTTTACCACAATTTATTCAGCAAAGAGAAGAAAGAAGACCCCACAGCTACGGGATGATGAGAGGCAATAGATTTCTGTTGTCCACATTTGATGGATCACTCACATGTGCAGCAAAGGTTTGGGTGAAGAAGCTATAGGCTTTCTTCCTGCTACATCTTATAGTAGACAGAGAGGCTATAGAATTTGCAACGCTGCACCTTGAAGTTGAAGCAAGTACTTGGTGGTTCAGTAATTCAAGCCATACAAGGGTTTCTACTCTTGTTGAGTTTTCTCAGAGATTGATCAGAATATTTGACTAGAAGACGGAGGAGCCCTCACCACCAGTTCATGAGGCATGTACTAGAACTTTGAGACCATGGAGGAGTAGCCTTCATATTCAATAGTTTGGGAGGCTAAAACTTATAAGGAGGAAACTCTTGCAGCCCTGCAAGGAGTTTCCAGATTTCACCAAGGTATGATTAAAAATCCATCTCTTGTAATTTCAGCTAACACCTTGGATGGGTCTATATCATTGCATGTAATTGATCTAGATAGTAGAATAGTACTGCACTGATAAATGATGAAGAAAGGAGGAATCATTCCTCATGTGAGCATTCAAAGGGAAGCTTCTTTCAGGAAGCCATGAAGGAAGCAGTGAGAAGGAGTAGACATATGGAGATAAGAAACTCTTTCTCCTCTCTAGATGACACTCTCTCAATGAGCATGCCACAGCTCAAAGAGAGACTTCTACTGGCAGCAGATCCAAGGCCTCTTTGGTTTTTGAAGGCCATGCATGAGGGGGAGATCTCCCAGAGATATTTCAATAGAGGTGCACTATGACACATCATGGAGTGCAAGATTCTTCAACAGTTTGAGGAGGTTCTTCCCTTCTCATACAATAAGATAGTAGAGGGAGGACATCTTCAGATGGATAAAATCTCTCATGACTATGTTGGACATTAATTAAGCCATGCGGAGGTTTTTTCATACCACCTATTTGGGTCCTTATAGGGTCAAATTGATCCTCAGGAAGATTGCATTTCAAGATCCCATGAAATGTAGGAATTTGATTTGGGCTGATGGTAGCCCTCATGGGAGGAGCACCAAGATGGAGGGTCAAAGAAGACATCCAAAATTGGTTGAGTGGATGTGGATGGTGAGCAAGAAGCTGGTAAGATACTTGTAGATTTATGATACCGAGTAGCAGGAGGCTTGGTTGCGGTTACTCTTAAAGGAGTTTGGCCATCACTTGGCCTACACTCTTTCCAAGGGTATGAGGGTGGAGAGGATGTGGCAGGATGGTGGCATCATGGAGCAACAAAGAGTATGGATGCATAGTGATGGTGCAACATTCATATCACTCACTATGTCTTCATCACATGTCTTGTATGATGGGAGTATGAGGAAGCAGTAGAAACTTTTGTTTCTTGGGTTGTTCTTTGGAGAGAAAGTGAATATTTTCTCTCATTTCTTATATGATGTTGTAGGAGTAGGAGATGGCACTATCATGGTGCAAAGGGGATACTCCTTGACCTTTGATGATCGGGAATTACTTCCACCTTGGGAGAGATTCCATATTTGCAGCAACATTATTGGAGGGTTTCCCATCTATGTTGGGGAAGATGAGGGAAATAGTGTTGTGCCATCTAGAGATTATCTAGTGCCTCATGCAAAGGAAGGAGGAGATTTTGCTCCCTGTAGAGGGATTATTGCATCCTTGCAATGAAGTCCCCAATATCTCATGTATGGAGATCAAGGCACAACTCATGTTTTACATGTGCCATTGTTGAGGAGGTGTGGAACCTTGGAGAAAAAAGGAGGAGATAGGGAGAAGAACTAGCATCATGAGATGAGGAGTACACATCCCTATTCATTTCTGGAGGTTGATGCACCTAAGAAGGTGTTTGGATTGAGCAGTGTAAGCATGGAGAGTTTTCTCCATTCATATATTCAGTCATCTCTTGTTGAGGATGTCTCATTGCATGGAGACATTTTTCCAGGGAAACCTCTAGAACAACAGAGGAGGATGGATGCTTCACCAGTTGAGGCACCACTCAGTGATTTTAGAGGAGTGGAAACCTTGGGAGATAAATTCACAGCACTGAAAGTCTTGGGTAGACTCAAGGAGGAGAGAAAAATTCTCTCAACATCATTTTCACCTACTCATTTCAGATTCTGCGTTGTGGCAGAAGCAGCAGGGGAAGGACAACATCCTTCCAAATTGCATATTTGGCATGGGAGATGTCGAAGGAGAAGATGACCATATAATAGATGTCCTTCATGAGGAATCATCAGCACTGTCACTATGGAGGATAGATCCATGTTGAAGCTCCAGGTTGTTGGTGGAGTATTCCCAGGATCATCTTGCTTGGATGATGTTGATGGATCAACATATGAGGAGATGCATAGATCATGTGTAGATGGGGGAGATACATAACTCTTTGGAGGAGTTATAATAGCCACCTCTTTTCTCTTTGAGGATGAGAGGGGACTCAATTTCGAGCCACTCCATTTGCACGGGAAAAACTTATGGTAAGGGTATTGTTTATTTGCATCATGATTTGTATATTCATCCCTTAACCATATATGTACCATCGTGTTGCTCCGAGGAGGAGCATTATTTTTCCTAGACCCCATGGTCTACTTGAGGCCATGAGCACTATTGGTAACCACTCCCTAGGAAGACTTGGGGAGGAAATATATTTTGGAGGACATACTCACCTTGCACCATACATCATTCACTTTCTCCATACATTTTAGGAGAGTAGGATAGCAAGCAAGTGGTTGAGAAGCCACACTTTTTGTCATACTCTTTTGTAGTTGAGGGTAAAATTGCATTGGTTACAATTGAGGGACAATTGTCCTTCTCCCTTGATACACATGAGAGCAAGCATGGTTCTAATTATGGTTCATTATGTTGCTGTTGTTTTTATATTTTTTGAGAGCATGATTGGGGGAATGGCACATTGGTTGAATGTGTCCCTTGGGGGAGAAATCTCCCACATTATTTGCATTGCATGTTTTGATGGGAGAATGAGAGGAAATGTGGCCACTACAAAAAAAAAAAAAAAAATCCATTTGAGGTGAGCCATATGGTTAATTGGATGCCATATGATGGTGACTTCCAAATCATCACATATGAGATGATTTGGGATAGCATGTTTCATAACGTTAGAGAAGAGATCCTTGGAGGTCTAGTCTTCATATTGCCACTTGAGGGAAACATTATTGCAGCCCAAGATCAGCATATACTCTACACTTATCCTAAGTGGAGAGGAGGACAATGTGAGGTAGGGTATTTTGTTTACCAAGATCATATTTTCAGCCCACCTATGTTGCAGGAGCCAAAGGTGGAAGATGATTGTCAGGAGTTGCCATGTTGGGAGGTAACTCATTTTGGATGGATGATTGCTTGCGGAATGGAGGATCCACATGGGGAAGATGTTCCTCAACATATTTCAGACTCCATGCCTTGGGTGGAGATTTTTCAATTCTATCCTTGTAGTTGCTTGAGGAAAAGCAACATTTGGGATGGGAGGACTGTAATATTCCTATTTTAGCACACAACTAAATGGAATATTAAAGTTTTGTTTTATCATCTAGTAGCTTAATAAATGGGTAAGGGAAACCATTCTTATTGGAGACATGAATAAAATCCCTCATAATGTGAAAGGGATCATCAGAGTAGCTTTATTTTGCACCTTCAAGTGTGAAAAGGGGCAAATGCATGAAGACAAGGTCAGGTTTGACCATGTCAACAGCGCTGCCATAAGAGGAGTGGATCACTTTAGGAGATAGCGCAGTGTGAACGAGGAAGAGAATATTTGGTGGAGGAAACCCTAATGAGTGGGACCCATGGAGAGAGAGATTTCACTTGTTTAAAAAGAGGGCAAGGAAGCCATTTTTATTCATGAATTAGATTATTGATTTCATTATCTGTGCAGACATTGTGCATTATTTTGTTGTTTAGCAAAGTTTCCGAAGGAATTCCTATTTAGGATTCCTTCTCCTTCTTGAGGGGCCTCTTGAGGGATTTTTCTTCATTCTCCACATCTCTTGGCTCAAGGCCAAAGCATCCTCCTTCAGCAATAGTGCAGTTTCTATTGAGAGATGGGTTGTGTTGCAGGGTGTTGCAATGGGGGACTCCACAACACCATTTCCTTGGCTCATCTTTCAGAGGATGGAGCTTCTATTCCTATGGGAGGTTAGTGAGGGATATTTTGGAGCTTATTGCAGATCATTGGCATCAGGCCAAGCACTTCCCTTCACCAACAGCACAGTCCCTTCTCTTGACTGCATTATTTCTGAGTGCACTTGCAGTGGGGACTTGCTCCACTATTTTGGAGGGTGAGATCTTCAGGGATTGGATCAACCTTTCACCTGAGAGATCCTTTGGATGAGATTCGGCCATAATTTGTAGCATCATCAGCTATCTACATCCATTTCCAGTTTCTGAGTTGCAGCTGCTACCCAGCAACTTTGGCATTTCTGCAGAATTGCCATTTTGTACTTATTTCAACCAATCCTTCTGGGGATTATGTATTGCTGCTTCTAGGGGTTGAGATCTTTCTCCCCCAATTGTATTTGAGATTTATATTGTCATATTTGTGTATTGACACTATTTTTCAGCAGTCCTCTTTTATATACTGCACAGTCATAGCCATAGCTTCCTTCATGTAGCAGTATTTTCCATCTATCATGTATATGATCTATTGAGAGAGGCATTGCCTTACTTGAGTGATTGTCTCTTCAAGAATTTGCATAAATTTTTTCTGCTATAATATAATGTAATGGTTATGTGGATCTTCTGGAATTCTTGTATTAATGAAGTCACTGCTATTTTCCAGCTCATGTTTATGTATTGCTGATATCCACATTGGTAATATCTTCACATATTCCCAATAGTGTAGTTGTCCCAATTTTGGAATATTACAGCCAAGATATCATGTCTCTCATATTCCAACACATATATTCTCAATACTTCATCTGCTCCGAGCTTATACAACTAGCCCGCAAATAGGGTAAAATCAGTTGCGCATGTAACCAATTCCTTCTTCTGCTACACCAAATATTTAGCAGGTGCACTTCCAGTGGTAAAAAAGTGAATAATATTAGCAAAGTGCTCATCAACCACCTGGATAGCAAAGATTTGTGCATCATGTAGCCCCTACTCTAGACTAGTTGGTTCTTCCCCATTTTTTATGTGTGACAAATGATCAGGTCCAACATTTAGTCTTCTAGGCTTCACAATGATTTCAAAGTCATATGCCTGAAATAACATAAACCATCTGAAAATATCCCCTCCCCCCCCCCCCCCTCCCCCACCCCCCCAACACATGATTATTGACTAGGTATTTTTTAATATTCCAAAATTGCCATGCAGCAAATTGGAATATTGATTTTTGTTGATTTGACTTAGGAGCTGAATAAATGGGTAAGGAGGCCCATACATTTCAGAAATAAGAATAAAATCCCTAATAGTATGAAAAGGGATCATCATAGGAGCTGGATTTCAGACCCTCATGCATGAACAGGGTCATTTGCATGTGGACAAGGTCAAGTTTGACCAAGTCAACAATGCTGGGATAGGAGGTGGTGAACACTTAGAGAAACAACGCAGTATGAATGGGAGGAGGTTTCTTTGGTGAAGGAAACCCTAATGAGTGGGAGCCACGGTGAGAGGGATTTCACTTGTTTAATAGGAGGGCAAGGAAGCCATTTTTATTCATGTTATGGATTATTTATTTCTTGGTCTGTTTAGACTTTGTGCGTTCTTCTGCTATTTAGCAGAGCTGCAGTGTTTCTTAGCACAAGGCATTCCTATTTAGGAATTCATTCTCCTTTCAAGAGATGCCTCTTGAAGGAGCTTGCTCTTCATTTATCCACATTTAGGCTTCAATCCAAGCATCCTCCTTTAGCTACAACATAGTTTCTATTTAGAGCTGAGTTGTGTTGCAGGGTGTTGCAGTTTGGGTTACTCAACACCACTTCTAGATCTTATTTTTTAGAGGAGGAAGCCTTCTTCCTTTTGGAGGATCTCAGTGAGGAAGTATCTAGGCTAATTTAACCATATTTGGCATCCGTCCAACCATTTTCCATCATCTACAATGCAATCCCTCTCCTTGACTGCGTTATTTTCAGTGTGCATTTGTAGTGAGGGTTGCAGTGTTTGTTTTGAGGGTGAGATATTCAGTGTTAGGATGAACCTATAATTTGGAAGATCCATTGGAGGATTTTTTATCAGCTTGTACATAATATACAACCATCTCCCTCCAGTTTTTGAGTTGCATCTGCTACTTAGTCTTGAGACTACAACTCCGACATTTTTGCAGTTTTTCATATTTCAGCCAATCCTTCTAGGATTGACTAGAAATTGTGTTTGGGATCTTAGATCTTCTCTCCCATTGTTGTATGGCCATATATTTGAAGATTTGTATTATTTCACATCTTCATGTAGCAGTGTAACTTCTATGACTGCGTTGTACATGTTCATGAGCACTCTGCAATATAGCAACATTCCACTTTTTGCATATGTATTCATGGGAGGCTTGTTTGTCTTGATCATTTGAGTTTTATTGCACATGTTTGCTACTGATTTACATAATATAATGGCTCCATGGTTTCCACACATTTTGGTATGATTTTATTCACTACTATTTCAAGTTTGTGTTCATATATTGTTGGATCTCCAATTTTGGAATATCTTAAGATATTCCCATTATTGTAGAATTTCTCTATTTTGGGATATTAGAGTGGTATCATAGCATAACCTTGGCTCAGCCTGTGAGTTTTAACCAGGATGTTATCAAGAGAAGATAAGATGAAGACTCCATTCTTTGGAGGAAAGAAGGAGGAGAGGCTCTCAAAGCTTCTTCCTAAATCTGTACAGAGCAGTCAAGGAGATCTCAAGGAGACCAACAGGGAGATGTGTATAAAATCTCCAAGAGGGTTTGAATCTGAATCAAAATCTATATTTTCACATGATGAGTGTGAGCATGCAACTACACATCATGATACACAGTGCAGTCATATGCCCATATTTTCCATGAGAGAGATGGAAGAAGAAGGAATGACTAGGAGGGAAATTCTTAGTGATTTTCTGCAAGAGTATGAGTCTCAAACTAAGAAGTTTAGAGATGATGTCACTTTTCTAGAGTTTTGCAAGATAAATATGAATTGAAGCAAGCATGATGATAGGAGTAGATTACTCTTATCTACTTTTAATGGTTCACCTACATGTTCAGCTAAAGCTTGGGTGGAAGAACTAGGCACCTTTTTGTAGCAGCACCAAATTTCTGAAGATGCAGCCATCAGAGTTGCAGCGCTGCATTTTGGAGGTAAGGCCTATGCATGGTGGATATTTGAGTCCTTTTATTTAAATAATTCAAATAATTCCTCTTATTCTAGGTTCACTAAGACATTAGTGGAAATATTTAATGGGAAAATTTCTAAAACACATGTAGTGAAGTTAAACAAACATGAACAAACAAAGACCTTGCATGTGATGGAGGAAACCATAAACTAAACTCCACTTAAGAAAAACATTGAGGAGGATGAAATCTTGCATCATACCTTGCTAGAGGCAAGGTATCTATCTCATATTCCTGAACAAAAGGGCATGAAGGTTCCTTTTTCACAAGCGGATCCAATTCTTGGGAGGTTGCCCATACATGTTGATGAGGAGGAGGGCAACAACATTGTCATATCTAGAGTTTATCGACCACCTCATGAAGAGGAAGAAGGAGCTATTTCTCCAACTAGAGGGGTTCTTGTACTATTACAAAGAATACCCTGGGATCTCATATGTAGAGATCAAGGCACAACTCATGATTCACATGTTCCATTGAGGATAGGGTGTGAACCTATGGAGATATAAGGATGAGGTAGGGAGGATGACCAATGTCATGTGATGAGGAGCACACACCCCTATCCATTTCAGGAGGTTGATGCTCCTAATATAGAGACTGGATTGTGCAGTGAGGGCAAGGACAAATATTTCCATTCATATATGCAGTCTACTCTTGATGTTAATGTCTCATTGCATGGAGACATTTAACCAAGGAGACCATCAGATCAACAGATGATGAGGGATGTTTCACCTTCTAAAGCACCACTTACTCATTACAGAGGAGTGGAGACCTTTGGAGAGCTTGGTATAGCGCTGGGAGGCTTGGGTATGCTCAAGGAGAGAGGGAATATTCTCTCAACCTCATTAGTAGCCACTCTCATTTCAGATTCTGCGCTATGGCAGAAGCAGCATGGGAAGGATAGAAGCCTTCCAACTTGCATCTTTGGTTGGAGATGTCAAAGAGGAGGATGACCATATGACATATGTTCTTCATGAGAGATCATCAACGCCGTCACTATGTAGGATAGATCCATATTGGAGCTCCCAGCTGTTGGTGGAGTATTCCAAGGATCTTTCCACTTGTATGTTATTAGATGATCAGCTGCATGAGGAGGGATATTCAGTCAGAGATGGGGTCATCTACTATCATATTAGGATCTTCTTATCTAGAGCTTTGAAGCTCAAGGATAACTTGCTACAAGTAGCTCATGAATATTTCCTTTTCAACCACACTTATTCTATGAGGACATACCACACCATCATGGAGGGGTATTTTTGGGAAGGCTTTGATGAGGAGATGTATCAGCATATGAGGAGATGCATGGATCATGAAGAGATGGAGGAAATACATAACCCTTTGGAAGAGTTAGCACAACCACCTCATTTCTGTTTGAGGATGAGAGGAGAATCAATTATGAGCCACTCCATTTGCATGAGCAAGACATATGGTAAGGGTATTGTTTGTTTGCATAATGACTTGTATAATTTATTTATGCATCCCTTAACCATATATGTGTAGGATGTTGCTCCAAGGAGGGGCATTATTTTTTCTAGACTTCATGGTCTACTTGAGGCCATGAGCAATATTGATGACCACTCCCTAGGAGGACTTATGGAGGAGATGTATTATGGATAACCTACTCACTTTGTACCATACACCATTCACTTTATCCAAACATATGAGTAAAGTGGGGCAACAAGCAAGTGGTTAAGAAACCACACTTTTTTCACTCTCTATTGCAGTTTGTTGGGTATGTGTTATATTCTTTCCACGATTATCCCCATGCGCTGTATGTTGCGTCGGGCGTAGCTGGGGGGTCACGAGGGGCGAAGCAGTCCCCATCGTTGGGGTCCGGGGCAGTGCCCCAGCCAAAATTTGTTTTTTGTGCGGACCCACTCATAGGCGAATCCGCCCATTGTTTTGTGCATGGTTTTGCACATGGTTTTGGGGTTCGATGGTTTTCGGCCCTTGGTATTTTTGTAGATCCGGTCAAGGGAACTACGGTTATGTTCTAATCCAGGGTTAATGGATTGGGGTTTATGTATGCTCTGGCGTGTATATATATTTGTTGTAACACTAAAAGGAATATAATGAAAAATCAAGCTGGTCGTCCCGATTTGGGATCTAGGGGAAAATCTCTGTGTTTATCTGTTATATGATTTATGCTCTCACAATTTTTTATTTTCTGTTATAAGATTCGTGTGTAGATAATTTCTGTTTAGGGTTAAAACCTACACAGTTTAGGGTCAAACTGCGTTGGTTACATTTGAGGTACCATTGTCCTTCTCCCTTGCTACATATGGAAGAAAGTATGGTTCTCATTGTAGTTCCTTATGTTGCTATTGTGTTTATTTTTATTGGGAGAATGATTGGGAGAGTGGCACATTGGTTGGATGTGTCCCTTGGGGGAGAGATTTACCACATTGCTTGCATTGCATGTTCTAATGGCAGCATGAGAGAGTATGTGGCCACTACATCAAAAAACTTGTTTCCTTATGAGGTGAGCCATATGATTGATTGGATTCCATCTTATGGTGATTTCCAACTCATCACATATGAGATGGTTTGGGCCAGCATGATTCATAAGGTTGGAGAGGAGGTCCTTGAGGATCTAGTCTTCTTATTGCCACATGAGGGAAACATTATTACAGCCCAGGATCAACAAACACTCTACACTTATCTTAAGTGGAGAGGGGACAGCATGGGGTATGCTATTTTTTCTACCATGATCAGATTTTCAGCCCACCTACATTACCGGAGCTCAAGGTGGAGTATGATTTGTATGATTTTCCATATTGGGAGGTAACTCACTTCATATGTTTGATTGATTGGGGATGGAGGATCCACATGGGAATGATGATTCCCAATGAATTTCATATCCCATGCCTCAAGAAGGCCTTTATACAACCCATTGTTGCCTCCATGGATGTTTTACATGATGATAGCTATTTGGGATGCACACCAAAAACTAACTTGCATACCTGGGAGGGACAACTTGGAGACATATTGATGAGACAACATCTTGATCCTTGGAGGATTTTATCATATGAATATGCTACAAGGGAAGAAAGGGGCACTTCTCAGCTCTATCCTTGCATTTTCTTGAGGACAAGAAACATTTGGGAGGGGAGGACTGTAATATTAAAAAATTGGCATGCAACAAATTGGAATATTTATTTTTGCTGATTTCACTTAGGAGTTGAATAAATGGGTAAGGATGCCCATACATTTCATAAATAAGAATAAAATCCCTCATAGTTTGAAAAAAGATTATCATAGGAGCTGGATTTCACACCCTCATGTGTGAATAGGGTCATTTGCATGTGGACAAGGTCAAGTTTGATCAAGTCAACAACGCTGGGATAGGAGGTGGAGAACACTTAGAGAAACAATGTTGTATGAATGGGAGGAGGTTTCTTTGGTGAAGGAAACCATAATGAGTGGGAGCCATGTTTAGAGGGCTTTTAATTTTTTAAAAGGAGGGCAAGGTAGCCATTGTTATTCATGTTATGGATTATTGATTTCTTGTTCTATTTAGACTTTGTGCATTCTCCTGTTGTTTAGCAGAGTTGCAGTGTTGCTTAGCACAAGGAATTCTTGTTTAGGAATTCCTTCTCCTTCAAAGAGAGGCCTCTTGAAGGATATTAATCTTCGTTTCTCCACGTTCAAGCTTTAGGTCAAGCATCCTCCTTTAGCTACAGCATAGTTTCTGTTTAGAGCTGAGCTGTGTTGCAGGGTGTTGTAGTGGAGGTTACTCAACACCACTTCTAGAGCTTATTTTTTAGAGGAGGAAGCCTTATTCCATTTGGAGGATCAGTGAGGAAGTATTTGGGCTGATTTCACCATATTTGGCATCTGACCAACTATTTTCCATCATCTACAGTGCATGCCCTCTCCTTGACTGCGTTATTTTTAGTGTGCATCTACAGTGAGGGTTGAAGTGTTTTTTTGGAGGGTGAGATCTTTAGTGTTACGATAAGCCTTTCGCTTGGAAGATCCATTGGAGGAGGTTTGTTTAGCTTGTGCATAATCTACAGCCATATCCATCCAGTTCTTGAGTTGTAGTTGCTACTCAGTATTGAGACTGCAACTTCGGCATTTTTGCAGTTTTGCATATTTCAGCCAATCCTTGCAGGATTGACTAGAAATTGTGTTTGGGAGTTTAGATCTTCTCTCCCAATGTTGTATGAGCCATCTATTTGCAGATTTTTATTATTTCACATCTCCATGTAGCAGTGTACCATCTATAACTGTGCTATACATGTTCATGAGCACTCTACAATATAACATCATTCCACTTTTTGCATATGTATTCATGGGGGGCATGTTTGCCTTGATATTTTGACTTGTACTGTACATGTTTGATGCTAATTTACATAATAAAATGGCTCCATGGTTTCCATACATTTTGGTATGATGTTATTCACTGCTATTTCCAGTTTGTGTTCATATATTTTTGGATGTCCAATTTTGGAATATCTTAAGATATTCCCATTATTGTAGAATTTCCCTATTTTGGGATATTACATATTTCAAAGAAGAATGGTCAGTGAACATTTTGAAGTGTCCTCCTAGTAGATAGTGCCTGTATTTTTACAAAGAATATACCATGTCCAATCCTTCCCTTTTTGTTGTTGAGTAGTTTCACTTTGCACTGGAGAGCTTCCTACTGGCAAAAGCAATAGTGTGATCAATGTCTGCTTCTCCTAGCTAGGCTAAAACAACCCCAAGTTTTATACCAGAGGCATCCACATGTACATGGAGCACCTTAGACCAGTTTGGGAATATTAGAATGGGTGCAATGACCATATTTTCCTTTATAAGTTCAAAGCTCTTTTGACATTCCTCATCCCAAAAAAATGATACATCCTTCTTTGGTAACTTCCCATTGGCGCAGTGATTAGAGCATAGCCCTGAATATACTTCTTGTAATATCCAATATGTCCTAGGATGGAGTGCAGATATTTCTCATTTGTGGGAAATTCTAGGTTCATGATAACTACTATCTTGGTTAGGTCTACCATCAATCCTTGATGACACACTATATGCCCCAACAAAATCCCAAAAGGAATGCAGAATATACATTTCTTCATGTTAAGATAAATCTGGTGCTTCCTACAAGTGTTAAGTAGCATGTGAAGGTTTGAAACATGTTTCTTTACCAACCCAAACACTATCCATTCATCAAAATACACCTCCGAAAATTTATGCATGAATTCTTTGAACACAACCACTACCACGTGCAAGAATATAGCAGTTGCATTATTTAATCCAGAAGGCATGACAATGTACTAGAAAGACCCCCATTCTGTTGCAAAGGTGGTCTTGGTGTGATCTTCAGGCACAATTTTGATCTGATGGTACCCCAAAAATCCATCAATAAAAGAATAAGCCTCTTGTTCTCCCACATTATCTAGGATCTCATCTGAAAATGGAGTAAGGAAGGGGTCATGCACACATGCATCATTCAACTTGCGCAGATCTACACAAATCCTTATCTCTCATTTGGGATTCTTTTCTTGACCCACCATTAGGCTCACCCAATTAGACTGATCTATAGGCTCAATGATGATTACAACCACCATCTTTTCTATTTCCTCTTTTACTTTCTACTTATATTTGGGATTCAATCGGTATGATCGCTACTTGACAGGGCGCGCATCTGGTTTCAAAGTGATCTTCATAACACATAGGTATCCTACAATTCCTTTGAGCTAAGAGAAATTTGTAGGAAATAGGTCTCGATACTATGTCAATAGCTCCAAAATATTCCCTACTATATCATCATCCTAGTAATCCCCAATTTTGGCCAACTTGGGCTGCTCTTCTGTCCCAATGTTGAATTCTTGTAACTTAAGAGGTTTAGTTACATCTACCATTACCAATGAGGGCCCTCCAACTATGTGCTCCCCTTCATACTGAGGGATGTTTACATTTCTTAGATCATCTTCATTATCATCTATTCGCAGGTTCCTGCAATTGACAATGTCTTGCATCTGCACGTCCCATGCTAGCACAACACATTCCCTTCGAATTTTGGAATCATCAAAGACAAGAGCTTATATATCCTACAGAGCTTTATCCAATTATTCTAATCCCCTAACTAAGCTAAATTTTGATAGGAAATCATCATTTATTGTAATCCAAAGGTGAGTTCCTCAGTGTATCTTCGTTTCCAGATACCAAGTGGTAGGTATTGGCCCCAATGAATGAATAAACATATGAACCCACTTGTTCCAGGTCTTTTCCTTCCAAACTTCCACCCACATGTCCAACTTCTTGCGCGGGTCTCCCTGACCATATAAAAGCTCAGTTGGTTGGTTATCAAGAGGCTCAAAGCACAACATCATCATTTTTCTACATTCCTCCCAATCCTTAAAAACTCCCTTGTGCGTATCCCACCAACATGCTAGGGTCACGCACATAGCCAAGTCAAGCGCTGATAACCTTTTTTCTTCTGGGACAGCCTTTTCCAATTCTTCTAGAAATAGTATGACACTATGATAACCATCAAAATAGGGTTGTTCTCTTACCTCTAAGGAGATGCATCAAAATTTCCTAGTGATCTTCAGGCAACGAAGCGCATAAACATCATTCAACTGATTCTTTCTATTCTCCATCTCCCCATCCTAATCTGAGAAACATGAACTATCCTTCTCCCAATTCAACATTCCATCAGTTATAGGGTTGATCCAATCCTCATCCCACGCAGTGAGCTTGTAAATATGGTCAACATCATCTCCTTCATGCACTGGCTCTGTATATATTTCTACTTCTACCGGGTCCAGTGGTACTATTACCCATGTACCATCATTCTCAAGGATCATATTTTTGCGCTTTGGGTTGATGATGCCTCCCATATCAATGGCCCAATCCTATCCCAACAGCGTAGGGTAGACGTCTGCATCATCCACAATTTTTATCACTTCAAAATCTACGCGTACCTTTACTCCAGCAATATCGACCAGAACTTGTGGGAGTCTTCCAAGTGGAATGATCTTATGTTGATTAGAAATGTGTAACTGAAACGTGGAACATTATAGCTTTGTTTAACCCATATTCCACTATATTTTCTTTGGTAGAGCATTTGCATCAAACCCTAGGTCCAGGATTACTTGATCCATCTCATACTCTCCAATCTACAAAACCATGCACATCTCCCGACCATTTCGCTTATTTTTTATATAAATATTGTTCACAATCTTAGTTTTAGTTTGAGGTACTTATTTTTCCACGCAACTTTCTATCAGGGCCTAAATATTATCTACTGCCTTCTGATTTCGCAATAACGTAATACAAGCTAGTAGGAATGGTTTGAATTCATCATCAGTCTTTGATTTCATGATAGAATTTGATGTGGACGCTCCTGCAATAGTAAAATCCTTCATGGCTTCAATGAAAGTATCTTTTTCCTTCTGCAGGTTGAGTCCTTCTTTATTTTTAAATGCTTTTCTGATTAGTGGCTCTCCATCAGCCCTCTTTTCCTCATCTCCTCCAGTGGCAACACCACTGTCTTTAATTACATTTACACTTGGACCATTTTCGTGTGGTTCAACTTCAACCATTTGTATGTTTTTCATAGACATATGTTGTTTCTTTTCCTACATTCTGGAAATTAACATAGGAAAATATTCAATTACATGATCAAATTTCCTACAGTACCTACAAGATTGTCACGCAAGTTTTGGGTAGTCATTCGTGTAGTGTCCAGCGTCTCCACAATTATCACAGATCAATTTCCCTCTTCCCTGACTAGTGCCTCCACCTATTCCCCCTCCCCTTACTCTTGTTGTGGATCCTCCATGTCCAAAGCGAGATATTGGCGAAGAAGGGTCGGCCTGCACTCTATAAAGGTTAGCACTATCTATCATTAGTTCGAACGTCCAGCAGTGGTGCTCATCATGACCAACTAAAGAGAAAAATTTGCACCACTGCTACTTCAACTCTCGCACATAGCTTCCTAATAGAGGACAATGGTCTCAATCATTTCGTCCAGCTACCCTACAATCTACACACCATAGTGTGGGGGTACCACTTGACCCAGCAACATCCCTGGGGTGTAGGGGATTCGGTCCCCCTACTTGCATGTAATATGAGAACATAGTGCATTCATCTTTAGTGTGGCCTAAACCCTTACATCGTATGCACCAGAAATCTGCGCCAACTTCTTTACCCCTATCTCTACGTAGGTTCTGAATTTCTATGTGCATAGCCTCCACTTGACTTTGAATTTGCAGCATTCCGAATTGATCATCTACTCTTGGTACAAATTCCAATTTCATAGCAATTTCCAGAGCTTCGGCCAGAGAATCAACCTTCTATTGACCCATAGTCCCATGCATATGTGGCAAGAGCATGGAAATGAACCATTACTTATGCTACTTATCATCGTAAAAAAATTCTCCTTCACTGATAGTGCACTTAATTCATTGATCTACTTCCTAAACCAATTCCACTGGCCCCTGTTTGATATCTTTTAATTCTATCACACACTTTGAATTGGACTTCATCTTCTTGAATTTTTTTTTCCAAGCGTCCTTAATCTTCATGACAGTGGGATCCATATTCTGAGCTAGATATCCCATGAACCAATCTAATGTATGACCTTCAAATGCCATATCCAGTTGCACTCTCTTGACCACATAAGTATTAACATTTTGCGTAGTCCATACTACATCAAGCACAAACAAAAACCTATCCATGTCCCCATCTCCCACACCCTTGAAGGTGGGTAGCTTCATATGCATGACCATATCTTCTGCAGGTGGCGGCAGTGATGGGGTAGGAGATGTCTTACCCATGTGCGAGTTTTATTGTGGCGTGGCAAGAGGGCTACCTTAGACATGCGCAACCTCACTATTCTCTATGTCAGGTGAATTTCTCAAAGGGTTGTATATAGATCTGTCCCCTCTCTGATTTACCCGATAATATTTTCTGTTGTGTGTAGTGCTTTCTATCTTATCAGGGGTCATTCACTTAGTGTGGCTACACAAAACACCCATTTCACACAATAGTATATTAATCAGTAGAGGCAGATATATCATGAAATTACCTCTCAAGCCCTTGAAAATATCCTTTCAACTTCAGGATACGAGACAAACTTATCTACTGAAAATTCTATCACAAACCCACCCAAGATGTTTTCAACCCAATGATCTAGAGTCGGGGTGATGGAATTATCATTCTTCTCTAAATGTTGGATCAATTGAGGTGTCCACCAAGTCACATTGTCGTCCTTCCAATAGGTTTGTAACTCTGCTAATATTGACAACCACTCTTATAATTCATGCACAAAGGTCACAAACAAGATCTTGTGAACCTCTGTGAAAATATACTTATGTTTCTAATCTTCAACAAACAACTTCTTACTTCTGTTTTATTTAATGGAAAATTCATGAATTTTCTTCTCAAACTAGTCCTCTAATTTAGGCTTTGATGGTCACCACATCACCCAATATCTCTCAAAATAATCCTGGTCCCAGCAATGGAACCATTTTTTGGATTAAGGGGTCCTGACCCAGGTTCGGTGTTAAGGTTAACCAACAAAAACCTCTTACTACTAGCCCTTTCGGTAGTGACCTACTTTCGCAAGTTAAAGTCTCACCTGAAGTAGTGTGGGGGGGGGGGGGGGGTGTTGGAACCAAGTTTCCACACCCTGAGAGATAAAATTATGTGGGTGCCTTCAAATCTAAAAAAACTGTGATATTACCTTTGCAACAGAAGCCCTAAATAGAAAACCTAAATAGACAAATTTACGTCAATTTACACAAGTTATCCTGCGCATGCACAGTTACAGATATGCAATCCCTTCCAATAGTCCTTAATACATAACAATAGTCTTCAATAGAAATAGATCCATACATTCATCATTCATTTAAGGTAAAATACAGTCGCACAACCCATCCAAACACAGATACACAGTAATCGAAAATAGCATGCAGAAACAGATCATAGAGCAAATGACAGATGCATTTGATACTCAGATATCGTCCAAAACATTCCTCTATTCATTCACAGTTTAGATCTTCCTTAAAAAAACTTCATTCTACCCGTGCACACAGCCAGCAGGGTCCTCACCCAGCAGGACTAAGTTCTTCGTGCACACAACTAGTAGGAGCCTTCTAACCCATACAAGTTTTCTCGAAACATCAAAACATAGTCAGATCTCTTACATCATGTCTTCTATCACCTAGATCTAGAGTCATATGTGTAATTTTATCTTGTACTCATCTAAGGTCGACAAACTATGGTTTGCAGCCCCTTGTTTTACCCTTTGACCCATTACAGCTCATGAGGGGCTTTGACCCACCCCAAATTCCCTTGACCTATGTTGTGCAAGACTAAACTTACAAAAACTTACAAAAAATATAGTATTTTTATCAAAATTCGGTTCTAAGGGACCTCACTTCAACAATTGTGAAGTACTATACCATATTCAAGGAAAATTTTAGGGGCTAATATTTGCATGTGGGTTAATTTTCCATGCTTTTTCCACAAAAAAATATTTGCCAATTTTCCTTTTTTTTCTAAAAATTATTCGCCCAAATTTTATAGTATAAAATTATTTCACCTTAAAAATCACCAAAATGTTATATAGAGATTGTATAACATTATTGTAAATTTGAATATTTTTACAAAAAATTTGTTAAACATATTATAGATTGCATATTATGGACTACGATATTCTCCAAGGTTTCTAAACTTCAAGATAAATTTCCATCCTTCAAATTTTCCCTAACCATCTTGACATGAAAGCTTGTTGTGGAGTACTGAAAAGGTATGATTTTGCTGATTACTTTAATGACTTTTTAATACAATTTGTGAACCTTTTGTATCATGGATTTGGAAAGTCATAAGGAACTATCACAAAACATGTGAGAATCGATGTGTATAACTTAGCCACTGATAATGGTTATTTTCTATACGGGGAAAGAAGAAAACGAAGAGTTGCCGCTCTAAAGATAAGAACGAAGTGGAGATAACTGTTGTCCCTCTGGATGAGAACCGAACGCAAACATAGGGAAACAAGATCAAGGTGAATCGGCTCGGGCAAGAAGGAGAGGACACCAGCTCAGCGCAATAGCAAAGACAGGATGAAGAGTTAACTGTTTGGCGAATCCCTCAGGATCGAAGATCCTGAGGGATCGCTGCTTTATTTATCTAGCTGCTTGGACATCTCCGCCATCGTCCTTATAAAAAGAGACAGCACTGTTAGTTTAGAAAATGGCGAGATAGGATACGTTTTATGTAATCTTCTGTAAAACATCAGATTTGGTTACTAAGCTTTGTTGAGAACTGGTTCGATGTATTTTTGATCAATGTATTAATGAAAGCCTGGTGATTATTCCATCTTTGCGTCTGCGTTAACCTAAAGCGGTGCATCCTTGGAGGCTAAGGGCCCGGCCCCGAAGGACACTTGCTTCTGTACCATTACAGCTTTGTTTCTGTGTGGTTTGTTTATTATTGCTATTCGATTATTTGATATGCTTTACAAGTTCATATTACATGCTCTGTTCAAGTTTGAATCATTGAAGTTTCTACAACTAGACTTGTGTGTTAACTCCGCATTGCGTTATTATTCCTTTCAAGAGTTAATCGCATATCCTTACTGTTATGTTACAGAGCTGTTATATTAACATTTGTGTTGTGTGCGTTTCTACTGAATCAGTATTGTCCCATAATTCATTAATCGTTATTGCTGTTCCATTAATATGATTTGTGTAATTCGCCTTTAGAATGATAGAATGTTCCTTGATCGCAAAGAGTGTATAGATTGAGTTTGATTATAACCCGCGGGACTTAGTATTCACTTGTCGTTCCATTTTAGAATTGCTGTTCCATTTCAGAATTGTGGTTTAATCCTTTATTTCCTTTGCTGATCTATTTATCTGCATTTGATGGTTTGCTGTGAGAGATGATCTAAGACTGTAGTGAGCAGTATCAGTCACTGTTTAGCTCCCAGGCTTGTGATCTATGCTTTAGTTCTTTTTCCATCAGTTTCTGAAGGGATGGTTTATTATTACCGAACCCTTGACTGATGAATTATTGAGTTTCCCGAGTGTGTGATTTATTTCTTCAAAGTAATTTGATTTCAGTTAAGCATCCGTTTACTCTTGTATTTCTTAAGCACTGTACTACTAGCATTACTCTGACAAATGAGCCTCGGATTGAGTCACTCTTTGTAATGACAAAACGCTCTCGGGTTGACATATTAATGTGAGGTTATTAGAGGTGAAAGAGACCCTTTTTATAGCTCTACATTTTGGCGCCGTTGCCGGGGAAAGAGTGTAGCCATTTGTTTTTTTTTTTCAGAGTAGTGTACAAGCCTGCTAGGGAGGAGTTGGATCCTAAAAACAGAAGGTAAGAACCTACGTGCAGAGCATGTAAAAGACCTGCTCATTATCCGCTTTCCTAACATATTTGTTGTTGCTTGTTTGAATAGAAGTTCGTAGTTTATTTTTGAGTGCATGACTAAGCAGAAAAGACCAGAAAAGAATATCAAACCCCCATCCAAACCTGAAAAAGCTAAGGGGCCGGTGACCCTTGGCCGAACGACCTTCATAGACGAAATCTATAAGAAAACACAGTCTCAGCCATCGGTAGGCTTCAAGAAAAACACTTCCAAACCGCCTACTAGTTCCCTTCAGGCCACAGGATCACCATCTGTAGCCTGTGCTGAGGTGCATAGTCAAACTGAGGAGCAGGACTTTCAAGAAGTTGAAAATTCCACTCCAGAATTATTGTAGGAAGGGAACTCTAGCAACTTTTGCGAAGGAGAAGGAGAAACAGGGGAAACCAAGGAACCAAAATCTCCTCTTGAAACAAATCAGTCATTAGATAGCCCAGATAAGGGGAGTGCTGCGAAAGTCGTTGTTGAAGAGATTCAATCTCCTCAAACACCGGGTATTCCCATTATTCCAGATAAAGGAAGCGCTATTAAAAAGATCCCTGTCAAAACCGTTCCCACCCAACCTAGGAATACCCTCCTAGATATCCCAGAAGGTTACTGGCATATATTCGATCCCATGGCTCAAAACCAACCAAACGCTCAAAACCAGCCAAACACCCAAACCTCTACATTACAATATCCTATAGTGGATTCTGCAGCAAATGCACCCATGAAAGCTATCCCTCTTCAGCATATCCCTACATTTCACGGACTCACATCGGAAGATCCGGATGCATTCCTATTCGAATTCGATGTGTTATGTCGGGGATACGATTACACCACCGATCCCCAAAAATTGAAATTATTCCCCTCTACATTGAAAGGGGCCGCTTTAAGATGGTTTATGGGCCTAGGTGGCGGGGTTATCAACAATTGGGATCAAATGAAAGAATCCTTCTTAAAGAAATACCAGGATTATTGTAGGTCTAGAGAATTAAAAGACGAAATATTTCAGATGACAGCCAGACCAAATGAAACATTAGAGGAGTATGTGGAACGTTTTCAGTATAACTTACAAAGATCTCTTTATGCATCGCTACCTTTACCTGATAATGTGTTAAAAACTGCATTAATGAGGGGTATGAAGGAACAATGGATTGAAACATTAAACATTATGGGCAAAGGGGATATTTATCAAGAGAATTTTACTGACATCCTTGACTTATGTATCAGGAGTTCGAGAGGCAGCACAAGAATAAAACCGACAGAATATGATCGGTTTGCAAGAGATAATAAAGTATCGGCAGAAGGAGTAACACGTGCAGAAATTGGAAATTTATTAGAAAATTTTAAAACCGATATTATGGGGACACTAACTACACAACTTGATATTGTGCAGGCTAAACAAAAGCAGCTGGAGGCAGAACAGAATTTGGCAATCTTCTGCCCCCGATGTAGAAAAAAACATAGCCACAAGGAGTGTCCATTGGATAAAGTCCAAACATGCGCCATCTTTACAAAAGATCACCTTACGGAGAGCTGCCCCTCACTTCCTGGATTGAAAGCGGTATATAAGGAAGTAGAAGAAGAACCAGAATCGGTGAATTCGATCAACCAGCGCCGCCCGTGGCAGCCAAGACAACCTGGTATGTTTCCGGACCCAACCTCTTTCTTTCAAAACCCACAGTATAATGCTCAACAATATGGTATGTGGCAAAATCAATCTCAAACCCCATTTACAAACTGGTCACCACAATCATTTCCTTCTCCAAATCCATGACTAAATCAAACAAGCCAAACTGGTTGGCCAAATTTTCCTTACACTCCACCATATTGGCAAAATGGCCCATATCCTTCACAATGGACTCCCTCTACTTCACAAAGTTCACCCTGGCAGACAAGCTGGCAAAGACCAATGTACCACCCAGCTGGAACTATTCCGCTCCCTCAACCTACTTTGCCAGCTCTACAACAAAATCCCCAGTCTAACTTGAGGCCGCAACTCCCACCCCAACCCGATCCCAATCCAAACAACAGGCAGGTCCAATCTATTCAAATCATAGAATCACCAGAAACAGGACCTGACTTAAGGGAGTGCAGTGACCTTCAGTTAAGATCTGGACGTATCATTGAAACTGAGGGAGATAAAACAATTCACATTGAAGATCAGTTACCCAAAGAACATCAGTCACAACAAGAGGATGTAAATAAGCAACAAACTCATAATCAAGCAACCACATCCTCTCCTCCGTTCCCAGAACGATTAGCCATACCTCGATCCATACAATATCCTGACTTCGACATTCTGGGAGAATTACAAAACTTGTACATAAAAATTCCATTCCTCCAAGCCATTCAAGACATTCCCATATACGCCAAAACCATAAAAGAATTGTGCATAAAAAAACCAAGGAGGAATATAACAAACAATCCAAGAGTCCAAGTAGTCGGCACCTTATCTGACCTATTGTCGGGAAGAGAAACACCCCTTAAATATGAAGACCCCGGGAACCCAATTATAACTGTTCAAATTTATGGCCAGACCCTGCCTAATTCCTTAGTTGATTTAGGGGCTGCAATTAATATTTTAACAACCACAACTTGCCAAAAGCTCGGCATTACATCTGTAGAACCCACCTCTACTCTGTTAGAACTGGCTGACCGATCTGTGGTTAGACCAGAGGGCACTCTACATGATGTCATGGTCTCTGTAGAATCCTGGGAGTATCCAACTGATTTCCTGATAATTAATCCAAAAAACCCGACTTGATGGACACCCGCTAATTTTAGGTAGACCTTGGCTCGCTACTGCCGATGCCTACATTGGCTGTCGGCAGGGAAATATGACCATAACCAGAGGACCAAATAGCAAAAATTTAGTTCTATATCCTCCAGCACAGCCAAGTGTCACAATGATTAAAACGAATAAGCACCCCGTATCATATCTTACTGATAACATTAGATCTCCATTAACTATACAAGAGGCACTCGATTTCAAAGATCAAACAGAAGACGATGCCATTAATAATTTCATTACTCAAACCGAACCTCGCACACAATGTCACATGATAAAAGCAGCATTTGATAATGAATTAGAAGAAGATCCCCTGAAAGATATTCATGATCAAATAATACCTGTCACTTCTGTTGCAAATAGTAAAACTGTGGAAATTGCACCAGGGAAAACTTTAAACATCAATGCTAATCTCACACCGGAACAAGAAACAAAGCTCATCCATCTGTTAACAAAATATCAAGAAGCATTTGCATGGGACTACCCTGATATGAAAGGAATTGATCCCCAGTTATGTACCCACCACATTTACATAGAAAAAGATGCCAGACCTGTGCGTCAGCCGCAAAGGAGACTTAATCCCCATCTAAAAGATGTTGTAAAAATTGAACTTCAAAAACTTTTAGATGTGAATTTTATCTACCCTATCTCTGATAGTAAATGGGTCTCTCCACTTGTGGTGGTACCAAAAAAGAATGGGAAATGGATAATTTGTGTGGATTATAGAGAACTTAACAAGGCAACACAAAAAGATCATTTTCCTCTTCCTTTTATAGATCAAGTATTGGACACTTTAGCAGGGAAGAAGTTCTTTTCTTTCCTGGATGGCTTCAGTGGATACAATCAGATTCAGATTGCCCCTGAAGACCAGGATAAAACTACCTTTACTTGCCCCCGGGGAACATTTGCCTATCGAGTTTTACCTTTTGGCTTATGTAATGCTCCTGCCACATTTCAGAGGGCTATCCTTAGTATTTTTGCAGATTTAATCAATGATGGACTTGAGGTTTACATGGATGACTTTACACCATACGGAGATGACTTCGATCCAGCTCTAGACACCCTAGAGAAAGTCCTACAACGCTGCATTGTTACTAGGCTTTGCTTAAGCAATGAAAAATGTTTTTTGATGATGACTGAAGGACTTATCTTAGGACACTATGTCTCAGCAGCCGGCATTCAGGTAGACCCGGCCAAAATCCAAATACTTTTGCTTATTCCCACTCCTACTACTCAAACAGAGGTACGCAGTTTTCTTGGATTTTCAGGTTATTATAGACGATTCATAGAGCATTATTCACACATTGCCGCTCCTTTATATGCACTGACTGGTAACGTTGATTTCCTTTGGACAGACAAATGTGACCATGCTTTCGAGGATCTAAAGAAGCTTGTATCCACAGCCCCAGTCCTTCGAGGACCAAACTGGGACCTACCATTCTAGATATCATCTGATGCCTCAGATACAGCCATTGGTGCAGTCCTTGGGCAGGAAGAGGATAAAAAACCATATGCTATCTATTACATCAGCAAAAATTTATCCCCTGCTGAATTGAATTACACTGTTACTGAAAAAGAATTTCTAGCTGTAATACATGCTGTCAATAAATTTAGACATTATATCACAGGCTACCCTCTCATCTTGTATACAGATCATTCTGCTATAAAATATTTAGCAAATAAGCCTGTCACAAATGCCAGAGTAACTCGATGGTTAATCTTATTGCAGGAATTCGATATCACAATCAAGGACCGCCCTGGCAAAGAAAACCCTGTAGCCGATTTTCTTTCAAGGATACCAAAATCAAGCGATGCAGCATCAGTGGAAGATCAATTTCCGGATGAACACCTGTTTGCTGTTGCTGTTCAAACGCCCTAGTATGCTGATGTTGCCAATTACCTTGCAGTAGGTAAATTACCAAAACATTTAACTCCTAATGAGCGTAAGCAGATTATTCAGAAAAGTTCTCGATTTTCGTGGATTGGAGGTTATTTGTTTCACACAGGAGCAGACATGCATATCAGGCGATGTGTTAGAGAGGATGAAATCTTTGACATCCTAAAAGCCTGTCAGGATGGACCATGTGGGGGGCACTTCGCTGAGCGTAGGACTGGACATAAAGTATTGCAGACAGGATATTACTGGCCTACGATCTTTAAGGATGCAAAGAAGTTCGTCCAAGCCTGTGACAGTTGCCAGCGAACAGGACGACCTGGTCAAGCTGATGAAATGCCTCTCAAACCACAGTTAGTCATCGAACCATTCGAACGGTGGGCTCTGGATTTCGTCGGACCCATCAACCCTTCATCAAATCAGAAAACATATATTTTGGTGGCAACAGAATATGTCACCAAGTGGGTTGAGGCAGAAGCATTACCAAGAGCCACAGAGGACTCTGTCATACAGTTCCTGTTCCTTTTGTTTGTTCGTTATGGCCTTCCTAGGGAAATAATTACAGATGGAGGACCACAATTTTTTGGGCATAAATTAGCTGCAACACTTAACAATTATCATGTCTAGCATAAGATCACTACTCCATATCACCCACAGGCGAATGGGCAGGTAGAAAGTAGCAATAAGATAATAGAATCAATCCTAACGAAAACTATTGCATCACATAGGCGTGACTGGGCTACCCGACTACCTGAAGCACTCTGGGCCTATCGAACCACATGGAGGAGCACCATTGGTTACTCACCTTATCAACTAGTGTTTGGAAAACAACCTATTTTTCCCATAGAATTCGAAATCCAAACACTGCGTACAGCACAGGAAGTTGGCCTAGACTTAACGGAGGCACAACTCAATCGACTACAACAGATCAATGAATTAGACGAAATTCGGCTCTCTGCACTACAAAATACAACATTAATTCAACAGCAGCGAGCCAAATGGCATGATGCGCTCATTAAGAACAAAGTCTTCCACGAGGGAGACTGGGCTCTGTTATACGATTCTCGGTTTCAGGACTTCCCTGGAAAACTTCAGACTCGCTGGTTGGGACCATACGAAATCCAGAAGGTACATGACAATGGAACTCTTACTCTAATCACTATTGACGGTTCTGGATATGCATTCAAGGTAAATGGCCACCGAGTCCGTCTCTACCGTAAACCACTTACTCGGGAATCCTTCTGCCAGCAAATACGCCGAGATACTGATCTGGAGATCTTAGGAGAAGAAGAGAAATCTTCCTCACCTGTAATTCATTAAGGGTCTATTTCTTTTTGCAAATTGTACATAAAGTTTTTGTTTTTGAGTGATTCTTGTACATAAGTTTGATTTGAATAAATTCTTGTCATTTTGCTGTTCCTTTTTCTTCCACAAAGTTTGATTTTTGCTCTTCTAATAGCATATGTATGTTTTTTTTATTTTGGTTTTGCTTGTTCTGCTGTTCCTTTTCTAAAGGAACATCATTCGGATCTCTGCTGTTCCTTTTTCAGAAGAACGATATTGTTACGTCTATCGCTGTTCCTTTTTGGTTACCATTGTTCCTTTTCCTTCAAAGAAACATCGTTCTTTTATTTCTGTGTTGAATTTTTCAACGAAATGGCATATTGAGTGTTTAGTATGATTGCCGTTCCTTTTCCCAAAAGGAACGGCATTTGCAGTTTTGTTCCTTTTTCTATTATCCATCGTTGTTGCTTTTTCAACGGAACACCATCTGCATACTTTTGATCTCTTTGCTGATTTAAATTGAGGATGCTTTTTCCCGTCTTCTTTCTAGTCTTCAAGCTTCAGCTATGTATTTGTGCGATGAAATATAGAAACACAGCATACCGAAAATCTGCAAATCATAAATCGCTATATCTATAAGGCTCTGCATTAATAAGAGGACAGATGGAAGGACATACTTATTTCTTACCTTTTGTGACATGGTTTTACTAAATTTGCCCTGATTGGTTATCTTTATCATGCCGATTCCCTTAAAAATATTTTTATTAGTACTTGGGAATAAGAGCAAAGAGTTTATATTTTCCTATTGAGATAATAAGACTTCTTCCACCATTCCTACTCTTAAGGAGTGCTGAACCACCCTTTGTGTATAAATAAGGAAAAAGAAAAAGCATGTCAAATGTCAAATGCAGGATAGGGGGTCTCATCGAGAGCCAGCCTACCATGATCATGATGATGGAAGTGAAGTGGCATTCCCATTCTGGCCACCACACCAGGGATATGGTCCAAAAGGTGTATCAAAATAAACAAACCTTGGAACAGGAGGTCTCATCACGAGCCGGCCTGCCCACGTTTCGCTCTTTCCTCGTGAATGGCATTATGGTTAACTGGTCACCAAGCCAGCATAATGGTCTACATTCCGACATAATAACATTCCTAAGTATACACACAGGATCATGGTTCCAAGGGTGAAAAACAACTCTGCCAAGGTTATGGACACCTGTTGGCAGCAGAGTAATGTTAATGGTATCGAAGTCACCTTGCTTACACCAATAGGTAAGATATTAACACTCTTTTCTTTTCATATCCTAGGCACTAATTATATGTTATTTCCTGATTTATACACCGCATGAATATTTATCATTACCAATCATGGCAACGGAGGTGACCATGACCGCTTAAGATTGGCGAGTACGATACATGCCTATCCATCAGCCTCAAATCATAACACAACAGCCTCAAATCATAACACGCGATCCATCCTCCGCCTCGATTTCGGTAATCTGTTGTCCTCTCTCAACATGGCATAAATTCACATGCTGTTCCTTTCTGACTTGATTACAGACTGGGTGCCGCTCCATTATTTGCCGGCTGGGACAGCCTATCACACTGCGGGGGGGGGGGGAGGTTAACCTCATCATTCCCTGTATTACGTGTCAATTCATCATTCGAAAAATCTGGTTCACGACGGTTTGGCATGGTTTCACGGCATGGCATATTTTTATTTTTATTTTTTCGCACAAGTTGTTTTTGCTGCACTATTGCATACTCTGTGTTTTCTTTTGCGAAACCTTGCTCTCTGTGTTTCAAACCGAAAACGTTTTTTTTGCTGTTCCATTTAGAAATCACAACGAAATCATGGGGGGAAAGGCAATTCGTAGTGAGCCTCAACAGCTAACGATCTCTGCTGCTGCCCGAGAAATCCTGGAAAGAGCAGGATGGTTAAACTATTTCAATCGCTTACAAGAGGGTAATGAGACAGTAGCAATGGAGTTCTTGCATAATTTACAAGATGACTACTCCATAGTAAGAGGGAAACGAATAGCGGTCACTGATGCCATAATTGCAGAAGTCTCAGGACTACCAGCTACTGGACCGGTATGGACATTCAAAAAGGAACGATTACAGAAGGTCATCGACATCTTCCAGGATGAAGGCCAGCATTTGACAATCAAAGGGAAGGGAATTCTGCCAGCGACCCTAGGCGAACCCTGGACAGAGCTAGCAAGAATAGTACAGAGATACATTACTTGCGAAGGAAGAAAAGACGTGGTAAGACCACGACACCTTAAACTTTTAGCTGTTCTAAAACAAAAATGCTCTGTGAATTTACCAGCACTCTTAAACTCATTATTGCATGATGCTGCACAAAGTATGAAAAGGGCACAGCACGTAGAGGAAATTGTTAGTCACCACGGGTTAATCCGACTTGTTGTTAGTTATAGTCTTACCCAGCAGCAGAGCAGCTGGGAAAGACTCATTACACTGATTGAAGGGGGATCGACAGAACCATCCCCGAAACGTAGACATTCTATAAACCCACCAGAACAACCGGTAAAACGCAGAGAAAATGTTGCTAGTACATCACAACAACCAGAGACACACCAAGAACCCGCAAAGCGAAAGCATGTAGTTGATTCACCCGAGCAACCAGAGGAACCCAGGAAATCAGCTCGGTTAGCTCAGATGAGAGGAAGCATAAATAAACCCAGGAAGTCAGCCCGGTTGGCTCGAATAAGGGGAAGGCCGGAACAGCTTCAGGGAAGCACCAGCCAACTAGTAATAATTGAAGATGAGCAACCCGAAGAAGAAGTACCCGAACCTTCGGGAACAGAAAAAGAAGCAGAAACTGAACAGGAGGAAGAAAGGGGACAGCAGGAGAATAGTCCATTACAAGACCTACTAAGAGAAGATGACTTGGCCGCCATCCTAGCTAATATGAGTAAATACGGTCAACCTTCTAGCTCAAAGAATCCCCACGACCAATTTCAAGAAGAGAACATGCCTATGCATGATGAAGAGGAAGAAATACCGAACGGGAACAATCTGTTCACATGTCACAAGAGGAAAGTCTAGAGGAAGAACCCCAGGAGGAAGAATCAGAACCAGTTGAGGTGCATACACCAGAACAGCCGGAGCAGAGCAGTGAGGAAGAACCCCAGGAGGAAGAGTTAGCAACCGGTCATGATCCAGTCCACCATCGACAGACTGCCGTTCCTTCAAAGGAATCAATGGAAATCAAGAAGTTGAGGAAGGAACGGACTAAACTGTTAAACACGATAACCCAGCTCAGGCAACAAATTAGGATTTTGAAAAAGAACCAGAAGGTAAAGAGGAAAAAGAGGGCCAACAAACAACCTGTTTTCCAAGACTCTGAGGATCCAGCTGCCGTTCCGATTAAGACAGAAAAGGATGATAAGCAAATTCAGACGGAGGCACCACCCTCAGGGGTAATCAGGGTCCTGAACTCTAAACAGCGTAACAAAAAGGTTCAGGTAAAACTCCCGGCCTCCACTGATGCATGGAGGAAAGATCCAAAGACAAAATCCTTGCACAAGATGGTGAAACAAGCACAGCAAGAAATGGAGCAACTTAAAGAGCAAACGGTTCCCCTAGAAAAATATGAAGAGTTGCAGCAGCAACTAAGGGATGTCAGTCAATCTAAAAGACAGGTTTTTGAAGGATGGATGAAGGAACAAGAGGAAGTCACACAGGTAACTTGTAAACTAGATACTACTATCAAACAGATGAATGACTTGTGTTCTTTATATAATAATGTTTTAGCATGTAGGGCCCCTGCTAAAAAATATGCTCTGTTTTTATTAGAACGATATTTACAATTACAAATAAAAGCTGTTAAGGCAGGCACCCCTATACAGATCAACAATGTCAATGATTTTATCGACTGTTGTAAACATTATGGAGTGAAAGTCCAGAGATTGTTGTGTGAACTTTATTTACACGACCTTGTGCTAAGTCAGGAGACTGAATTGAACCCTGGTCCCTCCATTGGTGATATTCAATTCCAAGCATTCATTTCATTCGGGGCTAATCAGATTAAGTGGCTGAAAGCCTATGATACCTTCCAGAGTCAAGAAAATGGTCTAGATTTAAGAGTTAGGGCTGAGCCTAGGAACCCAGTATAGTTATGGACAGCTCATATAAACCACATAAGGACTCCAGGTGTCATTGTAACATTAGGGCCTATGCATGAGGCACTCATTCAAGAGGGTTTAGAGTATTTCTTTTCCATCAAAGACTTGGCCATTAATGCAGCCAAATTCCGATATCGAATCTCTGATCCACACATCCAGCTCAGAGAGCCATTTAAGTATGAGAACTTTGAGTTAGCCGCCGACCGTTTGAATCTCTATGGCCAGAGCCTTCTGAAAGCAGGGTCATCTTGGTTAGGGTATAGATTTCGCGCTCCAATTATTTGGCATCCTGCACATGGATACCAGGCCCTGTATGATATGCCTGAGGGGCAAGCAGGACAGTTCTTTGATTATTTAATCACTCAACATGGTTGTAGGCCTCCGCATGAAACTCCTTCTCCAGCATACTCTCTCACTGCATTACATGTCAACTACAATGTTTTCATGAGGACATGAAACAAGGTAAGCAGGGGGGTGTGTGGAGTACTGAAAAGGTATGATTTTGCTGATTACTTTAATGACTTTTTAATACACTTTGTGAACCTTTTGTATCATGGATTTGGAAAGTCATAAGGAACTATCACAAAACATGTGAGAATCGATGTGTATAACTTAGCCACTGATAATGGTTATTTTCTATACAGGGAAAGAAGAAAACGAAGAGTTTCCGCTCTAAAGATAAGAACGAAGTGGAGATAACTGCTGTTGCTCTGGATGAGAACCGAACGCAAACATAGGGAAACAAGATCAAGGAGAATCGGCTCGGGCAAGAAGGAGAGGACACCAGCTCAGCGCAATAGCAAAGACAGGATGAAGAAGTTAACTGTTTGGCGAATCCCTCAGGATCGAAGATCCTGAGGGATCGCTGCTTTATTTATCTAGCTGCTTGGACATCTCCGCCATCGTCCTTATAAAAAGAGACAGCACTGTTAGTTTAGAAAATGGCGAGATAAGATACGTTTTATGTAATCTTCTGTAAAACATCAGATTTGGTTATTAAGCTTTGTTGAGAACTGGTTCGATGTATTTTTTATCAATGTATTAATGAAAGCCTGGTGATTATTCCATCTTCGCGTCTGCGTTAGCCTAAAGCGGTGCATCCTTGGAGGCTAAGGGCCCGGCCCGGAAGGACACTTGCTTCTGTACCATTACAGCTTCGTTTCTGTGTGGTTTGTTTTTGCTATTCGATTATTTGATATGCTTTACAAGTTCATATTACATGCTCTGTTCAAGTTTGAATCATTGAAGTTTCTACAGTTAGACTTGTGTGTTAACTCCGCATTGCGTTATTATTCCTTTCAAGAGTTAATCGCATATCCTTACTGTTATGTTACAGAGCTGTTATATTAACATTTGTGTTGTGTGCGTTTCTACTGAATCAGTATTGTTCCATAATTCATTAATCGTTATTGCTGTTCCATTAATATGATTTGTGTAATTCACCTTTAGAATGATAGAATGTTCCTTGATTGCAAAGAGTGTATAGATTGAGTTTGATTATAACCCGCGGGACTTAGTATTCACTTGCCGTTCCATTTTAGAGTTGCTGTTCCATTTCAGAATTGTGGTTTAATCTTTTATTTCCTTTGCTGATCTATTTATCTGCATTTGATGGTTTGCTGTGAGAGATGATCTAAGACTGTAGTGAGCAGTATCAGTCACTGTTTAGCTCCCAGGCTTGTGATCTATGCTTTAGTTCTTTTTCCATTAGTTTCTGAAGGGATGGTTTATTATTACCGAACCCTTGACTGATGAGTTATTGAGTTTCCCGAGTGTGTGATTTATTTCTTTAAAGTAATTTGATTTCAGTTAAGCATCCGTTTACTCGTGTATTTCTTAAGCACTGTACTACTAGCATTACTCTGACAAATGAGCCTCGGATTGAGTCACTCTTTGTAATGACAAAACGCTCTCGGGTTGACATATTAATGTGAGGTGATTAGAGGTGAAAGAGACCCTTTTTATAGCTCTACACTTGTGTTGTAAACGAATGTGAGGAGGATCTATGAAATCAATGGGCAATGATGATTCCCACAGTGTCATTCGAGGATGCCCCTATTGAGGTGAGGATCCATCTAAGGTACTAATTCCATTTTGGAAAATGGTTTTTGAAGTCAACAAGAAGGAAGCCTCAACCAATTGAGAGAAATACTTATGCAAGGGACCAAGGTCTCTGATATGATAGGATAACATAGGCATGATTGCGAGAAATAGCTTAAAATTGATGATGGGAGTTCAGTGGCCCAAGGTAAGAGCTTGAAAAAGTAGTTTGGCGGCTGTCCTAATGATTTCTAATGAGAAAATCCCTGGAGTTGGTAGGACGTCCAGGGTGGGTATATGTTTGTCATGAATGTCATGGTGGCTTTGCGTGAATTGTGTGAATATCCGACCAAGGGTGATTAGGGACTGTCGCCATGGGAGAAAAAGTGGATGGATGGGTAGGTGATGTTTTCCTAAACAAACTTTGTACACTTGCCAAAAGAATATAAAATGGGTTTGGAAGTACAAACACTGAGACAAGTGCCCAAAAAACATGAAAATGGTCGTTTACTGATGATGTGAGGAAGGTGTTTTTGCTGAGGGTGGGGGCCAGATTGGTTAGTCTCGGTGCGAGGGTGGTGAAGTGGATGGAAAATATCGTAGATGTGCTATGATGATAGAGGAATGGTGGGCCGAATGCGAGATGCAGTGGTGCGTGTTCGATCTGCTTGCGAAAATGGTAGTTTGGGAAAGGGTTTTTACCATGATATGGTAAAACTTGACTTGATGAATGATGGATGAATGATCATGAAGTGCTTCTCGGACTAATGTGTTATGGCCATGGCATCATATTTTTTTATGTGTGGTATACTTGAGTGATGGATACCATGGAGGGGGAGGCTATACTGACTAATGATTATGTTTATCATGTGTAAGGTGGGGAGATGATAAACATGGTCAGGTGTTTGGAACCTATGGTTTGTGGATAAATGATGTCAGGCTATGCAGAGCTTCTCTGGGACTCTATCATGATGAGGGTAGAATGATGCCTACTCTAGAACCTTCAGTGACTGGGGCAATAGGCGGCTTGTCATATTGTGTAATACCTTAAACCAATACCCTAATTGAAAGCACATTTTTCATTCAAATATATTGAAAAATGTGCTGAATAAAAAAATGATAAGAGGTGGCATACCTCTCGAAACTGAAAAACATTATTTTTTTGGAGGAAGCCTCCTTTGGGCCTTATGAGGTATTGATCATTGTGCTACTTTTAGTTTCACAATTGGGCTTTCTGAGCTCCCATTATGGTCCCTAACAAAATTTGAAAGGGCGATATATAGGTCAATATGGCTCATTTTAGTTCATTTGTGTCATTTGAGAGTTGTGAGGTCAGAGCTTGTTGTCGAGCCTTTCTTTCCGTTGGGGTCAACCTGTGTACCAGGGATTCACGCCGTTAGTGCCAGGTAGGCCTGTAAACATCCAACATTTTATTTTTTTCAGTTTTCCTATTGGGGGGGTCCATACAAATTAGGTTTGTATGGACCCCTACTTGTTGTTTGCCTTGGTCGCATAGGCATTCAAGGTTCAAGCGTGGAGACCTTCGAGGAAATTTGAGGATTTTTGTGGAGATTTCAGGCCTACTGGAATTTTTTCACACAGCTTCTATGTTTGTCTGAGATATAGACACATGGTTAATGTGTCTGTATAAGAAACAGGTGAGCGGTCAATGCATCTGTCTGAGAAACAAGCACGTCAAAAATCCAAGGCATTAAAAAAAATGGAAATTTTTAATTTTTGATGTCACTAATGTGTGTCTCTTTAGTGACAGAATGTTGTGGAGAGAGAGAGACTGGTCAGATCTTCATATGTTTGTGGCATAGTATTCTAATGCCCAAAAGCAACTGGCTCAATGGGGCCTCCTCAAGTTCCCTCAGAATGACCTCCTAAGGTCACAGGATCTCTTGTTGTGCTACCTGGTCCACTGTTGGAACACGAGGCGCAAATTGATGGTGTTGCGAGGGCATGATGGTCCTATCCGTCTAGAGATGGATATATATTTTGTGACCAGTTTGTTGCCTCGGGGTGAGGCACTCCCTCATCCACTCTTTCCTAGGAGGGTGTCTCTCCTTCGTTGGTCAGAGCATCATTGTGGTGGGGTCCCCCTTTCAGATGGGTGCATTCTCATATCTTCAGTGACCGATCTAGCCGAGCGATGTGCATTGGCTATGATCATTTGATTGACTGGGTCATCGTTGTCACACAGGGCATCAAGACCTCAGATCATTGTTCTCTGTCAGCTTCGAGATGGACATTTCTTTGACTTTGCTCACCATTGTTATGATGGTATGGTGTCGCATTTGGCGAAGGTCCGAGGAGGATCTAAGATATTTACATATGCTAGCATCCTGTGTAGTATTATGTTCCATTAGGGGAATTTTAAGGTCTAAAATGGGCCTCCTAAGGAAATTATAAAAGAATAGTGGAAATAATAAAAAAATATTTGATTACATCCACAAATTTTAGAGGGAAAAAATAAAAATCTAATTTTTCAACTCATATTTTCAACTTATCTCCCAAAGTTTTTACTCAAATTTCAGACGGGAGTACTCATTGGATGAAAAATTTAATTCCTCATCCAAGGTGTACCCATGTTGCATACTTTTGATAGATCCTTCTACACGAAAAATGAGAAATACATGAAAAACGTGATTGCAATCACGTTTTTTCATGTATTTCTCATTTTTCATGTAGCAGGGTCCATCAAAAATATACAACATGGGTACTCCTTGGATGATGAATAAATTTTGCATCCAAAGAGTACTCCTACTTTAAATTTGAGTAAAACTTTTGAGAGATAAGTTGAAAAGGTAGTTTTATTATTTTATTATTTTTTAATATTTTAACCCTTTTACTTAAAAAATGGTGAACAATCCCCCATGGTTGACATCATCATCTTGAATCCTATTAGTTCTCATAAAGTTTATTTTCATTGTAAATTTTTCTTGGGAGGCCTATTTTTGACCTCAAAATTACCCTAATGTGAGAAGGTGGTATTGCTATGACCTGTAGTGGCAGTTCCTATGGGGTTTCACTGGGACCCTCGGATGAGGCGATGGGTGCTAGTGATGCCTCGAGGTGGGAGAGGAGAGGTGGGTCACTATAGGAATGAGACCATATAGGCCTAGTTTGAGGCAAACCCTCAGATTTTCCTAAAATATCCATACTCTCAGATGGAATTTCAAGGAGATTACGATATGGGTCTTCCTACCAGTTATGTGCGGGGACTAGCGGGTATGATTTTTATGTTTTTCTACATTTTTTAGTATTGATGATGTGTATATTTATATGTGTATTATGGTGACACTAACACTATCATTTTTACTCTTGCATATGTGGGAACAGTTGGATGACCTACTACTCGGTTGGTGGGACACTAACCTATTCGAAGAGTTCAAGGTGGAGGAGCTCGGCCCCAGCCTAAGGGGTAGGGTGGAGATCCAGGGCAGCCTCAGGGTGGTGATGGTGCTAACCCTTCTGGGGAGGGTAGTATCTCAGCTGTTGCTGGGTGTGCTATGGCTATCACTCATGTTGAGGTAGCTGAGGCACGAGTGGCTGAGATGGCGAAGCAGTTAGGTGCATCCGAGGCCCAATCCACTGATCTAGAAGATGCTTGGGGTCAAGTGTAGAGGCTAACGCAGGGTATGCTAACCCAGGGTTTCATCAATGATTTGGATGATGCCTGGCTAGAGACATTGATGGCCCGGGAGAGGGGATATCATTTGAATCTGCACCATGTGGCACTTTCTGTTTTGGTTTTTGCCCAAGTGTTGGCACCAAGCACAGTTGTGGGTCCATATGGCCCACCTAATGGGGCTCAGCCCTATAAACAATTTTTATTCAGGGAAAGAACCCATTATGAGGATTCTTCCCTTATTTTTGATGACGTTTATATAGATATATATTTTTGGCTGACCTGTAGGTTAGAGACATGACTTGTAATTTGTACTCACACATATTTTTTGGTATATATGTGAGTTATATTTTTTGCGGCTCTTGATGATGTGTCTTATGGTTATATGATTTGAAGGATGTTGTGTATCACTGACGAAGATTTATGTTTTTGGTTTTATGTATGAAGGTTTATACGAGCTACATTCTAGTCTAGGATGTGGTTAGATATGTGATCTGCTATCTGCTTTTGATTTCTTGGTACATGTGTGAATGTAATATGATAAAATTGATGGCTTAATATTTTTGCACGCAAATATTTTCTAAACATATGTGAATCTCATACTTCAAATTATTGGTTTAATTGCAAAACCACTAACTGATAATAAAGGTAGAGATGTAGGTGGTGTATTCCTTGGTTGAATGCATCACTCATGAGCCTGATGAAGGCATCATATTCTACCTGATTGTTGGTAATTGATATGATGCATACTCCGTTGGTGAAGAATGGAGATCAATCAGGATAGTATATGACCTAGGTGGCTGCTACTAGATTTTGAGACCATCACGATTCTCCATCAGTGCATCTGAAGTAATCGTTGGAGGGACAATCCATCTATGACACCAGAGTGATTTTTAGAACAATTTTGTGATTTTTGTGATCAAAAAACAAACTTTTCTATATGCATGTTATCTCTAGGGTTGAAGCCTCCTCACCCTTATAGGTAAAATTTCTTGAGGTCGAGCCCATTGACGGGGTTTCTTAAGCATTTTATCTCGGTAACTGAAAATATGTATGCCCCCTTTAGGAGAAAATTTTTAATGACATAGGGACCTCTCCCCAGGGTTTCAAACTTCCCGGTCTCTAGGGCTTGTTTCAAAACATCATCGTGGAGGACTAACTCCCCCTCGATAAACGATTGAGGGGTGAAGTTGAGATCGAATGCTGCTTTCACCTTCTTTTATGGGCCTCGTTTTGTTGGAGTGATTGTTGTTAACTTTCATCAATGAGTTCTATTTGTACTAAGCGTTTATCTAAAGGTTGAGTGTCATCGAGGAATTCGATGGTGGCATGTAAGTTCAGGATTTCATGTTCTATTGGAATCACGACTTTGACAGCGTACACCAAGTAGAAGCGTGTGAAACCTGTTGATGTTTTCAACGATGTGTGGTATGCCCACATGGTGGAGAAAATCATGTGGTGCTAGTTTGCTTTTTGGTTATTCACCATGCATTGTAACATCGTTTTGAGTACTTTAATTACAGCTTCTACCTATCCATTGGATTGGGGGTATTACAGTGAAGAAAATTTATGTGTGAATTGAAGGTGTTGAGATAGCTCAAAATCTTGTTTTCGAAGTGTTTTCCGCGGTCAGAGACTAACTCTTTTGGTACACCAAACTGGACGATGACATTTTTGAACAAAAATCATGCAACGATTTTTGTTGTGTTTTCATCTGTGGACATGGCCTCTGCCCATTTGGTGAAATAGTCGATGACCACAATAATGTATTTTTGGTTGCCTCACAACGTGGGTTTGCAAATCATGAAGTCAATTCCCCCATTTTCAGAAGGGATCAGCTACTATGACTGGGTGTAGGGGAGCGGGTGGCGTTCTTGCCTTGTGACTGAAGTGTTGACATTGATCGCACCTTTTGACTGTTGAAATGCAATCACGAAATATGGTGGGAAAAAAATATCCTGCCCACAGAACGTTTTGGGTGGTAGCCATTCTGGAGAGGTGGCCACCTCAAGCTCTTATTTTACAGTCATTAAGGGCATGCCCAACTTGGTCGTGAGTGAGGCATTGATGCAAAATGGTGTCAATGCCCCACTGTTACAGATTAATTTTTCACCATCCATGTCCTCCTCGTTCCTTGATCCTGGAGGACCTATACAATGACCCTTTTGTACTTTCTGTAATATTCCCAATTTTTGCAGCTAATGGGAATATTTCATTTTATTTTCAATTTTCTTTATTCATGAATAAAAGTATGTGAAGGAGGTTTATTAAAATCATAAGTTTAGAATAAGTACATGCCCAATGTGTAAGGGGATAAATCTGGGCCATTATATTAAACACCCCTAAGTGTGAAAAGGGGAAATTCATTTGAATGGGTCAACCTTGGCCCCACCTACAACGTAGTTTGGAGGGAAGCTTATCCTTCAAGCACAACGTACTTCTAGAAGAGGATATCTAATGTGAAAGAGGATAAGTTGAAGAATATGTTTTATGGTTTTGGCAAGCCCTCATGTTATAAATAGAAGGAGAGGTAGCAAGAAAAGGTTGTTGAAGAGTTTTGAGAAGTTGCTGCAGCAACTCAAGTCTCTTTTGTTGTTTAGCCTAAGGGAAGAGGATTTCCTGTTTAGGAACCCTCTCTCCTTCCATGGAGTAGCTCTTTGGAGGGGATTTTGATGCATCTCTCCACTATCTGGAATTATGGCCAAGCTTCATCTCTATAGCAGCGCTGGTCCTGTTGAGGGTTTTGCAGCTGCTTGTGAGTTGCAGCAAGTGAGGGAACTAGATCTGCAAATCTAGTTGTTTAGAGGAGATTTCTCTCAGGGAGGGTATCTTGTGACCACCCAGAAGAGGATATTACTCTCATTTCACTTTCATATTTGTAATTCTTATCTATTGTATCAGTTCATTCCAGCTACTATGCAGTCTCTTCCGTAAACTGCATTATTTGCATGTACATGTTTCACTACTGTTTGTATATCTTATTGTACTTTCTCTTTGGTGATTGAGGCTTGCCTCTCCCTTTGAGATTTTTAAAGTAGCTTGCTTATCTATTCATGTTCAGATATAATATGTAATGTAATTAAATCCATCTTCAGAAATCTCTGAATTTTTCTGCAGTTTAGTGTATTAAAAGCTAGATCTACACTTTGTTATGCAATATTTTGATAAAACCCCAAGGGGATCTTGTTAAGAAGGATAAGTAGTTTCTATATCTGGTATGGATCTGATGTTTCATCCATTTATTAGTTTTAGATCTAATTTTTAACCTGCAGCAGCTGAATCTCCTCATACAGGACGCTATCAAGTCTTTCTGCAACTTTTCCTTGTGTTTCAGCTATAATTTCTGAAGGATTCTTGCTCTTGCTTCATGTAAATTCGAATTCTTATACAAGGTAACTTTATTATGGATCTGATTTCTTGATTCCATACTGTAATATGAGTTTTATGGCTGATTTCCAATGAATTCTAGCAAAAAATGCACAATTCCTGAAGGAGGGTTTCTCTATTAATTCAACCCTCTCCTTTAGCTGATTTTCAGCTAGTGTTGATTGTGGGAGATATGTTTAAGCCCTCTAAACTCTTTTTTTTTGTATAAAATTTGCATGGAGGTCCCACACAGCCTAAAATAAGGTAACCCTACCCTGGTCTGTGTTATTTTTACACTAGCTTGCTTATATAGCGTCCTCCTTGAGCCTATTGTAGATTTTCCCGAGAGTGGAATTTCTCACTTCTCCCTTGTTTTGTTTTTTCTTCTCTTTTGGATCCATTATTTAGATCTGTAGATATAAGGTTCCTAAGAGAAGCATCTCTAAGAGGAGTGTCATTCCCACACTTTCTGTGTTTCACCAATATTCTATAGAAAGATTCTGGAACGGGCCAGGAAGCCTCTGGATTTCACCCTTCCTTGTGAAGGTGATGCATCCGGTAAATGCCCTACTAGTCTATCTCTGGTTTAGATCTATTGGTTTAATTCCATATTGCTATGATTCCATAGTGGAATATCTTATGATATTCCCTATCAAGCCTATTTTTCCCCATTTGGAACATTACAGTGGTATCAGAGCATGATCTTTGGCACAGCCTGTGAGATCAAGCTACCAGTGAATTGAAGAGTAGAATCATAGAAAATATGGATGGAGAAGATGAGACTATTATTATATTGTTTTAGATCTAAGAAGGGCCTCTCCCAAGAGGTAAATCAGAGAGAGAAAGAAGAAGCACTGAGACTCCTAGAGGGTTTTGGGAAGAAGCAAGTTGCAGTAAGAGCTGCATGAGATTTTCAAGAAGAAGAATGAAGCCCTAGCACTTCCTATCAACAAAATAGAAGATCGGAAGATCCAAGATCTCCTCCTAGATCAAATATTCCCAATTTCTTTGAAGAAGGTGAGAGGTATAGCAATGAAGAAAAGAGATGCAAAGAAACTCCTAAAGGGTTTCAAGATGAAGAGGAAGAAACATACACTTCTTGTTATCACAAGGCAGAGAGAATGATTGAAGAAGAAATATCATTGCTTCTTTTTCAAGCATTGAAGAGTATTGAAGAAAACCTCAAGGAGTTTGAGGATAAGAGGAAAAAGAATAGCTACAAAGAGACATCTCCTAAGGAAACAAAGGAGAATGTCAATCCTGTCACTTTGGGAAAGAGATCTCCATTTTCACTACCTATTGCTAAGGAGCTTGCATCAAGATAAGAGACATTTGCATCTTTTCAAGATAGTCTTGGGTTCTTAACATATGGGGCCCCATGCATGAATCAAAAGATGCATGAGGAGGAGAAGAAAGATTCCAGCGTTGGTATACCTGAAAAAAGGAGGCCATCACTCTTACCAGCAGTTGGAGGCATCATTGATTTGGATGGAGGAAATCTTGTGTTCTATCAAGAGGTTCCCACATATCAGTTTATCCAAGGTATGCATGAGATTTCAGCACATACTATTTCAAGATCCATGCATAGCCAAGGTTTAGATAAAAGTGCTAATTTGAAGCAAAGATATATCACAGCACTGTCACTTAGTGGCTGTGACAAAGAGGCTTCATCATTCTTGGAGCATGTTGGAGGTACTGCAGATCCAAAGCTTCACTGGTTTTGGAAGACCACACATGAGAGGAAGGTCTCACTAAGAGATCTCAATAAAGGTGTATTTCAGAATTCCATGAGATGAAAATTTCTTCAGTGGGTTAAATCAGATGGTATTCTGCAGATCGAGAATGCCATGATTTTGTAGCACATCACTCAACTTCCATATTTGAGTGAGTGGATGAGGATGGTGAGCAAGGGGTCACATGATCACTTGCAGACATATATGGGCCAACAAGCTTGGTTACACTAGTTTCCCTTGGGAGACTCTTATCACTCTCCAAAGGCACCTATTTTTCCGATCTATGCCTTGAAGAGCAATTATGAAAGGTATAAGGTATAAGGGGGCATGGCAGCGCTGGTTGCCTTGGGGTGAGCATGTTCTCTACCCAAAGATTCTCATTCTCTTATCTCATGCTTGGTACATCATTAGTAGATTATATGAAGAGGAAGTGTTGAGTCTCAAAAGTGTCTTCCATATTCATACATATTTCCATTATGTCATAACCATTTAGCTCTTATTTCATAGCCATTTGACCTAAAACCCTACATCAAGTAACCATTTTCATAAATATATGGGTTAGGATCCTTGTTTTCCAAAGTTATTTATTTTATGTATTTTAAGTGAATTTATGATTAGAAACTAGAAAATTAACATAGTTTCATATATCTATATATGTATTATGAGTTTTGTGACATGTGTAGGTCAAAAGGAGACTTCTAGAAGACCCTTATGTGGCACTCTAAGGCCAAATTCGAATTTGGTTGGAGAAGATTATGGGATCGAGAGGATATGTGTCTCACTTCCTTGTTGTATTGAAACTCTAAGAGGATATGTGTCTCATTCCTCAAGTTGTGTTGAAACTCTAGAAAGACATGTGTCTTATCATTTCCTATTTTGATTATAACTCTAGAGATGGAGGGAGAGATTCATGGACTCCCATTAATGAGATGAATCCTCATATTTTGTATAAATAGGAGAAGCTTTCTCCTATCATAGGTAATGAAGAAGTAATGAGAAAGTAATGAGGAAGTAGATTTGTAACAAAGTTCAAGATGGAATGGGATGTAGATTTGTGAGTTCTTTTTAATAGAGAAATTCAGTTCTTTGATGCTGTTTTGATTACAACTTTAAGGAGCTAAAGGACTTCACCAAATCGGTAGCAGAGGGCCCCTACTATCCAAGGAGGCTTTTACATGTTTTCTAGATAAGTTGCTTTCAATTCTGTTTTGTCATATTTCCTTACTTAGATTGCTTTCTGAAATCATAGCTTTTAGCATAATTTTTCATGGCAGCCCGGGCATTTGCACATAGTTTTATAATGACTAATGACAAGGAATCAATATTGTCCTTCTGCTGATTTCTTTTTCTTAGTTTTTAATTCCAGCACTGTTTTATTCATTTCAGTTTTGAACATTTGTTTTACTAGTTAGATTAGATATTAAGCTACTCATGTCATTTTCAGTTACCTCCGAAAGCCATAGCTGGACTAATGGCAAGGGATTGAAGTATGAGTGTGTAGTTTGATATTAGTTTACTTTTCTGCAAGTTAGATATATTAAATTGCTCATGTCATTTTTAGTTACCTCTGAAAGCCACAGCTGGACTGATGGTGAGGGATTGAAGTATGAGTGTGTAGTTTTATATTAGTTTCTTTTTCCGCAAATTAGATATCAGATTGCTCAAGTTGTTTATGGTTACCTTCAAAAGCCATAGCTGGACTAATGGCGAGGGATCAAAATATAAGTTGATGTAATTTGATTTAGATTTACTTTGTTGCAATTCTTGGATTTCTTTAAGCATAGTTTCTTTTGTGTTTAGACAGCAGCAAGGATAATTTGGTTTTCATGCTCAATAGTTCACTATTTGATTTATTAGGCTAGCAGCACATTTGCATTTCCTTTCAAGTTTTGTCATTGTATGTTTCAAATTCCTTTTGAAGTTTGAAGTTTGGTAAATCATTATAAAGGACATCATTGCCTTGAATATTCATAACCATACTTTTCTTTTAGAATTTCCATCTCACATTAGGAAACCAACCAAGATCAATAAAAATCCAAAAATGACAAAAGTAAGAGATAGGTTATCTTGCACATATAGTGCGCCACACTTCGTCAACTTACGAATCCCTGGTTGATAATTTATGTTAGAAGTTTAGGACACACTAAATTGACCAAACAGGAAGCATGGATGATATGGTTGTTAGAGGGAGAGCTAGACATCACAAGCTAAATCTTATGTCCATGTATTCACCTATGCTTGAAGTATGTCTCATATGTCCCGATGCATTTCTGTTGGAGGTATATTTCATGCATGCACTTTAGCTTGGGAGGAGGAATGACTCCCACATGATGTGGTATGGGGAGCTTGCTTATACGGTGTTGATGAGGCATTTTACATGTTCATAATTGTGTTGTTGCTCCAAGAGACACATGGTGATGAAGCAAGAAGGCTGCAAGGTCCTTGTTGCTATGACTGCTTTTGGGTGAGTATGTTTGCTACCAAATAGCTCATTTTTCCTTAATCATGCTTTGGATTTCAATGCTATGTTGCAGCAAGAGAGGGCATGTACAATTTTGTTTCACTTGAGAAGGTATGGCCACCACATGACATCTCCTATGTCTATGTGTTTTGCATGGTGAGAAATTTGGCATGATCATCTCAAGATGTGCATTGATGATGGTACTTTGTACTGGGCTGATGTGACATATCATATGTCCATTAGCATGGTTTGGCTTCATGATGCACATGAGGAGGAAAGAGGGCAGCAAGATCCATTGTTTCTTTGATGCTTTTGAATGAGTATGGTGACCACCCCATGATTCATAATTTTCTGGTTCATGCCTTATGTATCAAAGATAACTTGCAGCAAAGAAAGGCATGCATATCATCTTTTGGGAAGCATGGCTTGTCCATCTTACATGGAGGAGATGGAGGATGGCAGCAAAGGGCCTTGCTCTGGTGGTTGATTTTGGGAGAATATGTTTTGAAATCTTTTGTTTACCCATATTAATCCTTTCCTTCTTCTTTGAATAACGTTGAAATGATGGAGTTTGGATCCAACGAGGCCAACAGGGCTAAGGATGGAGGCATAACAATGCTTATTCAAGTTGACAAACATGGGATGGAAGAATGTTTTGCATGATGAAGTTTTTCCTTCATGGGAGGAGCTACCTTACTTAATGTCTCTCATATGTTTTTGATGGTGTTAGACATCATGTATTTGTCATCTTGTGCTTCATGGTAAGAAGAGGACATCTAACCTCACATTTGGAAGTCATCTCATGCATGGGTAGAAGACAACTTTGGAACCAAACATACATAACCTATTGCAGAAAATGGAGGAAGCCTTCCTTATGTGGATGCCATTTGGAGGGAATAAATGGTTTGCATCTACAATAAGAGTTGCTTGAGGGCAAGCAACATTTTTCCAGACGAGATTGTAATATTCCCAATTTTTGCAGCTAATGGGAATATTGCATTTTATTTTCAATTTTATTTATTCATGAATAAAATTATGTGAAGGAGGTTTATTAAACTCCTAAGTTTAGAATAAATACATGCCCAATGTGTAAGGGGATAAATCTGGGCTATTATATTAAACACCCCTAAGTGTGAAAAGGGGAAATTCATTTGAATGGGTCAACCTTGGCCCCACCTACAGAGCATTTTGGAGGGAATCTTATCCTTCAAGCACAAAGTACTTCTAGAAGAGGATCTCTAGTGTGAAAGAGGATAAGTTAAAGAAGATGGCTTAGGGTTTTGGCAAGCCCTCATGTTATAAATAGAAGGAGAGGCAACAAGAAAAGGTTGTTGAAGAATTTTGAGAAGTTGTTGCAGCAACTCAAGTCTCTTTGCTGTTTAGCCTAAGGGAAGAGGATTTCCTGTTTAGGAACCCTCTCTCCTTCCATGAAGTAGCTCTTTTGAGGGGATTGTGATGCATCTCTCCACTATCCAGAATTATGGCCAAGCTTCATCTTTATAGCAACACTGGTCCTGTTGAGGGTTCTGCAACTGCTTGTGAGTTGCAGCAAGTGGGGGAACTAGATCTGCAAGATCTAGTTGTTTAGAGGAGATTTCTCTTAGGTAGGGTGTCTTGTGACCACCCAGAAGAGGATCTTACTCTAATTTCACTTTCATATCTGTAATTATTATCTGTTGTATCAGTTCATTCCAGCTACTGCACAGTCTCTTCCATAAACTGCGTTATTTTCATGTACATGTTCCACTAATGTTTGTAGCTCTTATTGTACTTTCTCTCTACTGATTGAGGCTTGCCTCTCCCTTTGAGATTTGTGAAGTAGATTTCTGATATATTCATGTTCAGATCTGATATTTAATGTAATGAAAACCATCTTCAGAAATCTCTAAAATTTTCTGCAGTTCAGTGTATTACAAGCTAGATCTACACTTTGTTCTGCAATATTTTGATAAAACCCCAAGGGGATCTTGTTAAGAAGGCTGAGTAGTTTCTAGATCTGGCATGGATTTGATGTTTTATCCATTTATAAATTTTAGATCTGATTTTTAACCTACAGCAACTTAAGCTCCTCATATAGGATGTTGTCAAGTCTTTCTGCAGCTTTTCCAAGTGTTTCAGCTATAATTTCTAAAGGATTCTTGCTCTTGCTTCATGTAAATTCGAATGCTTCTACAAGGGATCTTCATTATGGATCTAATTTCTTGCTACCATACTATAACATGAGTTTTATGGCTGATTTATAGTGACTTCCATCAGAAAATGCGCAATTCCTGAAGGAGGGTTTCTCTATTACTTCAACCCTCTCCTTTAGCTGATTTTCAGCTAGTGTTGATTGTGGAGATATTTTTAAGCCCTCTAAAATCATTTGATTTTGTTGAAAATCTGCATGGAGGTCCCACACAGCCTAAAATAAGTGAACCAACCCTGGTCTATGTTATTTTTACACTGGCTTTCTTATACAACGTCCTCCTTGAGCCTATTGCAGATTTTCCTTAGAGTGAAATTTCTCGCTTCTCCCTTTTTTGGTTTTTTCTTCTATTTTGGATCCATTCTTTAGATATGTAGATCTAAGGTTCCTAATAGCAGAAAAATCTAAGATGATTCTATGATTCCCACACTTTATGTGTTTCAACAATCTTCTATAGATAGAGTCTGGAACGGGCCAGGAAGCCTCTGGATTTCACCCTTCAGTGTGAAGGTGATGCATCTAGTAAATTCCCTACCATTCTATCTCTGGTTTAGATCTAGTGGTGTAATTCCATATTTCTATGATTCTACGTGGAATATCTTAAGATATTCCCTACCGAGCCTATTTTTCACCATTTGGAACATTACACTTTCCAAGCATGGAATACATAACCCTTAACCATACTTTGTCTACCAATTCATCTCCCTTTACAAATTTTGTAGAAGATCCCTATAAAAACCCGGTTTTCAAGGTTGGTGCTTTGTCTCAGTGTTTTAACCATGCTGATATTAGAGATTTGCACTGAGACCCGCGCAGATCGACACTTTGTCTTAATGTCAGACCCAAGCCGTTACTCTTTTGGAAATCTTTTTAAATAGAAAGGAAGCTTCTGAAACTAGAAGCTTCATGAGGCGGTGAGCTGGAATTTTGTTTTGAGGATATGACCGAGGAATTCCCCTTTGGGCTTCTTGTTCCCAAGGAATAGGAACTACTCCAAAGGATAAGATCTTTTCCTATTATTTGAGGGCCCATAACCTCCTCCTCCATTGTTATATAAGGAGACCTCTTACCTATCATAGCTTTGAGAGAATAGTGCAGAGTGTGATTTTTTTCATGTGTTGAGAACATAGTGCGATCTTGGACCTTTGTGTATGAGGGTGTGATTTGAAATTGGACTTTTAGTTTTAACTCAGATTAAAATTTAAAACATGTATATGGAAAAATGATTAACAAACTCATTTAATTGAATGCTTTCATAAAATATGTTCAATAACATAAGAAAAAATTCACAAGAAAGAGAATAACACAATTGATAACGAAGTTCACCCCCTCCACTGGGCTACCTCTATGGATTTTTCTCCAACAGGACCAATTGATCTATTGTCTTTCTGAATAGATATACATGTACATTGACTTTTACATCAAGGTGGCCAGCTGAGAACTCTCAACTATACATCCATTCTCTGAAAGACTTATGAGCTATCCAAGCTCTAAGCTATCCAATATCTACTTGAAAATGACTTTTCCAAGTGCTCAAAATCTCTCCTTACCTTTCCTATACATGGAATGGAATTATATGGCTCTTAATAGCCCAAAACTAAGGAGGAAATATCTCCTTATCTCTGATTTTAAGGAGGAAATAATTCTCATATCCCTTAAAATTTTCTCATGATATTTCTATGGAGGAAATATCTCAATCTCTAGTTTCAAGGGCCTTATCCCCAAAACCTTAGGTATGACAATAATCTATCAACTTCAATATGAAATTAGAAATTGAATTTTGAATTGTTGAGGAAAAATCCTCTCAACATTTTCAATTTCTATTTTACAAATATATGAGAACATTTAATTAAAAATAAATACATCCTCAACCTAGGCTTAGCGTGAGTATATCTTATTCATAGTGCTCCTTGGGTTGTCTATATCCTCCTTGATCACACCTCCCCATTTAAAAAAAACTTTTAGTCCTCTAAAAGTATTTTAAAAATTGAAGTCGATTCTGAATGAAGTCAATTCTTCCTGTGAATTTTGGGAACAATTTTGTTTGCATTTGATGTAATCTTGCATGCTACCTTGTTGGAATTGATGCTGAGATTTTTCATTGATTCTCCTTTCATAACACGCTTTGCATGTTGCAAAAAATCTTAACCAAAAAGGAAGATGAAAATTGAATTTGTTTCCATGCTGGAAACAACCTTGACTGTTTATAAATCGATGTCAAGAGCCCATACCATAAATCTAGTTGACTTCTAACTCAACTAGGGTAGAATGACTCTGTCATGCATGAAAAATCCACTAAATAACTACCATTAACAAAGAGTCTACTGGAAGTTGACACCTCGTATATTGATGGGAAATCTGAGGTGGTGCAGAGTCTGTAGGTACCTTTGTTCAATATCACAGCCTCACTAACTTTTTGAGGATCTGCACTATACACAACATCCACACATAAGACAATCCATGCTTTATGACAGTAGTAGCCATTATATGTGTTGACCACAACATCATATATTTCATGTGTTTCCCACACAGTGCATTGCGGAAAAACAAGCACTGATCCTTCCAAATAAGCCCTTTCCCTTGTAAAGGATAGGTTTCCAACCAGGAAAGACCTACCATTTTGAAACATATTTGGAGAATTTTGTCCTTTTTCTGACCATCTATGTAAAGAAGAATCTGTTGTAGCAACCCATATTGAGTCATCCCGCAAAGTCAAATGTAGAAGAGGATGCTTCTTCATACAAAGCAATAAACTATCTCGCGTATTCAAATCTATCAAGTATAAAGAAATATTTCTCATACAACTGTATACATGAATAAAATTTGGTGTACTTGCAAGTGCCCAAACAGAGTCTATATGCACAGCATATGAATGTACACAATGCTGCTGACCAAGATCCCAGAGCCAGATGATAGAATTATAATATCCAAATAAATAGAAATTTCCACTAGAATCTAAAATGAGAGCTCGCACATTATCGGTATGCCCCCACAGCTTCATTTTCTTAGCCCCACTTCTTGGACCCCAGACCCTCACTACCTTCTCAGTTCCTCCAGATACAAGTAAGGTACCAACATCTTTCATAGCCAATGCATAAACTTATTCTTTGAAGCCTTTGACCGCAATTGGAGTGTATCCTTGTAGTTGTGAACTATTTAAAGAAGCATTGTTGGTGGCATTAGTAGAAAGAAAAATTGTACCAGATAGAATATAATTCCTAGAACTCAAAACTCCATTAGAAGTATCATCATCCATTACTTCACTAGTCTATGGGACTAGAGTGATTGTTGCTTCAATATCCCATATGAATACTTCACGACAAAGACCTCCTGAAGCAACAATATTGCTATTTTTTTTTATGCCGCTGCAAGGCATGTGACATAATCAGAATGTTGACGAAGATTTGGGTGTAGAAACCATCATAGAAATAATGCCAAGTCTCAAGAGTAGTGTCTAAAGAACAAGAAACAAGTGTCTTGTTTGTGAGGACCACATCATTTACCCAGTCAACATGAGATTCAAATGTTTCACTACACATAGCAGAATCATCAGCCAACTCCCATCGTTTGAGTGTTTTATCTCGACTACCACTGAACAAATAGTCATTTCCACCAAGCAAAGGTAACTTTGATATCACCAAGCAGTTTATCCTCGAACAATGTCTGGAATAATTTTCACAAAAACCGTGGGTTTCTCTAATGGAAAATTATTTTGCATGCAGTTATTATTAAATCAATTGAATTTAAAGCAAGAGGGAAGATATTAAAAACCAGATGGATCAACAGCTAAAGCACTAGGCTTTATCATCTCCTAAAGTGAAGCATATTCTATGATTACAACACAATGTGCAATACTAGGCCGATCTATAAATTGCCTTCACACTTTCTTAACATCTTCCTGGACCGTTCAAAGTGTTGGTGTGTGGCATCAGTAGCAACGCTCAACTACCCACTGCTGCTCTGTTCCCTTCTACTATTTGCAGAGAAGAATATTGGCCTCAGCAAAACGTTCAACGGTTCATCATGTTGAGAAATCGATAGTGCAGTCTTCATCTTTGTGTCATGTGACACATTTCTGCTCTGTTAACATTTTCTATAACTACAATCCCGAAGGTTTAGAACTATAACATCATGGCATCCCATGGTTTCATAACACCTCATCTGCACTTCCGAAGCCACCATAACTATGACACATCACAACTCTATCTCAATGTATATCGAAGCTCGGGTTGTGACATTCAACCTTGCCATCAAAATTCACACTTCTGCATTGTTAGTTCGCTGGCTCCTACGGTGTGCTAACCATTTCCAATCTTTGACATCCAATTGTCCATATTTCTCATCATCTATGTGCCAACTAAATGCATATAAATATGATGTGGTGAAATCATTATAGGCCCATGTTGTGCGCCGACATATTTCCTTCATGTGACACCAATCCTGGCGATATTGGAATCCATCTCCTACGTTGGTGGATGGTGTTGACTTTCAGGCCACGTAACAAATATGTAGATACCATAGAAGACGTGTAATAGTTTCAAATACAGAAGACAATATTGTTGTAATGGATTCATCAGCTCTCAAACTACATGATTCAAGGAACTACAAACTGATGAAAAATTCCTAGATTTATCATGGCCATTCTCCATGCTTACCCTATCGCAATACACGGTCTACACAGCAGCTACTACGTTCTCGTCAAGATTTGATAGAAAATATGTGTGATTCTTGGTGGGTTCTGATAGTACAATGAGATTTCTCTTCTACAAATTCATTGGCTGTAGCCTTGCCTGCATCGTCAACTCGGCAGCCATGAAAATGGGCCAAATTAATTCTTTGCAATGCTGAAAACTTCAAACGTTAAAGTTTTTCAAGGATCAGTAGGCCTTATTACTACTTTATGAACATGCCATGCATGCGAACTTCCTTATTTCTATGTAGGCACGTTATCACGTAAATTTTTAGAGTTCCCAATGGTCAGACTCCTCTTTTATTCATTTACATAATTTTCTTTGTGCAAGATTTTATGAACTGGATATTTCATGTACATTTATCTCAATAATATCAGAGTTTCAATAGACTTTTCATGCGTAAAAAAAAAAATCAGAGAAGAATTTTTTTTTTTTAATTAATTAAGAATAAACGATATCCTTTGCTTACCAAGCCAGGTGAATGGATTTTCTTTCATTGCCTTTGTTTCATCATGAATACTATTTCATTGTGCTTTTATTGCAGGTTCCTTTTGCAACTTCAGAAGATATATTTGCGAGAAATGTTTATTTAGCTTGTGTCGAAGCTATGGATGTAGATCCTAACAATTCTCCTTCCGGTACCCATTTCTTCCACAATGAACACAAAAATGCACTCATCGATTCTTTGGCAAAAATGATTTCAAACCTTGGTCAGGAGAACAAGATTTAGCAAATTTGGAACTCTCTCCAATTTCTGTATAGCCCAATCTTTCCTTATGAGGTTGTCTCTTCACCTCAATAGGATTAATGATACCTTGACCATTAACCACAAGGCCTCTTCCGTCGTATCCCATCTTAGTCAAAAATTTCATACCAATCCCCTTGGTATGATTTTCAAAATCTACAAACGATGCATTATTAATATCATTATTAGAAGGTATAGAAAATGAAATGCTTCGTACCTCCTCGGACACTTGATTATCTTCTTGATTCTTTGTCGATGATGAAGTAGAAGATGATGCTCCATGAGAATACATTTCTCACATGGCTGATAGAAATAATCCTTCAATGTGTCTTTCAAAACATTTCTGTTCTTTAAGGCTTTGAGAAAAATTTTCAGCTTGATATTCTCCTCTCGAAGTGTTGAATTATTCTCTTCCAATTCATTTATCTACTTATACAACTAAAAATCCTTGTACATTTCTTCTACCATTTCTTGCATTTTTAAGAAAAATTTCCAATTTGGTTGAAGGAATCAAGAGATGATATTTTGAATCAAAATGATTTACCTTCTCCTTCTTCTGCTTGCCTAAGCTGAAACTAGAAGATGTACCCACTAAACCAGATAATGAACTTGCTCTAACACCAAACTTGATCTGAAATTAAAATTTTAGTTCTAACTTAGATTAAAATTTAAATCATGTATATGAAAAAATGATTAACAAAATCATTTAATTGAATTATTTAATAAAATATGTTCAATAACATAAGAAAACATTCACAAGAAAGAGAACAACACAATTGATAACGAATTTCACCTCCTCCATTGGGCTACCTCTCTAGATTCATCTCCAATAGGACAAATCGATCTATTGTCTTTCGGAATAGAGATAAATGTACATTCACTTTTACTTCAAGGTGGCCAGTCAAGAAATCTCAACTATACATCCATACTTTGAAAGACTTCTAAGCTACCCAAGCTGTACTCAAAAATGACTTTTCCAAGCACTCAAAATATCTCCTTACTCTCTTTCTCCTTACCTTTCCTGTACATAGAATGGAATTATACAGCTATTAAGAGCACAAAACTAAGGAGGAAATATCTCCTTATCTCCGATTTTAAGGAGGAAATAATTCTCATATCCCTTAAAATTATCTCATGAGATTTCTATGGAGGAAATATGTCAATCTCTACTTTCAAGGGCATTATTGCTGTGAAACCAGCTCCAAAAATAGAAGAAAAGAAATATCAACACCTTAGAAATAAGCCACTTCGAGGGGGCAACCTCTAATACATTACATGAATAAACAATTCTTGGATGATACAAATTACAAAACCTCCTTTCTATATATAGGAGTCCATGGGGCCACAATGTAATCCTAGCCGACCTAACAATAATAATTTAAGGGCACAATAATGACAATATGGGGGTTACAGGGGTACAATAATAACAATAAGGGGGTTAAAATAACAACAATAAGGGACTATACTAGTAACATAAGGACCTTAACATGCCCCTCTCCTTCAAAAAAGTGTTGTTCTCAATGCTTGAGTAACTCTGGGTGCTTCTGTATAAAATTCTCATCCTCCCATGTAGAATCTTCAATGGGTACGTTCTTCCACTTGATGAGATACTCTAAAATTGATCAATTTCGTAGCTGTCGAGTGCTTGTTTCTGTGACCACTTCAGGTTCCAATATGATTTTTCCTTCCTCATCAAGTTTTGGCAATATTGTTTGAACTGGAATATTTTCACCTATAACCTTCTTTAAGCATGAAACATGGAAAACCAAATGCACTCGTGAAGAAGGAGGAAGCTCCAATTTGTATGCCATAGTAGCAATCTTTTGCAACACCTTGTAAGGACCAGAGTACTTTGGCGATAATTTATTATCCTTCTTAGCTTGCTTGAGGGACATTTTTTTTATGGTTGTAGCTGTAAAAATACCCAGTCTCCTACATCAAAACTTCTCTCACTGTGATGTTGATCTATCTATTGTTTCATTCGATATTGTGCCAAATTCAGGTTATCCTTTAAGAGTTGGAGAACTTCTTGTTGATTCTCGATGTGATCTTCCACTACTTGAACCTTGGAATTTTCTCTTAAAGATGATGTGATGGATGGTGAATGATATCCATAAAGTGCCATAAATGGGATCATTTTTGCTGCAGTATGGAAGGAAGTGTTATACCACCATTCAACGAGAGGTAACCACTTGACCCTTTGTGTTTGTTTATCAGATACAAAAAAATGAATGTATCCTTCCAAAAATTTATTTACTATCTCAGTTTGACCATTCGATTGAGGATGATAAGATAAGCTATGAGCTAATTGAGTACCCAAACAAGAAAATAACTTCATCCAAAAAATTTCCAGTAAAAATGGGATCTCTGTCGCTCACACTAACCCTTGGGTTCCCATGTAGCTTTTGAATTGTGTCCATAAATGTAGTAGCAACTGTACTTGCTTTAAATGGATAAGATAATGCACAAAAGTGTGCATATTTTGTAAGTGTATCAACTACCACCATGATGACACTCTTTCCTTCGGACTTAGGTAAACCTGTGATAAAATCCATTGAAAACTCCTCCCAACATTGACTTAGAATGGATAAAGGTTGTAGAAGACCCGAGGTCTTAATTGTCACAACTTTATTCTGATGGCAAACCAAACATTCTGCCACAAAATTTTGAATATCAGATTTAAGGCCATCCCAAAAAAATTCTTTCTTCACCCTGTGGTAAGTTTTTAAAAATCTTGAGTGTCCTCCTAAAGGAGAAGTGTGCAATTCCAAAAGAATCTTTTGTTTTAGTTGGAAATTCTTACAAATATATAAGTGATCTTTGTACCATAAGGAATCATTTTTCCAACTAAATGTATCAAATTTACTAGGATCTTGCTGCAACCTCTGAAAGAGTGTCCACATTTCTTTGTCCTTCTTCCATTCATCTCTTGCTTCAATTATCCAATCTAGTTGGATAATAGAAATGGCACAAAGCAATGCTTCCACCTCTTTATTCTTTCATGATAATGTATCTGCAACAACATTTAGCTTCCCCTTTTGTAGATTATTTCAAAGTCATAACCCAACATCTTTGTGACCCATTTTTGCTGCTCTTCTAAAGATAGCCTTTGTTCCAAAAAGTGTTTAATACTATCATAATATTTTTTTATCTTGAAGTGTCTTCCCATTAGGTAAGTTTGTCATTTCCTCAGTGCATGCAGTATTGCTAAAATTTCCTTCTCATAAATTGATTTCTATAAATACTTTCCTTTGATTGGACAACTTTCAAAAGAAATGGGTCTTCCTTCTTGCATTAAAACAACACCAATTCCATTTCCTGAGGCATCACATTCCACAATAAAGGTTTTTGTGAAGTCTGGTGTAGCTAAGACCAGTGCTAGGCACATTGCCTCTTTAAGACATTCCAAGGCCTTAGTTGCTTCAGGAGTCCATGAAAATGCATCTTTATTCAATAATGTTGTTAGAGGTGCTACTATTCTGCCATAGTTCTTAACAAACTTGCGATAATACCCTGTTAACCTGAGAAATCCTCACAACTTCTTTATGGTTGTGGGAACATTCCATTCCTTAATGTATTTAATTTTGTTAGTGTCTACCTTAACACCCTCGTGAGATATAATATGACCCATATATTCCACCTCTTGTACTCTAAAGAAACATTTGGATGTTTTTGCATATAATTGTTTCTCCTGCAATAGTTTGAGCACCCTGTCAACATGTTGAACATGATCCTTCCAAGACCTACTGTAGATTAGTATATCATCAAAAAATAATAGCACAAATTTTCTAAGGAAGGGTTTGAAATTGGAATTCATCAACCCTTGAAATGTAGAAGGTGCATTGGTAAGGCCAAAAGGCATGACCAAAAATTCATAATGACCCTCATGAGTTCGAAATGCTATTTTTGGAATATCTTCAGTCTTCATTCTAATTTGATGATATCCTGAACGAAGATCCAACTTGGTAAAATAAATTGCTCCATGTAATTCATCCAGTAATTCATCAATCACAGGAATGGGAAATTTGTCTTTAATGGTGAGCTTATTGAGCTCCCTATAATCTGGACACATTCACCATGATCCATCCTTCTTGTGTACCAATACTACAGGAGCAGAGAAAGAACTTTAACTAGGTTGAATTATACCCGCTTCTAACATTTCTACAATCATACGTTCAATTTCGCTCTTTTGGAAGTAAGGATATCTATAAGGCCTGATGTTTGGAGGAACACTTCCTGGAATCAAATGAATAGCATGATCATGATCATGAATGGGTGGGAGTCCTTTGGGAGTTTCAAACACCTTGGAATGATTGTCCAAGACTTGTTGGAGATCTGCAGAAATAGATGATTTTGATGTTGGAACTTCTAGTGAGCATAATTGTGCAATTACGCCTCGCTGTTCTTTCTTTAAAAGCTTTGTCATGACATTAGAGCTTATTATCCTTCCTGGCTTCCCCGCAATACCCCGTAATTCAACTTCCTTTCCTTCTGAAAAAAATTTCAAGAAAAGTTCTTGAAAATTGAAAGCTACCGTCCCCAAAGATTGTAACCATTGTACTCCTAGTACAACATCAGCACCTCCCATAGGAATGGCAAGCATTGGACTAGTCAATACATATTCCCCATGGTTAGCTTGATATTATGGCATTTTCCAGAGCAATTTATAGTTCCTCCATTTGCAACCATCACTTGACATTCTGGTGCTGGGTATAGGAAACAATTTAATTCCTTGGCTACCTTACATTGAATAAAATTATGGGTGCTACCTGAATCAATCAACACTATTACCTTTTTCTTCTTGATATGTCCTTCTATCTTGAGAGTTTGAGGAGTGGTAATTCCTGCCAGTGCATTACACGATATGGTCAGATTCATTTCTTCCTCTTCTAGCGTTGGTTCCTGGTGTATATCCTCTTCTTGATCATTTTCTTCTTCATCTTCACAATCTATGTAAAATAATTTTTTCTCAGCGCACTTATGACCTTTAGTATATTTTCTATCACAACTATAGCAAAGCCCTTTTGCTCTCTTTTCTTCCAATTGTTGTGGTGTCAACCTTGTAGGTTGTGGAAATCTAGGCGTAGCAACACTTCCTTCTTTATAGAATTGAGTGGTAGGCTTCCCTGTCGCCATAATTTTACATTCAACTTTTCTTGCCAACCTGAATGCCTTCTCCAATGAATCAGGTTCCAAAACGCGAACTTCATGTTGGATGTTATCCTTTAGAGTACCTATGAAGAGATCAATCATGTGTTCCTCTGGAATATCAGTTACCCTTATATTCAATTTTGGAAGTCCTCAATGTGCTGCCCCACTAAACCCTTTTGTTTGAGATTTATCAATTGGCTAAAGAAGGTGTTGCTCTTTGTATCCTCATAATGTGCTATCATTTCCTCCGTAAAAATTGACCAAGTGACAATTTTTTTACGGGAGCAAAGCCATCGATACCATACAAATGTATTTTGTTCTAAATGTAAAGTTACAATGCGTACCTTTTGTGTGTTTTGCACGTTATGGAGATCAAAATATTGCTCCATCTGTATTATCCATGTTACAGGATCCTTTCCATCAAAATTCCTTATATCCATTTTTGGAATATGGTGGTTCTTCCCTCCAACATTAGAGTTTATGAAATCACGATTAACATTTATTTTGTTCTCATCATGAGTTTCCTTTACTATATTTTCACCATTCGGAAACATTTCTTGTATCAACTTTTTCAAACCTTCCATGTCTGATTTTAGATCATTCTTCATCTTTTCCATCTTAGCTTCCATGTCATCCATCTTAGATTCCATGCCATCTTCCATGCCATTCTTCAAACCATCCATCTTAGATTCCACACCTTTCTTAAAACCATCCATCTTAGTTTCCATGCCTTTCTTCAAAACTTCCATGTCATTTATTGTCACTCTTTGCGAGAGCGAAATTTTTTGCACTTTCTCTTGTAATTTTGATATGTCATGTTGCCATTCTTCATCTTCATGAGTCATAGTAGAGCCTTCTAAAGGCTTAATGGGTGCTAAATTATTTTTAGGGGCCGTTTGAGAATCCAATAATGATATTTATTCTATAATATACCCTTGGAATTAATTCAACTTGATTCTTCAAACAAGACTTATGCCATTCATGGAAAAAAAAATACACATATTTTACTTGCTTTTGAGGAGCTTGATTGAAATTGACTTATCTCTATACTTGCAGATCCTCAATATCTAAAATTTGGCCCTGTAGTATTCCTCGGAAGCTTCTTCCAATTTGGATTCTTCAAGGAAAATTTATGTCCAATCTCCCACAATGACCTAATTATGGACTAGTTCAGTAGAGCGAATTTGTACGACTTGCCACGTGTCACTGTTTGCTCCTTTGGCTCCGAAATTTATAGAAAGGAAACCATAATCGGTGTACTTCTAGTCACTTTTTACAAAATTGCATTCCAATGCTCAGAGAAAGATTTATGAAGATTTTCCCATGATCACCTCTTTGAGATGAAATTTGGGAGCCTGAAAAAGACCTAAGTTCCACTGATCATATCTCCAAAAATATTGCGAATAAAGCTCTAAAATTTTGTGACGATATTACTCAGGGTTTGAGCTTCGTGATCTAAACATTTTAGCTTCTGAATCTTCGTAGAAAAAAAATTACAGTGAAAATTCCATGATGACCTTTCTAAGTGAAATTCAAGAGCCTACAAAAATACCTGACTTCCACAGATCATATCTCCAAAAATATTATGAACCAAGCTCTGAAATTTTGCAACAATGTTCCTCAAGATTTTGGCTTCTCACTCTAAAAATTTTAGCTTTTGAACCTTCGTAGAAGAAACGTTATTCTGAAAATTCCACCATGACCTTTTTGGAGTAGCAAAACTCTAGAATCCAAACCTCTGATACCAAATGTTGTGAAACCAGCTCCAAAATAGAAGAAGGAGATATCAATGCCTTAGAAATAAGCCACTTCAAGGGAGCAACCTCCAATACATTAAATGAATGAACAATTCTTGGATGATACAAATTAAAAAACCTCCTTTCTATATATAGGAGTCCATGGGACCACAATGTAATCCTATCCAACCTAACAATAATAATTTAAGGGCACAATAATGACAATATGGGGGTTACAAGGGTACAATAATAACAATAAGGGGGTTAAAAAAACAACAATAATGAACTATACTAGTAATATAGGGACATAACACTTATCCCCTAAACCTTAGGGATGAGAACAATCTATCAACTTCAATATGAAATTAGAAATTAAATTTTTGAATTGCTGAGGAAAAATCCTCTCAAAATTTTTAATTTCTATTTTACAAATATATGAGAAAATTTAATTAAAAATAATGACATCCTCAACCTAGGCTTAACATGAGTATATATTCTTCATAGTTCTCCTTGGGTTGTCTATATCCTCCTATATCAAGGTGTTGAAATCGTGCTTGGATACGGACCTGCCGAAGGAGAGCCTCAACATCAAGGCTTGGCTGTAAACTCCCCTTGTATTTATCATAATAAAATGCATCTGATGCTTATATTCCACTCTTTTTTAAATTTATAATGATATTTCTAGAATTTATTGATCAGCTAGATAGGTTGTAATTTTTTTATTTTTGTCATGATTTTATGCTTGTCGTGGTTTCTTTATTTTCTGTACAGATAATCGAATGTTGGTAACAGCATGTATCAATTTTGAGGATAGTGACGCATCAAGAAGCTTCAACGGAAGATGACAACATAGCATTAGAACAAGGTAGGTCATCTTCCTTGCTTTGAATTTCATTTACAATATAAGAAGGTAGATGTTAGTATGTTCCCATAGTTACTAGACCCACCCTAGGGATAGAGGGATCACCTCTGTCCGCAAAGGAGATTTACCTGGACAACACCCACCAATAAAGGAAATATCCGATGAGTAGGTACCAGGGGGACTGGTGGTGTATGCTCCTGTAGTCATCACGAGTGAGCTCTGGTTTGAATTTTTGGTTTCGTAGGGATAAGAGAATATATCCATACCAGGGGTAGTCAGTCGTCACTAGGAAGAGATGTACATCTGGTAGTGAATAGTTGACTGGTGATCCTTTGGTCTAACTTGGGAGGTTGGTGATGAACTCGGCTAAAATTAAAGCCTTCTCGATTTTGGGGGAGATAAACAGTAATTTGAACTCTTGTAGTATAATTATCGAGTGAGTGTATTTATGGTTCATCAAACAACGAGTGAGTATATATCTCATGGGGTTGATATTGCGACGACTATTATAGTCCTTAAGATAATGTAGTGGCAAAGTTTTTGGACTTTGTGTATTAATGCTAGGGAAGTCTTCTCTTCAGGTTCATCCCTTAACACGAGACTTGATAAGTTTTGACTAACATAATAAATTATGTGTTCTTTACCATCGGGGCCCTCCTGGATTAATACCCCAGCCAAAGCAGTTTTTCATGCTGATAGATACAGGGTGTAATATTTGTTGTAGTTTAGTGGATTAATTAATGGTGTTGAAGATAATGTGCCTTTTAGCACCTCAAATGATTGTTGGGCTTGATCATCCCATTTGAATGGGATATCTTGATGGAGGAAGCGTAGGAATCCCTGAGCACAAGTGGCATAGTCTAGGACGAAGCGTCTCAAAAAATTGGCCTTTCCCTGCAAGCTTTGGATTTGCTTGAGGGTTTGAGGTGATGGTAACTCTTTTATAGCTTGGATCATGAAGGGGTCCACTCTAATCCCTCTTTGGGACATAATACAACCTAGAATTTGTCCTATAGTGAAGCAAAAGATGCACTCGAGGGGATTCAATTATAGCTTGTATTTCTGACATCGATGGAATACCAGCAACAGATCCTCAAGATGATTAGATTGATTCTTGGATTGAAAAGTGAGGTCATCCAAGTAGGTGAGGATAAGGTGTGCCAAGCCATGAAACATATATTTCATGGCCTGTTGGAAAGTGGCTCCAACATTTTTAAGGATGAATGGCATAACCTGATATGCGAACGTGCCCCATGTGGTGGTGAACGCGGTCTTGTACTGGTCGATGTGCCGTATTTGGATTTGATTATACCCATATAAACCATTCATAAAGGAGAGGGCCCTATGTCTCGCACAAGCATCGATAACTTGGTCAATTAATGGGGTAGGGTAATTTCCCTTTGGACAGGCTTTGTTCAAATTGCGAAAATCGGTACAGACACGAATGGTATCCTATTTTTTCATGACGAATAGGGTTGGAAACCCATCATGTGTAAGTGATGGGGTAGATAAACCCAAATTTGTGAAGCTTATTGATTTATTTTTTAATTTCTTCTGCCTTGGATGGGTGCAGTTGACGTTGTTTTTGGCGTATTGGTGGTATGTCAGGCCAAGTGTCAATGTGGTGCTCTACTATGTTCGAGCTAAGCCCTGGCATTACCGAGTAGTCCCATGTGAATATATATCTATATTCTTGCAATAAATGGGTGTAAGAGGTTACTTCTTCTTAGGAACATGCTGCCCCCAGCGATATTTCTTTGAATTTCTTAGGATTTCTAGAGATATTCACCTTGATGGTAGGAAAAATGTTTGACATGATCCCTTCTTCAAACACGTCAGGCGCTGAAATGGGATTTTTTAACCAATCAAATTTCCCAAATGGAAGTAAATATTTTTATTTGATTGCGTAAATCTCTTGGGTATCTGGATTGTTAGGGTCGAACATTTTTCAGGAAGAAAAAATGAGCGATGATGCATTGCATCCCACAGATAATTTGGTTCCATTGTGGCCTCAAGAATATCTTCATCTATGTGGAATAAGGATCCTAAGGGGGATTGAGTCTGTATAAGGTCATGAGGAGGTGGTTTGGTCCTAACGGAGCTGTTCGATAGAAATGAATAAATTCCATCATCGATGCAGTGGAACCAGACACAGTCGACGTGGTGTAGATAGATTGGGTTTGCACCGTCGTTGGTACAACTACTCTCGTAGTTGCAGTGGTCTTGACACCTATGAATAATGAGTAGACAACATGATTCATGGTTCTTATACACGATGATATGAATCATATATGATGTTTTGTGTCATAAAAGTTTGGTGGGGGAGGAATTCCATCATGGCAGCTTGCGTGAGAGCAAGTCTAGGTTCCTCATGAGGCATACCAAGAGTACTCACACTTTCATGGAGTTGGAAATTGTGTTTGCTATAGAGGCCCCTAAATGTTTCCATTAATGGGCATGCTTTTGTTTCGTGGTTATGGGTGGTGCAAATGGTGTACAGTACCACTATTCCCATCGAGTAGATGGTGTGAGAACTAATACTACTCTTCGTCCCTGAAGTGGACACTCAAAAAGGATAAGGTGTAGGGGAAATATTCCATTGTTGCCATCTTTGAGTTTTTGGTTTTGGTAGTTTCCTCTCATTTGGGGGTGCTATACTCAACGCCGCTCTTGCCACTCTTAGACTTGGGAGGTGTTCACCATTCATTGTATGGTGAAAATGTGAGTAGATCCTACAATAGAAATGTGTGATATTCTCTTGGTTAGAGAGATGCTTCTGTGGGATAGGGGACACCATGCAAAATATGTTCATGAGGTGCTTCAGTTCTTTACACTGATTGACCTGGTGTTCGATTTTATTTCATAGCCTGCATGCCGCCCTAAACTGGACATGGGTCTTATTAGGGCGGTGCGTATTTTTTACTCTCCCAATTATTTGATATTGATATGGCATAGACTGCCTTACATTAGGCTCTCTAAGCTCTAGATTGATCATATCCCGACACTATGTTTCTAATGAACTCATGATGTCAATAAGTGGGCACACTCGAGTGATATAAGTATAGTTTTGAGCATGATGGTTGCCTAGAAATACTAGACAAGAATGTCTTTCTTGGGTATTCCCTTCCCTCATAGTTGGCGAGGCAATTGGATACCATCTGTGTAGTGATTCTAGGTCTGGGAAGTTGGGACCAAATGGTTGTTTGCGTTGCATAATGCACAGGTTGCATTAGGGGAATTTTGTGGTCTAAAATGGGCATCCTAAGAAAAATATACAACAAAAATAAAATTTAGAAGGACCATTAGGATTCAAGATGATAATGTCAACCATGGGGATGATTTACCATTTTTTAATTAAAAGGGTAAAAATTTTTTAAAATAATAAAATAATAAAACTACTTTTTCAACTTGTATTTTCTACTTATCTCCCAAATGTTTTACTCAAATTTCGCGCAGGAGTACTCGTTGGATGAAAATTTTTATTCCTCATCCAAGGAGTACCCATGTTGCATACTTTTGATGGACCCTACTACATGAAAAATGATAAATACATGAAAAAAAGTGATTGTAATCATGTTTTTCATGTAGCATGACCCATCAAAAGTATGAAACATGGGTACTCCTTGTATGAGGAATTAATTGTTTCATCCAATGAGTACTCCTGCTCAAAATTTGAGTAAACAATTTGTAATGTTCCCAATTTTAGCCTCAAGCTAAAATGGAACATTATAGTTGCACATTTTATTTTTGTTTAATAAAATGGGCAAGGAGACACCTTATCCCTCTTTTAATGAAGAAATAATACTCCTTGTGTGAAAGGAGGACAAATAAAGTAGCTGAAATAAAAACCTAAGGGTGTGAATGGAACCTAGATCATTTGAGTTAGTCATCTTTGACTAAAGTCAACAGCGCTACCCAAGGAGGAGAGGCTTCCTATAGAAGCTGCGTAGTTTTGGAGGGAAGACACTCATGTGAGGGTGGAAACCCTAATTGGTGGGACCATGATGGAGAAGAGTTCACTTCCTTTATAAGGAGGAGATGCCAGCCCATTTGGATAGGTTATGGTTTAGAGTTTTAGACTTGGGGTTTACAAAGCTTGCATCCCTGGGCTGTTTAGTAGGGTGATGGTGCCCTTAGGCACTAGGGTGTTCCCGGTCGGCAATCCCTACCTCTTCCTCAAGGGAGGATGATTATTGAGCTACATTTCCTCAATCTGGCATTGGCCACAACTTCATTCATCTTCTACAGCGTTATTTCTACAGCAGAGAGGATGTTGTGTAGCTGGGTGCAGCTAGAGAGGAACTCATGGAGTCTCTCTTGTCTTGTTTTGTTCACTTGAGGAGTGATCTACTCATTGGAGGAGCTGCAAGGAGGATTCCCAAGCTCTATTTTAGATTATTTAGCATGGGCCAACATTCCATCATCTCCCACTTCGTATTCCATGGAGGAAACTGTGTTATTTTGGAGGAGGCAGTGAGAGAGGGGTTTCAGAGCTCATCAGGAGTGTGTTTCTGAGACAAATTGATCAGCACTTTTTGTTAGAGACATTATCAGAGGAAGGAATTTATATTTCATATCTGCCATAGCCTCATTCATATTTTGTATCAGTTGCAGTGATAACTTGGTTGTCACATTTTGGTTTTCTCTGGCATTTCTAGCAATCTTCATAGATTGGCTAGAAATATTGCATTTCATCCCATTTCTTGTTATTGGGCTATTTTATTTTATTTCTTCAGCCATATATGTATTTTATTCATTTTCATCAGCTTATGCCTTCATGTAGATAGTGTAGTTGCAGCTACTCCGACATTTTGTGGAGTTGCAACAATTGTTGTATTTCATTGCTTATCTATTGAGGATTGGTTCTTAAAGTTAGAGTGGCTTGTCCCTCAACTATTCCTTGTATATTTCTAATGATATATCATAATATAAATATGGTTGTAGCATTTCCCTCTCATGATGTATTCATATTTGCAGAGTTCTAGATTCATGTTTACATATTGTTGTAAGCTCTCTCATTGAGCATTGTTTTGGAGACCTAGATTGGGGAGATCTGAATAACCCACCTAGAGTTATTTCTTTGAGCTCATGTTATACATAGGAGTTGTATGATGAATTTTATAAGGCGTCCTAGCAGTGGTTTGTCTTATTTTTTCACCAGCTTCCTTATACAACATCCTCAAGGACCCTGTAGCAGAAATTCTCGAGGTGGAATATTGCATACCCATAGGCAGAGTCTGTGAAGGGCCAGCTAGCCTCAAGATATCTCCCTTATTTGGAAGCAAAAATATCATGTAAATTCCCCAACATTAAATCTCTGAAATTGACTTGTGATAGCTCACTGAAGAAGGAATTGGAATATCTAAAGATATTCTCGATGGAGCAGAGATTTCGAGATTTGGGATACTACAGTGGTATCGAAGCATGATCTTGGCTCAGCCTATGCCCAATATCTATTGCCACCAATAAGAGGATCTTCTCTCCAAGGAGAGGATATTGACAGAGGAAACAAGGAAAAGGAATGAAGGAAGAGGAGGTTTCCCTTCTTCTTTTCCAGACCATTGAGCACACCATTGAAGATCTGATGAAAGGGAAAATTTGGACGAATTTTCTGAAAAGGGTTTGTTGATGAGTCAAATCCTATCTAATTCATGGAGGTGTGAGCATTCAACCACACATGTAGAACCACAAAATAATACATTTCCCATAGTTACTGCAAGAAGGATGGAGGAAAAAATTGAGGCCTTTGGAGGAGCAGCGCTGCAACTCAAAGGTATGATTCATGATGATTGGTTTCAAAGTTCTATTTCATGTTTTCATGCAAATGAGAGATCATATGTGGAAGTAACAAAGATTTTGCAAAGGGGATTGATTAAAACCAATGTGAGACATGTTGTGACAAAACTTCAAACACTTTGCATGCATGGAGGGGGACCATGAAACAATATCATTCCATCTTTCTAGAGGGGGAGTAAATCAGGAGATTGGCTTTCTAGAGGCAAGACCCCCATGGTATGAAGGGAAATCTTCCATTTTTGAGGGTGTGGAGACATTTCTCTCAAGGGAAGGCTATGATCCAAGGCCTCTCATTGGAGAGGAGATACACTCACATGTTGGTAGAGGGGAGGTGCATACAACGCTGCACCAATGGAAGAAGAAGAAGATCAGGAGCATCAGCATGAAGGGATGATGGACATTCACCCTTATCTATTTTAGAGATTCTCTTCACATGGGAGAAGGACTGCACTGTGCAGTATAAAGAGAGGACCTTTCATTCCTCTCATATACCCAGTCCACTACCTATTTTGATGTCTCACTTTTGGAGGCTTTCCACTTGGGAGGCCACATGATCTAGAGATGATGAGAGGCATCATGCTTTTTGGTTCACCACTCTTGGATTCCAGAGGGGTGGAGACATTGGAGGAGTCCAGCACAGCACAGTCAGTTTGGGGATGAGGGCAAGGCGGAGGGATACACACTCTCATTTTCAATACCACCCATTCTCATCAGCTTCACTGCGCAGATAGATTTGTTATATGGATGGAGGATAGCATCTTCAAGATGTCAGATGGCTGCTCCATGGATTTGGTGAGAGAGATGATACTTTCTTTGAGGAAGGACTCTTTCATGCATTGGAGTAGATGGAGGCCACTCATGCTTGCATTTCCTAGGATCGAGAGATTCTTTGGAGGTGATAGTCTCTCATGGGAGGCTCATTTTCAGAGAACATCATTTCTATTTGAGCATGAGTAGCTGCATGATGGCATGGAAAAAACTTGGAGGATGACTTTGGCATGAGTGGATGTCAAGGTAGCAGGCAGTAGCATGATGGAGCACCATATTGCAGAATACCAGCACTGTCTATGTGGAGGTTTGATCCGGGATAGAGGACTTAGCTTTGGGTGAGTATTCCCCAGGATCTTGATGCATGCATGATTCTTGGATGGTATTGATGGAGATGGAAGATACTTAGTGGATGATATGATCATCTATCATCATGGCAGACTCTTCTTGACTAAGGCTTCTAGTCTCAAGGAGACACTATTGCATGCAGCAACATGAGGACTTCTTAGCTATGTATTTGGATGCATACCTTTCTTTGCTAGAGGAGGTCACTTAGGAGGGAATTCAGCATGATCGACATTAGCATACAGATAGATGCAAAGCCCGGTTGTTTTTAGATAGGTTGGCACAAACATTCCTTACTCATTGGAGGAGAGGGAGAGCATTCATGATTGAGCCATTTCAGCTCAAGAGCTCTATTGCATGATGAAGGAGGTATAATTTCATATTTTGTATTGTACTTATTTTCATTGATTGAGGAGCATGAGGTATCAAGGAGGCTTGCTCCTTCTTGCATTTTTCATGAGGATGTACTTGCAGCTACTTGTAGCCTTGATTTTGGCTAATTTTGTGATGGTTGTGGGGGAAGCCACATGCTTCTTGGTGTGCACCATTGGCACCAAATTGTGATTTAATGTTTTATCTTATGAGAAGATTTTATGGCAGCAAACAATTTGGTAGTTCAACACTTGTTATTTTTATTTTGAGGTAGGCCAAGGAGGCACTACGCAGGTTCCATGAGTGGAACTTGGAACCACTCTCTGGTTGTCATTTGGAAACTTTCTTTTATTGTACATTGCTCCATGTATTTCTAATTTTTGTACACTCATGAGGAGCATGATTTAGAGATTATTGTATGTATATCCCATTGGGAGCATGATTCTCCCCATTTTATATGTTTTATCTTGCAGGAGATACCATGGGAAAACCATGATTGCCATATTGCTACTTGTACCTTCTTGTGGGAGGGACCACTTGGAGAATTTGCAGAGGCATTTCATGGATGATTTTCTTGATGGGGTGTCTTGGGCCATTCTTGGAGGCCATACTTTTCTAGCCCAAATATAAAGGCAGCCCCATATGAGCAGCATATGGAGAGAGGGCCATCATGGGAAACCAAAACAACTCTCCATTCAACCCCAACTCATTGCAGAAATTAGGGGAGAGATTTTAATTTGGATGATTGCATGGATGAGGGGATCATCAATGGGATTATATTTTCCCATCCATGTCATCACTCCTACCTTAAGGAGGCCTTAGCATGGCAGGAAGGATTCCACTACACCTTCTATCTTTCAATGAGGAGCATTGTTGTCAGCTTGCATACTTGGGAGAGAGCACTGGAGGACAGATTCATGGCAGCATATTTGAGAAATGGTGGGACCATTGATGAGGAGGCCATAAGAGAAGGAGGAGGAGTAAATTTTTTTCTCTCTATGTAGTTTCTTGAGGGCAAGCAACATGTGGGAGGGGAGGACTGTAATGTTTCCAATTTTAGCCTCAAGCTAAAATGGAACATTATAGTTGCACATTTTATTTTTGTTTAATAAAATGGGCAAGGAGACACCTTAGCCCTCTTTTAATGAAGAAATAACACTCCTTGTGTGAAAGGAGGACAAATAAAGCAGCTGAAATAAACACCGAAGGGTGTGAATGGAACCCGGATCATTTGAGATAGTCATCTTTGACTAAAGTCAACAATGTTGCCCAAGGAGGAGAGGCTTCCTAGAGAAGTTGTGAATTTTTGGAGGGAAGACACTCATGTGAGGGTGGAAACCCTAATTGGTGGGACAATGATGGAGAATAGTTCACTTCCTTTATAAGGAGGAGATTCCAACCCATTTGGACAGGTTATGGTTTAGAGTTTCAGACTTTGGGTTTGCAAAGCTTGCATCCTTGGGCTGTTTAGTAGGGTGATGGTGCCCTTGGGCACTAGGGTGTTCCCGGTCAGGAATCCATACCTATTCCTCAAGGGAATATGAGGATTGAGCTACATTTCCTCAATCCAACATTTTCCATAGCTTCATTCATCTTCTATAGTGTTATTTCTGCAGCAGAGAGGACGTTGTGTAGCTGAGTGCAGCTAGAGAGGAACTCATGGAGTCTCTCTTATCTTGTTTTATTCAGTGGAGGAGTGATCCACTCATTAAAGGAGCTGCAAGGAGGATTAATGGGATCTATTTCAAATCATTTGGCATGGGCCAACATTCCATCATCTCCCACTACGCAGTCCATGGAGGAAACTGCGTTATTTTGGAGGAGGCAATGAGAGAGGGGTTTCAGAGCTCACCAGGAGTGTGTTTCTGAGACAAAGAGATCAACACTTTGTGTTAAAGACATTATCAGAGGAGGGCATTTGAATTTCAGATCTGCCATAGCCTCATTCATATTTTTTATCAGTTTCAGTGACAACTTGGTTGTCACATTTTGGTTTTCTCTGACATTTCTAGCAATCTTCATAGATTGGCTGGAAATCTTGCATTTCAGCCCATTTCTTCTTATTGGGCTATTTTACTGTATTCATTCAGCCATATATGTATTTAAATCATGTTCCATAGCTTATGCCTTCATGTACACAATGCAGTTGCAGCCACTTCGGCATTTTTTGGAGTTGCAACAATTCTTGTATTTCATTGCTTATCTATTGAGGGTTGGTTCTTAAAGTTTGAGTGGCTTGTCCCTCAACTATTCCTTGTATATTTCTGCTGATATATCATAATATAAATATGGATATAGAATTTCCCTCTCAAGATGTATTCATATTTGCAGAGTTCCATATTCATGTTTACATATTGTTGTAAGCTCTCTCATTGAGCATTGTTTTAGAGACCTAGATTGGGGAGATCTGAATAACCCACCTAGAGTTATTTATTTGAGCTCATATTCTTCATGGGAGTTTTATGATGAATTTTATAAGGCATCCCAGTAGTAGTTTGTCTTATTTTTACAGCAGCTTCCTTATACAGCATCCTCAAGGACCCTGTAGCAAAAATTCTCGAGGTGGAATATTGCATACCCATAGGCAGAGTCTGTTAAGGGCCAGCTAGCCTCAGGATCTCTCCCTTCTTTGGAAGGAGAAATATTCTATAAATTCCCCAATATTAAATCTCTGAAATGGACTTGTGATAGCTCACTGAAGAAGGAATTGGAATATCTGAAGATATTCCCGATGGAGCAGAGATTTCCAGATTTGGGATACTACACAATTTGGGAGATAAGTTGAAAATACGAGTTGGAAAAGTAGTTTTTTATTTTTTCCCACTAAAATTTTATGATGTAATCAAATTTTATTTTTTATTTCCACTACTATTTTATAATTTCCTTAGGAGGCCCATTTTATACCTCAAAATTCCCCTAATGGTCTTCTCCTTGGAGGGCGGCTGGGGGTAAATATGTGCCCCCAACCGACCACTTTTTTGCTGACAGAAAGAGGATGTATTTTATTTTAACCTCCTCTTGCATTTTTGAGCTCTCCATGGATTCTATATCTAAGTCATCTTCTAGGGAGAGGTGAATTATGGCCGTGTGTAAACTGGCTAATGCTAAATGAAATCGAGGGATGTAATGGCAATGACGTAATGGGTGCTCACCACGACATCTCTCACATGAATGCTGGATCACTAGAAGGTCGACATGGTATACTGGGTTAAATATATACCATCTTTAAAACAATTCTAGGGCTACACATTCGACGATGAAATTATCATGTTCGTCGTAAAGTGCACATCGTTGGACAGGAGGATGGGGGACAAACACAATTTTTTTGTGTGAATTGTTGTGAAACCAGCTCTAAAAATAGAAAAAAAGAGATATCAACACCTTAGAAATAAGCCACTTCAAGGGGGAAACCTCCAACATATTAAATGAATGAAAAATTCGTGGATGATACAAATTACAAAACCTCCCTTCTATATATAGGAGTCTATCGGGCCACAATGTAATCCTAGTGGCACCACAATGTAATCCTAGCCGACATAAGAGTAATAATTTAATGGCACAATAATAACAATATGGGGGTTACAAGGGTACAATAATAACAATATGGGGGTTACACTAACAACAATAAGGGACTATGCTAGTAATATAGGGACCTAACATGCCCGTCTCCTTCAAAAAAGTGTTGTCCTCAATGATTGAGTAGCTCTGGGTGCTTCTATATAAAATTCTCATCCTCCCATGTAGAGGGTAAGTTCTTCTACTTGATGAGATACTCTAAAATTGATCGATTCCGTAGCTATCGAGTTATTGTTTCCATGACTGCTTCAGGTTCCAATATGACTTTTCCTTCCTCATCAAGTTCTAGAAATATTGTTTGAACTGGAATATTTTTACCTATAACCTTCTGTAAGCATGAAACATGGAAAACTGGATGCACTCATGAAGAAGAAGGAAGCTCCAATTTGTATGCCATAGTACCAATATTTCTTAACACCTTCTAAGGACCATAGTAATTTGGCAATAATTTATTATCCTTCTTAGCTTCCTTAAGGGACATTTTTTTGTATGGTTGTCGCCATAAAAATACCCAGTCTCCTACATCAAAACTTCTCTCACTGCGATGTTGATCTGCCTGTTGTTTCATTCGATTTTGTGCCAAATTCAAGTTATCATTTAAGAGTTGGAGAACTTCTTGTTGATTCTTGATGTCATCTTTCACTGCTTGAACCTTCAAATTTTCTCTTAAAGATGGTGTGATGGATGGTGGATGATATCCATAAAGTGCCATAAATGGGTCATTTTTGCTGTAGTATGGAAGGAAGTGTTATACCACCATTCAATGGTAGGAAACCACTTGACCCATTCTGTTTGTTTATCAGATACAAAACAATGAAGATATCCTTAAAAACATTTATTTACTATCTTAGGTTGACCATCAGATTGAGGATGATAAGATGAGCTATGAGCTAATTTAGTACCCAAACAAGAAAATAACTTCGTCCAAAAAATTCCAGTAAAAATGGGATCTCTATTGCTCACAATAACCCTTGGGTTTCCATGTAGCTTTTGAATTGTGTCCATAAATGTAGTAGCAACTGTACTTGCTTTAAATGGATGATATGATGCAAAAAAGTGTACATAATTGGTAAGTCTATCAACTACCACCAGGATGACACTCTTTCCTTTGGACTTAGGTAAACCTATGATAAAATCCATTGAAATATCCTCCCAATGTTGACTTGGAATGGATAAAGGTTGTAGAAGACCCAAGGTCTTAATTGTCTCAACTTTATTCTGCTGGAGAACCAAACATTCCACCACAAAATTTTGAATATTAGATTTAAGGCCATCCCAAAAAAGTTCTTTCTTCACCCTATGGTAAGTTTTTAAAAATCCCGAGTGTCCTCCTAAAGGAGAAGTGTGGAATTCCAAAAGAACCTTTTGTTTTAGTTGGGAATTATTACAAAGATATAAGCAATCTTTGTACCATAAGGAATCATTTTTCCAACTAAATGTATTAGATGTACTAGGATCTTGCTGCAACTTTTGAATGAGTGTCCACACTTCTTCATACTTCTTCCATTCATCTCTTGCTTCGGTTATCCAATCTATTTGGATAATAGAAATGGCACAAAGCAATGCTTCCACCTCTTCATTCTTTCTTGAGAGTGCATATACAACAACATTTAGCTTCCCCTTTTTGTAGATTATTTCAAGGTCATAACCCAACATCTTTGTGACCCATTTTTGCTACTCTTCTAAAGATAGTCTTTATTCCAAAAAGAATTTAAGACTATCATGATTAAATTTTACCTTGAAGTGTCTTCCCATTAGGTAAGTTCACCATTTCATTCATGCATGTAGTATTGCTAACATTTTCTTCTCATAAATAGGTTTATGTAAATACTTTCCTTTGATTGGATGACTTTCAAAAGCAATGGGTCTTCCTTCTTGCATTAAAACAACACCAATTCCATTTCTTGAGGCATCACATTCCACAATAAAGGTTTTTGTGAATTCTGGCATAGCTAAGATCGGCACTAGGCACATTGCCTCTTTAATATGTTAAAAGGCCTTAGTTGCTTCAGGAGTCCATGAAAATTCATCTTTATTCAATAATGTTGTTAGAGGTGCTACTATTCTCCCATAATTCTTAACAAACTTGTGATAATACCCTATTAACCTGAGAAATCCTCACAACTACTTTATGGTTGTGGGGACTTTCCATTCCTTAATGGCTTTAACTTTGTTAGGGTCTACCTTAACACCCTCATGAGATACAATATGACCCAGATATTCCACCTCTTGTACTCCAAAGAAACATTTGGATGTTTTTGCATATAATTGTTTCTCCTACAATAGTTTAATCACCCTATCAACATGTTTAACATGATCCTTCTAGGACCTGTTGTAGATTAGTATATCATCAAAAAATACTAGTAGAAATTTTCTAAGGAAGGGTTTGAAAATGGAATTCATAAACCCTTGAAATGTAGAAGGTGCATTGGTAAGGAAAAAATGCATGACCAAAAATTCGTAATGACGATTATGAGTTCGAAATTTTATTTTCAGAATATCTTCAGTCTTCATTCTACTTTGATGATATTCTGAAGGAATATCCAACTTGGTAAAATAAATTTCTCCATGTAATTCATCCAATAATTCATCAATCACAGGAATGGGAAATTTATCTTTAATGGTGAGCTTATTGAGCTCCCTATAATCTGAACACATGTGCCATGATTTAGCCTTCTTGTGTACCAATAGTACAGGAGCAGAGAAGAAACTTTGACTAGGTTGAATTATACCCACCTCTAACATTTCTGCAATCATACATTCAATTTCGTTCTTTTGGACATAAGGATATTTATAAGGCCTAATGTTTGGAGGAACACTTCCTAGAATCAAATGAATAGCATGATCATGAACATGAATAGGTGGGAGTCCTTTGGGAGTTTCAAACACCTTGGAATGATTGTCCAAGACTTCTTAGGAGATATGCAGAAATAGATGATTTTGATGTTGGAACTTCTAGTGAGCATAATTGGGCAATTACGCCTCGTTGTTCTTTATTTAGAATATTTTTCATGACATTAGAGCTTATTATCTTTCCCGTCTTCCCTGCAATACCCTATAATTCGACTTGTTTTCCTTCTGAAAAAAATTTCAAGAAAAGTTCTTGAAAATTAAAAGCTATCATCCCCAAAGATTGTAACCATTGTACTCCTAGTACAACATCAACACCTCCCATAGGAATGGAAAGCATTGGACTATTCAATACATATTCCACCATGGTTCACTTGATATTATGGAATTTTCCAGATCAATTTATAGTTCCTCCATTTTCAACCATCACTTCACATTCTGGTGCTAGTAATAGGAAACAATTCAATTCTTTGGCTACCTTACAATGAATAAAGTTATGGGTGCTACCTAAATCAATCAACACTATTACCTTTTTCTTCTTGATATTTCCTTCTATCTTGAGAGTTTGAGGCTAATTCCTACCAATGCATTACATGATATGGCTAGACTCATTTATTCCTCTTCTAGGGCTGGTTCCTGGTGTATATCCTCTTCTTGTTCATTTTCTTCTTCCTCTTCACAATCTATGTAAAATAATTTCTTCTGAGCACACTTATGACCTTTAGTGTATTTTCTATCACAACTATAGCAAAGCCCTTTTTCTCTTTTTTCTTCCAATTATTGTGGTGTCAACCTTGTAGGTTGTGGAAATCTAGGAGTAGCAAAACTTCCATCTTTATAGAAGTGAGTGGTAGGCTTCCTTGTCACCATAATTTTGCATTCAAATTTTTTTTCCAACCTGAATGCCTTCTCCAATGAACCAGGTTCCAAAACACGAACTTCATGTTGGATGTTATCCTTTAAAGTACCCATGAAGAGAAAAATCATGTGTTCCTCTGGAATATCATTTACCCTTATATTCAATTCTTTGAAGTCCTCAATGTGGTCCCCCACTGAACACTTTTGTTTGATATTTATCAATTGGCTAAAGAAAATGTTGCTCTTTGTATCCTCATAATGTGCTATCATTTCCTTCGTAAAATTTGACCAAGTGAAAATTTTTTTATGGGAGAAAAGCTATCGATACCATAGAAATGTATTTTGTTCTAAATGTAAAGTTGCAATGTGTACCTTTTGTGTGTTTTGCACATTATTGAGATCAAAGTATTGCTCCATATGTAGTCTCCATGTTACAGAATCCTTTCCATCAAACTTCCTCATATCCATTTTTGGAATATGGTGGTTCTTCCCTCCAACATTAGAGTTTATGAAATCAGGATTAACATTTATTTTTTTCTCATCATGAGTTTCCTCTAATATATTTTCACCATTAGGAAACATTTCTTGTATCAACTTTTTCGAACCTTCCATGTATGCTTTTTTATCGTTCTTCATGTTTTCCATCTTAGCATCCATGTCATCCATCTTAGATTCCATACCAGCTTCCATGCCATCCATCTTAGATTCCATGTCATTCTTAAAACCATGCATCTTAGATTCCACACCTTTATTCAAACCATCCATCTTAGTTTCCATGCCTTTCTTCAAAACTTCCATGTCATTTTTTGTTGCTCTTTGTGAGAGTGAAATTTTTTGCACTTGCTCTTGTAATTTTAATATGTCATGTTTCCATTCTTTGTATTCATGAGTCATAGTAGAGCCTTCTAAAGGCTTAATGGGTGTTGAATTATTTTTAAGGGCCATTTTAGAATCCAATACTGATATCTATTCTACAATATTCCCTTCGAATCAATTCAACTTGATTCTTAAAACAAGACTTACGCAATTTGGAAAAAAAATACACACCTTTTACTCGCTTTTGAGGAGCGCAATATTGAAATTGACTTATCTCTATACTTGCAGATACTCAATATCTGAAATTCCTCTAAAGCTTCTTTCAAATTCCAGAGGCCTAACTTGATTTGGATTCTTCAAGACAAAGTTAGGTCAAATCCCACAATTACCTAATTATGGACTAGTTCAGTAGAGCAAACTTGTATGACTTTCCACGTGTCATTTTTTTGCTCCTATAGCTCTGAAATTTATAGACAGGAAACTACAGTCCATGTACTTCCAGTCACTTTTTACAGAACTCCAATCTGATGCTCAGAGGGAGAGTTATGAATATTTTCCATGATCACCTCTTTCAGATGAAATTCGAGAGCGTGAAAAAAACCTACATTCCAAAAATCATATCTCCAAAAATATTATGAACAAATCTATGAAATTTTGCGAAGATGTTCCTCAGGCTTTCAGATTAGCACTCTAAAAGTTTTAGCTTTTGAACCTTCGTAGAGAAAATTTTATAGCGAAAATTCCGCGATGACCTTTTTAAGTGAAATTTAGGAACCTGCAAAAATCCCTAACTTCTAGAGATCATATCTCCAAAAATATTGCGAACCAAAATCTGAAATTTTACGAAGATGTTCCTCAGGATTTTTCCTTCACACTCTAAAAATTTTAGCTTCTAAACCTTCGTAGAAAAAAAGTTATAGTGAAAATTTCACGACGACTTGTTTGGAGCAGCGAAACCCTAGAATCCAAAGCTTTGATACCAAATGTTGTGAAACTAGCTCAAAAAATAGAATAAAAGAGATATCAACGCCTTAAAAATAAGCCACTTCGAGGGGGAAACCTCCAATACATTACATGAATAAACAATTCTTGGATGATACAAATTACAAAACCTTCTTTCTATATATAGGAGTCCATGGGGCCACAATGTAATCCTAGTGGGGCCATAATGTAATCCTAGCCGACCTAACAATAATAATTTAAGGGCACAATAATAACAAAATGGGGGTTATAGGGGTACAATAATAACAATAAGGGGGTTACACTAACAACAATAAGGGACTGTACTAGTAATATAGGGACCTAACATGACTACCATACCTCCTGAAGGTATAATATGACCTGAGGTTCTTCCCCATTTGTCTACATGGGGGGATCCTCCTGATATGATTGTTCTAGGGCATGTAAGGCATCCCTATATCATAGTATTTCTAGAAAATTAAGGGTGTAATGCCCATAATTGTTACATATAGCGCATGCATGGTTGGCACACAATCCTTTGCCTTGGTTTTTTGTGGCTGGCTCATTTTTAGGGAACTTGTGGCCACAATATTTCAATCGGAGTTGAGGAGAGGTTTTAATTTGTCCAACTCCAGAAAGATATTGGTAGGGTGGCCTACAATATCATACAATGCACAAGGTTTCAGGTCTCTTGGCATGATGGGGTTTTCTATCTTTTTCCCTTTTTCATGTGTTTTCCTAGTTGCTTTAACCAGCATTTCTATGGGAATCTCTTTAACCAGTGTCACCTCCTGAAAAGGGATAAATGTTATTCTTGTAAACATAATACCAGGGGCTCCTAGCATGGTTGGTGGGACTGGGTACCATATAGGTATCGTGAACGACATGTTTGGAAATTTTACCGTTGCCAAGACCTGTTGCAATACAAAACCAGGTAGAAGGTATAGAAATTGAGTTTGGGAGATGGCGTAGGGTAGAAAAATAGTTATTGTGGCCTTAGTTTCGTTACTACTAGTCTCTGACTCCTAGATGGTTTTGGTGTTTTATGATGACATCATACACACCGGGGCCCATGTGATATTAGAAAATGATTCTGGTATGACAAGGGGATCTCCTAGGAATGATCCAAGGATAGATGAAGGCTTGAATTGGTCGGGACCATCTTCCTGGTACCGAGTGAGCAATTCCATAGATGTATATACATAGGGTAAAACAACATCAGTATTCTTAATAGGTTGCTTGTCGTGGTACATCAATTGGTCAGTGATGAGGATGTGATCCTCATAGGGGAACATCGTGATCCAGAAGACGAAGGGTGCTATGGTAAACATGGTGTACATATAACTCCACCCAAGGAGTATATTGTATTCTAGCTGAGCATCCAAGACCTAGATTTCTATAAGAATTTTCTTGCCATCCATGTAGACTCGGACATGTCGATAAAGACCGACAAGTGCAGAAGGGTGTCCATCATATGCTCTAAGTGTGATGTCTGATGGCTTCAGTTTGGGAGATCCTAACTTCTACCAAACGCTTTTTGACATGATGGATATAGATGCACCCATGTCAATGATACATTAGTGGATAGTGATTTTCTGGACTGAGATAGGTATCTGGAGGCCGACCAATGAAGGAAGCCTCGAGGTAGCTTTATCTAAGTCAAAAGCCATTAGGCGCAAATCAGCATGGTTGATTGTGCCTAACGTGGGATTTAGGCTTTCTTATGATTTAAGAAAGATTGTAAGACCTATAAAGCTGACATGGTAGTGGGATATTGTGCTAAATCATACACAATGATATAATTATGGGTCGCTTTGGAGTGGTGTCATGCTTACCTTGTTGGACCCTTAGCAATTTTTGGCAGGGGTTTAATAGGAATTTTTTATATAGTCAACATTGTGGTAGGTGCATTCGTGCTAGCTCCTGACGGAATGGTGTCTGGCGGGGTATCATAGCTTCAATTCCACGCCTGAAATAACATTTCCTCGCTAGTCATATACATTTCATGGTTTTTTTTTCTGGAATCATTGGGGGGTGGTTGTTGCTATTGGGTCTTAACCACCCCTTGATGGGGGAAGGGCTTCTGCATTACTATTTTTTTTCTGTATAGGTCCCCCTTGTCAACGGTTACCCCAAAGAGTTCAGGACGATGATGAGTGTAATGGCCATACTCACCAAAAATAGCGCAAGAGTGGTTGGTCCATAGATTAGCCCTCTTGTTCTGTTGTTGGAAGTTATTTGGCTCCTGGTTTTGATTCCAGTTGGGGTTTTCCATGTCCTGGGATCATAAAGGGCATTGTTGGTTATTTCCCCCCTATCCAGGATCTCCCTTTTGTTTATTTTTTGGCTTTTTCATTGCCATGTTAGGAGGATGAATATGATTCTCCTAGTCATATGACTAGCATGGTTGGGCCTGGGAAGGTTTCACAAAGTTCATTGGTGTATTATTTTGCATCGGTGGATTTTGTGTTAGAGAGAGGGAATATTGGGGTCCCTGTTCCTGGTTTTTATGTGGTTGCTAGGGGGGAGCTCTTCTATTAGTGTTCCTAGTTGGGTACTGGGTCCCCTGTGTGGGAGAGTATGATCCTCTCTACTGATGATGGTATGACGACACCCTATTGGTCATGTTCTACAAAGGTGCATGATGATTCTGATGGTAGCCCATTTGTGGGATGTTCTAGTTAGGATCGTACACATAACTGGGGTATGATATTTTGATGCCTAGGTGAATTTGGGTCAATGACCCTTTCAATCCATCTACAGTATTTGACGTGTCTGGAAATTGTTTATAAGTTTGCAAGAATAGGGCATTATGCAGGATTTTATTAATGTATCTTGACTAAGTATATCAACTCAAGTTGTTGGGATTTACTGATGGCATCCTCTTTGGAATTAGGTCCTTGAGTTGCCATGTCCTTTGAAATCTCTGTTGTGATAGTTTTTAGGAATAGGTCCAGTAAAACTCGATCGTCGATTTTGGATTTACACAAACTTCGATGTCGCCACCATTCATGGAGATGGTCTAAGATATGTACGGATGATGTTTGCCTAAAATGATTTAGTAACTCCATTCCTAAATCATGGTGGATGGGTAACTAAAATTACATGAGGAATGTAGTAGTGAGGGTGCTAAAGGTTCCATGTGAAGAAGAAGGCTTCTCCACATACCATTTCATGGCTAGTCCAGTTAAGGTGCGCTAAAATAGTCTTAATCGAATAGTATCATCAATAATATTGTTAGATGAACATCATACGTGGAGAGTCATTACATGGTTTCTAGGCTCTTCCACTTGCTTCACTTTGAATTTTGGAATGTCCGAAAGGAGCTTCGTGGGCATGGGGGGCCAAATTGGATTGTGTGCAATGGGATCATTTGTTAAATTTGATAGATCAGGTAAGTTTAAAGATACTAGGAAAGGTAACTAAGTGTTGAGCACCATTGTAGACTGTGAAAACATAAGAATCTAGTTTTGTATGGCATTTTTCTATGGTATACTACCCTATGACGTACCTAACTGTGTGTTTTGTTGGCTCCTCAAATGGGTGGCGCTCCTCTACCCTCTAGGGGTTGTGGGAGGAGTGGTGTGTGGTGACCCTAAGGGGGTTTCCACAGATGTGGTGTTGGGTGACCCTTGGGGGTTCCCAACTAAATATGCCCCAAAAAAGGATGAACCAATAAGGGTGGTTTTGTGTCGTCTTTTATGCCTGAATGGAGAAATACCTGGCACTCCTCAATCTAATGGGGGGAGGTCCAAAAAATGTCTAGATTGACAAGGTCCCATTGGGTCCATTATGGTGCCGAATCTGTTTGATTTTTGAAATTTTTTTAGTTTTTTTGAGAGGAGAGAGATTATTTATCAAATAAAAATGTGATCACATACATAAAAGAAAGTGAAAAAATAAGAGGTTCAATTTTCCTTTAGATTAATCCTATTTGATCAGTCAATCAAAAAATGGTTTTGGTTGTTTTTCATATGATACTCAAAAAATCCTAGAATACCTAGTGTTATGAAGGTAAATCCTCTCTACGAACATAGATGATCCCTTTAGCTCTAAGGTGGGTCTAATAACAAAAGGAAACACTAAAGTGTTTCTTCCTAGCTAATGAATGAACAAAAAACACGGTAGATTGACCTACCTTGAATCCAACGTTGTCATCATTGCAGAAAGAGTAGCGACCTCTCTCTCCTGCCTTGGCAAATCACAATCCATTTGCTGATGCGCTCAGATACTTGCACATTGGACAAAGAACAAGAACAACATACGACAGAATAGTTTCACTCACAACTATTAGCTAGTGAAAGAGGGCTAAACATATTGCATCAAATAAACATCATAACACAATAGTGCAACTAAATAGTAGTCATGTATATAAATGAATATAAGGAAGAGTACAATCGATGCTTTGACATCGCAGTCTCCTCCAGCGGGGTTCAGGTGAAGCGCATCTCAAATTTTTGTTAGGGAATTCAGACTCAAGCTCTCTCAGAAGTATTTGAATGAAGCTCTCTTAACACAACCCTTCTTATTCTATCTCCTCTAACAACTTAGCTATAGTATATTTCACCCAGTTCAGCTATTCATCCATTCAACTCTTCAACTATTCAGCTAGTTTCTACTAAAAGAGATAGTTTCTTTTATAGAGTAAAAGGAGGATGTTGGGATCCTTACAAAGGTGGGAAGGAGTCCTAGCCTTTAGGAGAGTTCCAAGGGAGGTGGAAAATACTAACTAAAGGAAGAATTCCGTGGTTGTTTCAGTTCAACCACTCCCAATGATTCATCCCTGAGGTGGTTGGAATGGAACCTCTGCCTTTATCTTTAAAAAAAATTCCATAAAAAGCTTGGCACTAGTGTCTAACCACCATAGAGTGCCAAGGGGCATGGGCTCAGTGTTAAATTTTTCTGTCAGCGCGACAGTGTAACTGGCTACTCATACGAAGGTAAAAATAGGGATTTTTACAGCTCTTCTCAGGGAAATGTCAACAAGAAGAATGTTGCTTTCATCAAAAGGGATACAAGGATGGTATTTGAAAAGAATGAAATTTCTTATTGGTCATAGAAATGACCCTCCAATGTGAAAGTTGGGGATTGCAGGGACAGTGAAAAAATGTTGTGTAATAGATGCCCCCTAAAGCATGAAGTCCGAGAGAGAGAGGGAGGGGTGAAATGATTTATGAGAATGCGTTCGAACCAAACACCACTATCGGAAGACCTGAAATTAAAAATAAAACTGATATCTGTGATACACGAATCATGTGGCATGGGTGCAGCAATCCATAATAGAGTATATATAAAAAACTGAGATCTAAGGTATGGACACAGCCATCCAGCAGGAAGGATCAAATAAATAGACTCAGGTATGGTCACAGCCATCCAATTAAGAGATTAATTTAATAGGTCAGAATAATCCACAAAGATCTATAGCCTACATTTTATCAAACAAAACCCAGGGTCTGGCGCTCCATCTCGACCCGAACAAGTATAATTTCAAGCATGCAAATATATGAGCTGAAGTCGAACATGCAGGAAAATCGTCTGATTACCAGCCGATGATGAAAACTATTAACAGGCATGAGAGAAACCACCAATGATGATGATGGCCCTCAAGGTACAACAGGTAAAATCTACGGAATGTGAACAATGAGATGATGTTGAACATCCACAGAATCACTCGATCAAAGGTCAATGATGCGAACCTTCCGTCGAATGCGAAAAACCTAACATTAAGGCATACAAGCTCCAAGGTAGTAGAAGGGAGTCTCTAGATGAAATTCCTAGATAATGAGTTGAAGTGGTTAGGAAGTGACCTAGTTGAAGGAGGGCCATAGTGTTTCCCACATCATTGACATGAGATAGAGGAACATGATGAAAGTGGATCAAGACCAACAGAAGATCAAAGGAAGGTTGACAACTGCATAGGAAAACTTCTCTTGAACATATTAACAATACGACACTAGATTTGGAAGTATTTTACATCAAAGGATCTAAATTCATGATGACATGGCAAAGAGAAAATGACAGGTCAAAAGATATTACCCAAACCCATGGAGGAAAAAATGACAAAATGAGATGTCCCCAACCTGACAAAAATGCAAACAAGTGCCATGTTCAAGAGCAACATACTGCCAACATAACTAAAACTTGGTTCCATTTTCCCCCACCATTTGTAGTGAGTACCCCAATTACTTTTTAAAACAAGCTTGAAGGGGATAGCATATGCTTGTACTATAGGTTTTTCCTTCAGAAAAATCCAACCTAGTACATTTTATGAGCCCTAGGAAGGAGGAACTCGAATAATGTCATGATGACGAAGTTTGATGTCATCAGGGTTTAACAAGTCTGACAAAGGACAAACTTGGCAACTTTTCATGTTTAGAGAGTTTGAAAAGAAGGTAGAAAAGAAAACTCCAGCAGTACCTTTTCATAGGTAGTCTCACAGATCTGAAAAAGTATAAAACTATGTTTGAGAGAACCTCTTAGTCGCGATAGGATAAGGTATTCCTGTTTCATAAATAATCTATCCCAGCCTGAAAAAGGGTTAAATGTATACTGGGTAGATATCGTTTCGCAGCCATTTAATAAGTTCAAAACGATAAGAATGTCAGCAATATTTTTAATTTTAGAGTCATAAAAGCGCTGATAGATGGCTCCAATAGGGAATTTTTCATGTTTTTACCAAGTTTGAAAAAGTATAAAATATAACTCATTACTTCATCATTATCGCATGAAAAACCTGTTGTTGCACAAGAGACATGTGTAAAACCTATTTCTCGAAAATAATATAATAATAAAAAAAAAACAAGTATTAAAACATAATTAGGGTTGTGAAAAATTTATAAAATGCCAAATATGATAAAAATAATTACTTTTCGCTTTTTACCTCTTATGGAGCACTAGTTACCCATTTCACTGTGAAACCTTGCGGTGCCGATTGTCGCCAATCTAGTGGACCAATCGCAAATCCATCAACTTTATGTAATATTTAAGATCCCTCTTGTCATTTTGAGTCATTTCTTGCTACCTGCAATGTTCAATTTCAAATTTTGGGGGAGGAAATGCAAAAAATAGGGCTTGGCAGTTGGTGTGGGCTTCGGGCATGGAGTCGCGCCAACCGCCCAGATTTTTACATTAGGGCACGCCAAAGGTGTAAACCATTTCTAGATAAAATGCTGATCAAATACCCCAATTATTTTCAAATTAAAGGTTAAAAAATGACTAATACCACACATATGAATGTGTTTGCAGGCAGAAAGAAGCAAAATGGTCATTGAATGGAAAGAACGGGAACATAGTGAAGAAGATGAACTGGCCATGGAAAATGAGGGAATCATGGAAGCTCTCAGAAACTTTGGTCTGAAAAAATTCTTTCTAACGCCATGTCTCTAAGCCCAACCAGAGTTATTATAGTATCTAGTCAACATATGGGATCAAGAACTTGAGATTGATGTCTATGACGTGTATTTCATCATAGGATTATCATGGAGAGGAGCAGCACCAATCCTAACTGGCACCCAGCCTTGCATGGAAAACATGACCATGGTGATAGATAGGGTATGTCCAGAAGCATGGAAGGGATTAGGTAGTGGGAAAGTTGACACTCAAACTATCCCATATTTGACACTATGAGTGGTGCTACATACCATCACCCGAGCTGCGGGTTCACAAGCGCCGCATGAAGAAACAAAGACACAGTTGCTTCTTTCTATAGACTGCATGTCACCAACCATCTACAACTGAGCAGAGGCCATGACGATAAACATGAAGCGCCAATTAACAAAATGCAATAAGACCAAAATGAAACAATTTGGTTATGGATCTATTCTGGTATCATTCTTCTTGGAACAACTACCCATTTTTCAGCAACAGGAGGTTATGGTCCTGACACCACCAGCAAGAGAACCACAGATGGCTCGATGGGCAGCTTTGATGCCAAGGGAAGGGGGCGGTCAATAGATGTCCTAGAGACTAAAATTTTTTGATTGGCTCCGCCAGCAATTGATTGTCATGGAGGACTAGCCCTTCTTGGGTACAGATTTCACTGATGATCCAGACCTCCCACTCCCACAAGGAGAAGATTTGGATGAAGATTTTGGTGAGACTCACTTTTTAAGTTTTATGACTATTATGATTTTTTTTATTGATGCATGTTCTGACATTAAATCCATGTAATTGCAGAAGTTGGCCCAGAAATACCTACTGGCATGTCACTGATAACGAGGAAAATCCATCGCGATTTTGACCCTTAAGGCGAGGGTGGAGAGGAAGATGAGATAATGCGCAACCTAGAGGGGATCACATGAGGAGTCTCAGATTATGCACATTTTGATGATGTTCCTTGCGCCTACCAGAGACATGCCATAGGGGTGCCCAGCCAAATTCACCACTTGCTAAGGTAGCTTGTATGGGCAATGACATGTTATCATGAGCACCATGCTGATTAGACACCTAGGTTTTATTTTATCTGCATATTTGAGAGACATGATGTCTTGAGCTGTAATAGAAACATACACATATTTTGTGAATTTATGATGCTTAAGTTTTCAAACATGCGATATATATATTTATACATCTATTTCCCAGCATGGTTCTTTTACATATGATGATGTTTTTACAAATTATGCAAATGTCTATCTAATACAATGTTATCCATTGTATTAGTTAATGTGTTCATTTGTCTAGGAATATCTTGATAGGTAATAAAATCAAAATTTCTTTCCAACAAAAAAATACATAAATACAATCTTAGAATGTGCGGATTTCTAACTAAATAATGATTATTGAGTTGCAGAACGACAAGCCGTGAATATAGTTTTACAAACAATGCACGTATTTCGAGGTTGATCGCTTTAGTTAATAGCTCAATGAAAGTGATATATTCAGTGACATTTTTTGTAGTTCATCCTAGACAAATACCTTGCAGATGTATCAACTCACCAGTAGGATCATAAATTACCCAGGTTGCCAAAGACAAATTCCTGGTATTGCGGGAAGCACCATCCATGAAACCGACATAAGAGGTAATAGACATCTTCACAATAAGAAATACCCAATAAGCAGGAAAACACTCAAAAAGCACACCAAAAAAAAACATGTACAAAAATGAAAATAACCCCTATGTACACCTATTATGGATGAATGACTCACGCATAATATTTTTTGAGATACACCCCATTTCTGGGTTGTTCAAGAGGATGACCTTTGTAGTCAATTAGCTCATAAGCCCCATTTTTCAACACACGTTTAACGATGTAAGGCCCATGCCACATAGGTTGAAATTTTCCTGCCCCCAGCTTATCATGAGCCTGGTCATACAAGAGGACGAGATCTCCTTCAATGAAAGAATGAGGGGAAACTGATTGATCAAAATGAGCTTTGACCCACTTTTCCTATGCTTCAATAACAAGATCAGCAAAGCGGCGGGTTTCATCCAACCTTTCTAAATAAAGGAGACACTCTTCTTCTGGCGAAGTATTCGGCAATAACTCAACAGCCAACTTGAGTGAATGTATTTCACATTCAATCAGGAGAGTAGCTTCCAGGCCATAAACCAACTAGAAAGGAGTGAACCTAGTGACGTTCTTAATTGAGGTTCAGTATGCCCAAAGAGCCAAAAATAACATGAGATACCAATTTGATTTGTGGATCCCAATCATACGTTGAAGCATCGTGACAAGAAATTTATTCACAGCTTCAACTTGGCCATTGGCTTGAGGGTAGTACAGCATTGAGCTGTCATGACGCAAACCCAAATTAGAAGTCAACTTCAACACCATATAATGCCTAAAATGGGAACCATGATTGGTAAGGATGGCTTTAGGGACACCAAACCTAGAAATAATGTGATTGAATATGAACTGAGCAGTTGTCTTACCGTCAGCGGCAAGTGTAGGCATTGCTTCGACCCATTTGGTGAAGTAGTCCATGGTTACGATAATATAAGCATGCTCCTCGACCGAGTGAGGGTTAAACATCATAAAATCAATGCCCCACTTTTCAAAAGGACTGAAGATAATGACAGGATGAAGGGGAATGGGTGGAGCATGCAACTTGTGTTAATAAATCTAGCAATCATGTAATTTATGAACTGCGACAATATAGTCTTTGAAAATAGAAGGCCAGAAATAACCAGCATGAAGAATATTTTGTGCAGTAGCATAACCAGACATGTGACCACCACAGGTGCCACTGTGACAATCATTTAGAGCTTTCTCAACTTCCTCAAGATTCAAACAATATCGGAGAATGGAATCAACTCCAACACGATAGACAGTATCTCCAACTATACGATAAGGTTGTGATTGATGGCAGATGCGTCAGCAGGCATCCTGCGTCAAATTATATCTAAAATATGAAGTCTGGAGATATATGATGATATCACCATACCAAGAATCGAGGGTGTTAATTAAGAAAAGAGAATCATGTGGAATGAATTCCTCAGAACGAGAAGGAGCAGAGTCGAAAGGGAGAGAACAGAGAAAATCAGCAAAGACCAATGATTTCTTAGACTTGGCAGTAGTAAATTCAAAATAAAACTCTTGAAGGATGACAATATACTTTGAGTATTTGCCCCTCAGTAATTTTAAAGACAATATGTAGGTCGTGGGGTGGCATTCAGAAATCACTGTCACTGTACGTAAAATAATAGAATGACGAAAATGTTGAATGGATTGAACAACAGCCAACACTAACTTCTTGACGTGGGCATAGCGCGTTTCAGGGTCAAGAAGGTTATGAGACAAGTAATAAATAACATGTTCATGATTTTCATCATCGTATTGTACCAAAACCATGGCAATCGCGGTGAAAGAGGCAGCTAAATAAATGGAAAAATCATGATGATAATTTGGAGTGAAAATGAGAGGAGAATTGACCAACAATGTTTTCAATGCTTAAAAATATTTTTGAGTGATCTCATCCCAGTAAAAAGGAACGACTTGTTTTAACAATAGTGTGAATAATTTAGTGACTTTGACATAGTTAGGTATAAAACGACGTAGAAAATTAGCTTTCCCTTGTAAACTCTACAACTAATGCAATGAGGAAGGAGAGGGGAGATTGATAATAGCCTCAACCTTGAGAGGATCCAGGTGAATCCCGTCTTTGGAAATCATAAACCCTAATAGTCTACTGGAATCGACGTAGAAGACACACTTATGCAGATTAAGCCTAATGTTATAGTGTCTACAACGAAGAAAAATCTAACAAAGATGGTCAGGATGGTCCCTACACTTAGCTGAATGAGCCAGAAGGTAATCCAAATAAGGCTGAATGATGTGGCGAATATCATGAAAGGCATATGATATCACGTGTTGAAATGTGGCCCCGAGGTTCTTCAAACCAAAAGGAAGCTTCTTATATGCAAAGTTACCCCAAGGACAGATGAAGGCAGTCTTGTGTTGATCAGTCGAGAGAATGTTGATCTGGTTATAACCTGAAAAACCATCCATAAGGGAAAAAATCTTTCTCTTTGCTGTTAGGTCCCTATATTACTAGTATAGTCCCTTATTGTTGTTAGTGTAAACCTATTATTGTTATTCTTGTACCCCTATAACCCCCATATTGTTATTATTGTGCTCTTAAATTATTATTGTTAGGTCAGATAGGATTATATTGTGGCCCCATGGACTCCTATATATAGAAAGGAGGTTTTGTAATTTGAATCATCCAAGAATTGTTCATTTATGTAATCTATTTGAGGTTTCCCCCTCGAAGTGGCCTATTTCTAAGGAGTTGATATCTCTTTTATTCTATTTTTGGAGCTAGTTTCACAACATTTGGTATCAGAGCTTTGGATTCTAGGGTTTCGCTACTCTGAACAGGTCATTATGGAATTTTTGCTATAAATATTTTTCTACGAAGGTTCAGAAGCTGAAATTTTTAGGGTTAAAATTAGAAATCCTGAGGACAATCGTCGTAAAATTTCAGAGCTTCATTCACAATATTTTCAGAGATATGATCTGCGGAAGGTAGGGATTTTTGTAGGCTCCTGAATTTCACTTAAACAGGTCATCATCGAATTTTTGCTATAAATTTGTTTCTACGAAGGTTCAGAATCTAAAGTTCTTAAATCATGAAGATGAGATCCTAAGGAACATCATCGCAAAATTTCAGAGCTTGGTTCGCAATATTTTCAGAGATATGATCTGTGGAAGTTAGGTCTTTTTCAAGCTCCCTAATTTCATCTCAAAGAGGTGATCATGGGAAAATATTCATAACTCTCTCTCTGGGCATCGGATTGGAATTCTATAAAAAGTGGCTAGAAGCACACAGACTATAGTTTCATGTCTATAAATTTTAGAACCAAAGGATCAAGCAGTGACATGTGGAAAGTCGTACAATTTGGCTCTACTAAACTAGTCCATAATTAGGTCATTGTGGGTCATTGGACATAACATTGTTGTGAAGAATCCAAATTAGTTCAGCCCTGTGGAATTTGAAAGAAGCTTCAGAGGAATACTATAGGGAAAAGTTTTAGATATTGAGGATATTCAATTATAGAGATAATTCAATTTCAATATAGAGCTCTGCACAAGCAAGTAAAAGGTGTGTATTTTTTTTCCGAATTGCATAAGTCTTGTTTGAAGAATCAAGTTGAATTGATTCTAAGGGCATATTGTAGAATAGATATAAGTATTGGCTTCTAAAATGGTCACTAAAAATAATTCAACACCCATTAAGCCTTTAGAAGGCTCTACTATGACTCATGAAGATGAAGAATGACAATATGACGTATCAAAATTACAAGAGAAAGTACAACAAATTTCTCTCTCGCAAAGACCAACAAAAAATGACGTGGAAGTTTTGAAGAAAAGTGTGGAAACTAAGATGGATGGTTTGAAGAAAGGCGTGGAATCTAAGATAGATGGCATGGAAGCTAGCATGGAAGCTAAGATCTATGAAAAAATGGAAAACATGAAGAATGCTCTAAAAGCAGACTTGGAAGGTTTGACAAAGTTAATACAATAAATTTTTCCGAATGGTGAAAATATAGTAGAGGAAACTCATGATGAGAAAAAAATAAATGTTAATCATGATTTCATAAACTCTAATATTGGCAGGAAGAACCACCATATTCCAAAAATGGATATGAGAAAATTTGATGGAAAGGATCCTGTAACATGGATACTACAAATGGAGCAATATTTTGATCTCCATAATGTGCAAAACACACAAAAGGTACGTATGGAAACTTTACATTTAGAACAAAATACATTTGTATGGTATTGATGTCTTTGATCCCATAAAAAAATTGTCACTTGGTAAATTTTTACAGTGGAAATGATAGCACATTATGAGGATACAAAGAGCAACACCTTATTTAGCCAATTGATAAATCTCAAACAAAAGGGTTTAGTGGGGGAGCACATTGAGGACTTCCAAAAATTGAATATAAGGGTAACTGATATTCCAGAGGAACACAAGATTGATCTCTTCATAGGTAATTTAAAGGATAACATCCAAATTGAAGTTCGCATTTTGGAACCCGATTCATTAGAGAAGGCAATCAGGTTGGCGAGAAAAATTGAATGTAAAATTATGGCGACAAGGAAGCCCACCACTCACTTCTATAAAGAAGGAAATGTTGCTACGCCTAGATTTCCACAACCTACAAGGTTGACACCACAATAATTGGAAGAAAAAAGAGAAAAAGGGCTTTGCTACAGTTGTGATAGCAAATACATTAAAGGTCATAAGTGTGCTGAGAAGAAATTATTTTACATAGATTGTGAAGGGGAAGAAAATGAACAAGAAGAGGATATAAACCAGGAACCAACCCTAGAAGAGGAAGAAATGAGTCCAACCATATCATGTAATGAATTGGCAGGAATTACCACTCCTCAAACTCTCAATATAGAAGGACATATCAAGAAGAAAAAGGTAATAGTGTTGATTGATTCAGGTAGTACCCATAATTTTATTCATTGTAAGGTAGCCAAGTAATTGAATTGTTTCCTATACCCAGCACCAGAATTTCAAGTGATGGTTGCAAATTGAGGAACTATAAATTTCTCTGGAAAATTCCATAATATCAAGCTAACCATGGGGGAATATGTATTGAATAGTCCAATGTTTTCCATTCCTATGGGAGGTGTTGATTTTGTACTAGGAGTACAATCGTTACAATCTTTGGGGATGATAGCTTTTAATTTTCAAGAAATTTCTTGAATTTTTTTTCAAAAGGAAAGGAAGTCGAATTATGGGGTATTGCAAGGAAGCCAGGAAAGATAATAAGCTCTAATTTTATGACAAAGCTTATAAATAAATAACAACGAGGCGTAATTGCACAATTATGCTCACTAGAAGTTCCAACATCAAAATCATCTATTTCTATAGATCTCCAAAAATTCTTGGACAATAATTCCAAGGTGTTTGAAAATCTCAAAGGACTCCCACCTATTAATGATCATGATCATGCTATTCATTTGATTCCAGGAATTTTTTCTTCCAACATCAGGCCTTATAGATATCCTTATGTCCAAAAGAGAAAAATTGAACGTATGACTACAGAAATGTTAGAGGCAAGTATAATTCAACCTAGTCAAAGTTTTTTCTCTGCTCCTGTAGTATTGGTACAAAAGAAGGATGGATCATGGTGCATGTGTCTAGATTATAGGGAGCTCAATAAAATCACCATTAAAGATAAATTTCCCATTTCTTTGATTGATGAATTATTGGATGAATTACATGGAGAAAATTATTTTACCAAGTTGGATCTTCATTCAGGATATCATCAAATTAGAATGAAGACTGAAGATATTCTGAAAATGCCATTTCAAACTCATGAGGGTCATTATGAATTTTTGGTCATGCCTTTTGGCCTTACCAATGCACCTTCTACATTTCAAGGGTTGATGAATTCCATTTTCAAACCCTTCCTAAGAAAATTTGTGCTAGTATTTTTTGATGATATACTAATCTACAGTAGGTCTTGGAAGGATCATGTTCAACGTGTTGACAGGGTGCTCAAATGATTGTAGGAGAAACAATTATATGCAAAAACATCCAAATGTTTCTTTGGAGTACACGAGGTGGAATATTTGGGTCATATTGTATCTCAAGAGGGTGTTAAGGTGGACCCATTAAAGCCATTAAGGAATGGAAAGTCCTCACAACCATAAAGAATTTGTGAGGATTTCTCGAGTTAATAGGGTATTATCGCAAGTTTGTTGATAATTATGGGAGAATAGAAGCACCTCTAACAACATTATTGAATAAAGATGCATTTTCATGGACTCCTGAAGCAACTAAGGCCTTTGAACATCTTAAAGAGACAATGTGCCTAGCACCTATCTTAGCTAGGCCAAACTTCCCAAAAACCTTTATTGTGGAATGTGATGCCTTAGGAAATGGAATTGGTGTTGTTTTAATGCAAGAAGGAAGACCCATTGATTTTGAAATTCATCCAATTAAAGGAAATTATTTACATAAAACTATTTATGAGAAGGAAATGTTAGCAATACTGCATGCACTAAATAGATGGTGAACTTACCTAATGGGAAGACACTTCAAGGTAAAAACTGATGATGATAGTCTCAAACACTTTTTGGAACAAAGATATCTTCAAAAGAGCAGCAAAAATGGGTCACAAAAATTTTGGGTTCTGACTTTGAAATAATATACAAAAAAGGGAAGCTAAATGTTGTTGCAGATGCACTTTCAAGAAAGAATGAAGAGGTGGAAGCATTGTTTTGTGCCATTTCTATTATCCAACCAATTTGGATAACCGAAGCAAGAGATGAATGGAAGAAGGATGAAGAAGTGTGGACACTCATTCAAAATTTGTAGCAAGATCCTAGTACATCTGATACATTTAGTTGGAAAAATGATTCCTTATGGTACAAAGATCACTTATATCTTTGTAAGAATTCCCAACTAAAACAAAAGATTCTTTTGGAATTGCACACTTTTCCTTTAGGAGGACACTCAGTATTTTTAAAAACTTACCACAGGGTGAAGAAAGAATTTTTTTGGGATGGACTTAAATCTGATATCCAAAATTTTGTGGCAAAATGTTTGGGTTGTTAGCAAAATAAGGTTGAGAAAATTAAGACCCCTGGTCTTCTACAACCTTTATCCATTCCAATTAAACGTTGGGAGGAGATTTCAATGCATTTTATCACAGGTTTACCTAAGTCTGAAGGAAAGAGTGTCATCCTTGTGGTAGTTGATAGACTTACCAATTATGCACACTTTTGTGCATTATCTCATCCATTTAAAGCAAGTACAGTTGCTACTACATTTATGGACACAATTCAAAAGCTACATGGAAACCCAAGGGTTATTGTGAGTGACAGAGATCCCATTTTTACTGGAAATTTTTGGACGAAGTTATTTTCTTGTTTGGGTACTCAATTAGTTCATAGCTCATCTTATCATCCTCAATCTGATGGTCAAACTGAGATAGTAAATAAATGTTTGGAAGGAAATCTTCGTTGTTTTGTATCTGATAAACAAACACAATGGGTCAAGTGGTTACCTCTCGCTGAATGGTGGTATAACACTTCCTTCCATACTGCAGCAAAAATGACCCCATTTATGGCACCTTATGGATATCATCCACCATCCATCACATCATCTTTAAGGGAAAATTCGAAGGTTCAAGCAGTGGAAGATCACATCGAGCATCAGCAAGAAGTTCTCCAACTCTTAAACGATAACCTGAATTTGGCACAAAATCGAATGAAACAACAGGCAGATCAACATCGCAGCGAGAGAAGTTTTGATGTAGGAGATTGGGTATTTTTACGGCTACAACCATACAAACAAATGTCCCTCAAGCAAGCTAAGAAGGATAAAAAATTATCTCCAAAGTACTATGGTCCTTACAAGGTGTTGCAAAAGATTGGTACTATGGCATACAAATTGGAGCTTCCTGCTTCTTCGCGAGTACATCCAGTTTTCCATGTTTCATGCTTAAAGAAGGTTACAGGTGAAAATCTTCCAGTTCAAACAGTATTGCCAGAACTTGATGGGGAAGGGAAGATCATATTGGAACCTGAAGCAGTCATAGAAAAAAGAACTCGACAACTACGGAATCGATCAATTTCAGAGTATCTCATCAAGTGGAAGAACTTACCCACCGAAGATTCTACATGGGAGGATGAGAATTTTATACAGAAGCACCCAGAGCTACTCAAGCGTTGAGGACAACACTTTTTTGAAGGAGAGGGGCATGTTAGGTCCCTATATTACTTGTATAGTCCCTTATTGTTGTTAGTGTAACCCCCTTATTGTTATTATTGTACCCTTGTAACCCCCATATTGTTATTATTGTGCCCTTAAATTATTATTGTTAGGTCAGCTAGGATTACATTGTGGCCCCACTAGGATTACATTGTGGCCTCATGGACTCCTATATATAGAAAGGAGGTTTTGTAATTTGAATCATCCAAGAATTTTCATTTATGTAATGTATTAGAGGCTTCCCCCTCTAAGTGGCATATTTCTAAGGCATTGATATCTCTTTTCTTCTATTTTTGGAGCTGGTTTCACAACACGGGCACAATCATCAATGATTTGATCGATGAAGGGTGTAGGATAATTATCCTTAGGAAAATATCGATTGATATCACAATAGTCAACACAGACACGAATAATGCCCTGTTTCTTATCCATAGGAACAATATTAAAGACCCATTTTGTCAATGGAATCGGATAAATGAAACCGACTTTGAGAATCTTTTCTACTTCAGCTTTAATGGCAGTAGCTTTCCTAGGATGCACCGGACAAAGATGTTGATGAACAGGTTTTGAACCGGGGTAAGTAGGGATTTCATGTACCACGATGCTAGGATCAATGCGGGGCATTTCTTCATAGGACCATGCAAAGACATCACAGAATTCATGAAAAAGGCTAGTATAGACTTGCACTTCATTAGAAGTACAAGTAACCCCAACATGGATGTTCTCGACAATTCCTGGTTTAACAGAAATGTCAATAGGCATCGTCTGAGTAATGTTACTCAAGTTAACTTCTGAGAAAAATTCATGGACCTGAACAGTGTTTGAAGCGGAGGAGAAGGAACCTAAGAATAAAAATTCTCAAGACAAGTAGACATGGCCTCGAGGCTTGGTAGAAATGAGGAATGATGATGACCATTGTCCCATGGTAGATTGTCGAGAGACAGGCTTTCCACAATGGCCTCATCAAAAGGAAACACTTCTTTCAAAGGATTCGCTGAATCAAAATCACCAAGCCAAGGAGATTTAGAATAGATGTCAAGAGTCATGCTCGAAGGATCAGAATCAGAGGACGGAGTGTCCGATGCAGCAATGAGTTCACAGTAGTAAATTTCAATCAGACTCAATGGCATTGAATATTTGAATGAATCGATCTGGTCAGGAGAAGGGATAACCCAGGGGTCATTGGTTCGAGAAATCATGTTGACCTAAATAGTATTTGGTGGTGGAAGAGGGAAAACACCCATGAGGGAAGGATCCTTGAAAAATCAATGACTTCAACCTTGACATTGACTATCTTCCCTTCTAATGTGATTGGTAAAATGGCGAGAACACCAAGAGGTTTGGACTCTCTTCCATCAAATGCTTCAAGGGCATTAGGGGATGAAGTGAGAGCTAGAGAACCAATGGCTTTCCAAGAAGTAGATGACATAACACAGGTGGATGCACCCTCGTCTACAACAGTCCAGTGGATATTCAAACCATTAATACCAACTTGAATGATGAGTGCAATTTGGTGTGGAAGTCGGAGGAATAAATTCTCTAAATTGAAAGCAAGAAGGCTAATGTTGGTAGGAACAATCCAACCTATCACAGATAGAAAAGCCTTCCGTTGTGACGAACAACTCTAAAGTACTTCTAATGTAGACATCATGGATGGTTCCTAAGCCAAATCCTCAAAAATACTGTAATGCTGAGTGGCACAAGAATAAGGATTGTACGAAGACTTATGGAGTACACCTTTAGAAGGTGGTCAAACAACCGATTCGGCGTTAGGCCATTCAATCTCAAGAGAGCCAGAAACAAGTGGAGGAGAAGGACCATCAGCGATGTCTTTCCCCGCCACCTAATGTGAACCATAATATTATTTTGATTGAGTAGCAATAGAGATGGATGCAGAACCATTCATCATGAACACTTGCAAACCTGATGGAGCAGAGGACTGAGGGTGCTCTACTATCTGGGTCTGCTGAGGGAAAGGTTATTTAAGAATGGCTGAAGCTTCTTGGGTGCCTTTGAGCAATCGAATCACTTCAGACCATTGAGGAAAGTCCTTGGTGAAGTGCTCATCATCACAAATCAAACAAGGATACTTCGGTTTAAGTTGAGAACTATCTGCAGAATGAGGTTTTGGAGAATCCTGTTTTAGGGTATCGGCTTTGGCCTTACGTTTACCCTTCTTCTTACCTATGGAAGTGTTGTCTATAGGATTGGCCTGAAAAAAATTCACCTCTATGGGTGTGCCAGAATTTGATGTTGACTGAGAAGCTACATTATTAGAAGAAGTAAATTTCTTCTTCCTAGAGTTAGATGAAGGAGACTTCTGAGAATTTTGCAATACGGAACCAATAATACCATCAATGGATGGATTCACTGGTGGTTTAGAAGTTCTAGGTCAGGAAACATTAGGAAAGATATCATATAATGCACCAAAATGAGAATACACAAGATCAAGGTACTGGACATAGGCAATGGCTTGTTCCTCAGTTACACATGCCCCCATGGCTATGTCTTTGGCAATATGATTGACAAAGGAGGTAGTGAACCAATGAATCAGAAGCTAATCAGGTATTTCAAATTTGATCATGCGAAAATGATGCCGCCAATCATGAATATGATCCGAGATATGAGTAGCTCGGTCCTGTTTCAGTGAAGTGAGGAGATGTGTCCCGGTCTCATAACAGATCGGTAACTGAAAATGTGTAAGGAATGCCATGGCCAAGGAATTGAAATATTGGAAAAATCCACGAGACAGCTCAATGTACCACTTTGCAGCAGCACTAGTCAAATTTCTCTGGGAAAGATAGAGACGACTAGAATCGTCAACCCAAGAGTTAGAAGAACACCACAAGTGGTAAGTCATAACATGCGTTTGGGGATCTTCACCGGGTTTACCTTCAAATTTAGGACAATCACTAGGAATATTGGTTGGAATAGGTGGCCAATATGGATTATGAAGAATAGGATCATTTGTCAACTTCGACACATCAGGTAACTCCAATGTAGCAAGAAACGGTAATTGAGTGTTAAAATTCATCGGAGGTCTTTGATAAGGACCTCTATGTACATTCCACCCAGTCCGAGTGGGATTCTGTCTCCATACATTATGTACCGAGTATTTAGATCATAGGGATTAAAAATAGGATAAGTTGGATGATACTAGGATTGAGGACCAGGATATTGAGTCGAAGTAGGCCATTGAGGTTCTTGTTGAGTAGCATAATGATTCTGCTATGGAATGTAAGTATGACTTTGAAGTTTCTGATACAAAGGCTGATTTTGAGGGTAAGGAATTTTGGGAGCACTATATAATAGTTGATATGAATCTTGAGGGTAATGAGAACCCTGTGGTTACGTAGGTTGACCTTGCAGAGCAGGTTGATCAGGTTGCTGAGTAGGGTAAACAGGTAAAATCGGCTGCAGAAATGAAGGAATTTTCTGGTGGGCAGGTTTCAACGGCTACTGAGCTGGTTGAAATGGCTATTGAAATGGTTGTTGAGGGCCACCATGTTGACCTGGATAAATACCAAAGGGTTCTCCTGGTTGCACAATATTTGGGCCATATTGAATGTGCAGCTATGATTGCGGAGCAATAGGTTGTCCCTGTAGCAGATAATTTTTCCCCCTAGGACCAAAAGATGATCTGAGTTGATTTAACGATTGAACTGAGAGACCAGAGGGTTTTCCATGTTGGACCAAAGTTTGTCCTTGTAAAGGTTTGCCTTGTGAGCTGGATGGTTGTCCCTGTGGACCAGAAGCAGGGCCTTGCTGTGCTACAGGTTGTCCCTGAGAGGGTTGTCACTGTAAGCCAGAGGGTTGCGCGGGTAGTGTAGGTCCTAGATGAGTAATAGTCTGATAAGGATCATAAACAACCTGATAAGGATCAATAGGAGGCAAATAGACTAGATTACCATACACATCATAATGATGTGGATAGATATATACAGATTACCAACAACATCATAGTGATGGAATCAAGGACTAGCAGGAACCTGAGAATGCTAAGAATATTGAGAATTTTTTTGTTGAACATCCAACAGATATTCTTCAAAAGTAAGACCACCAGGAATCACAAGAGTAGTGGAAACTGAGCTAGAAGCCAAAAAAACCATTGGTTGAACTGGAACAGATGTGATAGTAACTAACGAACTAGGAGTTGAAGGCGATAGCCCCAATGAAGGTAGGACCGAGCTCGGAGGAGAAGTTACTGTACTGGATTGCACAATGGAGGCAATTCCATATACAATCTGACTTAAAGACCTATATCCAAGTGGAAGTGAGATTGACAGCAATGAATATTAGGTGGAGACACGAGAAAGATCTTCAGGGAAGAGTTGATATTCTCCTGTGGAAACATGCATTCCTTCACTGCCAACAGAACTGGAGGAATCCATATCTGAGTCCAATGTAAGATCTTCAAAAATACTATGGGGACTAGGAGGTACTGCAACAGCAACAAAAGGCGATCCGGATGTAAGAGGAGGAATCTTTCCTTCTTCCCCAGAACCAGACCAAGCACTTGAAGGAGGCCAATGGAATTCAAATGGCTCTTCAAGTGGAGATCAAGTAGCAAGGGGTTGGATAGATGAAATAATAGCATGCGAGAACTCGACAAACCTAATGGATTGAGGGGTTTCTAAAGAAACATTTGGAAAAGAACTACCACTAGGAGGCAGTGAGGATGATGAAACTGGATGTTCCGCCACTTTGACTATATATCAGAACAGGAAGGAAAAGAGATAACCAATCAAAGGTGCCAAAATCAAGAACCAAGGAAATCAATTAGACCAAGTAACAAAATTTTAATGGGTGTGTAATCATAGTTGACTAATTTTATAACACTGTAACCAAAATTCATTGTTTCATGTTTTAAGAGTCAAGAAAAAGGAAAAAGATGAATCTAGTCACTTTCAATTTGAAACAAGCATGAAAGGACAAGTGCTCGATGATCTCATCTCTTTTTTAAAGAGTCACAAAAAGATCGAAATGACTTCTCAAGAATTATAAGCAAGAGGGTGTACTAGGTTTCTGTGAACTGCCATATACACCTTGGTGATCAAATGAAACAAAAATAACCAAGGACTTGGCGTACATGCAGGTAGTCTCCCCGAATGTTGTGTTCAGTGTATCACGGCTACAGGGAAGTAGACTCAGCTTTCTAAGGATAACAGGATTGCAACCTAGAGGGGTCTCCCGTTATATATGCGATGGTACATGGAACACAAGTTCGTACTAGCATTATCTGAAGCCAACAGGCGAATGACGGCTACTAGGTTTTAAGATGTTGGAACACGTCTCTATCCTAGACTACTAGAAATATTGCATTAGGTTTCAATGTTTCCTTAGGTTCATTGAGTAAATTTTAAAGTTAATCTTGAATTAGGTTTCAATTTCCAGGCCCTATCGAATTTGGAGCTCAATTTCCTAAATGCAAGCTATATGCAAATGAACATCATTTCAATTTGATGAATGCTAGTTATAAGAAGGATAGAAATCTTTCAAACAAGAAAGAAAGGAAAATATGAGAAGAAAATTCTAATGCCCTTAATGCAATCAATCGAAAATGAAATTCCTTCCTAGATTGGCAAATGCTAGTTATGTAAAGGAATGTTTCACTTTTGATATAATAAATGAATGCAAAGATATTTTTTAATTTTTCATTGAAATAAAGCACACAACGTAATAATTCAATGGAAAACAAAACAAACACTATTTTGAGTTTTGAGAATGTAAGGTTTTGAAATTTAATGACTCAACCAAAGAGAAACACACAAAAAAACATACAAGCTAATGGAGCAAACTTTCAAGCAGAAAAGAGATTTTCCCAAAGCGACCCAAACAATCAAAGTAATCGATGCTCAAAGTATTGAAGAAGAAGGAATAATCAAAAAATGAAAATACCATTCAATCAACAAGACAAAAGGATCAAGAAAAACTCAGTCTAATGACCTGAAACAAGACTGATAACAATCAAAGAGACTTGTTTGCGAACAGAAGGCTCGACGTGCAAGAACACTTAGAAACCCTAAGGTCTTAAACGACACTGACAAGAAAACGAACACATGACTGAGGGAAACAAGTCTATAGTAGTCAACATAGTATGAAAGGCTTAAACACACTAAAAAATAGCCCAGAAGCAATAACAAATGACCAAAATACTCATTGAGAAGGTCAAACCAAAACCTATAGGGGTTGGCCTGTAAGGCTCTAATCCATGCCATACATAGGTTGGTGCCAGTGTTAAAAGAGAAACATGTGCCAATCAATGCGACTGTCCAAAAAAAACCGTGCCAAGCTAGATACCTATGGGAAAAAGAGGACAAACCCTAACCTAATGAGCAGAGTGTTAACCCCCTAATTTTCTCTCTTTTTACCATTTTCCCCTTCCTAAATCATAACCATTTACCTATGTTTTACCTCTTTTATGCACCCTCATCCTGCACCAGTCCAAACACGATGACATATTTCGTATAAAATTTATTTTTCATATTTTTAATTCAACTTAGAATTTATTAACTATTTATTACATGATTTCTTACTTTTAATCATTCTTTTAAACTTATCGATATCTCCTATGTTTATTTGGTAGTTAGAGTACTTACCGTGACTGCTGATCCTAGTGCAAGATCGGATCTTGCACCATTTCCAGCACAAAAAATCCTTGCAGTAGATCTGAACCTCCTTGATCACCACCTCATCTTGAGCCGCTTCAGCCACAACAACAGAGTGATCCAAAGGCAGTCAAGACCAAATCCATGAAGGGCGAAATCTGGAGATTAGCTGCGTCTAGTTTTGCTTACTGTCTAATTTTGAAGACTGTAAAAGCTAAATTCTACGTTTGGTTATGTAATCAGTTAAAGGATCTATTTTGGCCTTTGGCCAAAGTTCTATATAATGTATAATATAAATAGGATTAAGGGATGAAGAGTTTTTGATAATAGAGGAGAACAGAAACACAGCTGAGAGGCGGTAGCAGGTCGTATTTTGTTATCGCCCAAATCCGTTCTAGACGATGCATTAATATATGTACTTGCCTCAGTGAATTACTAAAAGGAGCTCCACCTCATGTTTTTAAAATTGTGTTTCTATATTGATTTGATGAATTGATTAAGGTACTGATCAGTGTTTCCATTTAGAAGGAAATGTGCTGGTTGGCTAGGGCCCAACCAACCCAGCACATTTACCCCATTTCCTGTTTTCTTGTCATTTTTGTTTACATTGTCAAGTGTGATTTAATCTGAAGCACATGTATTCCTATCTAAGTGAAAGAATATCTATTGTGTGAAGTAGATAAATTTTCTTTTCCTACAATTTTTGTTCCTGCACTTGATTTCAGATTGGTTTTCCTCCACCTGGTCCAAGTAGGAGAAATGAACCTGCACTAGTGCACGTTGGCGTGATATCTCTTTTTATGAAATTCTATTTGATTGGTTTTCCCTGCCTAGTCCAAGCAAGAGAAATGAACATGCACCAGTCCACATTGTTGTGATATCTCTTTTTCTGCTATCTCTTTTTCTGCAATTCTATTTGATTGGTTTTCCCTTCCTGGTCTAAGAAGGAGGAATGAACCTACACCAGTGCATGTTGGTATGATGCAACAAACTTTATTAGTCTATTTCCCGCAATATTCTTTATTTCATTAAATTATTATGACAAGATAAATGTATATTTATTGTTTCTTTATTCCTGCACTCTGTTAAGATTAGAAAAAATCATTTTTTATGTGTGAAATTTGAATTAACAGTATAATAGCACTTGCAATAATTAAGCACTCATTTTAAGAATTAAATGCTAAATGTAGGAAGCTCTGATCCAGTGCAAGAACCAGTTTCTTGCCATGGGATCTGAGTGCTTTGAACCTGGAAAAATTCAAGCCCTTGCGTGAAGAAGAAGAAGCCCTTAGTAAAGACAGTATATATACCTTTTGCATAAATTTCTGTTCCTGCACTAGTGCAAGAAGACTGCGGAAGTGCAGGACAGATTGGTGCAGGAAGGAAATCTCTAAAGGAGCAAGTTTAAGGGCCCATCTGATGAGACTGCTAAGTGTCACTACTAAAGAAAAACACACACACTTAGTAGTTAAACAATAATTAGTTGTATTGATTTCCTTTTATCTTTAATTCAATCTTGCAAATGCATTCTTTCTTTTTCCAATCTTAGATTATTTTTGATGATTCAAGTTGCCTTCTTTTCTCTTTTTAATTTGATTCTACAATCTTTCCTTTAAAGAAATTATGGATTTATATTATGGAGATTCATACCATCTCTGGCATTTCCTGTGCTTCGTCTTTAAGTTTACGAATCCCTCGGGTTGACAAATTAAGTGTTGAGGAGTTTGCTTAAGTCTAATTACTGCACCCAACATTTTGGCGTCGTTGTCGGGGAGGTGATTTGATTTGGTAGGAATTTTCTAATTATACAATAGAGGTAATTTTTTTCCTTATTTCTACAATATTGTTTGGAAGAGCTTTGTTGAAGGAATTTTACTGGTGTTAATTGATTTCAGACGGCATTTTTACTATAAGTTGTTGCTATTTTTCTTTCTTGAAATGAATGCCTAGAAAAGGTAAGGGTTCGAAGCCCACTAAGGGCCAAAAGAATTTTGAAAAAAATTCTCATATTGGGTCTCCTTTTGTAAGCAGGAAGCCGAATTCAATTCAAACCCATCACGTAGGAACAATCCACCTAGATTCTAGTGTCAAGAACTCAGGTGTGGATCAACCTGTTGATAGTAGTACAAGTAAAAGGGAAACAATGGTGGACCATGAAGATCATTTGGAAGGGACTAATGAAAACCAAGTAAGTAGAAAACAATCCAATTTTGTGTTTCCAATTGTGGATCCTAATACTGTGGCACAAATGAAGAATATTCCACCATCAGCTCTCCCTCATTTCCATGGTAAATTTCATGAAGATCTTGACTCTTTCCTATTCGAGTTTGATATTCTGTGTAGAAGTTATGATTATTCAACTGACGCCCAGAAGTTAAGATTATTTCTTGTTACTCTCAAGGACTTATCTTTACGCTAGTTTATGGGGTTATGAGGAAACATTATAAACTCTTGGGATCAGATGAAGAGATTTTTTTTGTCTAAATATCAAGAATACTGCAAAACTTGGGACATGCAGGATGAGATTTTTACAAACATACAGGATGATGATGAAACTCTTGAATATTACCTGGAAAGATTTATGTATATTTTACATAGGTCGAAACTTATGTTTGATCCTAGTACTATTAGAACCTTTTTCTTAAGAGGACTTACTGATAATGCTAGAAATAATTTAAATCTGTTAGGAAAAGGTGATATTTCTCAGCAAAGTTTTGAACAAATTTGTGAATTATGTAGGAAATTTTAAAGAAATCAGTATAGATCTGGTAGAGGAACTTGAAAAAAAAATAGAAAAACTAAATCTACTGATGCTATGATTATTGGACTAGAAAATAAAATGGAAAACATGAAAATTGATATAATGAATATTGTTACCAAATAGTTAGACTCCTTAAAATTCCAGCAAAAAATCATGAAAGAGCAAGAGTCATTATGTATTTTCTGTCCTAAATGTAGAGACAAGCATCCTCCTAAGGAGTGTCCTCATAATTTTAAAGAAACTAATATGTGTGCTATTTGTGCAGAAGACCATGTCACAAAAAAATGCCCCTCTATACTTGGACTTAAAGTTTTATTTACAGGGGGACAACCTAAAGTTGAATACTTGTACGCTATGGGAGCAAGAACGAATTGACCTAAGGTAGGTGAAAGTATGGCTCCTTAGTTTTCTCCACACTATTTTGGTTATAATTCACATGCATATTCTTATCCTAACGCTAATCAGCAATGGTAGTATGGGAATCATTATCAGCATGGGCAACCTTCTCAACCATGGAAACAAGGTTGGAAAGGGCCAACTCATTTTCCATATTCCCACCCGCCACCTATGTAGTCATATCCATCTATGCATACACCTTATTTAATGCCTCAACTTCCGAGTTAGTCTACTCCACCGTTGCCTCTACCTCCACCTTTTCGACCTCCTCACTTTCCTGATCAACCTATGCCAAATCCTAACAATAATAAAGTAGTGGAGATGATCTATGTAACAAACCCACCTTTACCATTCGAATACCAGTCTATTCCAGTTGGGGTTCATGATATTCAATTTAGATCGGGAAGGACTGTAACATCAGAAAATCAGAAGCAACCTATTGTGATTGTTGAAGAGAAAGGAGAAGAGGAAACTCTTAACCATTCTCTGAAAGTTGTCACTAAGCAACCTTTACCCTCTGAATCCTTGCCATCTTCTTCCAACCAGCCTCCCTTCCCAGAGAGGCTAGTAATGGAAAAGAGTGAGCCTATTTCTGAGACTATTTTGGCATCTGAGCTTCAGAATCTTTTTATTAAGATACCATTGCTTCATCCATTAAAGAGATCCCCATTTGTAAAAATATTATTAAGGAAATTTGTCTCAAGAAACCCAGGAGGAAGAGATTGGAACCCAAAACCATTCAATTTGTTGGTAGGGCAGCAGATTTGATGATGGGATGTGTGTCTATGAAAAAATGTACTGATCTCGGAAACCTTGTTGTCTCAGTTCAAATTGGTAATGTCCTTGTCTCTAATGTTGGGGGCAGCCATTAATGTCATGACTAGGCAAACCATGGATCAACTTCAGTTAGCTCATCTTCGCCCTACTCCCACTGTGCTTGAATTGGCAGATAGATCTAAAATTAAGCCAGAAGGAGTATTGGATGATGTGATCATCTCATTAGATTCTTGGGAATATCCTACTGATTTCATTGTGCTTCAGCCAAAGAACCCAGTAGGAGGAAATCCCTTGATCTTGGGTCGACCATGGCTTGCTACAGCTGATGCATATATTGGATGTCGTTCTGGTGATATGTATATTTCGTATGGAGATTCTAGGAAGAAAGTTACCTTATACCCACCTGGAAGATCCATTCAGGACCTTTGAGATACTTTATGGTTGGATCAAAGCAGTGATGAGGAGACTCAGCCCATTTCCCTTATTCACCATTATACTGGGTCTTCACAAGAAGATGAGATTCATGATTTCCTGAATAATGTAGACACTATGCCTAATTTTGAGCCATTGAGCCAGATTTTCAGCCTAGATTTTCAAGATAATCATGATTCTAATTCTTCTGTACCGCTGTATTTTACCACTCCCTTGAGTACTCCTGAGCCTGATACCACTCTTGTTGAGCTTATCCCTCGTAAATCCTTTCATATTAGTTCAGATTTGGACCCATCTCAGTAGGAGCAGCTTGTGAATTTGTTGCAAAACCATCTTAGTGTCTTTGCTTGGGGCTATGAAGATATGAAGGGTATCCCTCCTGAAATTTGTACACATCATATCTATATTCAGGAAGGAACCCAACCTGTCCGACAACCCCAAAGGCGAATGAATCCAGCTCTAAGAGATATTGTGAAGGAATAAGTACAAAAACTCTTGGATGCTGGTTTTATCTATCCTATTTCTGATAGTCAGTGGGTCTCTCCATTAGTGCTAGTACCTAAGAAAGATGGAAGGTGGCATATTTGTATTAATTATCAAGAATTAAACAAAGCCACTCTCAAAAATTACTTCCCTCGCCCTTTCATTGACCAGGTGCTTGATACCCTTGTAGGAAAGAAATATTTTTCCTTTTTGGATGGCTTTAGTAGTTATAACCAGATACACATTGCACCCGAAGATCGGGATAAAAATAATTTTACATGTCCATGGGATAAATTTTCTTATAAAGTGCTTCCCTTTGGTTTATGTAATGCCTCGGCTACCTTTTAAAGGGTGGTCCTAGCTATTTTTGTTGATCTAGAATTTGTGGAAATTTATATGGATGAATTTTCTGTGTTTGGTGATTCTTTTCAGGAGGCTCTCAAAAATCTGGAGAAAGAACTTCTTTTTTGTCAGGAAGCCCATCTCACTTTGAGTGACAAGAAATGTAGATTAATGTGCAAAGCAGGAGTGGTACTTGGACATTTGATTTCTGATAAAAGTATCCATGTTGATTGAGCAAATATTGAAATCATTCTGCATCTTCCTGCACTCAAAACTCAAAGGGAAGTAAGAGGTTTTTTAGTACATGCTGGCTACTATAGAAGATTCATTGAAAAATTTTCTAAGATAGTTGCCCCTCTTTTCTGACTTCTAGCTAAGGATAGTGAATTTTCTTGGTCTACAACTTGCCAACAATCTTTTGAAACATTGAAGGAAAAGTTGGTGCAGCCACCAATTTTGAGAGGTCCTAACTAGTCCCCGCCTTTTCACATTTCCTCTCATGCTTCAGATTTGGCTATTGGCGCAGCTTTAGGACAAGAAAAAAATAATCAATCCTATGCTATTTATTATATTAGTAAGAATTTGTCTTCCACTGAATTGAATTATACAGTTACAGAGAAAGAGTTTTTAGTTGTAATTTTGGCAATTAATAAGTTCAGGCACTATATTACAGGATATGAAGTATTTGTACATACTGACCATTCCGTGATTAAATATTTGATGAAAAACCATTTAATAGTGGTAGAGTGGCTAAGTGGTTGCTATTGTTGTAGGAATTTAATGTTACTATTGTTGATAGACTAGGGAACTTTAATGTTGTAGCAGATTTTCTTTCTAGATTAGATAATCTTGGTGAAGAAACTCCTGTTAATGATGAATTTCTAGATGAACATATTTTTTCTATGTCAATAGATTCTCTATGGTTTGCTGACATTTCTAATTACTTGGTTCCTGGGAAAACACCACCCCACTTGTCCACTCATGAAAAACGAAATATTATTTAGAAAAGTGTTGCATATTCCTGGATTCAAGGAGATCTCTTTTACACTGGTCCAGATCTAATTATCCATAGATGTGTAAGAAAGGAGGAAGTGTTTGACATATTGAAATCTACTCATGATGAAACTTGTGGAGGCCACTTCATTGATAAGCAGAATGCATATAAATTATCGTGTGCTGGTTACTTTTGGCCTTCCTTATTTAAGGATGCCAAATAGTATGTCAGGCGATGCGATAGTTTTCAATGAATGGGATAGCCTAATCAAACCAATGAAATGCCTTTATGCCCCCAAGTTATGATTGAGCCATTTGAAAAATATGTTATTTATATTATAGGGCCAATAAATCCAACGTCATTAAGTAAAAAGCATATTTTGGTTTGTACAGATTTTGTTGCAAAATGGGTAGAAGTTAAAGTTGTTTCCTTTGCTACAGAAAAAATTGTTGTTGATTTTCTTTTTACTGAAATCTTTACTAGATTTGGTGTGCCTAGAGAAATTGTTTCTAACAATGGTTTTCAGTTTATTTCTAATCTGGTACAGGGTGTGATGGAGCAATACAAGATCCGGCATAGGAAATCCACAATGTATCTCCCGCAAGCAAATGGCGAGGTGGAATCCACAAACTAAGTGTTCGAGTCCATTCTTACAAAGACAGTAAATATGCATCAGAAAAACTGGGCTGAAATATTAAAAGAAGCTTTGTGGGCATACAGAACCAATTGAATAAATAGCACATGACATACACTATATGAGCTGGCATATGGAAAACAAGTTCTGTTACCAATTGAATTCTAGATAAAAAGTTTCAGAACTACAGTACAGTTAGGAATAGATCTCTCTGAGGCACAACAACAGCGTATTCTCCAATTAAATGAGTTAGATGAATTTCGTAGGGATGTTGTTCAGCAAAACATACTAATACAATAGCAACGCAAAATGTGGCATGACAAGTCTATTCAGAAAAAGCAATTCCAACCAGGTGATTGGGTCCTCCTTTATGATTCTAGATTTAAAATTTTTAAAGAGAAATTCCATACACATTGGATGGGACCTTATGAAGTGATCTGAGTATTCGAGAATGGAGCAGTATAAGTTAAAAATATTTATGGGCAAAATTCAGTATTCCTTGTAAATGGACACAGATTAAAGAATTATTCCTAGCCACTTGCCAGGAAAGATTCTACACAGAAATTCGGGACGGTAGTGGTGAATGGTAATACCAACTTTTTGAAAATATGAGTTCTTCTTCTTATTAAAAAGGAAATAAATAATTTTTTTTTTTTTTTAAATGATAATTCTAAATAAAAAAGTAAAGATAAAATATTTTCCTGTAATTATGAAAATCAGTTTGCTGACATGATTGTAGAAGGATCAACCTGAAAATCCGTTTGCTGGCAGGAAGATCAAATATTTCTAATAAAATGAGAATGTTGCTTGATCTTTAGATATGCTAGCGACCACCAAGTAAAAGCAGGTTCAGTAGAACCAACCTTTATACAATTAGGGTAATTAGCATAAATATTTTTTATTCAAGTAACGCTTAATTCTTGTTGCAGTTATTTGTCTTGCACTAGTGCAGGCAGACCTTCCAGAAAATTTTCTACCTTTCTTCATATCCCACTTCGTAATATTCCCTCAGTTTCTTCTTCAATCCCAAATGATTAACCTTCCCATATTCTTCTGAATTTACCCTGTCAATTTCGTAAAACCCCACTTTACCCTTGAATTTTTTTTCCTATCCCACTTCTGTTTATCCCCTCTTGTGGTAGTATTCCTGGAATCCCTGTAACAGAATTCCTTCCCATTCTGAAATTTCCCTTTTCCCACTTCTTTATTCCCTCATGAATTTCAAGATCTCGTGTACAAAGAACAAAAGGATATGCTCTAAAACATCAAGAAAGGGTAAAGAAAATTTCCAGTATAAGTTGAGGAAGTCATGTTGGAAGTCCAGCCTATATTTTATTTAAATTTCCCTATTCTTTTTAAGATATTATGCTTGCACTAGTGCAAGCATGTCATCCTATATAATAAGTACAAGCAAAACGGTACCAGTAGAATAGCATAGTTTAAGCGGTGCAAGCAGAAAAGTGCAAGCATGCACCCTGTCAGAAACATAGTACAATTTGTTCTTTTCATAACATATATCATAGGAAAGTGGTCATCATGAAGGTTTATGAGAAATTATTTCACTTAGTCGAGAAGTACTTGTGCTATCATATTAACTAGGAGAAAATTTAAAGTACAAGGTGTTTTTAAGTTAAGAGTCATGATCATTTTTTAATGGATGCTAAAGTTCTTTTTTTGAATTATGAAGGAGTGTGGAAATGTTTAGCCATTGCTTGGATATAATTTCCCTTTCCACCATAATCCTAGATGTCCTTCACTCGTAATGATTACCTCACCTAGCCATTAAAAATGTTGTTGTAAGTACCAATCCGGTATGACCTAAGAGATGTCGCATATTCACAGCTATTTCAGTGGAATAAATGGGTGATAAGATGGAAGGGATGGTGCACAGTTGGATCCCTATCTATAGGAACCAATTTTTCCCAATGATTTCATGTAAATTCTTGACTGTTCATAACCATTAAGTAGCGATGCTGCCTGTTTGAAGCGAACCTTCATCTCTTAGTATGGTAGAACAGACTGATGAGTTTCGCAATCATCTTGCACTACTGCAAGACTCAAGCTTTCTTCAATTCTTGCAAAAGTTTTACGGGCGTGACCATGAAGTGTCCTTATGGTTTGCCAGAAGTTTCAAAAATGGCCGAGTACAAATTGGGCCTCTAAAATTGAAGGTTACGGAAGAGTTTATAGCAGCAGCGACAAGCTTGGGAAATACTAGTGAGCAGTGGTTTAAAAATTAGAAATTAGAGAGGAATCAATGGCAGTGTTTCGTCGTCGATAGGAACATGAAGGTAGATTGGAAGAAAGGAATTTCATGCATTTCCCTACTAGGACAGTGGCGGGACCTCCTTTTCATCCTACAAAAATTTGTGACCTGTGAGGGAAGGTACTCCCTCACCTTTTTGTATCATTTTTGGATGTTGAAGCATTTCAAAGACGGTCAAAACATCTGGTGGCGAATTTATTTCCCCTATTTTTTGCTTAAAAGCTTGGAAAAAATGGCCAAAGGTGTGTGGGACGCACAGGTAGACCAGGCCGACAAGAAATTATATCACCACGGTCTTATAAAAATTTTGGTCTAGAAACAATTAGAAATCAAAGGCATGACCTGGGAGGCGCTATTAAAACAACGACATAAAAAGAAAGCTGTTGGAAAGGAGACAGAGGACCCCGCTAGCACAAGCAAGTGTCCAAGTAAGAATGAAAAGGGGAGTCCTTCTTGCACTAATGTAAAAAGGAAACGACCCAGAAAATAAACAGAAGAAAAGGCTCCATCTCCAAAGAAGAAGAAGACAACTAGTGCACCCATTGAAGAGACTCCTTCTATGACACCAGTGCACACACAGACACTCGAACAAGATAACATGTCAATGCTTGCAGACGCAGAAAATTTTGTAGAGGTTGAAGATGACACTCTGTTGGCTGATTTCATTAAAAAGGCCTGGAAAAAGAATGAAGAATCTAGTGCAGGCGAAGAACCATAGGACGTCGAATCCCCTCATGCACCAGTGCAAGAAGAAGAAGAAGAAGAGCAAGAAGAAGAAGAAAAGGAAGAAGAGTTTGCTGAAACCATGAAGGATACTGAGGTCCCTAAGAAAGACACAGCCCCTATTGAGATAGAATATTTGGTAACTCTTGGTGCTCAGATAGCTGAACTAGAGCTTCAAGTACAGAACTTAGATTAGCTTATAGCTAAAGCGTGGGAGGATAAAGAAAAAAGTAGAGAATAATTAACTGCAAATATCCAGAAAAAGAAAGGAGAAGTTAGAGTTTGGAAGTACCGTGCTGTGCAATATTTCAAACGACTTAAAAAGGTGATAAAGAAACTAAAGAAAATAAAAAATAAGAATTCTAAAACATTGCAAGATGATGTCAGTATGTCAGAGCAAGATTGAGCTGGAATGCTCACATTTTTTAAGGTTTTTTGCAAAGTTAAAGAGTTGTGTGAGGACACACAACAGCTTAGGGATGGGAGGATGTTAGCCCCCTAATTTTCTCTCTTTTAACCATTTTCCCCTTCCTAAATCATAACCATTTACCTCTGTTTTACCTCTTTTATGCACCCTCATCCTGCACCAGTCCAAGCACGGTGACATATTTCGTATAAAATTTATTTTTCATATTTTTAATTCAACTTAGCATTTATTAATTATTTATTACATTTTTTATTACTTTTAATCATTCTTTGTAACTTATCAATATCTCCTATGTTTATTCGGTAGTTAGAGTACTTATTGTGATCGCTGATCCTAGTGTAGGATCAGATCTTGCATCGTTGCTAGCACATCAAATCCTTGCAGTAGATCTGAACCTCCTTGATCATCGCCTCATCTTGAGCCACTTCAGCCAAAACAGCAGATTGATCTAAAGGAAGCCGAGACCAAATCTGTGAAGGGCGAAAGATGCAGTTTAGCTACGGCCAGTTCTGCTAACTGTCTAATTTTGAAGACCGCAAAAGCTAAATTCTGTGTTTGGTTATGTAATCAGTTAAAAGATCTATTTTGGCCAAAGGTATATATAATTTATAATGTAAATAGGATTAAGGGAGGATGATTTTTTGATAATAGAGGAGAATAGAAACACAGCCAAGATGTGGTAGTAGGTTGTTGTATTTTGTTATCACCCAAATTAGGGCTGGATGATGCATTAATATATGTACTTGCCTCAATGAATTGATAAAAGGATCTCCGCCTCATGTTTCAAAAATTATGTTTTTGTATTGAGATGATGAATTGATTAAGGTACTGAGCAGCGTTTCCATTTAGAAGGGAAACATGCTAGTTCGCTAGGGCCCGACTAACCTAGCATGTTTACCCCATTTCCCGTTTTCCCTTAATTTGTGTTTACATTATCAACTATGATTTAATCTTAAGCACATGTATTCCTATCTGAGTGAAATCAGATCCATTGTGTGAAGTAGACAACTTTCCTTTCCCTGCAATTTATGTTCCTGCACTTGATTTTGGATTGGTTTTCCTCCTCCTGGTCCAAGCAGGAGAAATGAACCTGCACCAGTGCATGTTGGTGTGATATCTCTTTTTCTATGATTCTATTTGATTGGTTTCCCCTCTTGGTCCAAGCAAGAGAAATGAACCTACACCAATGCACGTTGGTGTGATATCTCTTTTTCTGCAATTTTTGTTTGATTGGTTTTCCCTGCCTAGTCTAAGCAGGAGGAATGAACCTACACTAGCACATGTTGGTGTGATGTAGCAAACTTTCTTAGTCTATTTCCTGCAATATTATTTCTTTCATTAAATGCTTATGACATGATAAATTTATATTTATTGTTTCTTTATTCCTGCACTCCTTTAAGATCAGAAACATTCACTTTTTATGTGTGCAATTTGAATTAACAGTATAATAGCACTTGCAATAATTAAGCACTCATTTTAACAATTAAATGCTAAATGCAGGAAGCTCTGATCTGGTGCAAGAACCAATTTCTTTCCATGGGATCTGAGTGCTTCGAACCTAGAAAAGTTCAAGCCCTTGCATGAAGCAGAAAAAGCCTTTAGTAAAGACACTATCTATACCTTCTGCATAAATCTTTGTTCCTACACTAGTGCAAGCAGACTACGGAAGTGCAGGACAGATTGGTGCAAGAAGGAAATCTCTAAAGGATCAAGTTTAAGGGCCCATATGATGAGACTAATAAGTGTCACTTCTAAAGAAAAACACACACTCAATAGTTAAAAAATAATTAGCTGGAGTGATTTCCTTTTATCTTTAATTCCCTCTTGAAAATGCATTCTTTCTTGTTCTAGTCTTAGATTATTTTTGATGATTCAAGTTTCCTTCTTTTCTCTTTTTAATTTGATTCTACAATCTTTCATTTAAATAAACTAGGGATTTATATTAGGGAGATTCATACCATCTCTGGCATTGCCTGTGCTTCGTATCTAAGTTTACGAATCCCCTGGGTTGACAAATTAAGTGTTGAGGAGTTTTCTTAAGTGTAATTCTTGCACCAAACACAAAGGTCAATATTGACACTCTGGAGCTGAATAGAGGATGGAAACTCAGCAAAAAAACCAAGAAAAGACAGATAATTAAAAAAATAATCGAAACTGATCCAACAGGATGACACAAAAAACTCACTTTGATCCCTAGTGGAGTCGCCAATTTGTTAAGAAGGTAAATCCTCTCTATAGATAGAGACAATCCCTCTAGTCCTAGGATGGGTCTAGTAAAAAAAGGACATGCTAAAGTGGTGCTTCCTAGTTAATGAATGAACAAAAAACACAGTAGATTGACCTACCTTGAATCGAACACTGTCGTCATTGCAGAAAGGGTAGCGGCCTCTTGCTCTTGCCTTGGCAGATCACAATCCATTTGTTGATGCGCTCAGATACCTGCACATTGGACAAAGAACAAGAAAAACATATGATAGAATAGTTTCACTCACAACTATTAGCTAGTCAAAGAGGGCTAAACATATCGCATCAAATAAAAATCATAACACAATAGTGGAACCAAATAGTAGTCATGTATATAAATGAATAGAAGGAAGAGTACAACCGATGCTTTGACGTCGTAGTCTCCTCCTACGAGGTTCAGGTGAAGAACGTCTCAAATGTTGGTCAAAGAATTCAAACTCAAGCTCTCTCAGAAGTCTTCAACTCAAGCACTCTTAACACAATCCTTCTTATTCTATCTCCTCTAGCAGCTTAGCTATAGTATAGTTCACCCAGTTCAACTATTCAACCATTCAGCTCTTAAACTATTTAGCTAGTTTCTACTAAAAGATATAGTTTATTTTATAGAGGAAAAGGAGGAGGTTAGGATCCCTACAAAGGTGGGAGGGAGTCATAGGCTTTAGGAGAGTTCCAAAGGAGGTAAAAACTACTAACTAGAGGAAGGAGTCTGTGGTTGTTTCAGTTCAACCACTCCCAATGACTCGTCCCCGAGGTGGTTGGAATGGAACCTCCAACTCTATTTTTTTTTTTTAAATCAATAAATAGTTTGGCACAGGTGTCTAACTGGCATAGAGCGCCAAGGGCCACGGGGTCAGTGTTAAATTTATCTATCGGCATGAGGGTGCAACTGGCTACTCCCGCTAAGGTAAAAATAGGGATTTTTATAGCTTTTCTCAGGGAAATGTCAACAAGAATAATGTTGCTTTCATTAAAAGGGATATAAGGATGGTATTTTCAAAGCATGACACTGCTTATTGGTCACAGAAACAACCCTACAATGTGTGGGTTAGGGATTGCAGGGACACTAACAAAATGTTGTGTAACACCTAGTTGTCCTCACACTCTCAATTGTAACTAGGCCTTGTGAAGATATCTTCTAGTGGGTACTGGGGCCAACGTCTTGAAACAACTGGCGACACTTTCGAGCAGCCGAAGAATCAACCAAGGTGATAGAAAAAGGATCTAGTGTTGCATACACCGTCACCTATAGGGAAGGATGCCCTAGATTTGGCCACTAAGTACTGTCCTGCCACATGAGTGTTCAAGTCTTGAGCTTCTCAGTATTCAACTACCAGTATTGAGCACTATATGGGTCAGGTAGCCCCAAATAGTATCGCACACACTAGGCCTAAGCTTAACCCCCTCTAAATCAAGTCTCTGTGGCGCTCAGGAATTCTTTCCTGTGGGTGGATAGATGGGTTTAAAGCTCCCTAAATAGTCAACTTATATGTTTCAATAATTTTGAATGACCATGGCAACTTATTAGATGCCTACCCCCAATGGTCATAACCTGAACTATTAATTATCTTGTAGCCCCTGTGAGGAGATTTATCAGGTTCAATTAGTTTTAAGGAGTCTTAATTTTCTTATGGTGTGCCAATGTGTGTAATAAAATATACAATAAAATTGTTTATAGGATGCGGATATGTGACGATCCTTTACACTCCCTCCTAATTAAATTATTTTTTATCGTTCCTTTCAAAAAGTAAATGATGCGTGGATAATGGGTCGCTTACAATTTTTCCTATTTAAGCTAAATTTTGCACTATAGGGAGATGGAAAAATATCAAAAGAGAGCATTAATATGCATGCCTAGGATCACCAAGAGGTGCAAGGGTAGCAGATATTACTTGCCTTCTAATATAATTTGATCCGAATCCCAAATCCTAACGCAAAATTTAAACTAAACTTAATGCAAAAAATTGAAAAAACTGGAAAATAGCTAAGCATGCATGGACATGTGCCACATATTTCTTTCTAATTACCTAAGTGTTTGGTTTCTATTACCACTAATAATTTCATTCAGATAACATGGATGTATTTTAACCACTTACTTTCCTCCAAATTAAACTATTCGAATTTGTGATAATAAACTAAAAATTAGAACTATCAAATAGCTAAGCTAAATTTCAACTAAAAACATGTCGTAATAGTCAAGGGACACCATAAAACAGTGCTGGAAGATTTATTCTAGGCTTCGAGTCACATTAAACTTGCAAAAAATTAAGAAAATTAATTAAAAAAATGTGCATGCGACTCTGCGCGTCTGTCTGAGTTGAACATGCACAAACCTACACATCTGTCTGAGATGAACGCATGCAGTTTTCATGCACACAGAAATTCCTCTTCTCCTAAAATAAATCTCTTCATAGAGGGTGAATGAGAGAAGCTAAGGATGAGGAGAGTTGGTCCTGGAGCAATCCTAAGCAGAAAATAGGTTCTGCAAAAACACAACCACTTAGCTTAAGAGGAAAAATAAGTGGAGTCGCTAATCCTGCATTGGTGTGTTTAGTACACGAGTTTAAAAAAAGTACTGGTGCCTGGTAGGAGTGATCCCTAGCCTACAACTGATGTCACAAGGAAAAAATGGGTTGTTAGATGGTTAGTGAAGCATCATAACATGTAGAAAAACTAGTTATAAAACATAGCATACTAAAAAAAGAGGAGGAAAAAAGAAACAAAAAATACACATATAACACAAGCTCAATATTGATTAAAATAACTAATAATACCAACTAAGAATGAATCCACTTTTATTAGCCGTTGGTGGTAAAAAAAAGGTAGAGCACTAAAACACTCACAGTTAGTCCTTAGAGCTATGGAGCTCTAATACTCAAAGCAAGGAGGGCTCTCCCCTTAAGATGTTTGCAGGCCTCTCTCTTCTTCTCAAATTGAGTGATCAGATAATGGACAATTGATGCACTTCTTCTTTGGGATTGAGATGTTTGATGGCCAACAACTAAATCCATTCACTCCTTTGATGCTTGGACAACACACTACTAGTTTTCTCATGGGAAATTTGTCCAGCATAACAATGTGTTCTAAATTGTTCTTCTCATGGTGGTCTTTCATAGGAAAAATTCAAATATTCTTCCCTCTCTTGGTGCAATTATGGATAGTGACCCAAGAGTGGTGCTTGATTCCATTGTATGCTTACTTGAGGTCTCAAGGTGGCTCTAGGCAGCTATCCTTAGGTGACCTCAAGTGGATAATATTCTTCCTGAAGTTTGAAAAGTGGCCCCAGATAATGACCTTCTGCCATACCCAAGATCACACGGCTTATTGAGGGAAAGCCACAGAGACCTACACTACTATCAGATAAAAGGGCACGTGGAGTGCATTGTGCCAGTGTCTTCTATGTGCGATTTGATATATTTTCCTTTTGACCTTAGAGAAAGTTAAGTTTTCCAGATTCTGTAATGTTTTTCCACCTTCTAAATCCTTTTACTTGACATTTCATGATGTCCTTTTCTTTTCTGATTTTCCAGTGATAACATGTACCATTCAACCATATGAATTATTTCCTTTCACTATCCTATTTCATCCTTTTTTTTTCATACAATGCGACCCACAGTTATGTCACTTCGGAATTGTAAAGAACAAATTTATTGATTGCTTAAATTTTTGCATTCGCTGATGAAATCAAACCAACATATAGTACATATGAGATCAAAATATACATTATATCGAAGTTTGACATGAATATTTACTTTGTGTAAATTTGAAAAATTATAAGTCGCTTACTATTTATCGAACGCATTTTTCCATTCGTTTGGAGCAAATCCCCTTGTGTTTTTTCTTCATCCCTTTCATCGTCCCAAATCACCAAACTTGGTCTGTTGTCGATCTGTTTGATGTACTCACTCACATAATACAAAGACTCATATGATATGTACCCCTCTGCCATATACCCCTCAGTTTTTTCCCTTTGTCGAACAAAACCTTTAAATTTCTTCATGTACCTCTCTAAGAAGAACATCCAACGACAAGAAACCACCCCAACTAATTCAACCTCATCTACTAGGTGAATTAGAAGATGAACCTGCAATTCAATGAAACTCGTTGATAGTTCCTTCTCAAACATACAAACAATCTTAACTATCTATTCACACCACCGTGGAATGCTAGCCACATGAATCTCATTTGACGTGATCCAACATACAAATGCAGATAATTTAGATATGGCATGTCCTAGGTCTTCGGGGAATTCATGTTTCACACACCCACACATTATCAAAGGATAATGACACTGCAAAGTTATAAATACATGAAATAATATACAAAATTATTTATGTTTTATGATCACTGCATGGGATACAATTTATTAATATAACAAATAATAAAATCATGCTTTTGAAATTTTATGTAATCTTAGAAGATTCAAATGATCATGCGATTTCAATCCCGAAAAATGGTCATCCACAGTGAAGCAATGCCGTAGTGAATACCCGTATGAATATGGCACCCTCACACCCATTATAAATTAATTTTCCAAAGAAAGATCATATTTTTTTTAAATCCATGGGACATCACCTTCTTTGAAATACCACGAATTAGAGGGAGCAATGCCTGCCTCTAATCTTGTACTTTCTAATCATCTTGGGAAATGTTTATTTTTAGTATTTGAAGTAATAATATCTTTCCTAATAGCCAATGTCTCACTTTTTTTGATGATATGTGCCTCCATAAAGAAGATGAAACATTTTTAAATATCTGCGTTGGATCTAATAAGTGGGTAATCTTAAGGTGCTCCCAATATGGGAGGTTATAAAAGATAGAGTTCCTTCTCATCACAATGGGAAATTTCTCAACATAGGTGTCAAAGAATTATGGGTCATCAAACATAGACTCCCCATTTTAATCGAACATTTCTATGCACTCCTTTTTCTTCTCTCTCTCATATTCTCCAATCCATTAAGTTGGTGTCGTTATTGGAGGCCTTTGGATCCTCTCTCATTTACCATTAAAAGTGGATGTTGCTCTTCTATAAGAGCTTTCTTTTTGGAGGAATACCCTGGAGAAGTCATACACTAGCTTTCGTAGATCATTGGACCATCTAGCTTTCAGAGAAGGTCCACAACATTTACATCCAAAATACCCTTTCGTTAAAAGACCTGCGAAATTATTGTATACAATAATTATGCATGGCACGTTAAAGAATATTATGTAGATCAGAAAAATTACAACAAATTAAATAACTAATATGCGAAATAATATTTTTTCGTATATAAAAAAATCAATAAACATGTAATTTACTAGAGAAAAATCCTAAGCCTAGATAATCATGTGTCATGCATGCACATATGCCATATAACGTAAAACTCCTTTCTGCTACATTGGGTCTTGATACATCATATACATTTATCCCATCCCATAATTCCTTCAATTCATCTACCAGTGGTTGTAAGTAGACATCCACATTATTCAGTTGTCTTCTACCAGAGACTATGAGAGCCAACATAAGATGTTCATTCTTCATGAAAAACAATGGGGGGGTATTGTTGTTGATCACTACTACAAGAAAAATAGAATAGTCGGTGTTCTAGAGGGAATATGGTTTGATGCTATCCATGGCTATGTTGAGTCATAGAATTCATACTTCATCCTTGAATTTTTCAAGCCATGTATCCTCTATATGCTTCATGGATATTGAATCTATTTGGATTCGCATAACTCCCAACTCACTTCTATGTGAGGCATTCCATCCCTGCAACATATCTAATTATTTGCAATGAAATATCCTTTGAATCCTTGGGATTATAGGCACGTGCCTCAATATCTTAAAAGGAGTACCACGTGATTTACCCTTCTTTTTTTATTTATCATACCTGTCATGCCCACATTTCAGACATATCTCATTGTCTGTGTATTCTCCTCTATATAGAATACAATCATTTGGACATGAATGATATGATATGTACTCAACACCCAAAATTTTCAACAATTTCTTTGCCTCTTTGTAGCTACCAGTTTTTGTGCAAGTAAATCCCCTCTATAGATAGAAATGATACCTCTAGACCTGGAGTGGATGTAGCAACAAGGGTGTAATTTGGACTTTCGTATTCCTATATTATAAATGAAAACGAGTTAGGAGAGATGGCCTACCTTGGTCCAACGCTTTTGTTGTAGTTTGCAACAGTGATCCGTTTATCTTTGTCTTCACACATCGTGGTCCTTCAGTGATAATGTTCATGTGCCTACACAAGGATCAAGTGAATGGTGACAGAATACAAAAACATATTTTCATTTACAGCTATTCAATTGGTCAAGGAGAATCAAACATTTTTCATATAATCGAAAAAAAAATTGGAACCAAAAAATCTGTCATGTATTAATGATAGTGAAAAGAAGTTTACAACCTTAATGCCTTGACGTTGCAGCCTCATTCAACGGGTTCAATCAAGCATGTCTCAAGCATTCGTCAGGGATCAGGCTTGGTGAGGCAATGAGCCTAAAATATTTCTCGATAATGGATTCCTCTTTGCCTTGTTCTTCACACCAGCTATAGTAAGGATTGTTCAGCAAGCTGAAACCATGTGAGAATGTTGTTAAACTAGCTCCAAAAATAGAAGAAAATAGATATCAAATCCTTATAAATAAGCCACTTCGATGGGGAAACCTCCAATACATTACATGAATGAAAAATTCTTGGATGATACAAATTAAAAAACCTCTTTTCTATATATAGGAGTCCATGGGGCCACAATGTAATCCTAGTGGGGCCACAATGTAATCCTAGCCTACCTAACAATAATAATGTAAGGGCACAATAATAATATTATGGGGGTTACAGGGGTACAACAATAAAAATAAGGGGGGCTAAATTAACATAATAAGGGAGTACAATATTAATATAGGGACTTAACATGCCCCTCTCCTTCAAACAAGGGTTGTCCTCAATGCTTGATTATTTCTTGATGCTTCTGTATAAAATTATCATTCTCCCATGTGGAATATTCTACAGGAAATTTCTTCCACTTGCTGAGATACTCTAAAATTGATCATACTTGTTGATTTCTTGTTTCTATCACTACTTCAGAACTTCTTTCGATGTGATGTTGATCTTCATGTTTATTCATTAGATTCTACACCAAAGTTAGGTTATCCTTTGAGAGTTGGAGAACTTGTTGTTGATGCTCGATGCGATATTCCACTAATTTATCATCCATATTAGCTATAATTTGATCCTTCAAACCATCCAACTTAGCCCCCATTTCTTCTTTTAAACCATCTATTTCATTTTTAGTTTCTCTTCATAAGATTGAAATGTGTTGCACTTGGTACCGTAATTTTGATATCTCATACTACAATTCTTCCTCTTCGTGCATCATAGTATACCTTTTTGAGGGCTTAATGGGTATGTAATTATTTTTGGGAGGCATTATAGAACCTAATACTGATAAAATTCTAAAATATGCCCTTCGAATCACTTCAAACTCCTTTTTCAAACAAACGTTATGCAATTTTAAAAACCAAATACACAAATTTTTCTTGCTTTTGAGGAACTTGATATTGAAATTGAATTATCTCTATAATTGTGGAACCTCAAGATCTAAAATTCATCCCTTTAGTATCCCTCTGAAGCTTCTTTAAAATGCCATAGGTCTGACCTGATGTTGATTCTTCAAGACAAATTTATGTCCAATATCTCACAATGACCTAATTATGGACTAGTTCGGTAGAGAAAACTTGTATGACTTGCCACATGTCCCTGTTTCCTCCTTCAGCTCTAAAATTGATATAATGGAAACTAAATCTGTGTACTTGTGGCCACGTTTTACAGAATTCCAATCCGATGCTCAGAGGGATATTTATAAATTTTTTCCCACGCTCACATCTTTGAGATGAAATTTAGGAGCCTGTAAAAGACCTTACTTCCACATACCATATCTCCTAAATATTGCAAACCAAGCTCTAAAAATTTTCGATGATGTTCCTTAGGATTATGGCTTTGCGCTCTAAAAATTTCAGCTTCTGAAGCTTCATAGAAAAAATTCTGTGATGACCTTTTTAAGTGAAATTTAGGAGCCTGAAAAAAAACCCTAACTTCCATAGATCATATCTCTGCAAATATTGTGAACCAAGCTCTGAAATTTTGTGACGTTGTTCCTAAGGATTTCAGATTCTCACTCTACAAATTTCAACTTCTGAAACTTCATAGAAAAAACGTTATAGTGAAAATTCCACGCTGACATGTTTGGAGCAGCGAAACCCTAGAATCCAAAGCTTTGATACCAAATGTTGTGATACCAGCTCCAAAAATAGAAGAAAAGAGATATAAATGCCTTAGAAATAAGCCACTTCGAGGGGGAAACCTCCAATACATTACATGAATGAACAATTCTTGGATGATTCGAATTACAAAACCTCCATTCTATATATAGGAGTCTGTGGGGCCACAACGTAATCCTAGTGAGGCCACAATGTAATCCTAGCTGATCTAAAAATAATAATTTAAGGGCACAATAATAAAAATATGGGGGTTACATGGGTACAACAATAACAATAAGGGGGGCTACATTAACATAATAAGGGAATACACTATTAAGATAGGGACTTAACAGAGAAGGATGTATTTATAGGAGAGGAGGAGGTGGTTTTGGATCCCTCATAAGGTGGAAGAAAGGTCCTATCCCTTTGGGGACTTGCACAAATGTAGGAAAAAATAAGATAAAGGGAGAATTTTGACATCATTCAGTCGAACAAACCATGATGAATCTGCTCATGAAGTAGTTAGGAATGGAAACTTTGCTTCTATTTAAAAAACAATTCCAAAAATAGCTCGGTGCGGGTGAGACACTGAGAAAAAGTGCCAATGGGCATGGGGTCCAGTGTTAATTTCCCTATCGGTGCGAGGCCATAACTGCCTACCAGCACCCACCTAGAAACACATGTTTTTGAGAGTCTACATGAGGAGTGATCAACAGAGGAAATTTTCCTGACATGCCAAGGGATGCAGTGATACTTTTAGCAAGGTATGACAATACATAGAAGTCACTAAAATGGTCCTCCAATGTTCTGGATGGGGATTTCAGGGACAGTGACAAAATAATGTGTAACATATGCCCCCTAAAGCATGAGTTCCGAGAGAGAGGGAGGAGTGAAATTCTTTACGAGAATGCTCCCAAACTAAACACCACCGTCAGAAGACCTACAAGAACAAGTACAACTAATATCTCTAATACATGAATATGTGGCATTGGTGCAGCCATCCATAATAGAGTACATATAACAATAATATTCGAGGTATGGACATAGCCATCCAGCAAGAAGGATCAATAAATAGACTTAGGTATGGTCACATCCATCCAATGAAAATATTCATGTGTATATTCATGATAAACCAAATAATATCATAGCCTAGATTTTATCAGACAAAACCTAGGTTCTTACGCTCCATCTTGAATTGAACAAGTACAAATTAAAGCATGCGAATGAGTGAGCTGAAGTCGAACATGCAATAAAATCACCTGATTACCAGCCAATGATGAAATATATTAATAGGCATGAGAGAAACCACCAATAATGACAATGGCTCTCAAGGTACAACTAGTACAATCCGCAGAATGTGAATAATGATTTAGAGTTGAACACCCGCGAAATCACTCGATCGAAGGCCAATGATGAGGAACTGTCATCGAATGTGAACAACTTGCCATTGAGGCATGCAAGCTCCAAGGTACTGGAAGGGAGTCTCTAGATCAGCTTCCTGGATAATGAGCTGCAGTCGAGAAGAAGTGACTTGGTCGAAAGAGGGTCATAATGTTTCCCACATCATTGACACGATACAGAGGAACAATATGATAGTGAATCAGGACCAAACAGAGGATTACAGGTTGAAAACTGCAAAAGGAAACTTCTCTTGAATATATTGGTGACACGACTCCAGAATTTGGTAGTATTTGACATCAAGGGATCTGAGGTCATGATGATGTAGAAAAGAGAAGATGATAGGTCAAAATAGATAACTCAAACCCATGGAAGCGAAAATGATGAAATGGGATTTCCCCAACCTGACACAAATTATAGAAAAGTGTCATGTTCAAGAGCAACATACTGCCAACATGACTGAGAACTGGTTCCATTGTCCCCCACCATTGCTGGTGAGTACCACAATTATTTTTGGAAACAAGCTTGAAGGGGATAGTATATGCTTGTCATATAAGTTTTTCCTTCGGACAAATCCATCCTAGTACATTTAACGAGCCCTATGAAGGAGGAACTCGGGTACATCATGGTGATTATTTCCGATGTCATGTAAGTTTTAACAAGTCTGAAAAAGGAATAACGCGACATCTTTTCATGTTTAGAGAGTTTGAAAAGAAGCGGAAAAGAAAACTCCAGCAGGTCCCTTTTCGTATGGTAGTCTCACAGATCCGAAAAGGTAGAAAACCATATCTAAGAGAACCTCTTAGTTGCGATAGGCTAAGGTATTCTTTTGTTGTAAGTAATATGTCCTAGCCTAAAAATGGAGTAAACGTATACTAGGAAGATGTCATTTCATAGCCTTTAATGGGTTCAAAACGATAAGAGTCTCGGCAATATTTTCAATTTTTGAGAGTCATAAAAGAGTTGAAAGATGACTCCATGGGGTGACATTTTCGTGTTTTTACCAAGTCCGAAAAAGTAATAAGATGCAACTCGTCACTTCATCGCCATCACGTTGAGGACCTATTGCTACACAAGGTACGCATGTAAAACCCATTTTTTGAGACAAAACATTAAAATAATAAAACAATACACTCAAAAACCTAACTAGGGTTTCCAAAAGTTTATAAATGACAAAATTGGTAAAAAATAAATTACTTTTCACTTTTTACCTCTTGTGAACATTTTTTACCCTTTTCACTGTGATCTTGCGGCACTGACAGTAGAAAATCCAAGAGAACAATTCTGAATCTGTCTTTTTCAGGTGAGAGCTCATATCCTTGCTAGCATTTTGAATTATTTTTCATTTCCTACATTTCATTTTTTCACATTTGTGGGGTATTTTTGTTCAAATTAGGGCACAGCAGTCGGCCCAGGTTTCGGACACGAAATCATGCCAACCCACCTTGAATTTTAATGGGGGCGCGCCAGTCGGCACAGTTGCTTTTAAAATTGTCGCGCCAACCAGAACCACAAATTTTGTAAAAACTTTCTACTATCCAACCCATTTGAAACAGTTAAATAGTTAATAATTTGACTAATGATAGCCCCATTGATAATTTTGCAGGTGTGTGAAAGCAAAATGGTGATCGAATGGAAAGAAATAGAATATGGAGATCAAGATGAGGAAGCCATGAGCAATGTAAGATGCATGGATTTTCTCGGGGACTACGGGCTTCTAAAATTCTTCATGGTGCCATGTCTCCAAGCTCAACTGGAGTTATTACCGTACCCAATCAATGTATGAGACATTGATCGGGAAAGGTTTTTGATCCAAAATCAGGAGTTAGAGATTGAGGTCTTTGACGCATACCTCATATTTGGATTATCACGGAGGAGGGTAGTACCAATCCTGACAAGTACTTGACCTATGATGGAAAACATGAGCATGGTCATAGATAGGGTGTGTTGAGGGAAAGGAAAGGATCAAAGAGAGGGAAAGTGGATATTCAAACCATTCCTGATTTGGCACTAAAAGTAGTTCTACACACCATCACACGAGCTGCTGAATATCAAGCTCCGCATGAAGCCAAAAAAACACAGTTACTTATTTTCATAGATTGTATGGCCCCAACTCTTTAGAACTGGGCAAGGTTGTAACAATCAATATGAAATGCCAATTGAAAAAAAAATGCAAGAATGGCAAGCTGAAACAGTTCAGCTATGGGACCATCTTCGTACCATTCATCCTGGAATGGTTACCAATATTTCAACATCAGGAAGTGATAGCTCCAACACCACCAGCTAAAGAGCCATGGATGGTCCATTGGGCAGCTTTAATGCATAGATCAGGAGGTGGTCTGCGGATATCCTAGAGCCCGAAATTCTTCGATTGGCTCTATCGACAACTTATTGTCATGGAGGACTGGACCTATTTTGGCATGGAATTTACAAGTGATGCAGATCTCCCACTCCCAACAAGAGAGGATTGGGATGAAGCATTGGGTAAGACTCATTTTTTAATTTTGATGAGTATTATGATTTTTATTTTATTATATATGTTCTGATGTTAATCCATGTTTTTCAGATGTTGGCCCAGAAAGACCTGCAGGAATGTCTCCAGTAGCATGGAGGGTTCCTCATGATTTTGATGTGGCCCCTCATGGTGAGGGAAGAGGCGAAGAGGAAATCTTACACAATCTGGAGGGACTCACTAGTAGAATCCCAGAGTATGCGATATTTGATGATGTTCATCGCGAATACTAGAGGCACATTGCAGCAGTTTCTAACTGTGTTCACCGCTTATTGAGGCAGATTTTGTGTGCAATGACATGCTACCATGAGCATCATGTTGTTTATATGCTTAGGCTTTTATTTATGCATATTTTTTGAGAGACATGATGTCTCAAGATGTAACCAAAACATACATTTTTTTTTAACTTATGATGCACGTGGATGCAAACACTTGACAATGACGGTTCGTGGATGCAAACACGCAATGATGGTTCTCATGTAATGACGAAAATGAGAACCATGATCAGTAAAAATGGCTTGAGGGACCTCGATCTCATCAGGAGAACATGTCACCCCAATGTGGATGTTCTCGACAACCCCTAGTTTAACGTAGATGTCGATAGGCATCGTTTGTGTAATTTTTCCCAAGTTACCTTCCGCAAATACTTCATGTGTTAGGATGGGAATTTGAAGCGAATGAGAAAGAACTTGGGAAGAAAACTTCTCAAGACAAGTAGACATGGCCCCAAGGCCAGGCATGAAAGAGGAACGATGATGACTGTCTTACCAAGGAGGATCCTCGAGATAAATAGTTTCCAAGATGACCTCATCGGTGGGAAATATCTTGTTCAAGGGATCGGGTGAATCCAAAGTGTCGATCCAAGGGGATTGAGAATACGTGTCAAAAGATACACTCAAAGGAGTACGATAAGAGGGAGGAGGAGCCAAAGCCAAAATAAGTTCACAATAATTAATTTCTATTGGGCTTAATGACATCACATTACCAAATGAATCAATCTACTCGGGCAAAGGGATGATCTATGGATCAAAAGATCTGGAGATCATGTTGACTTGAGAAGTGTTGGGTAGAGGAAGAGAGAAAAAGACCCATGAGGGCAGAATCTTTTAAAATACCTAGTCCTATGTTGTCATAAGGTGTAGGAATACGATCTATATATGGGATGTTTCTCTTGGAAGACAAGGAAATAAATAAGGTCAACTGATCAACAGTGATGATCTTTCCTTCGTGCGGAAATAAAAGAACATGAAAGAGAGTGGATGGGATGCACAACATGGCGTGAGTCCAACTGTGACAGAGGAGAATATTGTAATTAAGTTTGGCATCAATGACTTCAACCTAAACGCTAATTGTTTTCCCTTCTAACATAATGGGTAAACTAGTGAGAACACCAAGAGGGCGAGATTCTCTTCCATCAAAAGCTTTTAAAGTGTTTGGAGATTGATTGAGGGTTGGAGAACCGATGGATTAGAAGATGTGATGCACATATATGCGCCCTCGTCCATAACCACTTGATGGATATTCTTTCCATTAATCCCAATTTGAATGATCAGTGCAAGCTGTTGAGGGAAGCATGGGATGAAATTTTCCAAATCGAAAGTGATAAGGCAAGAATCAGCGGGTCAATCCCTCTGATAGTAGATAAAAAAGCCTTCCCTTGCAACGAATAGCTCTAAAGTACTTCCAATGTAGACATAGCAGATTGGGCCTGAGCCAAATCCTCAACAATACTGTAATGTTGAGTGGCATGGGTATTGTGATTGTAGGAAGACTTGCGGAGTACACCTTTAGAAGATGGTCGTAAAATGGGCTCAGTATTGACCCTTTCGAGATGAAGAGGGCCAAAAGCAGGTGGGGGATGATGACCATCAGTGATTTCATTCCCTATTGCCTGATGCAGTTTGGTATAATCTTTCGATCAGGTATCAATAGAGACGTATGCAGTACCATTCATCATGAAAACTTGAGAGCCAAATTGGGTGGAGGATTGAGGTTTCTCCACCAACTGAGTTTGCTACGATGGGAAAGGTTTTCTAACAACATCTGGAGTGCCTTGGGTGCCCTTGAGCATTCGACTAACCTCACCCTGCCATGGACAATCCTTGGTGTAGTGCTCATCATTACAAATCAGACAAGGGTTATTTGGTTTGCATTTGGAACCATTGTCAGCATTAGGTTTCAAAGAATCCTTTTTTGGGGTATCGGCTTTGGCTTTACCTTTACCCTTATTTTTACCCTTAGAATTTGTATTCACTGGATTGGAGTGGATGACATTCACTTCCGTGGATTTACCAGGATTGTAATGTGGCTGAGAAGAAGTATCAGTGGAAGAAGTAGACTTTTGCTTCGCAGGATTTGGAGAAGACTTCTTAGAAGTCAGGGATACAGAACCAATGATATCATCGACAGAGAGAGTCATCGGTGCTTTAGTAGTTCCATTTCATGGAGCATCTGGCAAGAGTTCATACAATATGCCGAACTGAGATTACACAAGTTCGAGGTACTGGGCATGCGTGATGGCTTGTTCCTCGGTAACACATGCCCCCATAGAAATGTCCTTAGTAATCGGACCGATAAAAGAGGTAGTGAACCAATTAGATAGAAGTTGATCAGGAATCACAAACTTGATCAAACGACAACACTATCACCATTCATGAATATGATTAGAGATAGCAAAATTGGCAATTCTATTCGAGGGTGAGGAGGTGTATTGATTTCATGTAGACAGATAACTAGAAGTGTGTGAGAAATGCCATAGAAAGAGAGTTGAAATCTTGAAAAATGTCATGAGAGAGTTCAATGTAACACTTTGTAGCAGCACCAGTGAGAGTCCTTTGGAAAATACATAGCTGAATTGAATCGTCAACCCAAGAGCTAGAGGAGCACCAAAGATGATAAGTCATAACATGCGCTTGGGGGTCTTCTTCGGACTTGCCATCAAATTTGGGACAATATCCAGGGATTTTAGTCAGAACTAGAGGCAAATATGGATTATGAAGGATAGGATCATTCGTCAACTTCGACATATCGAGCAGTTCCAGTGTAGCGAGAAAAGGTAATTACAAATTGAAAGGCATTTCAGGCCTTTATTAAAGACCAATATTGGGATTCCAACTAGGTTGGGAGAAATTTTTCCCCCATATGTTCTGTCCTGAAGGATTATGTCCATAGGGTTATAAGCCTAATAATTCTTCCCATACACTAGTTGAGGACTAGGATATTGATTCTGAGCGAACCACTTAGGTCCTGTCTAGGCAACATATAGATTTTGTTACGAAATGTAAGCAGTACTTTGAGGCGCATTATATACCACGTGGGATTGACCTTGCGGATTATAATCAGTTCCTTGGGGCACGTTGTACACTACCTGAGATTGACCTTGAGGAATGTAAGCAATGCCCTGAGGCTACGCGTGTTTCCCCTGAGGTGCAGATTGACCCGGATGTTGTGGTTGAATAGGTTGTCCCTACGGTGCAGGCTAGCCTAGCTATTGGGGTTGGACAGGTTTTCCCTATAGTGCAGGTTGGCCTGGATGCCAAAAGCCATTGGTTTGCCCTTATGAAAGAGGTTGGCCCAATGGTTGGGATGAGCCAGGTTGCCCCTGAAGACCAAGTTGAACTAGCTGAGTAGCTAAGGGTTGACCTTGTTATAAAACAGCTGTGCCTTATTGAATTTAAGGCTGGTGTTGTTTCACAAAATGTTTTCTCTGAGATGGATAAATTTTCCCCTGAGGAATATAAGATACTCCCTATTGAACATAAGGTTGACTATCAGGAACATAGGGTTTTCCTTGTTGGACCAAAGGTTATCCCTAAAATGGTTGTCCTTGGGGACCATAAGGTTGTCCCTATGGACCATATGGTTGTCCCTATTGGACCGAAGTTTGTCCCTGAAAGGATTGTCCTTGTGGGCCATAGGGTTGTCCCGGTAGATACGTGAACTGATTGGGGTCAATTAGAGGCAAATAAAAGGGATTTTCATACTCATCATAATGATGCGGAGGATTAACAGGAGCTTGTGGCCGCTGAGAACCCTGAGGAGTATAATTATGTTTTTGAATAGCCAACATGTACTGATCATACATAAAACCTTCAGGAATTGGATTAGAAGAGACAGGTGCACTACTAGTAAGTTGGATTCCCGAAACGTGATGTTTTGATCCACTCATGGCATGCCTAACAGGTATCGTGGAAGTGATAGGAATCAACCCACAAACAATAGAAGATGATGACAATTACTGAGACATACTAACATCAGGTGCAGATGAAGCCACACAGATAGTGGGAGGGGTTGGGACACAGGTAACAATTGTCAATGTCATGGGAGTCGAGGGTGATGCCCCCGACACAGTGACAAATGAGCTTCCCGAGGGAGTTGATGTACCTGACCATATTGGGTTCTGATACAATGATGCAACACCAGAAATGATTTGACCCAACGTGCAATAACCAGATGGGAGAGATATCAGCTATGAGGAAGGTTGACCTGAGACATAAGGAAAATTCTCTAGAGGGAGCTGATATTATCCTGTAGAGACATAAAGATCTTCATTACTGATGGGACTCGAAGAATCCATATCAGATGAAGCCATGGTATCATTAAAAAGGTGGCGAGCAATGGCAAGTAAATATGGTTCCAAAGTAAGAGGAGGGAACTCTTCCTCGTTTCCAAAACCAGCCTAAGCAACCGGAGGTTGCTAATTGATATCAAATGTCCCCTCAAGAGGAGATCGGGTAGTAAGAGGTAAGATACTCAAAATAATAGACTGCCAGTAATTGATAGGCTTAGTGTGTTGAGGTGCTCCTAAAGAGACTTCAGGAGAAGGATGTACGCTAGGAGGTAATGAAGGGGACGACGAAATTAGTGGTTCCACCACCGTGACTTTGTCTAAAAAACTAGAGAGAACCGATATGACCAATTCGAGGCTTCAAGATCAAAGACTAAGGAATTACGTAAGAAAAATCCAAGAAAATATCTTTAATGGGAATGTGATTGTAGGCGGTTGATTTTATTTCACTGAAACAAAACTCTACCTTTTGATATTTTAAGACTCAAGAAAATGGAAAAAGGTGACTCTAGTCACTTTCAGGTTGAATGAGCATGAAAGGACAAGTGCTCGAGGATCTTTTCAATTTTAGAGAGTCACAAAAAGACCAAAATGAATACTTAGGAAATCTAAGCAAGAAGGTGTACCAAGTTTCCGTGAACTTCAATATACACCTTGGTGATCAAATAAAAGAGAAATGACCAAGGACTTAACGTATGTGCAGGAAGTCTCCCCGAATGTTGTGTTTGGTGGATCACAGTTATAGGGTGATAGACTCAACTTCCTATGGATAAAGGAATGCAACCTATGAGGGTCTCCCTTTATATACTTGACGCTACAGGGAGCACAAGTTCGTGCTAGTGCTTTCTACTACCAGATAGCGAACGATAACTACTAGGTTTAATGACGGCAGAAAACATCACTAGCCTATACCTTTAAATGTGAGCATTACTTTTCATTTCTTCCTTAGGTTGATTGAATTCATTTTAAAGTTGATCTTGAATTAATTTTTCAATTTCAAGGCCTTATCGAATGTGATCTCGAATCCTTAATGCACAGCTATATGTAAAAACAAAATCATTCCAATTCAATGAACAACTAGCTAAGAGAGGAATAGGAGTTCATAACAAAGCAGCAATCAATAGAACAAAAAGAGAACTTTTCCTAATGAATCGAAGACAACCAAAGAACAAAATGAAAATATCTTTCCTTGTTCACTAAAAGTTTCTAATGAAAAAGAACGTTTTTCATTTTCAAACTAAGAGAAAGAATGCAAATTTTGTCATTTTAGATGAATGAGAAGAAAAATGCACTACTACACTAAATGATAAAATAAACACTAGTTTTGAGAAATTTGAATGAAACGATCTAAAACAAAGAGATCAATCCAACACGAACATCAAACACACTCAAAATACAGACACATTCCTTCAAGCACAAAGAGGGATTTCAAACCGGTTCAGTGAGCAATGTAATCTATGCTCACGGTGATTGATGGAGAGTGAAACTAAAACGAAGATGATCATTCAACCACCCAATGACACGTACAACCGAAAGAAAAATAAATACTATCATTCAATGAACTAAAAATATAAAGACCAAACTAGCTCAAACTCAACTCAGAAGGTTCAGTGAGGAGGCATCCGAACAAGCAGCATGAGGCACCTATAAAACCTAGGATTAAAAACTTCACTGATTAGATGAGGGGAAAACAGCTGAGAAGAATGACACAAGAGAGTCAAAGTAATTCCAGTGGACCAATTGAAAGATGAAAATCCAACCCAGAGGCAAGTGAAACTAGCAAAACTTAGGGAAAAGGCTAAAATTTTAGCCTACAGGATTCAGCGCATCTGTCTAGCTATAATCCGTGCTAAATAGAGGATGGTGCGCCTGTGAAAAAGGAAACAAGCGCCAATCGACGTGACTATTCAAGCAACAGTAGCATTGAGCTAGAAAACTATGGAAAAAACAAAAATCCACTAAGCAGAGGTCAGACTTGACACTCTAAGACTAAATCTGATTGCTAAAAATAGTCATACAGGTAGAATAAAGCAAAAAACAATAAAATGACCAAAGTCTAACAAAAAATAAAAATACTAGACGAACAATGAGAGGTGAAAAACACAGTAATACCTAGTATGGTTGCCAAATCGTTGTGCAAGTAAATCCCCTCAGCGGACAGAGGCTATCCCTCTAGCCCTGGAGTGGGCCTAGAAACAAAGGAACAAGTTGGACTTTCAAACTCCTAGCTTATAAATTAAAATGGGTTAGGATAGATGGCCTACCTTGTCCAACTCTTTTGTTGTAGTTTGTAGTAGCTATCCATTGATATTTGTCTTCACACATCATGGTCCTTCAGTGATAATGTCCATGAACGTGCACAAGAATCAAGTGAATAGTGACAGCATACAAAAACATGTTTTCATTTACAACTATTCGAATGGTCAAGGACAATCAAACATTTTGCATATAATCAAACACAAAATTGGAACCAAAAAACCAATCATGTATTAATGATAGAGAAAATAAGTTTACAACCTTAATGCCTTAACATTTCAGCCTCCTTTGATGAGTTTATTCAAGCGCGTTTCAATAATTCTTTGGGGATCGGGCTTGGTGAGGCAATGTGCCTAAACTCTCTCTCGACAATGGATTCCTCTCTGCGTTGTTCTTCACACCAGCTATAGTAAGGATTGTTCAGCTAGATGAAACCATGTGAGAAGGATGTATTTATAGGAGAGGAGAAGGTGGTTTGGGATCCCTCATAAGGTAGAAGAGAGGTCCTATCCCTTTGGTGAGTTGCACAAATGTAGGAAACAAAAAGCCAAAGGAAGGATTTCGACGTTATTCAGTCGAACAAACCATGATGACTCTTCTCACGAAGTAGTTATGAATGGAAAATTTGCTTCTAGTTTAAAAACCATTCCAAAAATAGCTTAGCATGGGTGAGACACTTAGACAGAGTGTCAAAGGGCGTGGGGTCCAGTGTTAATTTCCCTATCGGTGTGAGGCCATAACTACCTACCAACGCCGACCCAGAAACACATGTTTTTGAGAGCCTTATTGAGGAGTGATCAACATAGAAATGTTCTTGACATGCCAAGGGATGAAATGACACTTTTAGAAAGGCATGCCAATAGAAAAAAGTCACTGAAATGGTCCTCCAATGTTCGAGATGGGGATTGTAGGGAGGGTGACAAAATACTGTGTAACACCGGGAAAGACACTATCACTCGAAAGAACCTTATCTTTGAATAACATGTATTTGGTGATCATGGACAATATTAAATGTACATTAATGTCGATATAATTACTAACATTAATAAAATTGACCATTTGTAATGTTCATTGTGTGATTATATTTCTCAAAATATAAGAGAGGACTTGATAGTCAATTACCTCAAAATTTCCAAGAAACATGCATTTAACAAGCCAAAATTTTCTTTAAAGTTGTATGGTAACATCTTTGTCCCAAACTGGGTAGAATTTCATTGACCGCCAGGTCCAAAGACAGGGGTGGTGGAAGAAAATTTAAGGCTTTCGAAAAATGTATCAACAATATGAGCATCATCCCCTAGATGATCATCATTTTGAAATGCATCTAACAACATTTTCTCCATGGCAGTTTCATCGCTTAAGTAATCATCCATACCAATCTCTATTTTATCACCTCCATTTCTAGCTTATGAAGAACTACTATTACTATAGTCATTCCTAATTGGTGAATCTGGACATAATGGGAATTGAATAGGTACTTGATTCAACCATTCTTGGTAGCGTTCCTCTCTGAGTTTTTCTCTTAATTTAGCCTTCTCTCAATTTTAAATTGTCATGGGGTGCAACGAAATATGGTAGGTACGTCGCTCATCATCACTAAAATCCTAATAATTTCAAAAAATATTTTTGAACATGATTAGTAAAAAATCTATGATATAAATTAGTAAGAACGTCGACAATGCATGATTAATTGGTTTGACGTTGAAATAACTAGATTCATATACCAAAAAATTATTATTACTGTCATTTTCTTAGGATTGTGGCTAAAATATGCAATATTTCAATTAGCAGAGTGAAGCAACTGTCTATTTTCATCTACCAAATACGCCTTGTGGTATGTTGCTCCTGATAAGAGCTTCCAACATTTTGGAGTTGTTTGAATATTTTTTGCATCTAAACTCGATTCTGAATCTGCATGAACCTGCAAATTTGTATACATTAATTTTATTCAGTTGATTAACATGGATAAAAAAAAATCAATTAGATAATGAAAATATAAATAAAATATGAAGTAAATATTATGTCTCAAGTTAGATAGGGAGAACTCCACAATGGACTTTGAGAAATATTATGGAACGAGCTAGATTTTGAAGAATTGTCCATTCGATATAATTATGATATTTTATCCTTGCATTTGAGAAAAATCAACAACAAATTTTGGTGTACATACCTAAAATTAATTTCAGTTCCTTAAAAATGGACTTATTGTTATCGATGTTAATGTAAAGTTAACTGCACCAGTTCATTTTAGGTATTGTGCACCGGTGGTATGTTATTAATTGATGCATCGGCGCGGTTAGATAACAAACGCACCAAATAGCCACAAAAAAAAAAAAGAAGTGCAAATTTATTTTTTTAAAGTGAAAAAAAATTGGCAAATTGAAAAATGGGTGGCAAATTATTTTTGAAAAATCTAATTTCATAAAATAATTATTTAAATAGTAAAAAAATTTCATTATTTCATTATTTTTGCAAAACAATTCAGGGAAAGATTTGCACGAGAGACATACTTGGAGAAAGAGATCATGAGAGCATTGTGGAGCAGCGAAATACTTTTGAACATAACTATTCAAAGAATCAGAATTTCAAACATCTAGTGATTCAAACCATGTAGTATTGAATTTCAAACCATATGGTGATTAAATTTTACTATAATAATTGTTTTTTTTTGCCAATTTATGTTTGATTTCATACATGGTAAGTAAAAATTTTAAATTTTACTATTCATTTTCAAAAAAGAGAAACAAAAAAAATCCATTTTTACGCTAAACCCTTGATTCTTTTTTTGTTTCTGCCCTTGCTTCTTCCTATTTCTATGAATTCAGAATTAGGGCTTTTCATGTTAGATTTATAGGGTTTTTATTGATATATATATAGGGCTATGACATCTAACCCGCGAGATGACTTGCAAATTCAGATCCCAATCCATGTCAGCCCTTGCATGAATTTAAAAAAAATAGATTTTTTTAATTGGTGTGACTTGTGTAAAATAACGTACTGGTGTGCTATTTTATTACAGCGCACTGTGCACGTACTATTTGATAAAAATAAATTAAAAATAGATTTTTTTAAGTCGTGTTCTCTGTGTAAAATAGCACACTAGTGCGCTATTTCATTATAGTGCACCGCGCACGTACTGTTTGATAAAAACAATTCGAAAACATTTTTTTTTTTTAATGTGTGCGCCTTGTGTAAAATAGCACACCGCACACGTACTATTTGATAAAAACAATTTTTTATTTTATGTTTGTGTTAATCGGTGCACTGGTTAACATATAACGCACTAGGTATCCTTTTTTACATATAGCACTGTATGGTGGTCCCCTGTCTTCTCGGTGCATTTATAGGAACATGCTGCACCGCCTCCTCAACGACATCTTATGCTACAAAAACTAACACTACAGGATTTTTATTAATTTTTCTGTATTAATCGGTGCACTGGTTAACGTATAACACAATGGGTCTACTTTTTGACAGAGAGAACCGTACAATGTTTCTACTATTTTGGCAGTGCATTTATAAGAACACATTGCACTGACATCCATGCGTACTTCTTGAAAGGCACACCATTTTCTTGATTTTTTTTTTTACCTAAAAATTCTGTTATTTATTTATAAAATATATTAATGAATGGTATGGTACAGGTTTCATATTGATAAATAAATGGCTGACAAGAGATCAAGTAACAAAAATATTGATAGCACATCGAGAAAATAAAAAAAGCAAGTTCTTTGTAAATTCTTTACAAAAAGTATTATTTTTGAACTATATGTAAGTTTAACTAATATGTGTTGTTTACTGTGTATCATGCAGAGCCATAAAATGACGAAGCTCGATAAGATTATTTCTAATCTAAGACAAGAATAGTGTAAAATCTTCATGGAAAAATTGGAGAAGGATGAACCAGGTGAATGAAAAAATACTATCGATCCAATATGAGTTTCCTTTTTTTTTCTTCATTAATAATATACTTAAAAATATTAGATAACATGTTTCAAACAATCTATTAATTCACATATGTTTAATGTTTTACAGGGACTAGAAACTCAGAAAAGGAATGTTCTTCTTAGAAAAAAAATAGAACATGAAAATGAAAATGAATTGCTCCTTAGCTCATCTCGAGTGGTGTTGGAGGTTAACGAAAGAGGGAAAACTTTTTCAAAACTTTGAGGGCTCTTGTGGAATGAATGTATAGACATTCTTTTCACTTACAATACAAAAATTAATCCAATTATTCCAAGAACCAAATTTTATCTAAACTACAGGATGAGTTTCCAGAGAATTGGTCAATGAGACATGTCAGACTTTTAATAGAAAAAACATACAACAACAAAAAAGAAGAAATGAAAAAGTAATATTCCTTTAAATGTTTTTCTAGAATTATATGTATATATTACTAGAAAGCAATCATTTATAAATATCATTTTTGTTATATTTACTTTTCATATATCAATATAAAAATTAAATAGTTTATTTTCATGTTACATTTTCAGGAAGATTATGAATATCTCAAAGGATGAACGAGCTGATATCAGAAATATGCTAGTAGGAATGTCCAAAAATGTGTAGAAGGAGATGGTCAAATAAATGGACATAATTGAATCGCACGAGGAGCCATCTCAACAACATCGTGCTTCAAATGTAATATGTAAATATTGAATTTTTTGATTAGGTACAATAAATAAACAATTTAGCATTAAATATTAATTTTCAAATATTTTCTTGCAAAAAAGAAAAGAAAATGGAACCCATTCAATGCATAAAACAGGATGACAACAAAGAAAAGGGTTGATATCTAAGTTTGTGAGTAATTGTTACTTCCTTATAACAACTTCACTAGATTTCATTTTTTGAATATTTTAAGTTGTTTTACAACAAGCATTATTGAATGTCTTCAAACAGGTTCTAACATACAAAGAAGAACCATTGGACGAATTGATTGGCTTTGGGTTAAATATGGGTTGTCACTATATGTTGGCATATCATAAATTAATTTTGCAATTTGTAAGCATCTATCCATATTGTTTTACTTAAATTCTTCTATAATTAATAGAATGAAAAAATATTTTATATTAAATATATGATTTTTTATGGGGGTGTAAAACTTGAAGGAAACAAAGTATGGAATTGCACCATCAAATGAAATGTTGAAAGATGGCATGAAATTTGGTTTTGAAATAATGTGTATAGTTCATGAGTTAATTCTTGCTATGGTACATCATTTCTTTTCGATTTACATTGATGTATACTATTTAATATTGCAATTTTCATTATTCACACCAACGTATATACACTCATTACAGTTTATTTTTATGTTTGTAGATGGAAGTTGAAGAAGAAGAAAACAATCAACACCGTGAACAAAACATTTCTCAAAATAACCCAAGTCATGGAAGTAGCTCGAGCAATGACAACAATTCAAGCGAAGAATGGTGATCAATATCTTTGGATATCAAAGCAAGGCGTTGTATTTTTTGAAATATTTATCTGTGAAGTCAGAAATTTTGTTTAATGTAATGGACATAGTGTCCCAATTGAAAGACGAAGGGATACTAATAATTGTCCCATTTTGTATGACAAAGAGTGTCTTATTCATATATATGTAATAAAATATGTTTTAATTTATTCTATTGCATTCTGCATTGTCATTGTCAAATGTTACACCAATGATTAAATATATGGATGATTAAATATTATAATGAAGAGATGCAAAATATGATGATATGATATAACAAATTAATCCAAACATCACATTCAAATGTACTAATAACAATTTAATTGGTATGAATACTGTTATAAGATATGTGTCGACTTTTGATGAATAACGAATTTTTAAAAAGCATAATAATTGCACTGTCATAGGTTGATGTTTCTAAAAAATACAAAATGAACACCAGTGTGTGTTAGTTACTGTGCACAAGTGAATTTGTATTCTAATGCACACCGGCATGTTTCTACAACCTATGGGCACTGCACAAATACCAATACCAATTAGAACACTCGGTGTGTTTTTCTACTACTGTGCACCGGTGCATTTGTATGATAATGTGCACCAGTGTGTTTCTACGACCCATGTGCACCTCACAAATACCAATACCAATTAGAATGTTTGGTGCACTTTATCGACGACAACCACTCGTGCGGTCCGATAGGCGTTGAATTCACCGATGTGGTTTTCATTTAACGCACTGGTGCATTTTTATAACTTGATGACCCAGTGTGTTGTATCACCAACAGTGTGCCCAATAGGGTTTTACGTCTTAACGGCTCGGTACATTCACCTTCGACCACCTCGGTGCAACTGTCAGGTTGACACACACCGAGAAGTTGCTAAATGCCCCGGGGCATCCGAAATTTATTTTTCGTCCCTGTGCTTCGTAGGTTTATAATACTGGTATGATCTGTTAGTGTCAGAATTTTCATTCTTCCATCAATGATCAAAACCACTATTTTCATATTCATTGTAGGGGTCCCACTCAGAATTTTTTTATCATTCCACTAGGTCATGAAAACAATTCACTCACTGATGGTAGCCCTAGTCATAAAACCTCACTCTCCCTCAAAATTTCACATTTTTTGACCCACCTTCATGTCTTGTTGAGCATAAAACAATCTTAAAATCTCCTTTCACTATGTCATTATGTCAGTCAAAGTCAACCATGGATTCAAGTCATTCATGGTACCATTAGGTCAACTAGGTTTCATTTTTCAAGGCTCATAACACACCATTTCATCTCAATAAGGTCAGAAAAGGTGTGAGAGTGACTCAAATAATACTTTCTCAATCATATGCAGAGGATTTATCAACATGTAAATATGAATTTTAAAGGTTTTAATTATGGTTTCAGAGTATGATTTTGATACCAAAGTGTAATTTTATTTAAAAAAAGAGATGTAATTTATTTTAAATTTGTATGTAATTTTATGCTCATTATATGTAATAAGTTCTGTCCCAAGCTGCCAACTCAAATTTCATATTCCAAATTGAAGATAAGAAAAGTCAAAGTGAAAAGTACCAAAATCCAGCAAACACATCTTGTAAAGAAAAAGGGTAATCAACAATGTTTCCAAAAGGTGAAATGAAAAATTAAAAAAGTGGGATTTTAATCTAAATTCAAATTCACTCAAGTATTAAATACTTCTTGACATTATTTCAAACTCATTTTTCTCCTAAAAACACCAAGAAAACACTCCAAGAGAGCAAAATTTCAAGTTTTTGGGTGAAATTAGCAACAAAAAAAAAAACAGAGTGCGCATATCCTTCAGAGGGGGCACAAATCCTTTAGGCGTTGTGCATAGCCTTCTACGAGGGCACACAGTCTTAAGTGAGGGCGTACATCCTTAAGGAACTGTGCATATGACCAGAAAATCCCATAAATGCATTCAAGTTGCAAAAAATCACTTCCAAATATTCATCAACCTTCTCATAGACCTACAACAAATGAGTAAGAGATAATGCCATAAATTATCATCTTCATCAATTTCATGTGTGGGGTGTTGTCAAAATTATGTTATAATTTGGTGTTTGAAATCATTTTAAAACCCTTGTATTACCATTTCACTCTTGAATTCCCCAAATTTCATCTCCATACATATTTATACCCTTCCTACAATTTCATATTCCCATTCCTAAACCCCTGTTTTAAAAAATTCACTTTCCCTGACTTTTTTTCCCAAAACCCTGAGCCCTAGGTTATACATTTACCTAGGCTCAAAATCCCAAAATCCCCATCCTAAATCCCATCATTCTACCACTCCTTATCCCCTCCCCCATGTCATACATCCCTAACATCATCTCCTTCATTTTCCCTTTCCCATTCCTCATTCCTAAAACCATATTCCACACCATCACAATTCCCTAGGGTTTTGAAAGAAACGCCATGGTAGAAGAGGAAGAAAAAATATCAGATAATGAGGGAGAGGAAATAGAGGTGAGGAGGCCACATAAAGGGGGAAGAATACTCAGAATTGAACCTACCAGCACTAGGGAATTCTTGGCTTCTCCAATGGTTGTGACATGTTTCAAACATGCTGATTGTTATGAGTTATGTGAGAAAATTCAGAGAGTCCAACACCATGCCATGTTGACCAGAATTTTTATATCTATACTCCATGACAACCAAGTTACTATAGATGGTTCCACCTTTACTATATCAACAGTTATCATTTCAGCTGCCACTGGGATACCAAATGTTGGGAAGAAGTGGTTCAAAAAGAGTGTTTCAGAGAAACAATAATTTGAGCCTTTCCTAAAACCAAGATACAAGAATGAGAAAAAGCATTTCTTTCCTTTTTCTCACCTCTACGACATATATGCACCAATGATGAAGATAATCATGAAATTATTTTCATGTGAAGGTATATTTTCAATACTTTATACATATCATATTCACCTCTTAATTCATTTCACTAGGGTAAGGATGTTTAACATACCCTACTACCTCTTATGGAGCATAGATAAGATGGCATTTATTGTCCAGAAAAGGGAGTATGAACATAAAATGATAAGTATTTTCCATCATTCCCTCATTAAAATCATAGTCCTCTATCATCTCATTGAACTAAACATTGCATGGAGTACCTTCATAGCCAATTATATATTCAAAAATCCATCTACTCAACATGCACAAAATGTTCCTTCATCATCTCAGCCATCTACTTCCATCCTTCCATCTCATCCCATATCACATTCATCATCATCAAATCAATCCCCTTCACCTCCTTCATCTCCATCTCATAATGACATTGGATCACCTAGTAGGATTAAGGCCAGTGAGCCTAAGTGGGTTAATGTGGTTGAGGTTGAGCCATTGCCAAAAACCTACCAGAGAGACCACATCCATGTGTTTTCTCCACACATAGTGGAAGGGGCCATTCCTTCTACATCAAAAAAGAAGGTTGACAAAGGAAAAGAAAATATGATTGAGGCAATCATTCCTGATGAGGAGGACCTCCATGAAACAGAACATGAATTTGAGCTTGTTGACCTAGATGAGGATGAAGATGATAAAATCACTAGTAGAATTATCAAAGGAAAGGATACCAAGATTACAGAGCTCTAGACTAATCTTGACAGGGCCAAGTATGTCATAAACTTCATTGAGTAGGAGAATGAGAAATTGAAGACTAAACAGGTCATTGATGAAGTCAAGTATATTACTACTCAAAGGGAGGTAGAAAAAGACAAAGTTATGCTAGATGAGACACTTGAAAAGTATGGGTTGCTTGATGAACAAGATGGACAAGCACCAAGAAGAATACCTAGAACTAGAGGGTTGAAAATAGCTCTAACGCTAGAAATACAAAAGGAGGTTGAGATTGTTGATCGGCGAACCTTAAATGAGAAAATTGCAATGGTGATCAGTGAAAATAGGGAGCCATGGCTTGATAGAGCCAATCAACATTTGGAGAAGCTTTTGGAAAAGGCTAACAGATACAATGATTTGTTGAGGAATAAATTCAAGCACCATGCCCAAAAGGAAAAAATTGCAATGGCCAAGTTCAAAAGAGCCAATGCAAAGATTGAGAATTTGACCATGGAAGAGAAGAAGAAATTGGAAATACGTGTAGAGGCTTCACTCCAAGCCTAGCCACACCATCATCATCCATTTCACCAATTTTGAAGCATTTTGAAGCATTTTTTCAAATATATGCTTTTCTAAGTTTTTCTGAACAAGAACATATCATAAATTAGGTCATATGCGTAACACCCTAGGCGTTGCACAAATGTTTGGGGCACTTTTTGAGGAAAAGGAGACCACCATTGGATTCCTAAGGATAAATGCATTCCATAAAACAACTTTTCCAGCCTTGATTTGAAGATTTGATAGGTGAAAAGGGAAACAAACTAGCTAAAAATCACATTTCTGCCCTATTTTGGCCTAGGCACTATGCAAAGAGCAGTCTTGGGATAATGACATTTTGAGGGGTTAAATCAGCTTCATTTTGAAAACTGGAGGCATATTCAAAAATAAGACTTGAAGAGATTCCCTATAAGCCATCTTGGGCCTGATTTGGAAGCCTAAAAGTCAATCAAAATCAGCCTTGAATAGGGAAGGCGCATATGACACAACGAAGGCACATATGACAGAAAAATGGGGCATATGACCATTTGCTGATATTTTTGGTTTTTCACTGTAATTTTGACTTTACTTCAGAAATTCATGTTTCTACCTATGTAATTGATGATGTTAAATGTAATTATGATATGGATAAGCTACCTAGTGGTAGAATCATTAGGTAAAAGTTATACTTAAGTCAAATGAATCAGTTTGAATGTAATTAGGAATGAGTCACTTGGGCCATCCTACACTTTAGCTTGCATTTCAGTATTTTGTGGATCTCTTATCACCTCATGGACTTGATCACTGAGGATGAGGGAATGTTTTTTTGATGTCTATTTAGTCCCTTTCTTCACTCTTAGCAAGGTTTGGAATCAACTTTGATGTTAGCTCATTGATCAAGGACTATTGTACTCATTTTTTGGCCAGTTAATAAAGAAGAGTTGCAACTATTTTTTGGGATAATTGTGGTATGACATTTATCATTGTTTTCCTTCAGTTTCATATGTTATAATGTGTTATATTCATGTTCATTACATCTCTATTGTATGATTTCCTTCAAGTTTATAGGCATAACACAATATTTCTCATGCTATGTTTAGGGAAAGATATCATAGTTTGTTCATATTCCTCTATTTAGGAAGAATACATCTCCCATTCTCTTCCTAGCTTCTCATCTGTATTAAAACCATCTCATCACAATAATCTTAAATTGCTAAGCCTTATTCCCACCTTACCCCATTGAATCTCTGCAACCCTATCTCATTTTACCTGACCTACCTCCCTTGACTATACTTACATCCAACAGTCAAACCAAAATCAATAATCAGAACCCCTCAACTCACACCTAGCCTACAATTATAATCAATTTAGTCTCCTAGGATGTGTTTTGTGGAGATATCCCTCTCCAACTTGGTAGGGCTAGATACCAAGTTAAAATTTTGGTCCGTGGTTACCTCTGTTGGGATTCCTTCTTCAGCCTTGGGAATATGGCGGAGTGATAGCACGTTCATTGTACAATGCACCAATGTGTTGACACTTGATTAGTGCACCAATGAGAAAAAAATTTGTAACAACCTCCAACGCCAAGTTTTTTAAGTTGTGTTGAAATTCCATTAGAAGCTTAGCCAAAACCTCCGTTACTGAAAACGGATGTTGTAGATTTTTTTTTTTTTAACAATTTCGGCCGATTTTGTAACACTAAAAACCTCTGTTATAACCTCTACTCAAGGGTATTTTCCTTGTAGTGATTTTTTAATTTTGAGCATGTTCTCAAGAGAAAATGTTTATAGTGTGCCATGTGTCCAATTATTTATATTTTTAAAATATTTTACCTAAGTCACTTTGGCATGTCTCTTCAAATATTTGAAAATTTCACGTTCTAAAGTGTCTCCAAAAAAATAACGTTGAAAATACCATGACCACTCTTTTAAAATAATTCTAGAACCAATCATAAACCCTAATTCTAACTTCCATAGGGTATATCTCCAAAGTTATAGTGAAAAAATATATGAAATTTGTATAAAAAAATCCTAGATATGTTTTATTAATATTTTCAAAGTTTCACACTCTAAGTATTTATTGAAAACGAATTATAGCAGAAGTTACAAATTCACTAATTTAAAAATTATTTCAGGTCTAGTCATAAATCGGAAGTTCGACAAGGTATAGATCCAAATGTATAGTGAAAAATGTTACACCATTTTTTGGTCATCTAAACTATTGTTATTAGATGGACCCAAGTACACCATGTAAGACCAATTTTACCCTAAATAAAATTGCATTCACTATGAAAAATAACTTAGTAAATCGCCTTTATTAAGTTGTTTATGGTCTAAATAGGAAACCCCATGAGGAAATATTAAATAAATCTACATTTGTTTGATTTTACTCAAGGAATAATTAGTTAAACAACAGTTTAATTAATATTCCTGGTTATATTTAACCCAAAACGGGGAGATTAACTAGATAAATCATTATTTATCTTATTATTTCCTAAGAATAATTATTTAAACCTTTTTTAAATAATATTATTTGTTGAATATGACTAAATCACCCTTAAATAATTAAATAAATCATTATTTATTTGATTATTACTCAATCACATCTTTAAAATGATAAATAAATCATTTATTTATTTATTATTTACAAATAAAGGGATTTGACCCAAGTCAAATTTCTTTTCTCTCCAACAAATATAATAAAATATTCCATAAAAGTTGGGTCTTGATTTGGTTAATAATATTTTAATTGTGCATCAATATCTAGACTAACTCAATATTTTTTTTTAAATAGAAGGGTTTTCTCATTCATTTACAACCTTTTGTTGCCTAAAGATCACTCTGGATATATACTTTTGGTCTGACTATTGATCCACCATCATAGTCATATTTTGCTACCATTTTTGTCTGGGTTTTCTAGACCATCAAGAGAGAGAAATTTTAGATTTGAAGTGTTGAGGACTTACAAGAACCCATCCCATTGAGGAGAACTGGGAACACCCTCCTATGTTTTCCTCCCAGGTGCCATTAATACAAAATTCATTCAACATATTCTTTTCTTGTCTATTGGATGCATGGTGTAAATCTTATTTTTTCTACTGCTTAATGTCTTCTAATACATAGATCTAGATTTTTACAGCATTTATCTTGATCACCTAAATGTATATCTGAGGATATTTGCAGCCATATTTGATGTTAGGGTTGTTTTTTATGCACAGCTAAAGTGGAATCTTTTCGTATGCTTGGAATTAAGATTCATACTAACAACTGGCGACTCCACATGAGTTTACGATTACGACCATTGTCGTTTTTCTAATCCTTGCATATCCACCTGCTTCAAACCCTAGGATTTCTCTTTAGCCCCTTGTTTTTTTATTCCTTGATGTTGTTTTTAACCTATAAAACCCTAAAACGATAAAAATTCTAACTTTCGTGTGTTTTCGGACCTATTGCACAGGTGACAGACATTAGCCGCAGCTGAGACGACAATTTTTTCTGAAATCTACCACTGAGAGTGCCGGAGGTGTAGGTCGCACTTTTTGGCCCAAAACTGTGACCTGGAGCTTCAAGACGTAGGAAAAAGCCCAAAAACTGTGACCTCTGCTGAAAACAAGTCAGAAACTGCAACCTAGACTTTTTGCAAGGATTTTTCTGAAAATTTTATGGGTTTGTCTGAGCCTCTATTCAGGGTTTTCTGACCTTTGTCTCCACCCGTTTTGGACCTATACTTGTTTTTTTTTACTCAAGTAAGTGGGAACCTAGCCCCCTATGGCTTCAGTACCCTCCACTTTTTGTGGAAGAGTTTTTGTTGTTGCAGGTTGTTTGAAATTTCTGAGTCTTCAGCCTTTTTTCATATCTGATACCTCACCTTTAGATCCACTTCAGATCGACTTGTTATCCATCCAGATCACCTCATTTATCTTTTTTTGGGTTTTCCTCTAGGGTTCACTCCGTTTCCCTCCAGGAGATAGCTTTTCGCCACATCTTTTTATAGCAATTTTTCCTCTGATTTGTTGTTGTTTTCTGTACCACTTTCTAGCAAATTTTGTCCTTTAGATCCCTGTCCCTCCTGACCTTAGGTCTATTGGCTTTTTTAGTGTGTTTTGATTAGATTTTTACTCGCCTATAGACTATTTTTTGAGAGACTCGCCTCCTTGGGTTAATATTATTGCATTATTAGTTTTTTATTTTTTGTTTTCGCAGACTTATATATTGTCATTTGTAGGTTTATTTACAGCTATAGAGCACACTTTTTCTTTTTCTCTACAAACGTCTAGGTTTAAAAATTAAAATTTACACACTTTGCTCACACACCCTAAGAAAATACTCTTAAAACATTGAAATCAATTGATTCTGCACCTCTTTGCCCTTGTTTCGACATTGTAATCAATTGATCCCGCACCTTCCTGCCCTTGTTGGTATATTTTTCCTTTGTGTCATGTTTGTGTCATCATCATTACACCACCAAGGCGTTTATCCCAGATACTTCTTGGCCTTCATCTTTAGTTTCCGGTAGGAAGACTTACTCCTCCGCATAGGATTCGAGATAGTCCTCCTACAAGTCTGCACTCTGAATCTTATTCTGGTTCATTGGGTTCTCCTTCTCGTTCTTCCTTCGGTTATCCCCCTTTCACCTTCACCATGTCTAGTGCAGGAACTAATACTGGTGGTAACCCCAGACCTCATGCTAGGAATACCACTAGTGGGACCACAACAAACACTACCTCGGTTGCGCCCTTGCTCCACTTCATGGTAGGGCTCAGCCTCCCTAATTTTGACCAGTTGATAAACAACCCTATACACCATGATGCTAGTTGGCCTGCTATGCCAACAAAGCTCCCTTCTGACATCCCAAAGTTTGAAGGCCTTGCTAGAGAAGATCCTTCAAATCATGTTCGATCTTTCTACATGTGGTGTTTGTCTAACTCCATTACCGATGACTCTGTCTGTCTTCGGTTGTTCCAACGTACACTTATAGGTGAAGCTTCTAAGTGGTATGTTGATCAGGCCCCTTCCTCTCATACCACCTTTTCAACTCTTGCCTGGGTTTTTCTGTCTTACTTCCATCTTCCCCTTCGTTATGACACTGGAACCGAACTCTTGACTTCTTTTCATCAATCATTTGCGACCTGCCTTTCTGACCATGTCCAGGAATGGTGGAGAATAAATAGCCTATGTCGAGCCCCTACCTTCGAGGATCGTGTCTACATGGACTGCTTCCTGATCTATGCTCAGTCGGGTTATGTTTATACCATTCTATCTGATCTTCCTAGACCCGGTGGTGCCAACGCACCGGGGGCATCTCACGATGCCGACGTTGTCGTTGGAGCTCTCTCTAATTCATATGATCAACCTCCCATGGGCTATGGTTTTCCTCAAGGGGGGACCAACACCTCCTGCACTTTTCCCCCTCCCAGTAGCACGTATCCAGGATACGACATGAATAGTATTTTTGCCCAACCTCATTTTTACCACACTATTACCCAACCTCCTTATTATTCGTATCCACAGCCCGGTGCTCCAGCGCCTCTAGCATTAGCACCTCCTCCTCCCTTTCCTTCTCAATCCCCACAACAATAACCACCGCCACCCCAAGGGTAGGTGTATGCATAGCAAGGCACGACTAATCCTCCTCCCTCAAAAAAGAAGAGGAAAGGCACTCAAAATCAGGCTACCCTGGGTAATCTTGGACCTAATCAAGGTGATTCTCCTAACACTACAAACCAGCAACAGGGCACTCAACCCAAGCAGGATAGGCCTGTTCGCACAAACAAGCCCTGTTGTTTTTGTGGTGTTTATGGTCATTACACACATGATTTTCCTCTTTTTCCATAGATGCATCAGCTGTAGGAGTCTCAAGCAACATTGAGAGGACAGCAAGTCATCCCTTCCATCCCTCCCAGTGCTGCACCTAGTCAGCTGGTTGTGCTTACCGATCCTTTCCCTCAACAAGGATTTGTGGCTACCCCACCACCTGAAGGTCAGGTGGCCACTCAACCTCTTCCATCTAGTACCTCTGATTACCAGATTCTTCTGATGAAATCTGATCAAACTTTAACCATAGACATCAATCTTCAGACTCTGTCTCGTCAGTACAACAAGCCTCCCGCTATGTCTGTCCCCAAGCCACCTCCTTCGATCTCTACAGAGCGTCTTTCGATACCTAATGGTCCCTTAAAGATCCCTCAGCCTAGGGCAAAATTTCATACCAAGATCCCTAAAGGACCACTACGTCGAGATGTTGCTTCTAGCAAAGCTGCCCATTCGTATAGCATAGTAGATTATTTGGCACAATCCCCTTCTGCCATTTCAATGTTGGAACTCCTCTAGTTGTGCCCTTCACAACGAAAAGCTCTACTATCTTCCATGGGTGTTGTAGATCCTTCTGATGACTGATTGATTTTTTTTTATGTTGACCGGTCAGAACATCCTCCTCTCCCTGCTTCCGTCGCCTTCCAAATCCCAGTCAAGATCTGGAATGCCAATGTTTCTTGGTGAATTATTGATGAGGGGGCATCCACCAGTGTGATGTTCGCTTCGGTTTGGAAGCAACTCGGATCTCCTGATTTGGCTCCTTCCATGATCACTCTTCAAGCATGGGATGGTCACGCCTCCCAACCCATTGGCTTATTCTGCAATTCTCCTATTACTCTTGTGGGCAAGACTGCTTGCGCTGATGAAGAAGTAATAGATTCCCACTTAGATTACAACATTCTATTGGGTCGTAGCTACACTTATGCGATGTCTACTATCCCTTCTGTGGTCCACCGCAAGATGTCCTTCCCTCATAATGGAAATATAGTCACCATCGACCAGTTGACATATTACGAACCGAAGTCTCAGACCTCCCCTGAGTCCACTATTTCTTTGGTGGCCAACAAACAAACCATCGATCCTTTGACCATTGTTTCACCCAGAGTCTACGAATATTCCTCACTGCTTGGTACATTACCTGGTCTTACTCCTCCTATCTCTGATCCCATCTCGTTGAATGTTTGCATGATGCAATCATCTTGGGCTGCCCTCAAGTGGCCTGCCTCAGCTAGTCAGCAGCCTCCTCACCCTTCGCAACCTTCTCCTAGCCCTTAGATTCAGCCTTCTGGACCTCCTCCTATTGGCCCTTTAGCTAGTACTCATGAGCCTCTTTACCCTCCTAGAACAATTCCTCTAGGCCTTAACCATGTAGGATCCATCCCACCTGGCCATTACCCCTCTAGTCAAATATCGTTCCTAGCTCCCCCACTAGGAGTCTATATGGCACCTGTCATGGCCACCCTCTCTCTTCCTAACTTGACCCTTCGGATTCCTTTCTGGTACCTTGATCCTCCAGCCACTGCCCGGCTAGGTCAACCTAAGCGTTATCTTGCTTTGACCTCAATTCAACCGATCCCCATGAATTCTCCCGCTGCAACAGTGCCTCAACCACCTCAAAAGGAACCACCTACTGTTGCGATCTCTTTGGGTAAGAAGGGAAAAGCTTGCAAGAGGACCTCCAAGGACAAGGCTTCCCTAACAGACCTTGCACCTTCCCCACCTGCAAAGCCCTATGCTTTGTGTGATGTGAACTACCCCATATCAAGCCCATGGTTAAAGTTGCATTCCCTGAGTCTACGGTCCCTGAAACCTATGTTTCTTTCTCGACTGCAACCAAGACTCCTAAAAATATTCACACTAACCAACCTTATGCATTGTGTGATCTCCATGGCCATTATTCTCACCATTTTCCCCACCTTACGCATTATCGTGCCTCATTAGAGGTAGTTCATGAGTACGATATTGAACAAAACCAATTTGCCTCTCCCATACTTGCGTAGTATGTTGTAGGCTAGACTGAGGATTTACCTGCTCCCATTGACATTCCCCCTCCTAATGTTGAGATGAAGGAGCCTGCGGCCACCATCCTCTACCTTTCATCATCCATGAGACCCTGGGTAGAAGCTCCCTCCGAATCTTCCCCTGTTGTTTCGCTCGACCTCCCTTCAGCGATCACCCTGGGCTCAACATCAATAGATACCTTATCTGATTGTTCTTCTGTCATCCCCCATGATGATACACATGTGAACCTTTCTTCTGATGATGATGAGTTAGGTAGCTTCACCGCGTCATGTGGTCTCCCTTCCTCTAGTCACTCCATCTACTATTGCAATGATGACATCATGGAAGCCATATCCACCCCTGACTTCATCTTTCCTACTTGTAAACGGGAGAGCACCACCCATGCCTATAGTGAATTTCATGATCCCACCACAAGCTACACCTCTAGTAGCTCCCACACTCCACCTCACCGTCAATGTGTGGGTATTAAACAACTTACCCAGATCACTCCCTCGCGCAGAGTGCCTCTGATTTCTACTTTGCGCTTAGATTGCCAGCATTGTTCATCATCCTCACATTTATTGTCTTGTGGCACCTTTCATATGGACTTCCAGTCCACGCCTTATATCGATTTTGCTGATGGTGCAAATTGCTACTCCAAGAATCTAGCCTCGGCAGGTTGGGCCATTTTTACCCCCTTGCACTCCCTTGTTCTCTCGAACGTGGTATGCATTGGTATTTCTACCAATAGCTAGGCCGAATATGATGTAGTGCGGGGTTTATTAGCCGATGCCCTTTCACATCACATCCCTCACCTTCATGTTCGTTTAGATTCCCTGCTTCTTGTCATGCAATTGAATGGTGTCTATCATGTGCATAATCCTATCCTTTTAGAAGATATTTATGAGTGAAGTTTTTAATGGGTGAATTTGAAATCATTACATTCATTCATGTACCTAGAGAAAAAAATCAATATGTATATAGCATTGCAAACCATATTCTATATTGGCATTTAGCACATGCATTTAACACAAGAGAATAAGATAAAAATATCAAAACGATGCATATCCATAATATGTGTCGTATAAAATGTTTTAGAGTTCATCCACTCTAATACATATGACATGCCCATAGCATGTTACAAAACTGAAACTGGGGGCACCACCTGCCCCTACACACTAATCACAATCTAGAGGATCCCAAGCCAATGGCGTTGCTCTCGCAGCTCGTAGATCATGCATACCCTATCTGGCCATCGCCATGCTCCGCATGACCCCTCGCCACTCAGAGGGTAGACCAATACATGGCTCTATGTACTAGTCATCTAAGTCTTGCCAGCCACGCTCTAAAACACTAGTCAGAAGCCTCTCACATCTATGATGGATGTGCTCCAGGAGGGCTACTCAATCCTCATTTTTTTGTGCCTTCATGGTCCTCGATACTGCAGGTCATCCCATATATCTGGCCGGTTTTATTGGTGTTGTATCTACATACAAAAAGTAAAAGAATCAGTACCACATACAATATTCTCGACCTTTACATGCACATAAAATATTAGCAATTTTTCACTTGCCATCAGGCCCCCATATTCGACCAGGCAGTAGTGGAAAATCTAGGTCCCCACAATAACTCATCCCACTATAGGGATAGTCATCTATATGTAACAGCATTTGATCCCAGTGAACAAATAACTCAGGTTGGAACACCCATCTAACTTCCCTACCTCCTCCTCAACACAGTAGTCATCCCCACTGGGGCATCCTAGGCTCTGTCGGCCCCCCATCTTGGAGTTGTATTTGAGGTTGAAGTGTCGGGATCTTCTAAAATAAGAACGAGAAAAAACCTATACCATATGCACAGTCATGGTTCACTTGCCACTTGCATAGTGAAAAATGTCGTTTCAATGACGACAACATCATTTGGGCCTACCCATAGTAGGTCCCACTCAAAACACTCTCCACAAGCATCATCTGCCCTCTAGTGATGTGATTGAGTGCCTCGTTTCCTAGGATCCACAACACTGCTGTAGCCACCGCACGAGTCTCTAACCTCTTCAAATCCCTGATGGGTATCGGATTCCCCTTGACTTGGAGACCTGGTTGACAATGGCGCTCTACAAAATCTATGATATTCTTCCCCCACAGTAATACTGGCTGAGTATTCCCTACCATCCCAAGTGGTGGGATACCAGTCAGGAAATATATATCATGGACCATCAACTCGATCTGGTGCCCCTACACTATAAAGACCTCATGTTTCGGGTCCCAATAGCTGACAATTTGGGCCAATAAGGGCTCTCTAGCTCTCATCAAAGGGTTCTCCACAAACATGAGAACCCCAAACCTGGCTAGTGCACTACGGACACCTTGATCCCCTTGGATCTCAGACCGCAATGCACCCAGGTCTCTCTCTCTCCATTTGATCCGTAATTCTGCCATATCTGCACAAAACCATCATATTTTTCAGTATACAGATAGGAAATATTGTATCTCATCATAAAAACCCAGTGCTTAAACAAAAAAAACACAAAAAAACCCCTCCCCTGAGAGGTCACACTTTTCAGGCCCAAACCTTGGACAGGTCACAGTGTTTTGCCTAAAACCTACTACCGAGATCACACTTTTTGCCCCAAAAAGTCTGACCCAACCATGAAGAGGAGTAGGGGTCTGTTCCTAAGTCCTAGGGACCTAATCTGAACTTTCAATCCACCAAAAAGAAAGAGTAGGGTTAGGCCTCTTACCTACAACTGATGGATCTTTATTCCAACAGTCGATTTGTTTGCTATGATCACCGCAAGATTTAGGATCTTCTCTCCTCTCTACATTCACCACAGCTCCACATGAAAATGAGTGAATTTGGAGGGAAAATGCCTTATTAAAAGACAAAACCCTTGATTTTTCTTTCACCTGCTGCGGCCAAAACATAACTTCGTTTACCAAACTGTCTGTACCATTGGCAAGCTCTCACTGAGCCCTCAAATGGGTATCTGTTATTTTTTAGTTATTTGATACTTCACTGAGACACATTTTTCCCAAGAAGCATAACTTTACCCCTCCCCAAAATCGAATTTATTCACTTGCAACACTCGTACTGTGGGCACCACTTTTCCTCCATACTTGTCCATGCTCGTGTCGACTGTCATCGTGAGTTACCATCTTGTACTCATGTTTTTTTAGTCCCCATTGGACCTTTTTTATGTGGCATCATCATCGAATCACCCTTGTTTAGAGCATCCTAGTTGAGTCATCATTGCATTCATGGAGCCTATCCCGAGTCCATTTGCAATTTGCTATAGTCCTCCATCCTTCATTGCTTGGTCCCTCTCTCGTGTCGCACATTATGGCCTTCAGTCCCACTGTCCCCTATCCCTCATGATATTGTGTCAGTCGCTGCCAGGTCATCCATGCTCTTTATGCTCTAACAAGGGAAGTCATCCGTTCGCTACTCAGTTCCCTCCCCCATTTTAATCATCATCATTGGTGTCAGTCTGTCGGTCACTCTACTATTTTCTCTCATGCCTTAGTTGAGGATCCCTTATTGCCTCACCTATGGCAGACCTCCTTCCGTCAACATCAGCTCATTCATTCCAAAAGACAGGTCTAGAAGGCGGTGTACCTTGGTTCCAGCTTCCACTCTTTTTCGGTGCCTGTGATCAGGCAAAGGGACTCCTTAATTCGCTTTGACTTGATTTTTTCTTAGCTCCAACTCCTTTTAGCATGATCTAGATTCATATACTTGATGGTTTAATGATACAGCAACTGATATTGGTGATTCCTGGGTGTGTGTGAGATGTCTCAGCTCTCATGACAGGGTGGCCTTACAGGTAGGCCCCCACATACCCATATGACCTCTTCATTATAGCCTTTGATGCAGCTCCATACATTTTATGATGTCGGCCTTAGCTGCTTGGAGCACCTTTTTTTTTGCATGTATTAGTCAGATTTACAGAGCCATTTCCTATTTCAGGGGCATCTGGGTTGTATTTATATCTCATGTACCCAGATATTATTGTACAAGTCTTGGCTATTACCAGTCACAATATGTATGTGGGATTCATTATCTTGGTTTTTATCTGGCTCATGTTTATGCCAGCATATACTATATTTTTCAGTCCATGGTTTACTAGACGCCTTATTCTTTGTACTTTGTCTCGGCGGGCATAGGTGTTGGTGTCCCGTGTTTTGATAGTTTGGAAAATCAAAAGACAAGGCAACATCAAAACCAATCTTTAGAGTTACAGGATCTAGTCCTCCTATTCTTAGAGAGGGATCTCTCAAGAGTTTGTTTGCAAAGGTTTATCTTGTGTGCTTTCAGTATTGGTTTTAGACTAGTTATTAAGTGCAAGTATTTATTTGTTTGTTTGGTTGGGTTGTTGGGTGTGGAGCCTGATTATCTTGTTTACTTTGTATCACAGCATTGGACCCCTGTACCTTAAAAGGGGCGGCAACACCGCCCGTAATTAATCACTGTCGTGGCGGGTCCAGGGGGGGCGGTAGTGCTTTTCGGAGCCCCCCCCCCTGGTGGGGGCTTTCGAGGGCAGCACCCCCAAAGCTAAAAACAGATGTAAAATTGCCTTGTAAAAGTATAGTAATTTCTAGTCAATCTGGGCCGTTCATTAGGAAAATGATCTAACGGTAGAAGTTATGTTTAGATTAGGTTTTTTTTCCCTAGAAGGAAACCCCTCGCTTTTATGAGGGCATTGTATTGTGGCTGTGAATTGTGTGTGTATTCTCGGAGCGAGAAACAGAGAGGGACACTGTGAGAGAGAACAGAGGATATTACAGCGGACCTGCTGTAGGTTTTGTCTCTTCATTTTTGTTGGATAATAGAAAATAAGGACTGGCTTTTCGAGGTGGACGTAACCCAAACTAGGTGAACCACGTATATCTGTGTCTCTCTAGTTTTATGTGTTTTGTGTGCTTGTATTTTTTCCGGATATTTTATGTGTTGCATTGCTCTGTAATATTTAATTTTCTAACATGGGTTGGAATGATACAGCAGAACGTGAAAGGCCTAGGAAAGATATATAAGACAAAGAAATATCTGGTTCATTGGGCAATGGAGTCAAAAAGAGGTCATAACAAACTCATCAATGGATATGGGATATCAAAGGGAAAATCTAACTTGGCCACAGGATCCTTTTGTTTTTGGAATGAGATGAACATTAATGATTTGGAAAGAGAGGTTTAATTCTCAACAAAGGGAATTTGAAAGCATAATTTGAGCAATAAAGAGCTCTTTGATAGACAGGGCTAACCATAAATTCTACAAATCACACCTTTAAGAAAATAATGATTTCAAAACAACTTTTAAAATGAAATCTAAGATTCAGGGAACACCCTATTTCCTCAAAGATTTATTTTAAAGGACTTAGAAACATAAAATATTACTGATAATTATAGTCATAGAATAGGGAACACCTAAAAACATCTATGATCATAATTATAATGACCTTTAAGCCAACTGTTTAAGTGAGGATAAAGGGCAAGATAAAAACAAACCTATTTGATTCACTGTAACAAAGAACTTCAAAGGGAGACTTCAATAACAATTTTTAAGTGGCAGCAGACAAGCAAGGAGAACCATAAATCATGCTGAAACCAGCTGTTCAAACTATTAAGAAAATAAACAAGCATGAAGATTAAAGAGAGAGATTAAAGACTCTAAAATACTTCAGCAGAAGAAAACATGAAACAGTGAAGGATGAATAGGTCTAAGGTGCTTCCAGGAGTCATTTCTTAGCCTAATACTTTCTATCCTACTGTAGTAAAAAGTTTTGGAACAGAATGAAAATAGAGGAAAACATAAAACAGATTAGAATACTTCACCAATAGCCAAGCTCATGGATCCAATGATAGAGCCTTCTTAGTCACAAGCATGTAACAACATCATCAAGGTTTCCAATACTTCAATTTCTTCAACTTCAACGGACTATGTATTTATTTCAGAGAGTTTCAGTATTACAACTGGTGATCAAACAATAACCAACAACCAACCCCTCACTCACCATCTACAAAAGTATATATAGAAGAATGAGGAGGTGAGATACGATAAAAGATCTCCAATTACAATTAATACAGATTTAATGACATCTTGGCCTTTGAGGGGATCAATGAAGAAACTTACATGGGTATACTCTGTATTAAATGTTTTTACATAAAGTTTAAGCTCGGTGGGAGCTTTTTTTGACCTTTGAGGCTCTATGTGGCATCGAAGTAACTCTACATATATTTCTTGCATTGAATTTCCTTGCAGAAGTAACTCTTCAGCTACGTTTTGAGACAAATATCTGATCCCGATCAGTAAATTCGGCTTCTCATTGAATACTTTGAGGCACAGGTGGCATTTCAGTAGCTGGGAGGAATCAATTTGCCTCAAATGTGGTGGTGAAGGCTTTCATGTTGATAAAAACCATTAAGATTGTCTTTAAACTATATTTTACTTCGGGGTTTAGGCTTTTAATAATTGTTCTTAGCCGTAATCCCCATAAAATCTGTTTAATCCTTTGTTCTGATAAATTTTGGTCTTCTTCACTGATACTCTCTGACTGTGCCCAATTCATGATTTTTGTTGATGTACAGGGCTACGCGGGGGCGATATGGCATCAATTCCTGAAAAAACACTGATGAAACGTGTTTTTAACACCCTGTGATGATTTTATTTGGTGAATCGAAAGCAGGAAGATCGTCATCCTCTGCCTTCAAATTTTCTTCAAAAATTGCGAGAAAACCATTTAAACCTTGCAAAATACAAAAAAATATTAAAAAATCCTACATATATAGGTTTATTGCTGCGAAGGGCACGTGGAGGAAACGTGGCCATTGGATGGCATCATCCAACAGTTAGGATTGATCGGGAGAAGGCGTAGCGAAGGCGGAAGAAAATTTTAAATCAGGGTCGTCGATCATGCAAAGATCGACGGTCAGGAGCGGAAAATGAAAATTCAAACCGGGAAACGTTGACTGGGTGACGGAAATGGGCGATGAAATATGAACCGTCGATCTGCAGATCAGATCGACGGTGGAGATTAATTGGATGTTGCGCCGTAGCCCGGTTAACTATCGGGCATCTTCGGTGAGCGATAGCCATTGGATGAGCGGCCTCAGATCGGATGGTATGCATCAATATCACGTCATATCCACGTTCGAACGTTAACACGCGATGGATGGTGGTTTTGTGAACAATGCCTAGGACAGGTGTCGGCCAGCGTATGGAATCGCTGCCGATTGGGAAAAGATCGCCATCGCCCAAAGGTGGTGTGATGAATACCGCACGGTTTTTGGAATGGTTAGTGGAATGCGGGGACCACTAGGAGACAGAATCCACACCATCCGATCTTCAGATCAGATCGACGATGCAGAACGATTTAAAACTTGTACCGGAGGAAATCTAATAAAATAATTACAGACCCGAAGTTTCAAAAATAACATAAGGTTTTTAATATTTTCAGGGCGGGATATGTATTATGTGGCTAGGCGCCCATTTGCGGGGCCGCGGATTACATGGAGGATCATACGACCGGGGCTTTATGCAGGAAGGAGATAGGACCCATATATGCCCAAAATGTGGGGTTTTATGGTTTTTCAATGATTTTCAAAGGGTTAGAGGGGTTTCGATAAGGCAAAGAAGGAGTTTTCAACTTTATAAAAGAGATTTTGATGAAGGGGGAATGGGAAAAACATGAAAATGAGGTATTTTCATGGGAAATGGAGGGATAAAATCTGAAGTTATTTTTGGAAGAGGGGAGAAAGGGAAATGGTGCTTGCAGCAGTATTCTTTCTTGGGAAATAGCGGGATTCTGAGTTTGAAAAAGGGGAAAAGTAGTGATGATTATCCAAAGGATAGGATATTATCAAAAGACTTTAAGCATCAGCAATTTTAGCAATGAAATTATTTCTTGAAGGATATCCTACATCATTTAGCCACCACCTGATATGACAGAATTTATGGGTGGCTAACAGTGGCTCCACTTGGGGATGGTGCCATTTTTGAAGGCATCAAGAATTTCAGACTTGCATTCTCTGGGAGGCTGATCAGTTGCCTCATCCATTGGGCTGCCCTTCCTTTGCTGAGTTGAATTTCTATGAAAACATATAGCAACCATAAAGATAATGGATCTTTATCAATACAAGCTTCTACCTACCCAATCCTACTGATCTAACATTTTTTCTTCATTAGAGTGCACTTGGATTGGAAAACTCTTTTACAACATTTTATTCTTTTGAAAGCATAAAACTAATCTAATTATACTCTTTATTTCTCCCTGAACTCAAGTTAAGCAGTTGAGTTCAGATGCTTCTCTACCTATTCTACCATCTGTTGGGATAAAACTGTCCAACAGATTTTTATTCTCTAAATTCTACAACAGAAATTGAAAAGCATTTAAGTTAGGATTGGACAGTCTAACTTGATGTTGGTCTATCGCATAAAAGACAAGCTGCACATAGACATTTATTTTTCACAAAATTTAAAACAAAAATGGAAGGCTTGAGATCTGAAATTTGAAAACATTTCCTTCCTCTTTTCTACAGCTCTGTTATGATCTTTGTTTTGAGCTATCTTTACTTTTCTTCTGGTTCAGTTTTTAATCTAATTAGAACCAGATTTTTTACATCTTTTGACTCAGAATTTGAAACAGATTTGAGTCATTTTCTCTTTGAAACTTTAGGTTCAGATTTTGAGCATGTTTGAACCTTTAATTTCTATCCTAAACTATCTACTGATAAGCCAAGATTAAACAATTTGGAAAATCAAATTCGCTATCCTATCAACAGAAAATTTAAAGCTAATTAGTCAATATTAAACTGTTTGACTAACTAGAAGTGTATTTTTCAAGAGTGGCATTTGATCTTGCACACTTTCAGATTTGCTTCTCTTTTTTGGTATGGGGCTAAACCTTTCTTTTTTTCACCATCTGCCCTCTTTTCTTTCTTTCTCTGTTTTTGTATTTTTGATTTTTCTAACTTTGAATGCAATGGTTAGACTATGATATTTACAATGAAAAATAAAAAGCTTTGAAACTTAAGATTCTTGGAAGAAGTAATGCTTGAGAATTCTGCCATTGACAGGACCTCCATACAGATCTTCTCCATTCAATTCCTTCAAGAAAAATGCATTGTGACCCTACTCAGCATGAATAATATAGGGCCCTTTCCACAAGTTCTCAAATTTGCCATGTTTTCCCTTCTCTTATTTTCTTGAATCCCACTTAAGAACAAAATTTCCAACTTGGAAATTGTTTGCCTTAGTCCTCTTATCAAATGACTTCTTCATATTTTCTTGGACTAACTGTGTTCTTTCATAGAATTCCTCTCTGGTCTGCTGTAAATGGATTGTTTGGTTGATTCTTCTCTACATATCATTCTCTTCAATCTGCACTTCTTGAAGGAGCTTCATGACTGGTACTCCCAACGAGGTGGGAAAGACTGCATCCATGCCATAAACTAACTGATAGTGGGACATGTTTATTTATTTCTTTGTAGTTAACCTATCAGCCCATAAGGCATGAACCAATTTACTGTGCCATGATTTTTGATTTTGTTCCAACAGCTTTTTAATGATATTGATGAGGCTCTTGTTTGAAGATTCAGAAAATCCATTTCTTTGGGGATAGTGAGCAGTGGAATGGCCCAATGTTATGTGGTATTTGTAACAGAAATCAACCATCTTCTTAGATTTAAAAGCAGCAGCATTGTCTGTTATGATTTTTCTGGGACAACCAAATCTGGATAGGATATTTGTTTCAAGGAACTTGATAATGACAGAGTCATTGGCATTTCTGGAAGGTATAGCTTCTATCCACTTGGTAAAGAAGTCAGTAGCTATGAGGATCCACTTATGTTGAGCTGAGGAGGATGGGTGAATTTCCCCAATGAAGTCTAAACCCCATTGTTGAAAAGGTGCCTCAACTCTGATAGGATGTAAGGGTAAGGAAAGAAGTTTTCTTTTTCCATCAAAAAATTGACACTTATGGCAAGACATGACCAAATTTTTAGTGTCTGGGAAAAGGGTAGGCCAATAGTGACCAGATCTAAGAATTTTGTTTACTGTGGCCTTCTAGTAGAGGTGTCCTCCACATTCTCCGTCATGCAATTCATGCATGATTTTTCCTACATCATCTTCAAGTAAACATTTAAGCAAAATTCCAACAGCATTTTTTCAATATAATACTCGATCTAATATGCAAAAACTCAAAGCTTTTTGTTTCAAGAATCTAGCTTTAGTTTTAGACAAAGAAGGAGGGGCATTTAAATATAAAAGCACATAAATAATGTCAGCATACCAGGGAGAATTTAGAAAGTTTTCTTCAATAAAAGGAGCAGTGAATTCTTCTATTTATTCCAACACATCTACCATATTTATCTCAAGTGCTTGTAAGTTAGACTCAGCCATAATTTTTGCTAATCCTTGCCCTTTAACTAGTTTGGTAGGCCTAATTTCTAAGTCATATTCAAGAATAGTTGCAATCCATTTTCCCCTTTTACCATCTGGGTCTTGACTTAGAATGTCCTGGACAACAGTATGTGGAACAAAAGCAATTATGTAAGAGTGTAAAATATAGACCCTAAAGTCTTTTAATGCTTTCACTAATGCTAAGGCTTGCTTCTCCATGATGTTATATTTGAGAGGAGCATCTCTTAAGGACCTAATAAATAAATATATTGGTTTTTCTTGCCCCAAATCATTCTTTTGAAGTAAAACTGCAGCTATTGTATGCTCAGATGCAAAAGAAAAGATATAAAAGCCTTTGGTGAAATCTGGACTAATCAAGACTGGTGTTTGAGTAAGAGCTTGTTTGACTAGTTCAAATGATTGTTTAGTTGGTAAAGTACATTTTACACCTACATCTTTCTTAAGAATTTTTGTAATGTTTTTTAATAGCTCAGCAAGATTAGGAATAAATCTCCTTAGAAAATTAATCTTTCCAATGAAATATTGCAATTCTTTGAGTCTCCTTGGATGAATGATCCGCAATATGCCATCTATCCTTGTAGGGTCTATTTTTATTCCCTCTTCTGAAATTATATGGCCAAGAAGTTTACCTTCTTGGAGACCAAAGAGTGTCTTCTTGGGATTCAATGATAAGCCAAATTTCCTACACTTCTCAAAAGCTTTTCTTAGGTGAATCAAATGTTCTTCATCAGTTTTTGAGAAAATAGTTATGTCATCAAGGTAAATGATTATGAAATAACCAATGTCTTCAGAAAATGCTATGTCCATGGCCCTTTGGAAAGTGGCCCCTGCATTCATTAATCCAAAAGGCATTTTGACATACATAAAGGTGCCCCAAGGTGTGGTAAAGGTAGTTTTGATTTGATCACGTGGGAGCACTAACACCTGGTTGTAACCTAAGAACCCATATAAGAGGGATATCCTTTTTGACCCAACTACCCTTTGAAGTATATGGTCCATCTTGGGTAAGGGGTAGTTGTCTTTTAAAGAATCTCTGTTTAAATTTCTGAAATCAATACAAAGCCTGATTTCCCCTATTTTCTTTCTAACAGAAACTAAGTTTGAGACCCACTCTGAATACCTAATTGGTACAATGATCCCAGAAACATGCATCTTTTCAATTTCTACCTTAACCAAAGGTAATAAAACAGGGTTTATTCTCCTTAGTTTTTGTCTAAAATGCTTTTGATTTTCCTTCAAAGGGATTTTACGTTGGATGATGCTGGTATCATATGATTTTAGGTTTTTGTATCCCCAAGAAAAAACATCTTTAAACTCTTTGAAAAGCTCTATGTAATGCAATTTTATGTGAGCTGGGAGAGTGCTGGACAGCTTGATCATCTTGGGTTCTGTTAGACTGCCTATGTTATGTTCTTCTACATTTGTTTCCATAAGCTCCATTCTTGGTTCTTTGGCTACATCGTTAAAGTCAAAAAGGTGTTCTAAAGGTGCTAGACCTCTTGGAATTTTATCATTTTTGCATTGTAAAACTTCCAAGTCTTCTTGGTCTGCATTATTAGTTATCTCTGCTTCAAAAGGATTCTCACAATGATTTGTATCAGCAGTATATGTCATTTCAACTTCTGGGATTTGTTCAATATACAAAAAAATTTCTTTATGGTTGGTTTCTAATATTGGTATGCTGAAATCATTTTCTGATTTCAAGAAATCATCTATGCGTTTGTCAGAATCAAACACTTTCCAGTGATCTTCGTTTTCAGGTACAACAGGCCTGTGTTTTACTTTTACACTAAGTTGTTGATTTATTTCAGGTATTTGGTAATTGCTGGCATTGAAAGTAAGCTCATTTGCTAGATGATTCAGTTCTCTTGGAATGAAAATAAGTTCATACTTTTCAAAGGTTTTTAATAGATCAAGGGCATCGTTTCGATACTCCCTAAGTCTTGGATTTTTAGCTAAGTATTCTCCTTTGATTTGTCTTATGATAAGTTCAGAATATCCTAAGATTGATATCTTATGGGCTTCTAATTGTTTAAGCAGTTGTAAGCCTAGGAGAAGTGCTTCATACTCAGCAATATTGTTAGTGCATGGGAAATCCAATTTGTACAAAAAACTCTATTTTGTATTTTGAATCCACACACCTGTTCCTGCACTTGTTTTATTACAAGATCCATCAAAGTTTAGGGTCCAAAGTATGTCATTCCTATTTTCATTTTCTTGTTTCTGTTGATTGGTAATGTTTTGAATTTGATTGAAGGGAAGATTTGATTGTTCTGGTGAACTGATTGGGTCCATGTTTTCTTTATCTTGTTGAGTAATTTCATCTTCATTACATAAGATAAAGGAATCTAAAATTGATTGAATAGAATATATGGGAGAGTTTTTTGGTTTGTCTATTTTGTTGACCATGTAATTTAGGTGAGATTCCCTGTATAGTCTTCTGTTTTGATTAAAAATGGGAATGGTGGCATAAGACATGTCCATTTTAAGGCTTTTTTGAAATTTGGCTCCCCAAGATCTAGAAAAGAGCATGCCATACTTAGGGGGAATGTCAGCTACAACTATATCCATGACCAAACTCTTACTAGGGATTTAGGATAAGTTAACACACAAATCTTTGATTAAACCCAAACATTTGACTCTGCTTGAGTCAAAGGAATACAGGTCTTTGTATGGTTTAGTAATTTCTAAGCCTAAGCTTTCCATCACTACCTTGGGCATTAAATTGTGTGAAGCTCCTGAGTCTAACATGGCATTGTGTAAAATTTTCTCATGTATGTTCAAGCTAACATAGAAGGGAGGGACAACTCCTTCTTGGTATTTTCCTTCAACTTCTAGACCAAACAACAATTCAGGTTTGTGATCTGTCAAGTTTAAGGTGTTAGTATCACTTCCTAAGTTTGAAGCTTTCAAAACTTGGTTTCTATACACTTCTTTAGTTACTAGTTCAACTAGGGGAGTGGTAATTTTTATCCTAGCAATCTCTCCCTCAAGGCTGAAAGGAATAATTGACTTGTTTGTATTTACATCTGTTTTTTCAATTGAATTCTTTTCAGCAACTTTGATTTGCTGAACCTTGTTTGGACTATTAATTGGGACAGTTTTATTAGGACCACTAGCTAAAGTGCTAGGGGTACTCTGTTCAACCTTTGGCTGGACACCTTTATCTTTGTTCATGTGTGGTTTCTTGGTTAAAATTTTGGTTTTCTCTGCTGTCTTTTTGGGCTGAGTTTCTGTGCTTTTCTTGACAGCAGTGCTAGTGTTTTTATCTTTTGAATTATCTATGCTTCCTTTGCTCCTAAGATCATACTGTTTATGTACCTCCATGATTTCATTTTCCAAACCCAATCTATAGTCACCAGAATCTTCATAGGTATTTGTATTTTGATCATAAGAGAATAAATCTTGTTCTTCCTCAGTGAGGAAAACATCATCCCCACTGTCTGATCCAATCAAGTTTACATGAGATTCTTCCAACCTTTCCAACTCCCTATCTTCTTCATATTGATCTACATAGTTCTGTTGAAAGGGAGGTCTAATATGTTGGTCACTTTCTTTTTTCTTATCTTGATTGTTGTCCCTTCTATAATTCTGATTTCTATTTCTATTTTGGGAGTTGTTCTGATTGTCTCTTGGCTATGTTCTCTCAAGTATGCTCATCCTTTTCATGATCTCTTCCAACATCTATTCTGTCTTTGAGCTATAGGTGGAGGGTGTAGTGTCATCTTTATAAGTTACCCTCTTCTCTGATCTCAACCTATTTCTTTTCTCAATTATGTTTGCTTCTACGCTCACAGCTCCTTTCTGCATGTCTTCTAAGGTTAAGTAGTCCCTCTCCCTTAACTGATACATCATGTCAACATCAAGGCCTTTGGGATATATTACTAAGGCCATGCCTTGAGGAGGTTTCATGTGAGGTGGAAGAGCATTGTAAATGCTATTAAACCTAGTGGAGTAGTCAGGAATACTCTCTCCTTGATTTCTTTTGAAGCTGCTATATTCTGCTAGTATTTGGAGAGGATTCTTTTTGAGTTCCCATTTGTTGATAAATGTTTGATGCAAGGCAGGGAGATAATTTATGATATTAGGAGGTAATTTTTTGAACCATTTCTTTACATCTCCTCCTAAACTCTGGGCGAAGATCCTCATCTTCACATTTTCTTCTTTTATCTCCATGTAATCAAATGCATCTTCCATCTTATCTACATGATGTTGGGTTGTTGTAGAATATTTTCCAGTGAGGTGAGTAATTTTAGATTGAAAATCATTTGGTAAGGGAAGTAGAGGTTGTGGTAACACTAACGGGGCATACCATGTTTCCATGGCTGGAAATAAGGGTGGATTTACAAGAGGTGGATTTATAGTAGTGAAAGTGGGCTGAACAGGAGTGTTTTTCATAGTGGTAGTATGAATTGGAGTGGAAGAAATACGTGGGCCAACAAACTGATTTTGAGCAGAATTGTTATGAAAAAGGCTAAAGTGATAAATAAGTTGGGAATCAAGAGGAGTGGAAGGTGAGGCTTCTCTACTGAAGCTTTGTTGCAAATCTACAATATCAAGGTTAGTTTGGTTTAAGTCACCTTGAGATCTAGTTCTAAAGATGTTCTTTGTATGATGTAAATCAAAGTTTGAATCCTCTAAGACCACAAGGTTTTTAGGGACAGAATTTGTTCTTAAGAGGCTCCTATTAGCAGCTGAATTTTGAGATTTAGAATTCCGCCACAAAATTCTCTCAGGATTTTCAACGATTAAAGGAGGATTTGGGTCTGGATGGGATCTAGTATTGATCCTATGTGAAGCAGAGAGAGGTGGGGGTTTTTAGGGACTGTTTTTAGAAGCTTCACCTCTTAGGATGTTTTGTCTAAAATGGGACTAGGCTTCTAAACTTATTCAAGGTTGGTTAACACAATCCTAAAGAGATTTGGGAACCTAGATGAGTAATAGGCCTACTGGGGCTAGTGGAGTCACCAGGTGGAAACTTCTAGTTTTTTATGAAGGTAAGATATTGGATGGTTCCACCACCATGCTTATTATGAAGCCAAACTGAAATGTTTTGGGTTTTTTTATTTTATAGGTTATGAGAGTGTCCTAAATCTGACTTAACACTTAGCTAGGGTGTCAAAACATACAAAGTTCACTCTTATGGCTTGGTCACTAATTCCTTCAAGGTTTGATAAGGTTTAATGAGAATCCTAATGGTTACTTAGTTTGTCACTGATTCAATTAAGTCCTATCATGATTACCATTGCTTAGTAGTGCTTAAAGAAGGTTACTTATGTTATACTAGAAAGTGAGTGTTTTGTTTTGAAGATTTTACTCAGGGTCCCACCGTGATCGCCACTATGTTGGTGTCCCGTGTTTTGATAGTTTGGAAAATCAAAAGAAAATGCAACATCAGAACCAATATTTAGAGTTACAAGATCTAGTCCTCTTGTTCTCAAAGAGGGATCTCTCAAGATTTTGTTTGCAAAGGTTTATCTGGTGTGCTTTGAGTATTGGTTTTAGACTAGTTATTAAGTGCAGGTGTTTATTTGTTTGTTTGGTTGGGTTGGAATGATACAGCAGAACGTGAAAGGCCTAGGAAAGATATATAGGATAGAGAAATATCTGGTTCATTGGGCAATGGAGTCAAAAAGAGGTCATAAAAAACTCATCAATGGATATGGGATATCAAAGGGCAAATCTAACTTGGCCACAAGATCCTTTTGTTTTTGGAATGGGATGAACATTAATGATTTGGAAAGAGAGGTTTAATTCTCAACAAAGGGAATTCGAAAGCATAATTTGAACAATAAAGAGCTCTTTGATAGATAGGGCTAACCATAAATTCTACAAATCACACCTTTAAGAAAATAATGATTTCAAAACAACTTTTAAAATGAAATCTAAGATTTGGGGAACACCCTATTTCCTCAAAGATTTATTTTAAAGGACTTAGAAACATAAAATATTACTGATAATTATAGTCATAGAAGAGGGAACACCTAAAAACATCTATGATCATAATTATAATGACATTTAAGCCAACTGTTTAAGTCAGGACAAAGGGCAAGATCAAAACAGACCTCTTTGATTCACTGTAAGTAAAGAACTTCAAAGGGAGACTTCAATAACAGTTTTTAAGTGGCAGTAGACAAGCAGGGGGAACCATAAATCATGCTGAAACCAACTGTTCAAACTATTAAGAAAATAAACAAGCATGAAGATTAAAGAGAGAGATTAAAGACTCTAAAATACTTCAGCAGAAGAAAACATGAAACAGTGAAGGATGAACAGGTCTAAGGTGCTTCCAGGAGTCATTTCTTAGCCTAATAATTTCTATCCTACTGTAGTAAGAAGTTTTGGAATAGAATTAAAATAGAGGAAAACATAAAACAGATCAGAATACTTCACCAACAGCCAAGCTCATGGATCCAATGCTAAACCCTTCTCAGTCACAAGCATGCAACAACATCATCAAGGTTTCCAATACTTCAATTTCTTCTTCAACTTCAACGGACTATGTATTTATTTCAGAGAGTTTCAGTATTACAACTGGTGATCAAACAATAACCAACAACCAACCCCTCACTCATCTTCTATATAAGTATATATAGAAGAATGAGGAGGTGAGATCTGATAAAAGATCTCCAATTACAATTAATACAAATTTAATGACCTCTTGGCCTTTGAGGGGCTCAATGAAGAAAATTACATGGGTGTACTCTGTATTAAATGTTTTTACGTAAAGTTTAAGCTCGGTGGGAGCTTTTGTTGACCTTTGAGGCTCTGTGTGGTGTCGAAGTAACTCTGCAGATATTTATTGCATTGAAGTTCCTTGCAGAAGTAACTCTTCAGCTGCGTTTTGAGACAAATATCTGATCCCGATCAATAAATTCAGCTTCTGATTGAATAATTTGAGGCACAAGTGGCATTTTAGCAGCCGAGAGGAATCAATTTGCCTCAGATGTGGCGGTGGAGGCTTTCCTATTGATACAAACCCTTAAGATTGTCTTTAAACTGTATTTTACTTGGGGGTTTAGGCTTTTAATAATTGTTCTTAGCCGTAATCCCAATAAAATCTGTTTAATCCTATGCTCTGATAAATTTTGGTCTTCATCACTGATACTCTCTGACTTTGCTCGATTCATGATTTTTTCTGATGTACAGGGTTGTGCAGGGGCGATATGGCATCAATGCCTGAAAAAACATTGATGAAACATGTTTTTAACACCCTATGATGATTTTCTTTGGTGAATCGAAAGCAGGAAGATCGTCATCCTCTGCCTTCAAATTTTCTTCAAAAATGGCAAGAAAACCATTTAAACCCTGCAAAATAAAAACAAATATTAAAAAATCCTTCATATCTAGGTTTATTGCTGCGGAGGACACGTGGAGGAAGCATGGCCATTGGATGGCATCATCCAACGGTCGGGATTGATCGGGAGAAGGCGTAGCAAAGGCAGAAGAAAATCGGGAGCGGAAAATGGAAAGTCAAACCGAGAAACGTTGACTGGGCGACGGAAATGGGCGATGAAATATGAACCGTCGATCTATAGATCAGATCGAAGGTGGAGATTAATTGGATGCCACGTCATAGCCTGGTTAACTATCGAGCATCTTCGATGAGCGATAGCCGTCGGATGGGCGGCCTCAGATCAGACGATATGCATCAATATCGCGTCGTATCCACGTCCGAACATTAACACATGATGGACAGCGGTTTTGTGAACAGTTCCCAGGACACGTGTCGGTCAGCGTATGGAATCGCTACCGATCAGGAAAAAACCACCGTCGCCCAAAGGCAGTGTGATGAATACCACGTGGTTTTTGGAATGGTTAGTGAAATGTGAGGACCACTAGGAGACGGACTCTGCACCATCCGATCTTCAGATCAGATTGAAGGTGTAGAATGATTTAAAACTTGTACCGGTAGAAATATAATAAAATAATTACAGACCCAAAGTTTCGAAAATAACATAAGGTTTTTAATATTTTCGGGGCGGGATATGTATTATGTGGCTAGGCGCCCATTTGCGGGGCCACGGGTTACATGGAGAATCATACAACCAAAGGTTTATGTAGGAAGGGGCTAGGACCCATATATGCCCAAAATGTGGGTTTTTATGGTTTTTCAATGATTTTCAAAGGGTTAGAGGTGTTTCAATAAGGCAAAGAAAGAGTTTTCAACTTTATAAAAAAGATTTTGATGAAGCGGGAATGGGAAAAACATGAAAATGAGGGATTTTCATGGGAAATGGAGGGATAAAAACTAAGGTTAGTTTTGGAAGAGGGGAGAAATGGAATTGGTGCTTGCAGCAGTATTCTTTCTTGGGAAACAATAGGATTCTGAGTTTGAAAAAGGGGAAAAGTAGTGACAATTATCCAAAGGATAGGATATTATCAAAAGACTTTAAACTTCAACAATTTTAGCAATGAAATTGTTTCTTGAAGGCTATCCTACATCATTTAGCCACCACCTGATATGACAGAATTTATGGGTGGATAACAATAGGTATACCTCCCCCACCACCTATAGCACAGGTACTCACTCATAAAAAAGACTTGTCGCACCTATAATTCTCGCCTCCTCAGGGTCTAGTCCTTTCAATACTTTGGTCTACCTTATACTTCTCTCTCTTTGACTTCCCCTTCGATGTCTAGTGATTGAGTTCTTATAACGTACTTCGGTCATATGATTAGCTCCTAATGCTCGCATGCTGGGGGGCAATCTGTTACACCATTTTTTGGTCATCTAAACTATTGTTATTAGATGGACCCAAGTACACCATGTAAGACCAATTTTACCCTAAGTAAAATTGCATTCACTATGAAAAATAACTTAGTAAACCACCTTTATTATGTTGTTTATGATCTAAACAGGAAACCCCATGAGGAAATATTAAATAAATCTACATTTTTTTTATTTTCCTTGAGGAATAATTAGTTAAACAATATTTAATTAATATTCCTGGTTATATTTAACCCAAAACAGGGAGATTAACTAGATAAATCATTATTTATCTTATTATTTCCTAAGAATAATTATTTAAACCTTATTTAAATAATATTCTTTGTCGAATATGACTAAATCAACCTTAAATAATTAATTAAATCATTATTTATTTTATTATTACTCAACCACATCCTTAAAATGATAATAAATCATTTATTTATTTATTATTTACAAACAGAGGGATTTGACCCAAGTCAAATTCCTTTTCGCTCCAACAAATATAATAAAATATTCCATAAAAGTTGGATCTTGATTTGGTTAATAATATTTTAATTGTGCACCAATATCTAGACGAACTCAATATTTTGTTATAAATAGAAGGGTTTTCCCATTCATTTACGACCTTTTGTTGCAAAAATATCCCTCTGGATCTATACTTTTGGTTTGACTATTAATCCACCATCATCGTCATATTTTGCTACCATTTTTGCCTAGGTTTTCTACACTATCAAGAGAGAGGAATTTTAGATCTGAAGTGCTGAGGAATTACAAGAACCCATCCCATTGAGGAGAACTGGGAACACCCTCCTGTGTTTTCCTACCAGGTGCCATTAATACAAAATTCATTCAACATATTATTGTCTTGTCTATTGGATGCGTGGAGTAAATCTTATTTTTTCTACTGCTTAATGTCTTCTAATGCGTAGTTCTAGATTTTTGCAGCATTTATCTTAATCACCTAACTGCAGATATGAGGATATTGGTAGCCAAATTTGCTATTAGGGTTGTTTGTTATGCATAGCTAAAGTGGTATTTTTTCGTATGCTTGGAATTAAGATTCATACTTACAAAAAAATGTCCAAATTTTGTACTAATTGTACTATGAGATTGTTTATAAATATGATAAATATTTCATGAACTAAAAATCTTGTAAAAAATTTATAGTGAAAATGATAATATGGCTTGTTTGAAATAGGTTTAAGTACCAATAAAAAACTCTAACTTTCACAACATATATTGTTGAAAGTATAGCAAACAAAAATCCAAAATTTTAAACAAATAAATATTCATCAATATCGCTGCTCAATATTCTCAAAATTTCACCATATGAAAAATCCCCCCATCCCCCCCTTCCACCATAAAAAATAGCAAAAATTCCAACATGACCTATTTGAAGCAAAAAATCCCTAGACTTGTATGCTTTGATACCAAATGTTATAGACCATGCACATTAAAAATCATAAAAAGCCAAAATTATAGTCTATATTGAGAGGGAAACCTATTTTTACAATGAATACAATGTATAAGATAATATTTGATCATCCTAATACTCAGTTTCCTTATTTGATGATCCTAATAATATTATTCATCATGAATACAAGTCTGAGGTAAGTTTCTTTTTCCTTTCAAAGTTCTCGAGTTCCATGATACATATATTGAAAACATCGAAATGCAATATCAAGTGGAATATCCTTTGCAATTTAATGTTATTGAATTTATACGTGTTACAAATCATAAATTGGATATGATTTATTGTGTTTTCGATGGAAAATATTTATGATACTAATGATGATACTAGAGAATCATTGTGGAAACCATCTTTTAGAAGTGTAATTTTGTAAATTTATCATGACCACTTCCATCCTTACACATATAATGATGATCTTGAGCAATATTAGGAGGGTATGATTAAAACTTTGTTTCAACCAATATTACCTCTTTCCCACTGTGATTTTTATTTATCTCCATACCCATGTGTCAAGTAAACATTGGAATATCATTTTGAGTATTATATCTATAAAGGGCATCATATTTTTCAAAGAAATACTTTTCAACTATCTTTTCCTATAGGCTATATTTAACATGTCACTAAATATACAAATAAAAATGATATTTTTAGTGTTTAAATAGTTGTGGTACATACTTTTTTTCAATTCATAAGTTGTTTCCAAGATTCCAAGTAATGAGAAAATATGCAAAAAACCGTAAACTTAGATTAAAATGTTAAATTTTCAAGATTCGAATTCATCTTCCCCTTTGTATCCAAATTTTTATTTTAAAAACTTAAGATTCTTTTTATTTTTCATATGATTCATTCCCAGGAATTTCGGGATGATTTCGATGGAGGCCATAGAGTTTACTTCTTGGGAAATATTGATCACTCTTCTAAGATAATATGGGTGCATAATGGAACTTTTCCTAGACTAAGGGTGATCCAATATTGTTTTGTTTTAACCGCACTATATCCCATCCTTATTATTTTAATCCCTCCCTTCATCATTCTGTGATATTTATTTCAGCTGTTGATAAACTTATACTTGACATATCCTTATTTTGTTTCATAATAAATCATAAAATCATATCTATTGGTTTTAACATGATGTTAACCTAGATTCATTGGTTTTATGGCTATACTTGAGAGATTTTGATATGTTAGAGTAGATCAGAGTAGGTTGTGTGTCATGCATATGGATTTTGCATCCTTCCTTGATCTTATGATGTTGGTTTCATTGCATATTTATTGACTTATTTGTTCCAAATATAAAAACTAAATGGTAGTTTAATTTATATTTTGATATGTACTTTCTATAATTATTCCTATTCCAAGATGATGTTATCAATGTACTACAATACTAATAATAGTTTCACTCTAGAAGTATTATAGTGATGAAAATTATAGGGATAGAAGGACCAAGGATTGTTGGTATTTTCATACACTCTTCATTTGATGATGTTCGGGCTACCTCACTTTTCCCACATTCACACTCTGTGCATATATCAATAACTCAAGAAATATTTTTCCCAAATAATTTTAAATCTGGTATTCTCAATAATCCATTCAGAAGCCTTACTTTTAATCTTCAAAGAAGATTACACTCACAGTTGTTGTTAAAGTTTGAACCCAACTCCAAAACTCACATGCGGAAGCTTTCATTATTTAGACCCGTGGTTATATATCTCAATCCACACCCTCTTTGCGCAAGTTTTGCTTCTTTACTTTTCATCAGCTCGAGATTTGGATTAAAACCCAAGTTACTAAGGATCCATGGCCTTCATAGTCTGCCTTTAGCGCCTTAATGGTGATTTCCCTCATCAAGACTTAGCTCACCCTTTATCAACTCATCCTAACTGTAATATATTAATATATATTGTCATCCACTCAATGTTAAGGATCATTATAAAATAAGACCTTGGTTTGGGAACTATTTCCCAATGCTAATACATATGAGCCATATGAGCATAGCAGTAGTTCAATTCTCCCCCTAATTGTAGAGCCTCAATACACACATTCCACGCAGGAATTGTCCATATTCTGTGGTCTAATTCCACAGTAACCCCAAGAAATCCTCAATGCTGAGCTCATTTCATTGTTAATGTATAACAGAGGTTACAAGCAAACCCCTCTCCTAAATACTGTGTATGGAAACCACCTTACACTCACCACTATATAAATTTTACCTATGGAAGAGTCATAAGTGAAATCGATCACCCTGTGATCGATTCATAGAATCCTACAATTAATATTATGCACAACATCTTACGAAGTCACTCCACACATTACAGGATCATATTCTTTCACACAACGACATTAATTCAAATAAAATAACTCACACAAAAATGATCGAACCCTTAATTTCAAAGCATGTTCATGCATTTTATTAAAACTGGTTATTGGAAGTCAAGGCCCATTCACACTGAACTTAACTCAGCCGACACATATACTTCAAAGTGCAGCATCGACAGGAAGGTTGATTTCTACAATGACCCTTAGGACTCATTCACATAGAGTTTACATCAATTTTCCCACAAAGCTCACATATTCCTTATATAAGTTCAACCAAGAATTTATGCACACAGAAATTATAAACAAACTCCTCAGCAATATATATAATTGTGATCCATTTCAAAAGCACTCACTTACAACTTCGTGGTTGGCCAGATCTTCAATTCGGTGGCCTTTTCCCCTCACTATTATGTCTGTTGAACAGCTATAAAATCATGAAATATCTTTCAGGATTACATTTGTACACAGTGATGACCTGAATCGGTTCAGGTTCCATAACAGCTCATTAAACCCTTACGATTCCATATTTCCTAATTTTAGACAAAATCCCTAAAATAACTGAAACTACTCCTAATCAACTGTTTCTTCACATTCCTAACTAATCATCTCCTCTCATGTTCTCTGTAGTTAGAGAATATTTACAATTCCTCACTTTTTATTCAAAAATAATAACATTTACATGAGAATTTAAAAACATAAGACCCCCCTAGGTCTTATAAAAGTACAAAGTAATTCTAGAGCCTAATGCCCCTGCATCAGACTCCCAAGGTTCAAATTGTTCATGATCTCTTGATCATGTGTCTTCAATCTCTGCCTCCTGGATCCTATACTCTGTTTTGAAAACTACCTCCAACCATACTTTCACAATATTCTTTTGTTTTTCCTTTACTAAAAATCCTCAACTTCCGTGCTGCTGTTTACTACTTCTTAGACACCTTCATCATCAGTCTTCTAATGCTTTCAATCTCCATGTATAGCTTATCTTCTAACTGGAAATTCCTCTGCCTACTGTTGTTGCTTTCAATTCCTGTTGCTGCCAATATTGTTGCTCTTGCTGTTACTGCTGTTACTTCCCTTCTTACTACCAACATTGATGTTGCTGGTGTCAATGTTTCCTTTGTTGGTACCTACCTGATTGTTTCTTCAGCTGTTGTTCTTGCTATCCCATATGTTACTAACATGCTTACTACTCCTGTAGATGTCACTCCCTATGTTGTGTTAGCTACCACCATCGGTGTTGCTTCCTCCCTAACTTCCTGTCCCTCTACAACACTATTATTTTGCTCATCATCTGAAAACTCACTCTTAGAAAACAAATCATCAATTAATTTTCTTCCTGTAGTAACATACTCATTCAGCATACTAGTAATAATAATTAAGTTCTACAAAATAGTATCTGCTACTCTTTCTTTCACAGATTCAGGCATCTTTACTTCAGTGTCTACCATTTCTTTCTCTCCTTAAAATTTTTCCAGCAAATATTGCAGCCATCCCTTTTGTACTTGTTTCACACCCTCAGCATGTTATAACTCAGTTTCAGCATCTTTTTCTTCTTCTTGGGTAATCTTCAACAATTTCCTTTCATCTCCTTAGTTGATTCTGGCACTCAAACCAAGTTCTTTAAGTTCTTTAAGTTCTTTGATTCTTCCTCACTGTGTCAGTCTTACAAATCTTCCCCACAATCTGTTCTCCAATCTTCTCTTGGTTATTCAAACAAACCAATTCTCCCTTGTCATCAGTGACAAGTTTCTGCACATGAGACATGGTTGTCTCATCTTCTTTCTTCTGCAACAATTTTTCATCTTTCAAGACAACTCCAAATGATGGATTGTCTTCTGTATCACCTATACACATAAACAATTTTTCAACTTAAAAATTGTAAGACCCACTGGTCTCATTTGATGACCTAGTCACCAAAACTTTTCTCTGCAATTCTAAGTCTCCTTCAAGACTCAGAAAACCTCCATTATCTTTCTCCTCGGCTGCCATAGTTATCTCCGCTACTCCAATCACCATGTTAAAATGATGATTCTTCACTATGTTTTCATCCAACACAGTTTCTCCTTCATTTAATTCTCTGACAACTTCCTTTTGTTATTCTTCCTCTTTGCCTGCATGATCAACACATGAATCATCAGCATTAAAGTTACAAGGCTTCAATACCTTCTTTTCCCCTGACAACACATCGGTATGTTGTTCATAACTTCCTTCTAAATCCTTTATCAGCACATCAGTATGCTAATTTGCACCTTCCATGAGACTGTCAACTAGTCTCTCCTTTTCATCCTCATCTGCTTCATGAATGCTATCCATGAAGACCTTCTTGCTCTGTTTCCTCAGCAAACTATCTTGTGCATAGATCCTCTGTTTCTCCAATTCTCTTATTTGAAAATCCAACCTCATATACAACTCAAAAAATTCAATTGGAGTAGACTTTGGAAACCTTACACAACCCTTTATACCTCTGCTTGTTCTTGACCAATCCTCAACTGGTCCTTCTCTCTCTACTTCAATATTCTGCTAAATATCCTCATTGGATTATTCTGTCTTCGTCTCTCCCTGAGATCTCACTATCTTAGCATCGATTTGAATATATTTCAAATTCAATGTCTCCTCTTCAACAAACTTTGGAGTTTGTTCATCTCCTTGTGATGTACCTGCAAACATACACAACTACTTAGTTAAAAAATCAGAAGACTTTTTAGTCTTTGTTGCTACCTCAAGCATTTCCCTTTGAATAGATCTGCATGTGGAATCTTCAATTTCCATCCTTGACTCAAGAACTTTGATTTCTTCTTCCTCTGTAGAACCTGTCATCACCTCACAATTTTAAGGTTCAGAAATACAAGTCTTTACCTCATCCAACTGATCTAGACTTGTCCAATAACTCAGGAAATCATCAATGATATCCTCTTCAACAAGAAAAGCTTCTTGTTGCCTTAAGTCTTCATCATGCATCACAAGATCTCTTACAGATCTCCATTCTTCATTCGTACTATGTTCTAATTCACAAACATAAACTCCTTTCTTCAACTCAACTGCTCTGAGTTCTTCCTTTAGTAAGGTAATATCCCTTTTCCTCAACCTCAACTGTAATGGTTTCCAATTCACTCTCTTCTTCATGAGACAAACAACTCTCTGGTTTTCCTCTATCATCTTCTCCAGTTTATAAAACTTCTTACTGATCTCAGCTATCTCTTTCCAATACTCTTCATTAGTGAATTTCTTCCTCATGCCATTTGCTTTGGCATCTTCCCTCACTCTTCTGTTGTAGCCTCTCTCAGAACCTCTGCAACCTCTGTTATGGCTATCAGTAGCCATTTTATCCTCCATGGGTTCTTCACTCACAAGCTACACTAAGCCTCTACAACAGCAAGCTCTCTTGCTGCAACTTACCTCACCAATCCCTTCCTCCAGATCTGGATTTTGGCAAGTACTGGTCCCCTTCTGCTGGAACCTTTTGAGCACTCTCTTCTACTCTTTCTAGGCTTCACTCTGCAACTTTCTCAAGAACACATATGTTCTTCTTTCATCCAACCTCAGTTGGGAAAACTCCAGGTTCTGCCACACTTTCTTCACCTCAAAATCCTCCGCTGAATTCTTTTATCACTACTCTTAAAGTTCTGATCTGTCTTCGCTGAGATTCTTCAATTTTCTGAAATCTGAATTCTTAAAACAATTCTTCAAACCAAAGTTAAACACTACTCATTCACTCACCTTCTCTTGAGAACACTACAATTTTCCTCTCTATCCAACCTTTAGCTAAATATTAGGTTCGTTGCCATCATCATAAACTTTGTCTTCACCTTTCTGCAACCACAATTCTGCAATTACAATTTCAAATCAGATTTAAAATTATTTACCTACAATATCTATGCATGATCTTGTCTTCCACTCCTTTTCACAAATCCTGTTCATTGTAATTCTATGTACTTTGCTGCCTCTCAGATTTCAAAATCTGATCTTCTTCCTTTTCTCATCACATGCACTACATATCTAATCACTCTGCAATAACTGTGTGTTGCAATCTTCAAAACACTTGTCTTCAATTCCAGATTCTATAAATCTAAATATTCTCACTGTATGCTTATTTAAACCTGCAATTTCTACCAACCAGATTTTTAAAAAATGCTTCACTTCCCTTACTAGCATGTATTCCAAAATTAAATTCAAAAAGAGCTATATTTCTCTAATACCACAATGATGCCCGGGCTACCTCACTTTTCCCACATTCACACTTTGTGCATATATCAATAACTCAGGAAATATTTTTCCCAAATAATTTTAAATCTGGTATTCTCAATAATCCATTCGAAAACCTTACTTTTAATCTTCAAAGAAAATTACACTCACAGTTGTTGTTAAAGTTTGAACCCAACTCCACAACTTACATGCATAAGCTTTCATTATTTAGACCCGTGGTTAAACCCATATATCTCAATCCACACCCTCTTTGCACAAGTTTTTCTTCTTTACTTTTCGTCAGCCCCAAATTTGGATTAAAACCCAAGTTAATAAGGATCCATGACCTTCATAGTCTGCCTTTAGTGCCTTAATGGTCATTTCCCTCATCAAGACTTCACTCACCCTTTGTCATCTCATCTTAACCGTAATATATTAATATATATTTCCCTCCACTCAATGTTAAGGATCATTATAAAACAAGACCTTGGTTTGGGAACTATGTCCCAACGCTGATACATATGAGCCATATGATCATAGTAGTAGTTTGATTCTCCCCCTAATCGTAGATCCTCTATACACACATTCCACGCAGGAATTATCCATATTTTTTGGTCTACTTCCATAGTAACCCCAAGAAATCCTCAACGTTGATCTCATTTCATTGTTAATGCATAACAGAGGTTACAAGAAAACCCCTCTCCCGAATACTGTGTATGGAAACCACCTTACACTCGCCACTTGTTACACTGAAAATTGTCACTTTGACATTTTTCTATCTGTATGAGCTCATTATCACTCATAATATCCTCCTTTGCAAGTCTAAAAACATCATTTCATCATGTCAAGCCTTAAAAATAAGAGAAAAACTCTTGAAATTATCTAAAACTTTGGTATCACACTTTCTCTTTGTCTTACATGCGGTCCCGCACCTAATGGTCATGTCTCCTGCGAACTTGACCACACTTTCTCTATGTTAAGAGTGCGAACCCCTGTAAAATATTAAAAGGGTGCAAGTAAACTCAAAAATATCACTCTCAGTCATTTCTAGAAGCTTCTGGAAGGAATCTTGCAGTGGCAAGTCCACTCCTTTTAGGTTCATGTATCCCATGCCTTAAGGAGCTAAACCCTTGATGTGAGGAGCTTATCCCTTTGAAGGAGGACTCTATCCCTTCATAATTGGAACTATAACCTCCTATTTTGCACTATAAAAAGAGGCATTGGGCTACCTCAAAGGGAGTTCAAGCTTTAGTGTTGTTTGAGGTAAAGTGTTGTTGGAATCTAGACTCCTTTAACTGAGATTTTATGAGGAGATATTACATACATGTATGTGTCTTAGTTAGAAGAGTGCAATACCTGTCAAAGTAGAGGAAATTCCTGCTTCGGACCCCGGAAGGACCTGTTCAACATCAAGGCTGAAAAGGTTGTAAGGTTCTTCTACTATTTCAAAGTTAATACAAATAAGTTTGTTTTTCTCAATAAACTGTCATTTGATTGTTTATTTTATGGATTCCTTGATCACCATAATAGATATGATTGATAAATATATGCTATGTAGGTGCTATTAATGTTTTCTTGTTTGTGATTTCAAGTCTTCAAGGATTACTCTTTCGGTCAATTAGAGGAAGACTACAACGAACAAGCATTGGATCGAGGTAGGATCGTAACACCTTTGTAGAATCTACCTATAAATCATTATATATCTAGAGAAAGATAGACTTAATTGTCTGTTTGTTGCTAGAAACTCTTCTGATACTAGGGAGACCGATCTTGTCGGCAAGATCGATTTATCCGGCCAACAAATTGGTGACTCCATTCGGGAAAAATTTTGGATTTTTGGTTCTCCTTTGTTTTGACTTGATAAAATGATTTTTTCTAGTTTTTGATTGATGAATACTCGCTTGGGTAGCTTAGGTTTACTTTGCTTTGAAAAGTTTTGAAGTCTTTTGAGTTTTTCTTGAATTTTTCTAGGGACTGCACTTTATCTTCATACACATTGCAGGCATTTCCGCACTTTCCTTAAGTAACCAGTGTGGGACCGCACCTGTTGCTTTTGGGGCCTATGGACCCTGTTAAAATTTTTGAAATTTCTAGATTTCTTCTTCCAGATTAAGTTTAAGTTTGATTTAGCTCTTTTAGTGTCTACTCAGATCTGTATTTTTCCTGTCAAAAATTTCTTGTGTGTGAGTTCTATTGAATCTTTGGTTAAACTGAGAGGGGGGGTGAATCAGTTTAACACAAGCTTTGACAATGAAAATTTTATCAAACTTATTTACAGCTTAATATGTGAACAGTCTTACAATGTAGCAGCAAGTATTAAGTTAATGTGAAATCAACCTTATTGTGAGAGCAGAAAAAATAAACAGATTGATTGGATCATATCAACATGTAAGCAACACACATAGAGACAACAGATGTAAGTGGAAACCCATAAAGGGAGAAAACCACATCTTATTATTGTTGTGATGCAAAGGCAAGCTCCAACTCCCTCTCACCACTGTTTTTCTATAGGCATCAACCTACAGGAGGCTCCAACCTCAGTCAGCTACAATTGACAGCTATCAAGCTTCAACTTGATAGGGAAGCTCCAACTTCCTCAATTTATCTAAATAAATGTTTGTTGATTTACTTCAGGTATCATCTCTGTTCTATAGCATCTCTTTCCGCTCCTCTCTTCCTTATCTTCTCTGCCTCAATATTCTATACTCTGCATTCTCTATCCTTACTCTCTCTTACATACTTTTTTCATATCAATTTGATATTATATATAGGGTTCATCACATGACTGTTTGTATTTCACAAGGAATTTGGAGTGAACAGCCATGACTTTTTGACTTCTTCCTTCTCATTTCTTTGTCCAACTCATCAAAAATATAACAATATGTACAAATTTCAATGTTACAATGGGATTTTTCTTTTTCCTTTGGATACTTGCCTTTGCATCACAACAATGTAAATAAATTAATTTCAACATTTACATTCACATTTTCAGTTACACATTTCAATTCCACTCAACGCCTTTTCTGGACTTTGACTTTACTGGATTTTTCTTTTCTATTGTTGTTGAGTGACTGTTCTGTATATTTTGGTTCACCTATGTGTCTATTCATCTGTTCATTGTACTTGTGTGCACCAGCTACATATATAATTGCTTTTCAAGTTTTATGCTCAAAAACATATGAATCTGGGCGATGTCTGTTCATTACCAATCTCTGTTCTCGGGATGCCTGCTTGAATTCTCTGATCTGGGCAGTTTTGATACTCTCTTTACTGAACTGGAAATTAAAAAACTAAATCTGAAATCTTTAGCATCTCAAATCTGAGATTTAAGATGTTAATCAAATCCTCTTGCATATATAACCACCTACCTACACCTTTGTACTCAGTCCGGTTTAAACCTGGAAATTCTTCTAATTATAGGAACCTCCTTCAAAGATTGTAAAATCCCCCAGGCCTATGCAATAAAACAACCACACCACATAGAACCCTTACACATATCCAAAACGATGTCATCCAACTCACATACGATGCTATATCAATCTATGGTCACGGCCTCCGTTCAATGTTAGAGCATCACGATATGGTTAGCCCTCACACACATCCATCATTTAAATTTTATGAATTTAAATAAGTGGTTAATATGGAAAGCCACCAGACATACCTCTATTAACTCGCAAACCTTATTTAGGCAGAAAAAATCAATATGTGTATACGCATTAAACATATAATCAGCTCCAGGCCATTCTTATGCACGCATTCCACTTTAATATATCAAATATTGCAGTATATATCAACCTCGATGCATATTATAATACATACATGTTCCGTGGAGCCCACTTGTTAATGCATTTCTTCAATCGACGGTTAATAACATATCGTGTAGTCAACAATGATCCGATGGATATCGGTTGTCTTAGATGCACGAACAATAATGCACGATGAGAGTGGTTTTCCAAAATCGCTTAAGGACATGCGTCACCTAGTGTATGGGATCGCTCCAAATTCTTGAATACCACTCACCCTGCGAAGGCGGTGCAATCAAAACCGGAAACCCGCCTTTACTATTCACTTTTTCGTGGTTTCGCTGCTTTCTCCCTCAGGGTTCTGTCTGCTGCACCATTAATGCTCCATTCCATATCGATCATCCAACTATTGGTTGTAGTTCAAAAGTCTGCATTCATTTGAGAATAACACGACTTAAAGTAACCCCCATGGATTATTCGACTGCATTGAGTTCTGTGATGACTACGATACTCACTGCAACCATGGCCAATCCACAACTTCCTATTTCAGAGTGTGGCTCACAACGGTCTCATTTCTTCCTTAAACAATTCGATTCTAATGATAATGAAGGCTTATTCTCAAACAAATTCGGTTACCTTGAACAGAATATAAGACAATGGCAACTTATGTGAGATTTAGTTTCAAAGGGGTTTCTATGGTTCTGCATTAGCAAGAGAACATTCTGCACAGAGATTGATGCTTTCAATTACAATCCAGAACCTCAAATATGAGCCATTATCACAGGATTTATCCAAAATTGAACTCCATCTAAAGCCCGACACAGAGTCTTCTTTCATACATAACACATAGAATTCGATTACAGTTCTTAGTGCATTCAAGCCCAATATCGACATGAAGTCGATATCTCCATCGACACACAAAGGGAAATTTAGCTTCGCATTGATCATACATTTATCTACTAGAATTCAAAGCGTATTCCTGCAGATAGACTCTTAAACCGATTTCCATAGTCCTCTACGTATAGGGCTTGCTCGAAATTTCATGAGCTAAATAGAGAGCAAGGAATAAATTTATTCTTTACACCGAGATTAACACTTTGATTTCCATCAATTCAACGAGGACCATATCCAAACATCAGGTATATTCATTACTCTGTCTCTCCAAATTTTCTATTAAATTTAGGCATATTCATTACTCTGTCTCTCCAGATATGCTATTAAATGGCCCTCTTCTACCGTCATCTGTCTCCTGCTACCTCCTCTCTGTTGCCTTTGTTCCCTCTCTTTTTGCTTCCCTGTCTCTATAAATGTACTTTCCCTCTATTCTTCTCTGTTGTCCTTTTCCATCAATGACAACATTTCCAACAAGTTCCAATAGTATTTTTGGTTTTGGGTGATTTTCTAGAATTTTTGCATACTTGGAGTGGTTTTCACTTTGTCTCTGTAGTGACTCAAAGATCGGAAGCTTGGAATACCTTAGATCACACTGGTGTCCTTTTGTCTTCTTGATGATTCTGACTTGGTTGCGAAATCCATTCTTTTTGAGGAATAGATTTAGTTCTCTCTTTGCAAATATTTGGACAAACTTTGTTATAAGTTATGAATTTCATTTTTACAAAAGAAAACATATCTGGATGTTTTTTGATTTGTTTTTTATTCTGCGCAAATGAATCCTTAGTTTACTGAATAACTATGCAAAACATTCTCAAAAAAAAATTGAAGCTTTTATTCAATTAGATTTTCAAAGTTTTTAGATTTCAAAATTAGTTTTTCATAGTTTTGAATGCTTTCTTAGAGCTTGTAGATCTCTTTTGAAAGAAAAGTTGTTTTTGTAGTTTTGAGTCTTGAAAGTGAAAGGGATTTATTGTGAGCATTGATTGTTTGTCTCATCTTGAGTTTTATTGAAAAAACAAAAATATTTTCTTTTCATTTATTCTTCATGTTGAAAGAAAGAATTGTCTCTTAAGAAATTGCATTTCTCGAACTCTTTCTTTTAGCTAAGCTTCATTGAAATAAAAATGAATTGCTTATCATTTTAGGTGCATTTTTTGTGTGTTTGGAGTCAAGTCTTCACACCATCAAAGTTTCATTTCCATACCTATTAACTTAAAGAACAACCCATAAAAACAACGCTTAATTAAAATTGATCTAGTAATTTTTTCTATTTTTAGGGCTCTTATCACCAATATAGCTTAGGCTAGTATCTTGGAGTAGGGAGTAATTAACTCTCCAAGGTAGTAAAAAAAAACTAGTAGATAAATCTTGTGGTAGGAAATAAATCCAATTATAATTGATACATTCTGGGACGCTTCTCTTAAAGGAGTTAATCACGAGATCATGTCTGAACCTTTGAGACAATCAATTCTATTTCATTGGGAAAGATAGAAGATCTACGTGCATTACAAATGGTAAATATTGGATTAACCATTGTCGAGGAGCCTGGGGTCACTTGTTGGTAAACCTCGGATTGATCATGTCGAGGAGCATTCAAGGGGATTGAGCTTTGTTACTCTTCCCTTGCGCATGGAATCGGATCGTAGACTGTTCCCCCAGTTGTATTTGTTGTTGTTGGTAACCTTAGTGTCCATAAACTTAAGATTATTTCCTAAGGTGACAGTGAAGGAAAGATCTCACTGTACCCAAAGCAAATGTTGACTAGAATCACTTGGACTCTCTGGGTGGTTCTCTTCACTCGAGATGGTTTTGTGAAGAAACTTGTGCCAATCTGTTTCATTAAGCAGGTTTTCGGGGTAACTATTCCAACTGCCCTTTCTGTATTAAAATTCTACTAAGTTGGATTTCATCACCAACTAGTGTTTTTATTATGAGAAGTTACTATTTGTGTGTGGTTTGAACTCTTAGATTTTTTAGGCATGTGATTCAGTTGTTTTTTCCTTTAAAGACTTTAGGTATTTTTATTGAAATTTTCTTTGTTTGCGTGTGATTAAATTGATATTCAATCGTGGTAGAATTACCGAGACAGTCCCGAAGACTTCAGGGGAAGCCCCCTGAGAATACACCTAGCCAACTTGAAGGGCTGCGTGCTCTAGTATCATCTAGTGGCAGTAGAATTAGATCAACAGAAGTTATAATTTCATCTATAGTTTTTCATCCTGATCATAAAATACCAATAATAGAGCATATTCAAGAGCCAATTTCAGTTTCTAAAGTTACTGGTAGTATTTCTCATTCCAGTGAATTAGCTGAAGAACCTGAAATTTCTGAGCCTGACATTGAACCTACTATTTTGGAACCATCATCAAGATTTATTACTCCAACTTCTAGTGATCCTGGTTCACCTAGGGTAAGAAATATCGTTACTGAAGATCTTCATACTGGCCTCATTTCTATTGAAGAACTTGTTAGTCCAAACAAAGAAGTAATTCTTCCCGAATCCCCACAAAGTTTGAATCTTAGGGAGCGTGAATCCATATTCTAAAGTCCTATTAGGAGTGATGCTTGGTATTTATTTTTGACAATTTTTTTAGAAAACCTGGATCTTGCTTTTTCACTACCTCGAATTCATTTTTATCCTACGCCCAGAGGCTATTATCCTTCATCTGTCATGACTGGACAGTCATCTATGTTTTCCCAAACACCGAAAACATTTTTACATAATGGTCCTTCTTTTCCTTCAGGGTACTAGGCTCTTTCTGGTACTTTCTCAGGAGCAACTCCTCGACCAATTGAACAAGTATTATCATCTGGTAGTAATGGAGCTAAAACTGAAACGTTGAACGTAGAGCAAATATTTATTATGTCTGGTAATATTCCAAATCCTCAACCTCAAGGTAGTCAGTTACCACCTGTGGGGAAACCTCAGGGAAGTCAGTTACTATTTGGGGGGCAACTTCAAGGTAGTCAGTTATCGCCTAGGGCGCAACCTCAAGGCAGTCAGTTACCGCCTAGGGGGCAACCTCAAGGTAATTTTTTACCAGGACAAACTATAGGACAATATTATTTTTGAGAACAACCTCAAGGAAAGTACATACCCCAAGGTCAACCCCAGACTCAGTATATTCCTCAGGGTCCTTATCAACCCCAGATTCAGTACGCGCCTCAGGGTTATCAACCTCGAGGTCAGTACCCAACTCAAGGTTTCCAACCACCTTCTGGTCAATCATTTGTACAAGAAACTGGAAAATTATCATTTAATTATCAACCCTACGTTCAACCAGGCTATGGTCCTTACGCACAACCTTCTACGGGAGAATACCCTGGAATGAACATGGTTTGGAATCCATATCAAATTCAATAGACTACGCAACCTAATATGTAGTTACCTAATCAACCTAGATAGCCTTTGGTTTCTGGTTCAACCCAACAACCTGTCCAGCCTACTGTTCAAATTCCTGCATCTAGTTCTATTCAGCAGCCTGGCCCTAGTACACCTCAGACTCTGCCTCAAACTGCTGCAACTACTACAACGTCTATTCAACCTATAACACCTATTTCTGGAGTATCTGTAGCTTTGGTTTCTTCTATCCCTGCTATCGTGCAAATCCCTCAAATCTCTGTGCCCCAGTCAGGACCTACAGTTCAGACTTTGGTCCAGATACCTGCAGGACAAGATGGTACAAGTACGATTGCCACAATTGCCACAAGTCAATCACAATTCACATATCAACTATACCAGGGACAGTATGAATTTGGTCCCGTTGCACAAAACCCAATTTATCAATATCAACTGTATCCTGGCTATACTTATCAACAGCCTCAACAACCCCAGTTTGGTCTAGTTAATCCTGGTTTTTCGGAAGGTTATACCATTCCTAATGCAAATCTGATTCCAGGTTATCCTGGATATCCTCCTCTTGGAACTAGTCTCATTACTCAAGGTTTTCATGACCCTAACTGTTAGTTACCATTTATTACAACTTTGGATTTACCTGACTTGTCACGCCTTATGAATGATCCAATTTACTATCTTTCATATTGGCCACCAATGCCTAAAAATTTGCCCAGTGATATACTAAAATTCGAGGGTAAGTTAGGAGAGGATCCGTCAAATCACGTTATGACTTATCACCTCTGGTCTGCATCTAAATCATTAGTTTATGATTCAGTTCACTTACATCTTTTTCAACGAACTCTTATTGGTCTTGCTGCCAAATGGTACATTGAGTTGCCACGAGGCTCTTTTAATAATTTCAATCAATTAGCAACTGCTTTCTTAACTCATTTTCAATTTCCTGTCAGATACAATAATGGAACAAAACTATTGACTTCCCTAAAACAATCAACATTTATGTATATTTCTGATCATATTCACGAATGGTGACGTAGAAGATGTTTAGTGAAAGTTTTCATTCTGGATCAAATTTTGGCAAAATGGTTCATTAAATCATTATTACCCAAAATAACTGAAGATGTAGCTAAGGGAGGAGTTGTTACTGAAGAGCAAGTCATTGCTCAGGCTCAGTACCTCGACCTCGTTTATACGCAATCAGGTACTTTACATGAAAAAATCCCTGATCTTCCAAAACATAGTCAAATAACTGCAGCTTCTTCAGGGTCTCATTCTGTTGATGGTATGATTGGTTCAGTTAGTAATAAAAGAAAGAATAAGTCTTCAAATAATTCTTCTCCTATCATAACTTTATCTAATTCCCTGAAAGGATATTCTTCCGCTGACGTTTCTACTGACATCCATGCCGTAGAGTCATCTACGACCAAATCTAAATCTAGCGGTAAAAGGAAGGGGAAGAATAAAAACAAACAAAATTCAGAAGATAAAATAGATAAAAATGAATCTACTGACGAAAAATGCAAAACTCGCTATCCTTGTTGCATTTGCGACGAGGATCATTTTACCAAAGAATGCCCAAATCGAGCAGAGGTTTCAAAATTCGTTAAAGGTTCTCAAATGCCTACTGTCTTGAAGGAACCTTTTCTGACTCAAGATAGTAATATGATTGGTTCTTCCTCGAATGCCTTAGAAGAGCCCATTCTGATGATGTCTCATGTTAGGATTGCGACGCAATCGCAAGATTATGGTAGTAAAAATCTTGTTGATGGTAAAGAAGCAGAATCTTCTAATTCAAACACATCAACTACACCTCCTCCTGTTTCTGATCTGCTACAGATTGAGAAACACAATTCTGACTTAGTAATCAAACTGCCTGCTAAAGGTGTACTTCGTAAATCAACTTTCAATCCACATGCGAGAGCTGCTCAGAATTACAACATTGTTGAGGACTTAGTTATCTCCCCTTCAGCAATGTCGGCTTTGGAAGTGCTAGAATTGTGCCCAACACAGCGTAAATTACTATTGGAAGCCATAGAAGCTGTCAATATTCAATATTCGAACCTAATAATCTTCAATTTAGAGAACCCCACCAACCCCATCAAATGGCTTTCCAGATTCCAGTATTAGTCAAAAATAGATTTTTCTTTCGGACTGTGATTGATGAAGGGGCTTCTACGTGTATTATATCGATACAGTGTTGGAAATTTCTTGGTTCTCCCACACTCAATCAATCTCCGATGATTCTCAAGGATTTTTATGGCCGAGGATTCTATCCTTTTGGTATATTGCATAATTTACCTATAGAGGTAGAAGGAAAAACTGTAAATCTCGATGTGGAAGTGATTGATGCTACTCTTGATTACAACCTTCTCCTGGGTCACAGTTGGTCTTATGCTATGACTGTTGTTGTTTCATCGATCTTTTAGCTTATCAAGTTTCCACATAAAGTAAAGATCGTTACAATTGACCAGCTAACTTATTTTTCATCTAATCCAGCCTCTACAGATAGTATTCAGCACATCGGTAAAATGGGTATCCCTTACAAGGATGTTGGTGTAGGTTTGATTAAATATTCTGGTTTACTAGGAACTTTTTCCTTTCCTCCTCCTAACGTATCACCTGATATTGCAAATATTCATATGATTTCATCGAATACTGTTACTTTTGATGATCCTTGGATCGTACCTTCCGATTCCAAGGTGGATTCATTTGATGGCGCGATGTCTTTGAGTCCCTTTGAACTTTACCTCGTCACTTCTCATTCCACCATTGGGATGGTTTTAGTTCAGGAAGATGAATTCAACAATGAACATGTGATTTACTATCTTAGTAAAAAACTGCATCCGACTGAGATCAAATAATCGCATGTGGAGAAATTGGCCTTGGCAGCTGTCCAAGTTGTCCAAATATTTCTTCACTACATCTTATTATGCAAAACCATAGTGATTTCTGACTGTAACCCCATGATGTATATCTTGACCAAACAATTGCTAGGGGGCAAGTATTCCAAATGGATAGTTATCTTGCAAGAATTTGACTTGGAATTTGAAAAATCCAAGGCAAAGAAGTCTTTGGTTTTTACTGAATTCATGTTTGATTTCCCCCATACTGATATTGAAACTGTGGTGGAGCAGCCCATTGCGGACGAATCCTTGTTTCTTATCAGTATTCTTGATCCTTGGTATGGAGATATAATTGTTTATCTCCAAACCCAATCTGTTTGGCCTGATATCTCACAATCCTAGCGATGGAAAATATGTTTCCAATCCCAACAATACAATATTATTGGTGATACACTCTATCATCGTGGAGCAGATTCTATTTCCCGACGTTGTCTTACTCATGAAGAAGCTGAGAAGGTTCTCAATGACTGTCATTCTGGAGCATGTGGCAGTCATATGTATGGGTATGACACAACCCAAAAGATATTGTGTGCTGGTTATTTTTGGTTGTCTTTATTCAAAGATTGTATCTATGCAGTCCGGAAATGCCACAATTGTCAAATCTTTGATCGTAAAATGTGTGCACCACCCGCTCCTCTTCACCCTATAATTGCTATCGGTCCTTTCGCAAAGTGGGGTATTGACTTTATTACATGTAACCCTCACTTTGCCGAGGGGCATGCGTATATTATCCTAGCGATATATTATTTTACTAAGTGGGCCAAGGTGATGCCTACATTTTCAGCAGACGGAAAAACTACTGCAACTTAAATATTCAATCATATAATTGCTAGATTTGATGTTCCTCAAGCTATCATTACGGATCATGGAAGTCATTTTCGCAATATCATGATGACTGAACTGACAAATAAACTTGGCTTGCACCACGATGGTTCTACTCCATATTACCCGCAGGCTAATGGTCTGGTTGAAGCTATCAATAAATTTTTAGTCACTATGATCAAACGAATCATTGGTATTCATAAGTCGAATTGGCATACCATGCTATTTTCAACACTTTGGGCATATCAGACCTCAGTAAAAACATCAACTGGTTTCACTCCTTTTCAACTGGTTTATGATTTGGAAGTTCTGTTACCTATTGAATGCGAAATTTTGTCATTAAAATTAGCCACAGAATTACTCCTAGCTACTTTTGAAGAAGAGAAACATTTCTTGTACTTAGCTCAACTATATGAGAATCAACGCACTACTACATTAGCAAATGAGACTCATGCAAAATGAATGAGAGCTCAGTACAACATAAATGTTACACCTCGCAACTTTTCAGAAGGAGGCCTAGTCTTAGTATATGATCAAGAAAACAATAAGCTAGGGGCTAGAAAATTTGTACCTGTGTGGCATGGTCCTTACACTGTTAAGATAAATATGGCAAAAGGGGCCTATGAACTGATAGATTATGATGGTGTCCCTTTGGATATACCCAGAAATGGGCTTTATCTGAAGAGATATTATGCTTAAATTTTGTGTGGAGATTTTCGTTAGATTAGTTTCTTTACAACTGGTGTGTCTTAGATTAGAAAAGCGTGCCTAGTTTAGAGTGTGCTCTTATCACTATTCCTACTTATCTGGGTTTTACTCTTGATATTGCAAATGTCGACGTCTCTTCAAACGTACATTGGTTTTGCTGATGGTGCTTGTCGTAGTACACAGAAAATTTCTTCCGTAGCTTGGGTTATCTATTCACCCTCTGATGAGTTAGTATCCATGCATGGGGTTAGCCTCCGTCAAACAACGAATAACATTACAGAGTATAGTGCAGTGATTGAATTATTATCTGAGTCCATATCATTTGGAATTCGGAGTTTGATTGTTAGGTTGGATTATGAACTCGTTGTATTACAGCTTAACAGGGTTTATGCCATTAGAAATATGGTATTATTATGGTTATTTTTGAGAGTTCATCTCTTGGAACGTGAATTTGATTACATTGAATATCAACATATTCCAAGACATTTAAATACATTAGCAGATGCAGTTGCTTCTAGTATGATAAATAGACATTTGCAATAATCAAAATGGTAAAATACACAACATTCGATAACATATTACACAAGATAGCCGATAATAATGATATATCATAGCATAGAAGTGTGTTTCAAAAAATATACATCGTCTTCGATCATAGGTTGAAAAACACCTTATGATCGGAAAAAATGATAATACAAAAAGTCAAAAATGTTATGAGTCTACAAAATTGATCATCATATCCCTGGTGATAATCATGATAAGAAACTATTGCTCAGGCCACCCTACACAAGAACCTCCTAAAATGTCCTGGGACCCCAATCACATATCTCTGTAACCTAGGTGGAATATCATCTATATCAGTCTTTAGAATATCTAGTGTCAAGCGCTCTAGATGATGCTCCAAGTCAGTCAGGATCTCTGTTGATTGGCCCTGTGGGGCCAGTGCTGCTGTAGCTGGGTGTCTCCTCTCATAAGGCTAGAGAGTGGTTGGTCATCGTGGGCCCACATCTACATTTAAACTTTTGATTATTAGTTTTGGATGATTAAAAATACAAAAAATTTTAGAACTTAGAAAATGTTGAAAATGGTTTTTACCTAAATCATCCCACTATTCTCCTGCTGGAAGAGCCATGTCTCGGTCACCACAGATGTCCATCCCAGTGTATGAAAAGTCCTCAATAGCAAAAACTTGGTTGTTTAACCAATGAAAATATGAAAATGTAAATCGAACAACCTCTATGCCCTCAGCGTGGCGGGCCATGAAAGTTGTCCATCGAACCATCTGAGATTCCCAGGCACTGCCTAGATCAACTGGAATGAGTTGTGGAGCCAATAAGGGAATCCTCTCCAAATAAAATGAAACTACAATGGATCCATAAGCAAAGTTGTTCAACTTTGAATTTTTTTCTCTGGTCAGTTGGCCTGTCACATTGGCCAATACTGCTTCACACCAGTTGAAAATGGTGCCTCGGAAATAGTCTACTACAACCTGCATCTGGGATTCAGTAGCCACATGAAATGCTACACTCCCGCACAGTCTGGTAATAGTGAATGAAATAACTTTAAGCTTAGGTCAGATGATAGTTTTAATATCAATCCGTTTATCCTTGGGGTCTTCTCGATCATCGCAAATCTCTAGTCGAAGACTAGCGACAGACTGGCCACCTAGCCTAGTCCCAAACAGAGATATTTGTTCACCCCTCTTGGGAAAACCAGTCAAAAATTATATATACTCTAGCTCGATTTCGATCCGGTGGCCACCAATAACAAAACACTGGTCTTGAGTATTCCATTTGTTTACCAGCCATGTCAGGAGGTCTACTTGGGCCCTCATGCACTGTATGGCCCAGAACTTGTACAATCCACATGCTCTCAATGCCTACATTGTGGGCATATGAAGCATTGCAGCTTCATCTACGTCTTCATGCTCACGTTCTTGCCAAATAATCATTTTGAATGTCCTACAAAACACAAAAAGACATATTAGAACAAACTTGTTTGAAAAATTTTGGGAAGGAATTGAGAAAATTAAGTTTTAAAAATCATTGCACGGGGTCCACACCCTTTGTTTGCACAAAATGCGTAGGTACGCACGGGTGCTGTGCAAGAGGTGTGGACCCACGACTTTTTTCTTTGTAGAAAAAATTTGGGGTCCATAGGTACCGCGTGTTGCACCTACGGACCCCAGCGGACGATTTTTTGAACCTATTTTCCCCTAAGAAATGAAATTTAAAGCCTAAAAACAAAATGTAAACAGATGAAATGCAAGTCAAGGAGGACTTGGATTACCTGGAGCTAACGGTTCTCGATTTCAACGGATGGATTTTCCAGAATCTTCATAGGAAATTTTTTACCCAAAGGCTCTCACTTTTCACTCTGAACTCAAATGGTAAAAATGAAGTTAGAAAAGTCCTTTTTATAAGTTTTTTAGAATAAATGAATTTTTAATTTGTTTGTTTTTCACTTTAAAAAGGTAATTTTTGAAAACATTTTTATTTATCTTAAACAGGTATGTGTAATGTTTCAAGTTTTTGTGCAGAAAATTGGATTTTTCGGGAAAATTGATCATTTTTCGACAAAGAGCATACTTTATCACTTTTTCAGACTCTTTCAAAATTTACGAAAAATCGAACTCTGGAGTCCTCTTTTAAGCCCTTTTCAGACTCTCAAAAATTGAAAAGATTGTCGAGCACTTGATTATTCAAACTCGTTAAAGTAAATGAATGATCATCCTTTCAGTATAAGTTTACCCCTTTTACGGACTGAAATGGACTATTTACGAAAAAGGTATACGTTGACTAATTTCAGTCAATATATTTCTCTCCCGCATTATTTTATCCTTTTTCAGGCTTGAGAGAATAAATTTACGAAAAAGTACACCCATGGATTTTTCTTAAGTTTTTTCTTCTGACTCCCTAAAATTGAAAAACATCAAGTTTCTCCTATATGGGACTTGTTAAAATTTAACAGTAAAGAAGTTGTTCAATTTTAAATAGGAACGAACCACTCCTTCTTAGGGTTCAAATCTTAAACTAAGTTGGACTCATCCGAAGGATGAGCTTATAAACAAGCAAATGTTATCCTCCTCAAGCTTGTCAAAAATAAAGAGGTACTTACCAGAAATGGTGGGGGAAAAGAGAGAAAAAGGAACCTGTTTGTTACATTTTCACTATTCGAAAAGCCATTAACCACTCTTGAACATGACACTTTTATTCACCTAGGTTGGGAAAATCCTTTGCCTAACAGTTAATCAAACCATATTGAAAGTCTTCAGCTGGTTTATGGGTATTAGCTTTGGGTCAATTGTCACCAAGCCATCTGCAGTGTCGCTATGTGTTCAAGATGACAGTTCAAACAAACCATTCATCTGCAAAATAGTTGTCTTCCATTTTGTCCATCCCTAAGTCAATCCTTTCCAATATATTTCTTCAAAACTTGATCTATGATTTCGTTTTGTGGGTTTTCCTACGACGGATCACTTTCTATCGATGACAGCTCATTATCTAGGAAGTTGATCTACAAATCGTCAGTACCTTCAAATCTACATGCCACAATGGCAGGTTTCTCGCCTTAGATGATAGGTTGCATCATTGACCTTCAATCAAATGATTCTGTGACATGTTCGACTTCATCTCATTCATTCAAATTTCATGGATTGTACTGAGTACTTTGAGGGCCATTGACATTATTGGTGGTTACTCTCATGCTTTTTAACAATTTACATTATTGACTGGTAATCAAGTGGTTTCTACCATGTTCGACTTTGACACATTCATTCACATGGATAAAATCGTACTAGTTCAAGAGGCAGAAATCAAGACCCTGGATCTAGTTTCTACCATCCAGGATGCGAGGAATTTTTTTATTCATTTATACAGTGGACTATTCATAAACAAATGGTTGTGTCCATATTGTGTCTACACATGTCTATACTATTTATGTATTGGAAAATAATTCCTGTATCAAAACAATTTAAATCATTTTTCTAGTTAGTTTTGATCTGAGTATGGGAATGCCTACCTCAGCGATGATAAGTCTACATATATATATTTTGGATTGAATGCTTTTACAGGTTCCAACTGGGGTGTCCACAGGAAGATACTTGAAATGAAAAAGTACTTCACTCTTCATACATGACAGACTCTATCTTCATCTATTACAAACTTCACACTTTAGGGGGTAATCTGTTGCACTAAAAATTGTCACTTTGACATTCTGCTATCTGTATGAGCTCATTATCACTCATACTATCCTCCTTTGCAAGTCTAAAAACATCAATTCCTCATTTCAAGCCTTAAAAATAAGAGAAAAACTCTCAAAAGTAAATAAAACTCTGGTATCACACTTTCTCTTTGTCTTACCTGCGGTCCTGCACCTAATGGTCATGTCTCCTACAAACTTGACTGCACTTTCTCTATGTTAAGAGTGCGGACCCCTATAAAAGATTAAAAGGGCACAAGTAAACTCAAAAATATCACTCTTAGTCATTTCTAGAAGCTTCTGGAAGGAATCTTACGGTGGAAAGTCTGCTCCTTTCAAGTTCATGTATCCCATGCCTTAAGGAGCTAACCCCTTGATGTGAGGAGCTTATCCCTTTGAAGGAGGACTCTATCCCTTCATAATTGGAACTGTAGCCTCCTCTTTTTCACTATCAAAAGAGGCTTTGGGCAGCCTCAAAGGGAGTTCAAGCTTTAGTGTTGTTTGAGGTAAAGTGTTGTTGGAATTTAGACTCCTTTAACTAAGATTTTATGAGGAGAGATTACATACCTATATGTGTCTCAGTTAGAAGAGTGCAAGACCTGTCAAAGAAGAGGAAATTCTTGCTTTGGACCCCGGAAGGACCTGTTCAAAATCAAGGCTGAAAGGGTTGTAAGGTTCTTCTACTATTTAAAATTTAATGCAAATAAGTTTGTTTTTCTCAATAAACTGTCATTTGATTGTTTATTTTATGGATTCCTTGATCACCATAATAGATATGATTGATAAATATATGTTATACAGGTGCTATTAATGTTTTCTTGTTTGTGATTGCAGGTCTTCAAGGATTACTCTTTCAGTCGATTAGAGGAAGACCACAACAAACAAGCATTGGATTGAGGTAGGATTGTAACACCTTTGTAAAATTTACTTATAAATCGTTATATATCTAGAGAAAGATAGATTTAATTGTCTGTTTTTTGCTAGAATATCTTCTGATACTAGGGAGATCGGTCTTGTCTACAAGATCGATTTATCTGGCCAACACCACTGTATAAATTTTACCTATGGAAGAGTCAGAAGTGAAATTGATCACCATGTGATCGATTCACAGAATCCTACAATTAATATTATACACACCATCTTACGCAGTCACTCCACACATTACAGGCTCATATTATTTCACACAGTGACATTAATTCAAATACAATAACTCATACAAAAAGGATCGAACCCTTAATTTCAGAGCATGTTCACGCATTTTATTAAAACTGATTATTGGAAGTCAAGGCCCGTTCACACTGAACTTAACTCAGCCGACACATATACTTCAAAGTATAGCATTGACAGGAAGGTCAATTTCTCCAATCACCCTCAGGACTCGTTCACACAGAGTTTACATCAATTTGCCCACAGAGCTCACATATTCCTTATATAAGTTTGACCAAGAAGTTATGCACATAGAAATTATAAACAAACTCCTCAGCAATATATATAATTGTGATACATTTCAAAAGCACTCACTTACAACTTCATGGTTGGCTAGATCTTCAATTCAGTGGCCTTTTCCCCTCACTACTATGTCTCTTGAACAGCTACGAACTCATGAACTATCTTTCAGGATTACATTTGTACACAGTGATGACCTGAATCGATTCAGGTTCCATAACAGCTCACTAAACCCTTATGATTCCAGATTTCCTAATTTTAGACAAAATCCTTAAAATAACTAAAACTTCTCCTAATCGGTTGTTTCTTCACATTCCTAACTAATCATCTCCTCTCTTGTTCTCTGTAGTTAGAGAACATTTACAATTTCTCACTTTTTATTCAAAAATACTAACATTTACATGAGAATTTAAAAACATAAGGCCCCCTAGGTCTTATAAAAGTACAAAGTACTTCTAGAGCCTAATGCCCCTGCATCATTTGACGACTTCAATCATTCACTCTATGATTAGCATATCTATGAGTTGGAGATATATGTTACCCATCCAAATACATGACTAACCCTTAGAGAGAAATTTTCTCTCCTATTATGTAGCCAGCTAGTGAGATATAACTAACACGACCAAAAAATATCCAACATCATATGTCTCTCACCATTTATCCAATTAATAGATTCATTTATTTAATCAACGCAGTTTATGAATGGGGGTCATCTATTGTGAGGTGCATTACTTTTCTTCCATTCAATTGATTTCATTTACTGTTTAAGGAATTATACTATGGAATAGAATTTAAAATTTTATTATAGACTGTTATTAGTTCCCTTACTTCAACTTGGTGGTTATAATTTCCCCCTAGTCGATTGTGGCCATCCTTAGGGTCTTTATTTCACTATTGAGGAGGGAAAAAAAATAGGAGGCTATTTTGATGGTATCATTCTAGGTTATTCATACTTAATAGTATTCATAATTCCCTTCATTTCATTATCCCATCTTTTGAATGGATATTGTTAGTGACTAATATATTTTCCTTATTGGACTTGTACTATGAGAAGAATAGATTAGACATACCCAAACTTGATGTAGTTGTAATGAAAGAAACAAATGACACAAATATAAAAATGAAAAGGAGTGGTATGGGATATAAAACAATCAAAATCCAATTATAATTTTATACCTACACCCTCTTATATAGTCTCTTGTCTCTAAACGTATCTATGTATACCATGCATATCAGAATATAAGGAAATCTCAATAAACACCATGACCTAAATGATGAAATAAATTGTCCATCATTAAAGGGGGAATATATAATCATTATTACATAATAAATAAATAAAACTTGCTAAAAAAAACCTTATTAAAATAAGAAAAGTGGAAATAGGGAGCTTTAAAAGAAAAAGGAAGGGAAGGTAACTCAAGAAACTAAGCACTTCCTTAACAAAGGTACTCATAGATAATGGTGTTACATAACTTAGTATAATATTATGACATATTTTATGAAATAATCCTCAAGCCATAAAAACTAATACTTTTACTTATCATTTGAAATAATTTTCCTAGGAATGGTTCCTCCCCTTACAGTTGGAAGCACCAAATAGGGTCATGTGATAAAAATCCCATACCTAAGTATGGTAACCTATACACAACCATAATCTATTACAACATTTGAATGTGATCATTGTGTGAAGTGATTTGATGGATTTGAAATTGACTGTACCACCTTAATTCTCTTATTATTCTTGCACCAATGGTGTTTATTTCACTTGATTCCTTGAATATGTTTTAGATGATTCTTCTAGTTACAGCTAGAATCCCTTGAGGGATGATATAATGCTTCTCCAACTCTACATAGATGAGTTTCATCCAATTTGATGATGATGGAGAACATTTTAATGGGGCAATTTGGGCATATTATAAGGAAAAATAACCTTGAGGGTGACTTGGAAATGTTTATGAGATGCTCCCTTAGCTTCAAGACCTTAGACATTAGTAATATAGGATAGGATGCTCCTTGTATATTATGTGTGCCCAAGAGATAATAATATTAACTCAGACTAGAATTATACCTTCCTAATGGACATTTATTTTATCTTGGTGATGATTGATGATGATTATGACTCGATGCCCCTTTAAATGGGATCTCACACCTTCTACACTAGTGGCATCATGCCCTAGCATGATGACATCACTTTTTAATATAGTTGATAATCAATTGGTATTTATATAGGATTATGGTAGTCTTGAGGGAGTTTTAATAGGTGATAAGGCACCATTTTGATCATAAAGACATGAATTTTGGGATGAGACAAACCTCTTAGGTCATCCCTTGCAAATTTCCATGGAGAGACATGTGATTGGTGAGATTATGTCACCCTTCAAGGCTTATAACTCAGCATGTGGGTTAATTGAGGCCTAATTTCATGTTATTTCGTTATTTTGGCTATTTTTATGGGTCATATTGATAACCTATATACCTTGTATCATGAGATTATTATGTATTTTAGGAATTTTGATATAATTGTAGGATAAATTGGCATAGTCCCTATCACATAAATGGCAGGTTGATTTACCTCTTGTATCATTGTCATACTTGGATCATAACAACTCTTGATTAGTGGGATATCCCTTGTGCAATATGAAGGCCTAGTTGAGTGAAATTCTTGAGTAGATTTTGTGATGTGAAGTAATTTATTTTTATTGATGCTTATGGTGGATGTTGGATGTTTCATAGTAAATTAAATTAGTTTATTTTCTTTATTTTTGTAGTATGTTCCATGGGATCAACATTTTTTTGCTAAGTTACTTTATTTAGCATTATTTTCTTCATTTTTCCTTGTTGAGATGAACACTTCCTCTAAGTATATTAGGAATAGAGATAGGTTTTTCTTTCTCTTAATCATCCAAAAATTCAAGTACCTAAATTTCAAACCCTAGGGTAAGTTAGTTTATTTTCCCTCATTTGTTTAGACTTAGAATCACTACAAAGAAACCATAGAATGTTTTGTATCCTATACTCCATGTTCACTAAATATAGGAGGCACTAATGCATCTCCCTTATGGTACACTTCTAAAATATAAAAATTGTTCTTCTTTTTGTTTTATGAAAAATTAGAATTAAATTACAACAAAATATTTATTTAAAACATCCAATGACTACTTGATGTTTGTCTTAAGGTTATATATTGTTTAAATGTGCAATATAAAAGGTAAATTGAATTTTTTTATGCTTTTTTAGCCATTCTTAGGGTCGATGTCAAGTTTTATATGTTCTTAAATGCCTCATCAGTCATCAAAATATGTTGTAATTTTCTTTGTAATTTTTTCCTTACTTTACTATCTAATTTAGCATTTATTTATGAGAGTTTAATCACTATTTTCACAAAATAATTTTTTGTTGTTATAAAATATTTTTTTCTCTAGTTTTTTGGTTAAAAACCCTAGTTTATAGAAACTATCAATATTTCCTAATTTAATTTTTTAGGTAACATGCTTGAGAATATTTATACCAACCATATACTTTATATTGAGCCATAGATATTTTGAACTCAAAATCATGAATGTACTCCTTCATCCACCTCAAACCTTGATTTTTTATACCTTCATCTAGTGGGTTTACATTGTAGGATCATATGGTTACTAGATAGTTAATCTCTACCAAGGAATCCTCACTAGTGTTGTATTTAGTCCTTCACTAAAGGGAGGGGAGTAGGTGTTGAGGTGACATTGGTGCCACTCCCATGTGTTGCATATTGTCTAGGCCACATAGTGATACTTTGCACTATGTACCTTTTTTGTTAAATAAATAAAAAAACCTAACCATATAATGGGAATAAATTAAAGCTTTGTAGGACCTAAGGTGGTTAATGGATATGTCAAGTTCCCAGGCACGCAAAGTTTTTATATAATATTTATTTAATGCATATGGCAGTTCACTGGAAAAAACTATATGAGGATTACAACATGTGTTTACAATTAAAGTATTCCATGCAAACTCTTTCTCCTCAAATGTCCAAAAAATAATATTTAAGGATTAAAAATAGCCCTGAATGTTTGGGACCTAAAAATCATTAAAAAAAATCCTAAGAAGATAGAGCATCATTAATTCTATGGAAGGGGTGAGTGAACACAAATATCCACCTATATCATTCTTCCTCTCTTAAGAAGAAATGGTATTCAATTGAATCAATTTCCCTATATGGGGAATATTTTGTTGAATATGGCTCCTAGTTTTTATCCTCCATAGTGTCCCAAGGCTGAGAATGGAAACCGACAGAAGTAACCTCGAACCACTTAGGATTTGGTAGCTAGTCCTACCAAATCAGAGAGGTCTCTCTATGTGATATTACAGCCAAAAGATGACTGAAGAAGGTAAAAAGGATATTAGGCTAGGTATGATTTGTAGGGTTTGGAAATTTAGGGTTTTTACTGGATCAAGAGGAGAGGTCAAGGAAACTAGGTCAGATCTAAAATATTTCAGTTGCAGGGATACAAAGGGGCATGGAAGGTATTTTCAGTGACACTTTGAGGTTTTCAATTGTAGTGTAGGGAGGAAAAGAAAAGTTTAAAAATTAGCAATGACGGATGTTGTTCCTTGAGAAACAATTCTTTGTTGTGTAAAGGAATCCGTGCTCAAGACATTATCTGATTCTGTCACAAATTAATTTATATATGTGTCTCTGTCTTTTAAACCTTCAAACAATAACTATATAATCTTCAAATATCAAACTCATGTCATGTTCTGCAATGCCATATTCTTCCTATGCTGGAGTGGATGGATGGAAGAAACAAGAAAGAAAAAGATTTTGATTTGATATGTTGTTTGAAACAGAAACTATCATTGTAAAATCCTAAAGAAAGATATCAGAAAAGGTTAAAATAGAGGAGCGCCCATTAAGGTGTATTTAACTCTTTAATACACTAGTATAAAGAGACCTGCAACTCAAATTACTCTATTTTATTCATAGATATGGACACATAACGAAAACTAGAAAACATCTCAGCATAGATAGGATGATGGAAACTTGCAAAACTTCTCTTAATTCAACATTCTCCAGTATAAAATACTAAGCACCGTTCCAAAACTCAGACCCTCAGCTCCTCCTTTCCCCTCTGCTTTTATTTCTGCCTTCTGATGTAACTTCCTAACTATTTTGATCAGTTATAAAAATGATTCGTGGAAGTTTTGGAATTATTTACATTTACAAAGTATCTGTTTTAATATTATATATATAATATATAATATAAAACCCAAAAATACTTTACACTAGCGCAGGTAAAAAGAATTGGGTCCCATTACACAACCACCGATGGTTTTTGAAAACCAATAACCACCTACGGGGGGTAATGATAGTGGTTTCTGGAAAAGGGCCAAGATGTGCCGTAAAACATCACAGCCGTCGATCTTGGTAAATAGTGGTTTCAAATAAACCATCTACGGGGGTGCTGTCTCCCATAAACTTCATTTACTTTATACCCCCGCAAACCATTGGATCGAACTGGATGATCCAAATCTTTGATGCTGCACTCATTACGGCTGCAGGTTTTCCTGCCATCACATTGGAAGATCGAGATGCCCAATCTATAGCGTTCTTCAAGGGAGTGACCAGTGACAGAATAGTTGTACTCTGGAGAAGAAAAGAGTATACAGTCGGCATCAAAGAATCGTTTTCTGAAGCTCTCCACAACATTTGGAAAATGACCATCCACTTCCTCATTTAAATTTCTAGGCTGATCTACCAATAATGAAATTATAAACCCAGGAATACCATTTGAGCATGCTTGCTCTACAACCAGTGGACCTCCCCATTTAACTCTTGTTTCAAGTAAACCGACACAACCATCTCTGAGTCCGTGCCAATGTGTGAGCATACCAGTTCCATTACTCAATGCACTTCGCTCTTCTCTCTGATCATTTGTATTTGACTTATCAACAAATGGTTGCCTGAGATGGACACGTATTGTACCCTTTGGAGGAATTAATGCTAAAGCAATTTCAGATACCCATGAAGAGTTGATCGGCCCTAGTAACTCATGCTCAAGGGACAAGATAGAAGCCAGAGCTAACATGGCGGCTGCACAGCGATGTTGAGGAAAGGAGCCAGATGACCAATCATCAGAAGACGCTTGATGAGCAAGTGTTGTGAGACGAGCTCGCTGTTTTTGCTGGGTTGCAGTCAAGACACAGGATGCATTATGTTTACCACAGAACTTCAAACCCTGTGCAATTGTAGTAAGAACAAGACACGTATGTAAAATAACAAACCCTGGGGCAAACATTTTGCCAGAATTATCGGATTCAATACATTCGCCTAAGGCTGCATCTTTATTAGAAGAAGATGAACCATGTAGTGACAAGAAACGAAACATAGCTCCAACTATAATGCCATCTCCACCTCCATTAGCAATATTGGAAGCGGGATCTTGATTTGTTATACCACATAATATATCACAAACTGCTGCATTGTAAATGCAGCAACGCATCAAAACGTGCATGCATGCAGACAGACTGAATTCTGAGCCTTGCAAAAGTGCATAGCGAAAAGAAAACTGCATACCCTTTGATTTCAAAAGACAATCAGTCACAGTTTGCACAACCCCAGAGGTTTCATGTTCAGTTTTTAGCTCTTCGAATGCTTCTTTGGGATCCAACAACTTGAGAGCATAAGCTTTGAGGGAATTTTAGAGGAAAAACACACTTCATAACAATACCAGATGGAACTTTGAAATCATCAATTAGTAGCCATAGTGCTTTACATGCCTCAGCTACTGCAGGTGCTGAATTGCAGGACCCTGACATGAGGTTTGTTCCTAAGGCATCCAAGCACGAAACATAACTGTCCAACTATTCCTAAAGCTTTTTCCTGGCCCAGAATTGCACCCATAGGGTTTTTCTCTATTGTGGTGCCTGACGTTTGCAAAGATGCCTCTGAAATATTCTAAGACTGGATGCAACGCGTGCTAGCGCAACATTCATACAAGCAGTTGATTCATACGACAATCTACCAACATATACCCCATTTTTGTGTTTTCTCGAATCTGACGATTTCTCTGTGTAGGATCCAACAAATCTGTGATTTTCTCATTATATATTTCCAGGAACGAATAGCGACATTGATAATTTATTTGCTTCCCAACATTTTTATGCCCTTATTAGAAATTAGAAATCCAGAAGTCCAAAAACGTTTTGTTTATCTCCTTGAACTTGTTCCATTTCGATAATTGTTCCTCAGCAACCTTAAATTGCCCAAAGCTTCTCCCGACTTTTTGTTGAGTAAAATTGTGCTACAACATACGGCTCCAATTGGGGACAGTACTTTGGTAGCAAAGTGCTGAGAACTTGTAGATCAGTAGCCTTTATTGGGCATGGAGTCAAGTCAGACTGAATTTTCTCTCAATCCAAAATCTCTGAAAATTTCAAAACTTCTCTGAACCATCCTTCTTCTTGGATCTTTATTTTGAATTGAAAATCTTAAACTAGAAATACTGCAACTGGGAATGCTCAACTCCTGAGCTTATTTATGCACAACTCCTATATATATAAACATGGTTGAACTTAATCAAGTGAAGTCAACCTTCCAATGGAACCAATCCAGCATCTTCTTGTTAGATTTAATACCTTCATACTGCTGAGATTTAAAAATCAAAAGAGAAATGTACCATGAAAATTTTTCATCTACAAAATTTTGTACATACCCTGGCATTGAAGCTTGTTGCTGACCGAAGAAATTTTCCATATATTCAGCAACTGGATCATAGAAATCATGAAACAAAACTTTGGTTATCTTCTTTTCTTGAGCATTTTGCAGAGGTCTTTGAACATGGCAGCTTCTTTCATTGTTTGACCCTTCAATTAGGAACTGTATGTTAGGAACTTGACTGCCACTTCCTGTAGGCAGACATTTAGGCTGAAAATAAACATCCAAGGTTCGCTCTCCATAATGCTGATATTCTTCATTTAACATCAATTGATGACGAAAATCTTCCTCTTCTTGCAAACCTGTCTCTGAGACTGCACTATTGTCCTTACTACTCACAAAATTATTGCAATGAGTTTCCATATTTTCATAGTATAGTTCAGCTGTTGCTTCGAAGTTTTGGCTAGGATCTTCAGAATGATTAGATTCTTGTCTTTCAACAATACAGGAACCTTTTAATACTTTTTGGACATCTTTATTCATCTTTGAACTTACGTTCTTTTGTAAGGAAATGCCAATGTTTCCTTCACAAGCCCTCTTATTTTTTACAAAACGTGTACTTTCTACCTCGCAGAAAAAATTTCTACAAGCCCATGCATTATCTTCGATTTCTTGCACATGGAGAAACATCAGCTTCAGATTACTAGGCTTTCTCTCCCTGAGATAAAAATCTAAGGCGATAGAAAGAGCTTTCAAATAATAGACCATAGTTGCTGCTTCTGGAGGTCTAATTTCTTCTGGCATGCTGAAATAAATTTTTTGAAACCTCCTATTAAACTCGGAAATCGATTCATTACTTTGCCTTCAGATAGAATATAATTCCAAAAGGTTCTCTTCATATGACTTACTCTCGCCCCAATATGTAAGGAATATATCTTGAAGATCTTGCCAGGAATTAATTGAACCTGCTTCCAAACACTGAAACCATTGCTGAGCATCCTGCTTTAAAGAATGGAAAAACATCCTTAAGGCTACGTCTTCATAAATGATTTGAAATTTATCCAGAAAGTATTCAAATTCCAAGATATGTGATTCAGCTGAAATGTCCTTCTCCTTCCCGGAGAAACTTGGCAAGGACTTGAATCCGTTTGAAGGATATTGATGGAGAATAGCGGGCAGCTTCAGGGGTTTAAAGATTTCTCTGTTTTTGAACTGAGAAACAATCAATTTATTATGAGGCAAAATATTATCATCCAAAGATGATGAATCATCACCTTTATGCCCAGACCGTGACTGATTATCTTCCGGGATTGTAATACAACAATCATCCCTCCTTTCATGTTTAGGAGATACACTTGTGTCAAGATTTATAATACAAGCAGAAGCAAAATCATCTTTTTCCAATAATGAATTTACATTTTGGGCCTTATAATCTTCTGAGAAAATAAAGCAGGAAACAATCCTTTTAAGATAAAAGGGAAAATAAACCACTAAATTGACAGTAAAAAATAGAACCTCCTTTAAAAAACAGAAATTCTGATACATGTTTTTTCCATGATACTTTCTCATCTTCTTGCCAGGAAAATTCTTCATCTAATGAAATCTTCATCCGTGGAGTCACTAGGTGAATAATAAACAATCAATCTTTAAATATGAATCTTGTTCACCATCAAAAACAAGGGATTATGAAACCCTCTACTGCAAGGTATTTGACCTCACGTTTGGCTTTGTGAAAATGAGAATTCTGTACAAAGTAAACACAGCCAAAAACTTCCTCCTCACTGAACAACCAGAGGAAGTAGAAGGAAAACCCAGGGAAATGAACTTCGCTTCTTCGTCCCTGGCAACGGCGCCAATTAATGTTGTACCTTGAGAAACAATTCCTTGCTGTGTAAAGGAATCCGTGCTCAAGACATTATCTGATTCTGTCACAAATTAATTTATATATGTGTCTCTGTCTTTTAAACCTTCAAACAATAATTATATAATCTTCAAATATCAAACTCATGTCATGTTCTGCAATGCCATATTCTTCCTATGCTGGAGTGGATGAATGGAAGAAACAAGAAAGAAAAATATTTTGATTTGATATGCTGTTTGAAACATAAACTATCATTGTAAAATCCTGAAGAAAGATATCAGAAAAGGTTAAAATAGAGGAGCGCACATTAAGTTGTATTTAACTCTTTAACACACTAGTATAAAGAGACCTGCAGCTCAAATTACTCTATTTTATTCATAGATATGGACACATAATGAAAACTAGAAAACATCTCAGCATAGATAGGATGATGGAAACTTGCAAAACTTCTCTTAATTCAACATTCTCCAGTATAAAATATAGCTTTCAGGTTCAAAAACCAGGAACCCTCACTCCTCCTTTCCCCTCTGCTTTTATGTCTGCCCTTTGATGTAACTTCCTAACTACTTTGATCAGTTATAAAACTGATTCGTGGAAGTTTTGGAATTATTTACATTTACAAAGTATCTGTTTTAATATTATATATATAATATATAATATAAAACCCAAAAAGACTTTACAATAGCGCAAGTAAAAAGAATTGGGTCCCATTGCCCATATGTATTTATCAACACAACCACCCATGGTTTTTGAAAACCAATAACCACCTACGGGGGTAATGATAGTGGTTTGGAAAAGGGCCCATAGGTGCCGTAATACATCACGACATTCGATCTTGTGTCAAGTGGTTTCAATCAAACCATTTTACGGGGGTGTTGTCTCCCATAAACTTCGTTTACTTTATACCCCCGCAAACCGTTGGATCGAACTGGATGATCCAAATCTTTGATGCTGCACTCATTACGGCTGCAAGTTTGCCCGCCATCACATTGGAAGATCGAGATGCCCAATCTATAGCGTTCTTCAAGGGAGTGACTAGTGACAGAATAGTTGTACTTTGGAGAAGAAAAGATTATACAGTCGACATCAAGGAATCGTTTTCTGAAGCTCTCCACAACATCTGGAAAACGACCATCCACTTCCTCATTTAACTTTCTAGGCTGATCTACCAATAATGAAATTATAAACCCAGGAATACCATTTGAGCATGCTTGCTCTACAGCCAGTGGACCTCCCCATTTAACTCTTGTTTCAAGTAAACCGACACAACCATCTCTGAGTCCGGTGCAATGTGTGAGCATACCGGTTCCATTACTCCAATGCACTCAGCTCTTCTCTCGATCATTTGTGTTTTGACTTATCAATAAATGGCGTTTTGATAAGATGGACCACGTGTACTATGACTGTGTCTTAATGCTAAAGAAATTTGGGATACCCATGAAGAGTTGATAGGCCCTAGTAACTCATGCTCAAGGGACAAGATAGAAGCCAGAGCTAACATGGCGGCTGCACAGCGATGTTGAGGAAAGGAGCCAGATGACCAATCATCAGAAGACGCTTGATGAGCAAGTGTTGTGAGACGAGCTCGCTGTTTTTGCTGGGTTGCAGTCAAGACACAGGATGCATTATGTTTACCACAGAACTTCAAACCCTGTGCAATTGTAGTAAGAACAAGACACGTATGTAAAATAACAAACCCTGGGGCAAACATTTTGCCAGAATTATCGGATTCAATACATTCGCCTAAGGCTGCATCTTTATTAGAATAAGATGAACCATGTAATGACAAGAAACGAAACATAGCTCCAACTATAATGCCATCTCCACCTCCATTAGCAATATTGGAAGCAGGATCTTGATTTGTTATACCACATAATATATCACAAACTGCTGCATTGTAAATGCAGCAACGCATCAAAACGTGCATGCATGCGGACAGACTGAATTCTGAGCCTTGCAAAAGTGCATAGCGAAAAGAAAACTGCATACCCTTTGATTTCAAAAGACAATCAGTCACAGTTTGCACAACACCAGAGGTTTCATGTTCAGCTTTTAGCTCTTCGAATGCTTCTTTGGGATCCAACAACTTGAGAGCATAAGCTTTGAGGGAATTTTTAGAGGAAAAACACGCTTCTGAACAATACCAGATGGCACATTGAAAGCATCAATTAGTAGCCATAGTGCTTTACATGCCTCAGCTACTGCAGGTGCTGAATTGCAGGACCCTGACATGAGGTTTGTTCCTAAGGCATCCAAGCACGAAACATAACTATCCAACTATTCCTAAAGCTTTTTCCTGACCCAGAATTGCACCCATAGGGTTTTTCTCTATTGTGGTTCCTGACGTTTGCAAAGATGCCTCTGAAATACTCTAAGACTGGATGCAACGCATGCTAGTGCAACATTCATACAAGTAGTTGATTCATACGACAATCTACCAACATATACCCCATTTTTGTGTCTTCTCGAATCTGAAGATTTCTCTGTGTAGGATCCAACAAATCTGTGATTTGCTCATTATATATTTCCACGAACGAACAACGACATTGATAATGTATTTTCTTCCCAAAATTTTTATGCCCTTCTTAGAAATTAGAAATCCAGAAGTCCAAAAACGTTTTGTTTATCTCCTTGAACTTGTTCCATTTCGATAATTGTTCCTCAGCAACCTTAAATTGCCCAGAGCTTCTCCCGACTTTTTGCTGAGTAAAATTGTGCTACAACAAAGCCATGAGTTCATTTATTAGAATATGAATAACAAAAACATGAAATTCTTACCAAATTTGAGCATAAACTTAAACAACTATATTTAACATCTTATAGGAAGATCACTGAAATCAAAGATATGGAAAGAAGATGAAATAATCATTCATAAAATTTAACTACAGAAGAAAAGCACTGGCACAAAATCATACCACATGAATCCCTATATAATAGTTGCAACTGGTCGCGTTTTTATGCAAAAAGTAATCTCTACACAAAGCTCCAAGCCTTCTACTCTCTAATGTCGAACCTTGAATCTGACTGAAAACTAGATAAATATAGACCAAAACCATATTCCCCTTTCTCATGGGTTGAATCCCTCAATATATGAACAATTTACACAAATTTCTCCAACCAAACCTAAGACTAGGGAGGTTAAAACAAACTCTCCATTTAGCCTTTGACTGACCTATCCATTATAAATGACCTTCATAATTACATCAAAATGACATTAACAAGCCTAATTACATTCATCTACATCAATTCAACTCAAAACAAGTGTAATTACATTATGAAAACCCAAATTTGACTGAAGAAACTCAAAAACTTGACCTCCATGGAAAATCGTTGCGCCAATAGGGAAAAGCACAATGCCATCAGGGAAAAGCCTGGTGCCATTTTGTAGGGAAATTTTGACTTCCTTCCTGTGCTCTAAATTTTGATCTGAAGGTACCATTGGAAATATTAGGATGTGTAGTTTTCCATAGAGTCCTTAAGCATGAAAAATGATATCTCCAAGGCCAAGAAAAATGTATTCTCCTAAGGTTACTCCAAAATCATAGTGCCTAGGTGAAAAACGTGGCAGAAAGTGGTTTTTTAGCATGTTATTTTTTAGTTTTCTCCCAATATGAATGTTGACATGGCAAAAAAATTATATCGATGAGATATGAAGGTCATAAACTATCCATTGATGTAAATTTTAGGTGATTTGGACCTCTGAGGGAAAATTATAGTGCCAAGGCGTTGCACTTTTGGTTGTCTGCAATTTTCTGTTTAAGCCAAAAAACACCAAAATTTGCTCAAAATTTGTCCAAACTTGCCCCATGAAGTTAGAAGATAATGTGTTAGGCTATGAGAGAGGCCTCAGCAGACAAATAAAGTTTTTCCTTCTTATTTTTCCTCAATTTCTTCTTCAAATGTTGGATTATGATTTGAGAGATCATGTTCCTTATGCAATAGTGCATGGCCATGTGCCTCTAAGGCTTATTGTTCTTGTTATACTTCTCAAGAAGCTTCTCTAAGTGACAATTGACCTAGTGGTGGAGATGGGCCAATTTGTTGCTCTTGTTGCCTCTTGAGACCGCTTGTTCTTAGCCTCCTTGGTTTCACTTGCTCTTCCTAATCCTCAAGCTCATCAACATAACCTACTGAAATACTTTTCCACCATCCTTCTCCAAATATCTCTTTGTCTTGCTAAGAAAAATTTGTTTGACTTGGAGTTTCTTGTTCTCTTGCTGAAGAAATGTGATCATGAATTTTTCCTTTGGTAATTTGTCCTTTAGATCCTTGATATCAGCTTCCTTCTCTTTAATAATATTCTCTAGTGACTTTTCCTCCACATGCATCTCTATGTCTACCACATGAGTGTCAAAATGTACATGTTATTCCTCTTGCAATGGTGATTCATGTTGATGTGTTGGTCTCTTTTTCCACTGATGTAGGGGTGAGCCCTTTCCACACTACCAGGAGAAAATAGCAACCTATTTCCTCTAGTATATGTTTTAGTCACATCTGTTATGGGCAATGTTAGCCTAAGGTCTCAGGTTGATAAACCTTCATAGATCAGGGGCATGTCATCACAAGAAGGATTCAATTAACCAACTTCTATGATCTAGACCAGAAACTAAGGGTTGAAGAACTTACTCGCTAATCCTTCGATTGTAGTAGATCATGCGGGGTTCAAACCCCCAACAACACCTTGCACTCTAGAACCTACAAACTAGAAAAGAAAAATCACAAAAACCTAGTTGTACAACATATATAAGTTCTAGATGTTAGCAAAAAGCATACATAATCTCACAAAAATAACAATAAATGAACTATTTAAGATCATTAGACATGTATAAGAGATAAACGAGATGTGAACATCAGGAACAAGATATCACTTATTTTATTAATGACATGTACAGTAAAAAAATTTGGAGAGATCACCTGAAATCTACCACGGCCTCGAGCATACCGTTTTATGGATCCATCCAGCCTTAGCCTCACAAAACTTCTTCCAATAATAGTGCACAATGGATGTCACATAGGATGAGTGAAAATCTGAAGGACACAAGGGTTTCCTAAAAATTTGGGAAGTGCAGAGGGCACAAGGAATATATCAAAGCTGGATAGGTCTATAACAGAGCATAATACCTATAATTCTCTCTCTTCCCCTCTTAGGCCATTCCCTAGACGGTTTTTTATACTCTCTCAAATTAGTTTTTTCAGTTGGGGAACAATTAGGCCACAGGTTTGGGTAATTAAGTTACAGGAACAACAGTAAATCCCACCTAAAAATTAGGGAAATTATATATTTTTTAATATTTTAAAAGGCATACGCGATTCTCTGTGTATACGTGGAAACGTCTGGGCAGAGTCATGTATGGTTTTTGAGAAACTATTTTTTGGAGAGATATGACCAAGTCTGAATGGAAGGGTTTCCCAAGGCCAATGCATAAGTAATCAAGTATATGATGGTGATAAATGATGCTATAATAGATGTCCCCTAATATATGAGGTCAGAAGGGGTACATGATGGCCAAAATGTATTATGTGCATAGAAAGAACCTTGCAAGGACTAGAGAGGACTTCACCAGATTTCAGCTTGCCAGAAAACTAGTGAGATAGATTAGAAATATAGCTCATGTCTGAGAAGAGCATACCCATGCTCAGTGAAAGAAAAGCATGTCCACATATGAAGTATGGAGTGGATCCAATATGTATACAATTATAGCTTAAATGTAAATTACATAGTGAATCATCTGATCACTGCTTGGAAGTATAAGTAAAAATCAGGTCTAAGTATCACATATAGAAGACTGATCAATGATGTTGCAATAGATATCTGATCTTGAAAGTCACAACTAAATCTCCAAGTACCAAATCATAAGTGGTGGAACAAATGGTACAACACGCAACTCAGGAGCCAACATATAAGATGTTGTTGTGGTGAAACTACAACATATAAGGGTGGATTGTGTCACTGGAAGAAAACTGAAGGAGTTGTCAAAGTGAACCAAAGCATGTTGATGCAAACTCGAGGTCTTCACTGATCACTATGGCACAATTCTACACAATGGGAATAAATAAGTTGAGGTCGACCACGTGAAAAATCGTTTGATTACTGGTCATTGATGTATACACTTAAAAAACATAAGACAACCCACCGATAATGATAATGAGTGTCAAGGTGCCCTAGTACAATCTAGAAAGTGTGAATGAATGAGTTGAAGTCAAACACTTGAAATAATCTATCAATCAGGAGACAATGATGTATCATCACCATTGATAGCGAAGAGTCTCCCACTCATGACTGCAAACCCTAAGGTACTAAAAAAAATACTCTAGACCTTATTCCCAGAGCAATGAGTCGGAGTCTATGGGAAAATATCTAATTGAAGGAGGGCATTAAGGCATCCCGCATCATTCCAGTGCGAGTGTAACCTGCAGGCCAAAATTTGAAAGGAATTAGATGAAATAAAGTGAACTAACCAACCCGAAGTATGTTTCCAGCATGCACAAGATGAGGCTAGTGCATGAAAGAATCCCTCCGAACAAATCAATAATGAAAGCTGACAAATAGGCGAGATATCCACAGATAAGGTCAAATGGAAATCAAGGTACTGCATGAATCCTAGGTGTGATAATGTAAGCTAAAGTCAAACACAAGGGAAACCACTCAGTTAAAGACCCATGGTATTGATCAAATGCTGAGCACAAGGTCACCTATCAATGATGTAAATGGGGCTAGGGTGCGGATCTAGGTTTTCTCTCAGAGAAATATGTCGTAGTCGATAAGAGACAAACCCTCCAGCAAGAAGTCAGTCGAGACCTTCTCAAACCGGCACAAGAAAAGGACCAAATATCTGATGTGATAGAACAAGATGCTGACAAGACTGGGAATGCTGACTAAAAAATGAGACAAGAGACACCGTGGAAAGGCCGACTTAGGTTGACTTCCCTTGAACGAAAGCATGAATCATGTTGAATATTGCAACAAATGATAACTTTGTATAAGTTTGTCATGCATGAGGCATAAACAAACCCTCCATATGATTGGAAGAGATAACCAGCCAGGGGATTGATGACTCAAAAACAACATTATGGCTTCTCCTAAGTCAAAAACTAAAACCATCCCAAATGGAGAAAAGACTTAGCCTTTTCTTTTTTTGTGCTTTGTTCAAGGGCAACACAACTAACACTGTAGCTACCATCAAGTATGGAAGTAATATCTCATTCCTTCTCTTTTTAAAATATTTAATTTTTTTTCCTTTTCATATTTCAAATCCTGAAAAGAATAAAATTATGCCTATAGTATAATGGATAGGAACAATCATGTGCTCAATGCAAGGTGGCGAAAACTAGTAAGTTTTTAGTCATCAGTATTTTTTTCCTTTGTAGATGACTAAATGCTAATCCTAGATTTCTAGAAACAAAATTCATGAATCTTGTCAATTCTAGAAATTTAGAAATATCACCGCTTTCATTACTAGAGTCGGTCTGGTTATCCCTCCATCAGAGATCATTTCTCTTATTGCATTTCATGTTTAGGTGTTTCATTAATTTCATTTATTTGCATTCCGTTAGGGGGCATGCTATAATACAGGCCAGAGATCGAGACTAAAGAGGAGAATAAGCCACAAACTCTGGATTACAGAGTTTTCTTCTTTGAAAAATCTGGGAAGAAGATATCACCTTGGCATGATATTCCATTGCAATTAGGAGACGGGGTTTTGATATTTGTGGCTGAAATACCAAAAGAAACAAGTGCAAAAATGGAAGTTGCAACTGAAGAGCCATACACTCCAATCAAGCAGGACACTAAAAAGGACAAGCTTCGATATTACCCTTATAACATAAATTGGAACTATGGATTGCTTCCACAAACATGGGAAGACCCATCTCTTGCAAATGCAGAAATTGAAGGAGCATTTGGTGACAATGATCCAGTTGATGTGGTTGAGATTGGGGAAAGGCAGGCTAAAATTGGAGAAGTACTTAAAGTGAAGCCATTAGCTGCTTTAGCAATGATTGATGAAGGTGAATTGGATTGGAAAATCGTTGCTATTTCTGTTGATGATCCAAGGGCGCTACTTGTCAATAATGTCAACGACGTTGAGAAGCACTTTCCGGGCCTTCCGGGCACATTAACTACAATTCGAAACTGGTTTAGGGATTACAAGATTCCAGATGGAAAACCTACTAATAAGTCTGAGCTTGGTGATAAGCCAGCAAATAAGGAGTATGTACTCAAGGTAATTGCGGAGACAAATGAATCCTGGGCAAAATCAGTGATTAGAGGTAAAACTGGGAAAAAATATGCTTGAGTTTGCCTGTGCGGCGCACTGGCTGCGCGCGGTGCATAGAGTCGATTTTCTCAATGCAAATTTGCTCTGCCGCGGTGCACAGAGCCGACGCGGTGCGTTGGGCTTGCACGCGGCGCATAGGGCCGACAATGAAAATTTTTATCGTTGCCCTACGAAATTTCAAATCACTCAGCTCTTCTCGCTCCGTGTTGGTGAAAAGTTATCGATGGATCCTTAATGACCGCAGCTAGAGATGTTGTGAGGTTTTGTAATAGCTGTCTATGCTGTAGAGGAGGAAATCTTGAGAAAATGCTTCCAGAATTGGTGAGAACAAAGGTGGCGTATGGAATATGTTCCGCGATGTTCTTTATATGAGCGAAATGACATGTCTGAAAGGTTGCTACATCAAAATGAAAGTGCCCCAAATGTTGCAACAGATGCTCTTATCAGTTCATCAGGATCAGAGTATGGAACTACATTTGCATTAGTAAGGGTGAAGATGCAGACCGTGCGTTGCTTCCAGAACAGACTCCATTTTACAAGGATCTGGCTGACGTGGCTTTTCAAGCAGGTGTCTGCATTGATATATTTGTTTTTATGAATGAATACATAGCCTTGGCTTCACTCAAGTTTTTTCGTTGTTTTTATATTCAAACGCTGATGATTCAACACTTCCCCAGGATTTATATCAAATGTTGAGTCGCCCATATGCTTTTGCTTGTGTATTGAGGCTCAAAAAATCACCCGAATTCAGACCTGGTCATTCACATGGTCACTTTTTCCCAGATCTACAGTATAAGAATGTGCAACATATCATCTGTTGTGATACGTATGCCACTTATGCCTATGATTTTGAGTTCGAGAACAACAATGGCTTTAGCAGGAACTCAGATGCTTCCCCTGTTTTGCAATTTGAATTTCAATATACAATCATTGTACCGCTTGGATAAATTGTCAAGACAGGCCAAAGCATTCACGGAGTTTGAGAATACGCACACTGCAGTATGGAGTAGCGAGAAATATCAATGCACTGTATGACAATGCTGATACAGAAGTTATACTTTCTAACCCGGTTCATAAAGTAATTTCAACTTCCTTGGAGCAAGAAGCAGAAGGAGGAGGACATTATTGTATGCAAATATGTACATGATGATACAGAGAGTTTGTGTGGAGAAATTTACCTAAATTTATTGATAACTACAGAGTGCACACCTGAGTATTTCCCTTGTGGAGATCGTTGCAAAAACCAGTGATTTCAGCGATGTGAATACGTGAAAACAAAATTATTCAAGACAAATGGACGTGGATGGGGTCTGTTCGCAAACCAAGATATCAAAAATGGTCAGTTTGTTATTGAATACTGCGGGGAAGTCATTTTTAGAGAAGAAGCCAGGAGACGATCTCAGGCTTATGAAGCTGCAGGGTTGAAAAATGCATTTATCATATCTCTTAATAAGTCTGAATTAATTAATACCACTAGAAAGGGTAGCATTGCTTGATTCATTAACCATTCTTGTGAACCAAATTGTGAAACTCGGAAGTGGACAGTGTTTGGAGAAAGTCGGGTTGGAATTTTTGCAGAGCGGGACATCCCTTGTGGAACAGAGTTATCATATGATTATGAGTTTGAGTGGTATGGTGGTGCCAAGGTTCGATGTCTATGTGGAGCACCATCTTGTTCTGGATTTCTTGGGGCGCAGTCTCGTGGTTTTCAGAATGATGCTTATCTATGGGAAGACAATGATGAAAGGTACTCCGTAGAGAATGTCCCACGTTATGACTCCGATGAGGATGAACCACTGTCCAATTTCCTAAAACGGGAAAAGCTGTGCAAGAAACTAAAAATTGCAGCCGCAAAGGGGCATTCTATTTCTCAACCTGCAGGTGGATTAGGGGATGGAATTAGCTGCTTTTAGATCATTTAATTATAGTGGCTTTGGATCAAAAAGCTTATGATCGGTGCATATCCGTCCATGCTCACTGCTTTGTTCTCAAGACTGATGGAGTTGACTTCGCTGGTGAGAAGATTTTCATGACAGATGATTATTCAAAGATGATGTGGAGGAGAATTGATTTTCTGCAGACTGTGCTTGCAATGGGATATAACTTTGTTTTCACGGATGCATATTTTCAAATTGTTTGTGACCATTTCACTGGCAGCCCTACAGATTTGAAGAACAGCGCCAATGGGGGATTTAACTATGTAAAATCAAATAACCGGATAGTAGAATTCTACAGGTATTGGTACATGTCACAAGAATTGTATCCTGGAAAGTATAATCAAGATGTGCTAAATAATATTAAATATGAAGATGCTATAAGCAGAAAAAGATTGAAGTTGAGGTCCATGGACACATCTTATTTTGGTGGATTTTGTGAAGATTTCACACAAGGTTTGCACCATGTGTGCAAATTGCTGCTATGAACTGAGAAACAAGCTTCAGGATTTGAGGTTAATGCTAGCATATTGGAAACATTTTCAGTCCATGACTTTCCAACAGAAGAGATTGCAGACACTGACCTGGAAAATTCCAAGGCACTGCAGGTAGAAGGTGAAATTCTTGAAACTTGACTAGTGAGTTCTGTTGTTGTCTTTGACAACCATGTTACATCTAGAGCTGCTACACATTAACGTATTGTCTGAGATGGATTTTATTGAGATTTATGGAGAGTTAGTTTCCCAATTCTAAACCAATGTGCAAGATCTCTCATATTTACAACGATATCTAGATCAGGATCCTCGTACAGAAAATTCACCGAGGCATTGTGTGAAGTGATTGAAGACTTCTTTAGTTTTGCAACCTTGGGCATCTAGGATAATGGAAGTGTTTCAAATCTTTTTGGATATGTGTTCGCTGGTGTTAAAGGAGAAATTGTAGCTGGAATTGGCGGAACTCTGTTTCCCTTCATTAAAGGTGAAATCTTCGTTCAAAGCCCATCTTTATTAAAAGTTAGTTCTTATTCAAACGGTAAGTGGAAACAAATAGTTCGAGAAGCTAAAAAATTAAAAAGCGAAAGAGTGTGTACCACAATGAGAGAAATGATTCAATGATTCGATTACCTATTTTTGAATTCGTTAATAATTCAAAGAGGTCTACGCTACGGTTTCTACCTCTCCATTGGTATTCTGGTGAGAAAATCTCGATGGTCATGTAACTTTGTTACGTCTTTAAGACAGTGGATGAATCTTTTTTCTATTTTCATATCAACGGTTGAAATGGCTCCCTATTTTCATCGATCTATTGCAACATTTTGGTTTATTGTGTATTGAAAAAAATTTGTAAAGGGTCTGAGTTCTGGGAAAAGGGGGGAAGAATAACTCAGTGTTTCGCTGTACAGTTTTGACAGATAATTAATGAAAGGATGCAGCTCTGATTTATGAGATTCATGTGGTGTGAGTTTAGCATAGGTCTTTTCTTTCTGTTTCATATGTATCTCATTATGTTTTACCGTTCATTCATAATCATTTCTAGATGAATTCTTTTAAGTAAGAAAGGTAGAATCCAGTTTATTGTTCTGTCTTGGGAAAGTGTTCATGTTTCTGTATGTCTTCTTCTGTTTAAAAGGATTCATTATATATGCCCTTTTCAACCTCTCAACAGTATTTCCACTCCATATTATTTCAAATTTGATTGCTAAACTACTGTCTATCTTGCCTTATGAAACACTCTGTGTCTTTGATTTAATTTCTCGGCTCATGCTGTTCTTTGTCCCATACATCCCTGAAACCCAGTCATTCATCAAAATATCTCTTTCCTATTTATTTACTAGCCTAAAATCAGTATTCATTATAGGTCATTTCAGGCCTTATTGGACATCTTTTACTGAGTTGACCTGGAGAGAGCCCTCTCCTGTCCTCATAGGGCTAGCTACGAGGCTGAGCATGGTTTGGTGTTGTCCTTCTTCTACCTTTTTTCAACCTAAGGTGGATTTGGGAACTAACATAGTGGCGACCATACTGGGGAAGAAAATGGTTTGCTTGTTGGTGTTATTTGTTTCATAAGTTACAGACGGAGCTTGAAGTTACGCTAGGTAGATTTCGAAACACTTTTGCTTTGCATTAGCGGAAGTAAATAAATGCTGCTTCAGTCAATCTCCGGTCTAGCTTGTGAATGTGACACTTGAATTGTGAATTTCCCCAGTACATATATCAAGTTCAGATCCGATTGTTGATGGTGGACAACGATCAGACATACGAAGGCTGAAACATTCACCTGGCGACTCCAACTCAATCCAGAGATTCCAGTGCTCACTGATCCATTCATGCAATGGTAGGGTATGTGGCAAACCCTGCACTTTGTGAAGTTGTAAAATAAGTTAGAGATCAGTTAGTGGATATTGAAATTAATGAAGGATTTTTCATTTTCGTGCTTCAATGTTTGAAATCTCTGAAGTTTCCTCCTGAAGCTAAAACTGGTTTCTATGAGTTAGTTGTTGAAAGATTTGAGAAGGAGATTCAGTATTTAAACGATCAGATCCAATCATATGAATTCCGAGATCCCAAAAAGTTCTTGGAAACCTTCCCTCCTTCAAAACAAGAAACAATAGAGCTGCCCGTGGATATTTGCATTGATAGTGTGCAGCTGGAGGTATGTATTGCAGAGTTGGGGCAGCGAACAGAGTCTGGCTTTTGCGATCCTATTGCAACGTACATGGAAAGGTTTTTCAGTCTGAATGATAGATCAACTTGTCTTTTACATAACCAGACTCATTATGTGCATGTATGGCTGCCAGCAACTACATCTGTGTCCTGGTGGAAGCACTCTCAAGTAGCATCTTTGTCATAGTTAGTTGAATGGTTGATCTGGCATTACAGCATTACTTGATCTATTGGCTCTGCAGCAAAGTAGGGTAGATTTTGTAAATAAATAAGCAGCCAAAGGCAACACTTCGTTCCAGTTTCATTGCAGTTTTGGTTTGAGTTTGTCAAGTCAGTTGTTCAGTCATTCCAGTCAATAAATTGAGGCATCGATCTTTTATCATTTTGTCAAAATAATGGATTCCATTGCCCAATGGATGAAGGCACTGTCTGCTCTCCCAAAGATATGCAGTTCTTGGCACCTCCCGGGAGCTACCATCCCTATTGGAGCCAATGTTAGAGTCGGTCTGGTTATCCCTCTGTCAGAGATCATTTCTCTTATTGCATTTCATGTTTAGGTGTTTCATTCATTTCATTTATTTGCATTCCGTTAGGGGGCATGCTATAATACAGGCCAGAGATCGAGACTAAAGAGGAGAATAAGCCACAAACTCTGGATTACAGATTTTTCTTCTTTGAAAAATCTGGGAAGAAGATATCACCTTGGCATGATATTCCATTGCAATTAGGAGACGAGGTTTTGATATTTGTGGCTGAAATACCAAAAGAAACAAGTGCAAAAATGGAAGTTGCAACTGAAGAGCCATACACTCCAATCAAGCAGGACATTAAAAAGGACAAGCTTCGATATTACCCTTATAACATAAATTGGAACTATGGATCGCTTCCACAAACATGGGAAGACCCATCTCTTGCAAATGCAGAAATTGAAGGAGCATTTGGTGACAATGATCCAGTTGATGTGGTTGAGATTGGGGAAAGGCAGGCTAAAATTGGAGAAGTACTTAAAGTGAAGCCATTAGCTGCTTTAGCAATGATTGATGAAGGTGAATTAGATTGGAAAATCGTTGCTATTTCTGTTGATGATCCAAGGGCGCTACTTGTCAATAATGTCAACGACGTTGAGAAGCATTTTCCGGGCCTTCCAGGCACATTAACTACAATTCGAAACTGGTTTAGGGATTACAAGATTCCAGATCGAAAACATGCTAATAAGTCTGAGCTTGGTGATAAGCCAGAAAATAAGGAGTATGTACTTAAGGTAATTGCGGAGACAAATGAATCCTGGGCAAAATCAGTGATTAGAGGTAAAACTGGGCAAAAATATGCTTGAGTTTGCCTGCGCAGCGCACCGGCTGCGCGCGGCGCATAGAATCAATTTTCTCAATGCAAATTTGCTCTGCCGCGGCGCACAAAGCCAACGCGGCGCGTTGGGCTTGCACGCGGCGCACAGGGCCGAAAATGAAAAATTTTATCGTTGCTCTACGAAATTTCAAATCACTCAGCTCTTCTCGCTCCGTGTTGGTGAAAAGTTATCGATGGATCCTTAATGACCGCAGCTGGAGATGTTGTGAGGTTTTGTAATAGCCGTTTATGCTGTAGAGGAGGAAATCTTGAGAAAATGCTTCCAGAATTGGTGAGAATAAAGGTGGCGTATGGAATATGTTCCGCGATGTTCTTTATATGAGCGAAATGACATGTCTAAAAGGTTGCTACATCAAAATGAAAGTGCCCCAAAATGTGCAACGGACGCTCTTATCAGTTAATCAGGATCAGAGTATGGAAATACATTTGCATTAGTAAGGGTGAAGATGCAGACCGTGCGTTACTTCCAGAACAGACTCCATTTTACAAGGATCTGGCTGTCGTGGCTTTTCAAGCAGGTTTCTGCATTGATATATTTGTTGTTATGAATGAATACACAGCCTTGGCTTCACTCAAGTTTTTTTCGTTGTTTTTATATTGAAACGCTGATGATTCAACACTTCCCCAGGATTTGTATCAAATGTTGAGTCGCCCATATGCTTTTGCTTGTGTATTGAGGCTCAGAAAATCACCCAAATTCAGACCTGGTCGTTCACATGGTCACTTTTTCCCAGATCTATAGTATGAGAATGTGCAACATATCATCTGTTGTGATACGTATGCCACTTATGCCTATGATTTTGAGTTCGAGAACAACAATGGATTTAGCAGGAACTCATATGCTTCCCCTGTTTTGCAATTTGCATTTCCATATACAATCATTGTACCGCCTGGAGAAATTTTCAAGACGGACCAAAGCATTCACGGAGGTTGAGAATACGCACACTGCAGTATGGAGTAGCGAGAAATATCAATGCACTGTATGACAGTGCTGATACAGAAGTTATACTTTCTAACCTGGTTCATAAAGTAATTTCAGCTTCCTTGGAGCAAGAAGCAGAAGGAGGAGGACATTATTGTATGCAAATGTGTACATGATGATCCAGAGAGTTTGTGTGGAGAAAGGTACCTAAATTTATTGATAACTACAGAGTGCACACCTGAGTATTTCCCTTGTGGAGATCGTTGCAAAAACCAGTGATTTCAGCGATGTGAATACGTGAAAACAAAATTATTCAAGACAAATGGACGTGGATGGGGTCTGTTCGCAAACCAAGATATCAAAAATGGTCAGTTTGTTATTGAATACTGCGGGGAAGTCATTTTTAGAGAAGAAGCCAGGAGACGATCTCAGGCTTATGAAGCTGCAGGGTTGAAAAATGCATTTATCATATCTCTTAATAAGTCTGAATTAATTAATACCACTAGAAAGGGTAGCATTGCTCGATTTATTAATCATTATTGTGAACCAAATTGTGAAATTCGGAAGTGAACGGTCTTGGAGAAGATCGGGTTGGAATTTTTGCGAGCGGAGCATCCCTGGTGGAACGAGTTATCATATGGCTCGGAGTTTGAGTGGTATGGTGGTGCCAAGGTTCGATGTCTATGTGGAGCACCATCTTGTTCTGGATTTCTTGGGGCGCAGTCTCGTGGTTTTCAGAATGATGCTTATCTATGGGAAGAAAATGATGAAAGGTACTCCATAGAGAATGTCCCACATTATGACTCCGATGAGGATGAACCACTGTCCAATTTCCTGAAATAGGCAAAGGTGTGCAAGAAACTAAAAATTGCAGCCGCAAAGGGGCATTCTATTTCTCAACCTGCAGGTGGATTAGGGGATGGAATTAGCTGCTTTTAGATCATTTAATTATAGTGGCTTTGGATCAAAAGGCTTATAATCAGTGCATATCCATCCATGCTCACTGCTTTGTTCTCAAGACTGATGGAGTTGACTTCGCTGGTGAGAAGATTTTCATGACAGATGATTATTCAAAGATGATGTGGAGGAGAATTGATTTTCTGCAGACTGTGCTTGCAATGGGATATAACTTTGTTTTCACGGATGCATATTTTCAAATTGTTTGTGACCATTTCACTGGCAGCCCTACAGATTTGAAGAACAGCGCCAATGGGGGATTTAACTATGTAAAATCAAATAACCGGATAGTAGAATTCTACAGGTATTGGTACATGTCACAAGAATTGTATCCTGGAAAGTATAATCAAGATGTGCTAAATAATATTAAATATGAAGATGCTATAAGCAGAAAAAGATTGAAGTTGAGGTCCATGGACACATCTTATTTTGGTGGATTTTGTGAAGATTTCACACAAGGTTTGCACCATGTGTGCAAATTGCTGCTATGAACTGAGAAACAAGCTTCAGGATTTGAGGTTAATGCTAGCATATTGGAAACATTTTCAGTCCATGACTTTCCAACAGAAGAGATTGCAGACACTGACCTGGAAAATTCCAAGGCACTGCAGGTAGAAGGTGAAATTCTTGAAACGTGACTAGTGAGTTCTGTTGCTGTCTTTGACAACCATGTTACATCTAGAGCTGCTACACATTAACGTATTGTCTGAGATGGATTTTATTGAGAGTTATGGAGAGCTCGTTTCCCAATTCTACACCAATGTGCAAGATCTGTCATATTTACAATGATATCTAGATCAGGATCCTCGTACAGAAAATTCACCGAGGCATTGTGTGAAGTGATTGAAGACTTCTTTAGTTTTGCAACCTTGGGCATCCAGGATAATGGAAGTGTTGCGAATCTTGTTGGATATGTGTTCGCTGGTGTTAAAGGAGAAATTGTAGCTGGAATTGGCGGAACTCTGTTTCCCTTCATTAAAGGCGAAATCTTCGTTCAAAGCCCATCTTTATTAAAAGTTAGTTCTTATTAAAACGTTAAGTGGAAGAAAATAGTTGGTAAAATTAAATGAAGAATGTCTGCAATGAAGAAATAGGATTCGATTACCTATTTTTGACTTCAGTTAATAATTCAAAGGGTCTACGCTATAGTTTTCGCCTCTCCATTGGTCATCAACAAATTTGAGCAGAAAATGTAACGTTGCTATTTTTCAGAACAGATGATTGGCTCTTCAGCTTTTGTTTGTTAATGATGATTAAACAAACCCTTATTTTTGGTCGTTATGTTTTCTCATAGTTGAGTTTATTTATTGTATTGAAAATCATTTTTGGGGGTCTGAGTTCTGGGAAAAGTGTGGAAGAATAACTCAGCGTTTGAATGTACAGTTTTGACAGAGAATTAATGAAAGGATGCAGCTCTGATTTATGAGATTCATGTGGTGTGAGTTTAGCATATGTCTTTTCTTTTTGTTTCATATGTATCTCGTTATGTTTTACCATTCATTCATAATCATTTCTAGTTGAATGCTTTTAAGTAAGAAAGGTGGAATCTAGTTTATTGCTCTGCCTTGGGAAAGCGTTCATGTTTCTGTATGTCTTCTTCTGTTGAAAAGGATTCATTATATATGGCCTTTTCAACCTCTCAAGAGTATTTCCACTCCATCTTATTTCAAATTTGATTTCTAAACTTCCTGCCTATCTTGCCTCATGAAACACTCTATGTCTTTGATTTAATTTCTCAGCTCATGTTGTTCTTTGTCCCATACATCCCTGAAACCCAGTCATTCATCAAAATACCTCTTTCCTATTTATTTACTAGCCTAAAATTAGTATTCATTATAGGTCATCTCAGGCCCTATTGGACATCTTTTGCCGAGATAGACCCGGAGATAGCCCTCTCCTGTCCTCGTAGGGCTAGCTACGAGGTTGAGCGTGGTTTGGTGTTATATTAAATCATGCCTTCTTTCAGCCTAAGGTGGATTTGGGAGCTGGGTGACACAACTAACACTGTAGCTACCATCAAGTATGGAAGTAATATCTCATTCCTTCTCTTTTTAAAATATTTAATTTTTTTTCCTTTTCATATTTCAAATCCTGAAAAGAATAAAATTATGCCTATAGTATAATGGATAGGAACAATCATGTGCTCAATGCAAGGTGGCGAAAACTAGTAAGTTTTTAGTCATCAGTATTTTTTTCCTTTGTAGATGACTAAATGCTAATCCTAGATTTCTAGAAACAAAATTCATGAATCTTGTCAATTCTAGAAATATCACTGCCTTCATTATCCTTAGAATATATTTTTCACTGTTCTACTACTTTATCAAGGCATGGCAAGCCTATCACTCCAAAATACCAAATCATGGACTTATGCCACTCATTCTCACTATTTTTTCCACCTCTGACCTTACCATTTTGTTTCAATTTGCCTAGCCCTTCTACTCACACCTTGGATTACCAAGTGGCCTAAAAATTTTCCCCTATTCACCAAGTGCCTCAAGTAGTGGTGATTTTAAACTACCTTTCTAGGCTCTTTATGTAAATCAAAGTTATTAGTTTCTAGGATTGCAATGCATAAAGGTTTTTCAAAACTCTGTTTTACACCTCCAAACCCTGATTCAAGTTTTCAGCCAAATACCCAGTCCAAAAGATATCCCAATAGGTCATGTAGGGTCTCGTAGGTTATTCATTGCTTTGGCTTTCTAAACTCATTGTTTTACATGTGCTCAAAAATGAAACCAAGTGAAAAGGAGGGTTAGCTCTTGATTGTCCAAAAGGTATCAAAAACCTTCAAGAGAAACCTCATTTGATCAAAGCTTAAATTCTGCAAAAGGACAGATGCCTATCTTAAAACATTTCTGCAGGAATGGTTTTTGATGGTTATCAGCAGAAGAGAGGCAAGGTGAGAAGCCAAACTCCTCAAGGACATTCACAACAATGGGAGATAACATGCCTATGAAACAAAGAGTATCATGGTTTTTATAAGTAATTGGAAAAATAGGTGTTGCCCAGCAAGGAGTCCATTCAAAGGATCATGAAGAAAAAGGTGCATTAGCTCCACTAAGAATAAATTGAAGATTTTTTGAAACAAGGAATGAAGGTGAGAGACCTTCTTAGTGATGGAAAGTAGAGGTTTGAAGGATGATGTCAGATGGTCACCTTTATGGCTTGTCAAAACAACATTTTTCCACTGGACCAAGGGAGAAATTCTAAAGAGTATCAGTGAAGCCTACTTAAGTTTTCAAGTACAGTCAAAGGATTGTAAAAAGCAGTAGGAGGAAGAAGAAAGTTTCATTTTCAAAAATCACCCACCAAAGAATCATTTTTCTCCTCCTGCACAAAGAAAAATAAATATCAGTGAAAGGATAAAAATTCAAAATACAAAACATTAGTCAAGGTGGGTTTTTTATTTTTATTTTTTCAAGGGTATAGAAAGACAAAGTATCTCACTCAACTAATTTTTCATATTCCAATAGGAGAGAAAACCTTCGACCAAAAAATTAGGGTTTTCTGCAAAGTTTAGGGTAGAATACATGGTGTTGCGCTCCTGGATCATGGCATTACGTCCCTGTGCATAACCCTTGTGCATTTTTCCACAGAGCACTATGTTCTTGTAGCGACACGCTAGGCGTTTACCACATGCATGACTGCCTAACCACACCACCTGGAGTTGCGTGTTTGTGCTACACGCTGGGCCATGCAAGGTTGACCTGACAGCGTGGAGGAGCTGCCCGACAGCCTGACGCTGCGCGCTGGATTATTCAAACGGTGTGCAGGAGCCACTGATAGCTCGGGTGCTATGTGCAGGGGAATTTAGGAGCTACTCGATAGGTGTTCTGCTACACACCTGGACGTGGATAGGCCATCTAACACCTCGTGCAGCTCCGCCCTGCACTACGCTCCTATGTTGTGCTTTTAACCAAGAGGTTTTTTAAATCTGATACAGGCTTCAAAACTCCTCAAAACTTTTTCCTGGTGCATCCTAAGGATTTCATAAGATATATTTAGGTCCTTTCATCCCTCTCATACTATTTTGAAAGGTAAAACTTAAAGAAAATGTGAAAAACCCTAAGGAAGGAGAAAAACACCTAATATCATGCTAACAACTCTCTTGCTCAAAGAACACCTATCCATCTGCATACTAAAAGCACACTGAGGCCCAAATTAGTTTTCTTCACCCATCCTTCCCCTTCATCGGGAGTCACTACATGTCTCATTATCATCTCACTTGCCCTCTCCATATCATTTCCCAAACAGATCAGGGTCTTGATTTCAAAACAGGTTAAAGGACAAAATGCCTAGAGAAGGCAATGCTAACAGTGGTGAAGGAAGCTAAAGGCCTAAAGAAAAACAGAGAAAGGGTGGGAGAGAAAATAGGTTTTAGCCTATCAACACTAAGGAAATGATAGCCTCCCCTACCATAATTGCATATTTCCAAGAGGTAGGATGCTATGACTTCTGTGAAAAGGTACAAAGATTCAAAAGTCACCCTGAGTTGACCAGACTTTTCATCCTAAACCTCCATAACCACCAAGTACACCTATCTGGAGTGAATTCTTAGTTGTCCACCAATACAATTACCATGGCCACTGGGATATCTTCCATGGGAGAAAAATGGTTCAAACAGGTGAGTTTAGACTTAAGCCATTATCATCCCTTCTTGAAACCAAGATACCAAGCTGATTGCAAGACCATTTTTCCCTTCTCCCATATATTGGAAAGGTATGCCCCTTTAATGAAAACCATCATGAAATACTTCACCTGTGAGGGTAGGTTTTCTAGGCACTATTCCTACCATATAAGACTACTCATGCACTTCACTAAGGCCAAGCTACTACATTTTCCCTACTATCTTTATAGAAGTATTGATAAGACGTCATACATTGTGCAAAAGAGGCCTCATTCACAACAAATGCAATTTTTTTTCCACCATTCTCTTATCAAAATGATTGTGTTCCAACAATTAGAGCAACAGGGTATCCCATGGGAAGTTTTCATCGCCCATGATTTTTTCACAAATCTACAGCCTCTTCCCCTGCAATGTTTACGCTCATCATCTCATCCACCTTCTTCCACTCCTCCATCACCCCCCACTTGCCATGATTAATCCTCTCCATATGAATCCTCTCCCAAAACAAACCTCCCTCCTTCACCTTCTCCTAAAGCCTCAAAAAAAGAAGAAAGTGTTGAAGAACATGAATAAAACAGTGACAAAGAGGAACATGAAAGTCAAGAAGAAAATGACAGTGAAGAGGAAGAAATAAGTAATGAGGGAGAGGAAAATGAAAAAGAAGATGACAAGGAAAAAAATGAATAAATTGATAATGATGAAGTAGAGACAAAAGGCAGTGGGGAATAAGAAACAAGTGATGAGGAAGAAAGTGACAGTCATGAGGAAACATACCATGACAGTCATGATGAAGACACAAATGATGAGGTAGATAATGAAGAGGATCATGTTGAAAAAAAAGATGACATGCAAAGAGATGAAGAAGAGCATGATAGTGATCAAGATGCAAGCAATGATGAAGAGACCGAAGAACAAATAGAGACAGAGAATGAGGAAGAAGACGCAAATGATAATGAGGAAAAAGATAGCTATGAAGACAAGGTCAGTGATAGTGAAGACAATACAAAGGCTGAAAAAAATGAAAATATAGAGACAGAGGCAGATTTTGATGAGAAAAACAATGAAGGTGAAGAAGAAAATAGTGAGCCAAATAGGAGTGATAAAAGGAGCAGTGAAAAAGATGTAAATAGCAGTAAAAAAGAAGAGACAGAGTTTCAAGATGGCAGTGGGAAAAATAGTGAAGACAGTGGGAAAAACAGTGTGGAAGAAGAAACCAATGATAAGGAGGATAATGAAGACACCATGATGACTGATATCCCTAAAAATAATAACGGCAGTGACACTATGAACCCAAAAAGTAGTTAAGAGAAGGATTATAGTGATAAAAGTCAGGATATTGATGATAGCATGGGAGAAAATGAAAGTGCCTCTCAAGAAGGCAGTCAAGAACAAAATGAAGAGGACATAAATGCAGATATCATACATGATAATAAAAGCAATCTTAAGGTCACCAATGATGAAATGAAACATGTTAAACCTTGTCCTCTCACTTATCAAAGAGGATCAAGGCAAGTGTTTGCTGCCTCCAAAAGGCAAGGGACCTTGCCATCTACATCAACTCATCCACTAGACAAAAAGAAGTAAAGGGTAAAGGAAGACGAAGAAGACCATGAGGTGGAGAGGGATTTTGAGATCATTTAGGTAGATAGTGATGAGGAGAATGAAGCAAGAATTAAAAACCTACTCCTCCAGGATAGAAATTCACAAATAAAATACCTCTAAGCACATTTAGGTAGGGCCAAGAGTATAAATAATGTCCTTGACTTGGAAAATAGGCAGCTGGGAGCACAAATGGAAATCTATGAAGCTAGAGCCCTTAAGGCCCGGAAAGAAGCCCAAAAGGAAAAAATGAAGATAGAGGAGCTAATAGGAACCTATTAGGAGATTAGTGATGATGAATGACAATCTAGAAGGAGGCCTAGAACCATGGGATTGAAGAAAGAATTGGCAAAGTAGAGGGAAGAAAAATCAGCCCTAGCAGAAAAATTAGCCCTAGCAGAACAAATTCCTCTCAATGAACTACTTGCAATGGAAATTGAACATGATAGGGAATCATGGCTTGAGAGGGCTAGCATACACCTTGAGGCCAAGCCAGAGAAGGAAAATAAAGCCTTGGATTTACAAAGAAGAATGTCTAAGCATTATCCACAAAGATATCAATTTGCAAGGGCTAAATTGAAGAAGGCTCAAGACAAGCTCTAGGCACTAAAAGAGGAAAAATTCCAAGCTAGGGTTGGAATATTGGCACAAGCATCTCTACAGGTCTCCCAAAACCCATGAGGCACTCATCCACCAAACTTAGGAGAATTTTGACAAGTTTTTATTTTTTGCTAATTTTGAGGCCAAAAGGGTAGCACACATGGTGCTACACTCCTTTTCAGAGCTTCTTCAGGGGAAAAGACTTACATTTTTGGGATCCTAATCACTAATCTAGTATTATCACAAATTTTCATATCAATTGGAGTTGTTTTGGTCCTCCAAAAGGGTCAAAAACCCATTTTTTCACCATTCTGCCTGCTTTTCAAGACATGTGTTGCACCTTTACCAGCCTTGGAATTTTTTGTTTTTAAATATTTTTTAGAGGTCATATAAGAGAACTAAGGGTATATCTGCAAATCAGACTTCAAAGGCATTCCAATGAGCCATCACAGAGCCTTTTTTGACATCGGGAAGGCCTTCAAAACACTGTTGCAAGAAGACCCATTTTTCCTGCTCCTGTGTTATGCCCTTGGCATGGAAATTCCTCCTAAACACAATGTTGCACCCTTGGCAGGGGGGAAGTCAAAAATGTATGCTTTTCAAGTTTTAGGAGGCTTTTCAGACCTAAAACATCAATTTATTTGCTAAAAATGCTCGAAAATATATTTTGTGTTAGATATTTTGTGCCTTGGGCCTTGCAAGGTCTCAAGGACAATAGTGACATTTCTAATTAGCCAATAGACTTATATGTAATCTATTAGTTTTTTCTTCTCCTTGATTGTTATATAGAGCATGATGATTCATTGTAAATGTTGGATTTTGATGAGTTTTAAGAGAAATACATGGTTCTTTGACGTTAAAGAGCATTTTGGTGTTATGGAGCTTGTGGATGATTTTCCTTGATTGATGATGATGAAGGCTTGCTTGCAGGATCCCTGAGTTTGGTTAATGGTGATGTGTCTATAATTTTTTCATGTTTTTTTTTTTATCATATGTCCATTTTTATATGTTGCAATAGCTCAGAAAAGTATAGGTTGAGAAATTTTGTTTGAGGCACCTCAGTCCTCCTGTTTGCTATTGTCTTTATATTTTCCTCTGTTGGGTTAGTTTAAGGAATTCTTAATTTCTCCATAGACACACCTAAGATTTTTTGTTTCATTAATGGATTAATATGCTAAGTTTCCAAATATGTTTTATGGTAAGCCCTACTTATTTTATGCTATCTAAACTTTGTTTTGGAACCTTTCTTTGATGTATTGACTGTTAGGTTAAGCCAAAGAGGTCTTGTTTTGATCTCACCCTTTGTACATGCCTATCAGTTTGTATCAAATTTATTTATAGTTTGATAGATGATTTTTAAGATTTCCCTCTTCATTTATTAAAGCTATTTGTCTTCTTATATGTTTTCAAATCTTGAAAGTAGAATCATTGAAGTTAGATGAATTTTCTTGCTTCCTTTGTTCCACTGGATTGTTCATCTTGAATGTTTATTTGTTTAAAGTATTGTCATTGAGTAAATTGTGTGCCCTATATCATGATTAGTATCCTTTTCTTATCATTATTTAAGACCCTCTTGTTCATAGGTATTTGGAAAAGGATTCTTAACTGCCCTTCTCCCTACCTTGTTTCCCCAACTTAATCTCCATCTCACTTCACAGATAACCTTAAAAGATCCATTGAATACACTAGATTTTCCCTATGATGTACCCCGATTCATTATTGGGATATCAATGAATTTCATAGACTCCATAACCCAATTGATTTGATGAAATCTCACTCCACCTATTCTATTTGATCATCTTAACCAACCAAACAAACAACAAACACTACACTTAACAACTAGCCTAAAATAAGCCATATAAAGAGAACAAGTTTACACCCTTCACACATAATAGAGAAAGCCCTCTCTGAGTCCAGGAAGGCTAGGTCCTAGGACTCCAAATACTGGTCTGATGTTACCCTCTACATTTGGTCTACAAATCTGCTCAATCACGGGACCCTAACATATAATAGCGATCACGGTGGGACCTTTCTAAGTAAGTACCAAGATTAGACATTTAAGCAATTCAAAAGCCTTGATTGAAATAGTATCCTATGATTTATAGCTACCTCATCACTATTACTAACACAATGGTGATCATGATGCAACCTCTGATGTCAGTGACAATCTAAGTATCCCTTAGGACTTCAGAAACCTTCATCAAATCATAGAGAACTCAATTGATAGCCAATAGTATAACCTGGTTATTTCACTATCCTAGTAAAATGATTACCCAACTATAGTACACTCATAGAAACCTTAGGGCTACATATAGGAAACTCATAAAATCCCAAAACATTCCTAGGTTGGTTTTTGTCAGTTATTTTTGGTGAACCATAGACATACATCCTCAAAAAAAATTTAAAAACTTCCACCTGGCCACTCCACTAGCCTCCAGTAGGCCTTCTAACTTTAATAGTATCCATAGACTCCATTAGGATTGTGTCAAATCAGCCCCGAGAAGTCTGGGAGCCTGGTCACACACTGTGTGAGTTTAGAAAGCACTAAGAGAGGTAAAATGTTTCAAAAATATTCAAAAACTTTCAACCTCTCTAAATTTTGAGTTTGAAATCTAGCTTCAAGAGGAATCAGTACTAGATCTCATCCAGACCCAAACACTCCTACTATAGTTGATGACCCAGAAAGGATTTTGTGGAAAAATTCTGAAACTAGAAACTTAACTACTGTCAGGACCATTCATAAAGCAAGATCTGTACCTGAACAACTCACAGCCTTGCAAGATCCCCAGTTTGACTTGCACCATACAAGAAACCTTTTCAGAACCAAGTCACATATGTTGAGATTCAAAAAGATGATGAGCTTAGTGAAAAGAGTCGCCTTCACTAAGTGGGCCCGCAGACTATTTTTGGCACGAAGTCTATTTTTAGACTATGTCTATTTTTAGACCTGTCGATCATATCTATGAGTTTCAGGATGCTACTTTTGGATGGTTGGTCAAGTTGGAAAAAATAGATGGACTTCTATTTTTAGACATATTGGGCGGAATCTATTTTTAGATTGCAAGTGTAAAAATAGATATGTCGAATATTATTAGCTCTTAATAATATTTGGACTCTAAACATTATCTTATTCTCTTGGAGCACTTCAGTTAAGTGCACAGATGTGGCACAAGAGTTGACAGAAGGAATTATGCTATTCCTGAGGGTTTACTAGAGCTATTGCATGGAGGACTTCAGTTAGAACTCATGTGACAGAGTTTGGTGGAGTTATAGAAGTAGTTGGTGGAGTTGTGTTCAGTTTAACTCAGTTAGACACAGTTGAGCTAGTTGTATCTAGTCTAACTGATTGATACACTATTGAGAGTGGTGTGAATTAATTAATAATTAATTCACTAAATATTAACTCATTAATCAACTGAAGAATACATCAGTTAACTACAGTGCATGGACAGTTCAGTGGAGACTAGTGGAGAGGTAGGTGAAAGAGCAAGTGTGACTATCAGTTGTGACTATAGTGATGCATTAATTGCATCCAACACTTATTGGAGATGCCAATGAGGATTTCAAAGTAAATCTTGGAGAAATTTGAGTTCATTTAGAGCCATTATTCAACAGGTATTGCACAGTAGAGGCGGGCTAGCAGGTGGCAAAGATCGGTGAATGGATTTGCTAGATCGAGCTTGATTAGTGTGTAGCGATTGTATTGTAATGAGAGGTTGATATGATCAACTTTGTATGAGGATTTTTACATGAAATATATTAAATATATTAAATAAATATAGTTGGGGTTTTCAGCTTCATGCTTTCTTGTTAAATCACTGTGTTAATGTATGTGAATTTTTATGGTTTCATGTGTGCATTGCAATTGATTTAATTTATGCATGTGATGATCAATGGTGGAATAGATTCTGTATTGTGCATGAAGTTAAAATAGTGTGTGATCAAGATAATATTGGATATATAACATATTAGTTATATAATTTCTATATGGTATCAGAGAAGTTGATCATTGGAGCAGATTGCAATTATTGAAACAGTTGAGTTTTGTGTTGGTGGAATTCGAACTTGCGGCAGTGTTTTCTTGGTGTCGAAGTTGAGCATTCATTGAAATTTCTTTCAATGGATTGAGATTGGAGTATGCCCTTGAGGGCAGCTTGAATTATATTGCATGGAAGGACAGTATGGAGGCGGTGTTGGATGACAATAGGTCGAAGGAGTTCATAGATGCAGAAATTCCAAAACCTACTTCTAGCAATGTTGCCGCACTTGACGCATGGAAAAAGAAGATAGCAAAGTGTCGAAGGATTCTGTTGGAAGGTGTGAAGGATCACATAGTGTCTAGCCTTCCTGATAAAGCTTCTCCATTCTTGATGTGGAAAGCTTTGACAGACTTGTTGCAAAGAAGAAGCGACTAGAGGAAGTTGGCGCTTAAAGACAAACTCGGGAAAATAAAAATGGAGAAAGGCGACAGTATACCCAAGTACCTCACAAATTTTCTCCAGTGTAGGGATGAGCTGGGAAGTGTGGGGGTTACTGTAGATGAAGAGGACTTGGTGATCTTGGCTCTCCTTGGGCTTCCAAAGAGTTGGCATAGCTACGAGGACTCTGTCAATGGTCAGGAGAAACTGCCAGGATGGGAGAAAATTTGGTTGGATCTTATGCAGGAAGAGATAAGTCGGGGTACCAGGGATGAATCTTCATCGAAGAATGAAGATGAATAAAATTTCACTTTGGCTGCCAAAGCAAGGAAATGGAAGTGAAAGATAATCCTTCTCAATCCGGTGTGAAAGACAAGAAGCAGGACCTGTCCAAGGTGAAGTGCTTTCACTATCACCAACACGGACATTACACCACTAATTGCCCACAAAAGAAGAAAAATAAACAAGCTGTTAGATCTCCAGCTAGAGAGGCCTTAGCCTCACAGTTTGAGCTGGATTTTTCACTGATCGCATTCTTGGTTTCAAGTGTGATGGGATCAGTGTGGTTTCTTGATAGTGGTGCCTCTTTCCATATGACCGGAGACAAAGATTTGTTTACTGATCTGGATGAGAAGGATCTTGGAGTGCACATTGAGATGGGTGATGATGGTAGATATAGTGCGACTAGTATCAGGATCATTTCTTTTGAGAGGGAGTCTAGTAAACCTTTCATATTGAAGGATGGCATTCATGTTCCAGGATTGAAGAAGAATCTGATATTTGTGGCGATGTTGGAAGACAAGGGATATGATTTTGTATTTAGCAAGGAAAAGGCTTTCCTGCACAGTAAGGCAACTAGTGAAACCTGGAGGATAGGGGTTCGAGTTAAGAACCTTTATCAATTGCAGGTAGATGGATGTGTAGCAATGGCAGGAAAAGCAGAAGGAGTCGTGAGCTGGGATGAGGGCAAATTGTGGCACAGGAGATTGGGCCATCTTCACCATGGCGCTTTGAAAAATTTTCAGCAGATTTCTACTGGGCTTCCCAAGGGTACACTTGCGTAGTCATGTCAGTGCAGGGATGTACTTTGGGAAAATTTGTGAAAGCCACCTTTCATGAGAAGGATAGTCACGCCACGATGATCCTTGAGATAATTCACACAGATGTGTGTGGACCTTTCTCAGTAGCTTCAACAACAAAGCCCAGGTATTATGTGATATTTTTTGATGACTTTTCTCGTAAGTGTTGGATCTTCTTCATGCAAAAGAAGAGCGAGACATACTCAAAGTTCTATGAGTTTAAGGCACTGGTTGAGAAAGATTCAGGGAAGCAGGTGAAGGCTCTTAGGAGGGATGATGGTGGTGAATTCATCTTTGGTGAATTCAAACACTTTTGTAGTGCAAAAGGAATTCGAAGAGAGCTCATAGCGCCTCATAACCCATAGTAAAATGGTGTCACGGAGTGAAATAACAGAACGATCGTGGGTGTTTCACGGGTGATTTTGCATGATCAGGGCCTTCCCATACACTTTCTGGCTAAAGCATGCAACACTACAGTTTATGTGAAAATCCATTGTCCTCATAGAGTACTTGGCATGAGTACACCTGAAGAGGCATTTTCTGGTAAGAAGCCTGATATTTCTCATTTGAAGATTTTTTGCTGACTTGTTTACATTCATGTGACGAAGGATTCCAAGAAGAAGCTGGAGCTGACCGCAAAGGTTGGGATATTTGTGGGGTACACAGAAACACCCCACAACTATCGTGTGTATTTGCCAGACAATCAGAAGACTATTGTGCGATGGGATATCAAATTTCATCAGGAGAAAGCTATGAAGTTGTTGCTTGAGATGGAGCTACACTTGCATGCAAATGAGGAGCTACTTGTTCCTAAAGATGAGCCTCAGGATGTGGATCAGCCACAAGAGGAGGTTCATGGAGTGGAAGAAACCACTCATGCAGTGCCAACCACTAGAGGTCGGAAGTGCACTACAGAAGCTGAGCGATTGAATCTTGATGCAGTGCAGAGTGTAGGATCCCCTTCATCATAGCATACACAGAGACAGTCACTTGACCAATTTACTGGATACATGGCTCTTATGAGAAAGTGTATCATGACAAAACCATCTTCTTTCGAGGAAGCTGTGGAGGATCCCACATGGGTAGATGCCATGGTGGAGGAATATGATTCGATTGTTAGAAACAGTGCATGGGAGATTGTCCCAAGTCCAGAAGGGAAATCAGTGGTAGGTTCGAGATGGATCTACAAAGTGAAGCAAGATACTAATGGGAGTGCCAAGAAGTATAATGAAATATTTGTTGCCCGGGGCTTCTCATAGATTGAGGGGATCGACTATGAAGAAACCTTTGCACCTATCGCAAGGTATTCTTCCATACAGACCATCCTTTCTCTCTCAATGTAGATGGGTTGGCACATTCATCAGATGGATGTGAAGACTGTGTTCCTCAACAAAGTCATTGAGGAGGAGGTGTACATAGAGTAGCCTGAAGGATTCGAAATTTTCAGCAGCAAGTCGCATGTGTGCGGGCTCAAAAGAGCGTTGTATGGGCTGAAACAAGCACCTCGTGCTTGGAACACACGGATAGACAGTTATTTCACCGAACTTGGATCCGAACCTATACCAGATTGTGGTGGAGGGTAATTTGCTAATCATTGTACTTTATGTAGATGATTTGATACTGATAGGTAATGAACTATTAATACACTCATGCAAGGCAGATCTTGCAAAGGAGTTTGAGATGAAGGACTTGGGCCTCCTTCATTATTTCCTGGGATTGGAAATTTGGTATCGGAAGGGTGGACTATTTGTGTCTCAAGGCAAGTATGCCCGGGATATACTGGAGAAGTTCAACATGCAAGGCTGCAAGCCTATTGACACTCCTCTTCCTGGAGGTTGGAGGAAATAGGATGCTACATCAGCATAGGTAGTGGATGCCACTATTTATCGACAGTTGGTTGGTTCGCTCATGTATATAGTCAATACACGACCAGACATATGCTATGTTGTTAACCAGCTTTCACAAGCTATGGTTAAGCCTACCAAGCTCTTTTGGAAGGCAGGCAAGCATGTTCTGAGATATCTCAGAGGCACATTGAGATATGGATTATGGTACAGACAGTCGAATGAGGTGAAGTTGGATGGCTTCACGGATGTAGATTGGGCAGGGAGCCCAACGGAGAGAAAGAGCACATCTAGAGGGATATTCATTATCAGGTCTACAGTAATTTCTTGTTACAGCAGGAAACAGATATCCATGGTACTCAGTTCAGTGGAGGCTGAGTACATGGCAGCAAGTTTGGCTACATGCGAGGCTATGTGGATGAGGAAGATCCTGGTCGGGTTATTTGGTTCACACTTAGATCCTACTGTGATATATTGTGATAATCAGAGTTGCATTAAACTCTTGGTTAATCCAATATTTCATGATAGATATAAACATATTGACATCTGGTATCATCATATCAGATATTGTGTACAGCGGAAGATCATGTTGCTTTCTTACATTCCTACAGAGGATCAGGATGCAGATATTCTGACGAAGGTGCTCACTAGGAGCAAATTTGAATACCATAGAGATAGGATCGGGGTGGCAGATAATCCCTATCTTGTTGAGAGGGAGTTTTGAGATTCAACAATATGATGAGCTTAGTGAAAAGAGTCACCTTCACTAAGTGGGCCCATAGGCTATTTTTGGTGCAAAGTCTATTTTTAGACTATGTCTACTTTTAGACATGTTGATCATATTCTAAGAGTTGCAGGATGCTATTTGTGGATGGTTGGTTAAGTTGGAAAAAATAGATGGACTTCTATTTTTAGAAATATTGGGTGGAATCTATTTTTAGATTGCTAGTCTAAAAATAGATATGTTGAATATTATTAGCCCTTAATAATATTTGGACTCTAAACATTATCTTATTCTCTTGGAGCACTTTAGTTAAGTGCACAGATGTGGCACAGGAGATGACAGAAGGAATTACGCTATTCCTGAGGGTTTACTGGAGCTATTTCATGGAGGACTTCAGTTGGAACTCATGTGACAGAGTTTGGTGGAGTTATAGAAGTAGTTTGTGGAGTTGTGTTTAGTTTAACTCAATTAGACATAGTTGAGCTAGTTGTATCTAGTCTAAATGTTTGATACACTAGTGAGAGTAGTGTGAATTAATTAATAATTAATTCACTAAATATTAACTCATTAATCAACTGAAGAATACATCAGTTAACTACAGTGCATGGACAGTTCAGTGGAGACCAGTGGAGAGGTAGGTGAAAGAGCAAGTGTGACTATCAGTTGTGACTATAGTGATGCATTGATTGCATCCAACACTCAGTGGAGATACCAATGAGGATCGTGCAGTCAATCTTGGAGCCATTATTCAGTAGGGATTGCACAGTAGAGGTAGGTTATCAGGTGGCAAAGATCGGTGAATGGATTTGCTAGATCGGGCCTGATTAGTGTTTAGCGATTGTATTGTACTGAGAGCTTGATATGATCAGCTTTGTATGAGGATTGTTACATGATCTATATGACATATATTATATATAGATATTTGGGGTTTTCAACTTTAGGCTTTCCCATTAAATCACTGTGTTAATGTGTGTGAATTTTATGGTTTCATGTATACATTGCAATTGATTTAATTTCCGCATGTGATGATCAATGGTGGAATAGATTCTATATTGTGCCTAAATTTAAAATAGTGTGTGATCAGGAGAATCTTGGATATGCAACATATTAGTTATATAATTTCTACAACATAGTAGGATTAACCATACTAACCTTGAGCCCATAGATTTGTAGCAAAGTTCTAGTAGAGAATCTTCTCCCTCCACCTCACCTGATTTTCAGCTTCTCCACCACTTTAGCTCTTTCCATATCGAACCTGCTCAGAATCAGTTTGCTGGTCCAAGTACTTCCACTACACCCATCCATACCACCACTATGAAAACTACCCCACTTAATCATACACCTCCCCTCACAAACCCTCCACCTGTAAATCCACCATTAGCTCCTATCATGGTAGCTTGGTATGCCCCCTAGTTTTACCACAACCTTTGGTACCTTTGCCAAATGACTACCAGTCCAGAATCCCTCACTTTACGGGGGCTGAAACTACCACTGTCCAACAACATGTAGATAGAATAAACGATGCTTTTGAATACATGGAATTAGAAGAGGAAACCATGAAGATGAGAATTTTTTCCCAAATCCTAGGAGGAGAAGCTAAAAAAATGGTTTAAGAACTTAACTCCCAACAAAATACATGACCTCCCTTCCCTTTACCAAACTTTCATAAATAAGTGGGAAATCAAGGAAAACCCCCTCCAAATCCTTTCTGAATATAACAATCTTCAGAGGAACACGGGCGAAACTGTCCAAGATTATTGCACTAGGTTTAACAGTGTCTACAATGCCCTCCCACCTCACATGAAACCCCCACTAGGCCTAGCCTTAGCTAAATTTTCAGAAGGTTTTGGCCCAGACATGGCGTATCATCTAAGATAAAGAGAGCCCCTAAATTTAGAAGACATGTAAAAGGGAGCTATAAGTGTAGAAGCCAACTTAAATGAAAAGAGAGCTAGGTTGAGATCAGAAAAGAGGGTAACCTACAAAGATGAAACCATGCCCTCAACCTCCTCATCTGATTCCAAGATTGATAACCTACTTAGAACCATGGAGAAAATGATGGAGAGAATAAGCATAAATGAAAGAAAACCTCCTAGGGATAACCAACCAAACCCCCAAAACAGAAACCAGAATCATAACTTCAGAAGGAACCCACCCTAAATTAGACAAAGGGAAAATGATCAAAAAATTAGGCCACCCTTCCAAGATAACTATGTAGATGAAGGGGAAAGAGATATTGAATAGCCAGATGAAAATCATGGAAACTTAATAGGATTTGATAACGAGGGTGATTTTTTTCTCACAGAAGAAGAACAATATTTCTTCTCCTCAGATCTAAATGAAACAAGTTATGAAGATTCTGAAGACTACGAGTTGGGATTGGAAAATGCCATAATGGAAGTCCATAGGCAATATGATCTTAGGAGTAAGACAACTCCAAGAAGAACAACTTAGACACTGCTATTAGGAAAACCCCCGAAAACACTCCTAAAAGGACAATAGGCAATACCGACACCATGGCTTAGAAAATTGATCCAAATAAAGGAAAAACTAGCCAACCAAGTGGTGACACAAGCCACCCTAGTACCACTACCACTGGCCCTGAAAAATTAATTGTCTAAAGCCCCAAATAGAAATATAAAAATCACCAGATTAAAAATATAGAAAAAATTATGCCTGATAAAACTGCTGTAAATATGTCTAAAACACAAGTACCTTTTAGTTTTGAAGGAGAGAGTGCCAAAATCAAGATAACCATGCCTCTCACTGAACTGATTACCCAAGGCACATACAAATCTCAAGTTTTGAATGTTCTAAACATAGGGAATGATATCGATACTTTACACTTGGCTGATGACACACCTGTGTTGTTATTTGGACCCAAAATAGAAGGAAAATATTAAGAAGGAGCCATTCCCCCTTTCTATATTAGCCTAAACAACATGACAAGATCCTACATAATGCCATGCTAGACTCAGGTGCCTCTCACAATATTATGCCAAAGGTTGTGATGGAGAGATTAGGCCTAGAAATAACTAAACCTTACAAAGACTTGTACTCTTTCGATTTGAGTAGAGTTAAGTGTTTGGGCCTAATCAAGGATCTTTATGTCAATATGGCACAAGTACCAGCTAAAAACCTAGTTATGGACATAGTAGTGGTAAATATTCCCCCCAAGTATGGCATGCTTTTATCCAGATCTTGGGGAGCCAAGCTTCAGGGGAACCTTCAACTAAACATGTCCTATGCTACCATCCATGTTTTTAACCAGACAATGAGATTATACCAATATTCACACATGAAGTATATGGTCAATAGTCAATAAAGGCCAAACAATACACCTCTTTATTCCATACATTCAGGTTTTGATTCTTTCATTTTAGATACCGAAGGAGACTTTGATGAGCAATTAAGTGAATTTGTAACACATCTAGACATATTACAATAGTCGAACCAATCTCTGACTGAAGATCTCAATATCCAAAACTGTGACAGCCCTGAACCACAACATCATGATAACTTTAAACTTGACTTTCTACAAATTGAAAGTGATATTTCAAAACCAAAAATCAGTTTAGTATATGAATTAGGTTGTTCAAAAGGAGGGAAAACCCAAAAAACACAATTTTTTCCTTTCGTCAATCCAGAAGTATTAAAATTCCCTCACAGAACAAAAATATTTGGGAATCTGGAGGAAGAGAGTCTTATGTTCTTGCCTTACATAGAGAGACTTCATCATCAAAGAGTTTTGTCCCTTTAAAATAATTTTTAACTCTCACAAATGTTTCTATGGACCATAAAGGGGTATCTACTTGAGCTGATATAGAGGAGTATAATGTAGATAGCCTTGAGAAACCCAAAATGATTGAGTTATCTAGAACTTTGTTACTACACACAAAATAGAAAAGTGCAAGACTGTGCAAAAAGTTTCAAGATGCTTGTGTGTGGAGGGGTGTGAGCTTAAAAACTTGTGACATAGACATCATTCTAAGAAGCCCTCTTTTCAAGAAATACCATGAAAGCCTTGAGGAATTTATGTCACTAAAAAAGAAGGCAAAGGGACATAGGCTATGTGTAGACTTAAGGTACCTAGACCAACCCTCCCTAAAGAACAAATACCCTCTTCCCAAAATAGATCATACTTCACAAAGGGTAGGAGTTTCTAATAAAATGACATCACTTGGTATTTTTTCAGGTTACCATCAGATGATACCACTTCAGATCAATCAGCATAAAGACATTTTCAAAGTTCCTTGGAACAACTACCTATTTGACCAAATGCTTCCTAGGCTAAGGAATGCTGAAGACGCCTTCCAAAGAGCCATGGCCCCTATTTTCAACTTCTTCACTATGATATACATCAATGAAATAATCATCTATTTTGAAGATGATAAATAATACCTTTTCTACCTAATACTTTGACAAAAACAAATTTGGGAGGCAAGGCTCAAAGTGGGAGTACCAAGGAAAGCATGAATTGTTTGAAATTTTTTGTCGAAATTCTTGTACCATGTTTTCAAATGGAGGTAACTATGATTTCTGTTTACAAGAGCTGAATGGAAAAAGAATGTTAGGAGATCCTTTTGAGGATAGGATGCTCAAGTACCATTACTTTAAAAATTTCTAGTTTAAAATTTTCACTCATTGTACATACCATAGTTTGGTGAAAGGTCATAAAGAGAAAAACAAAAAAATAGAAAAATAGAAAAAGAGAGTAGATTTGAAGAGAAGGTACAATTGAATACCCAAAAAATTTCATACTGAAAGTCTGCAAGCCTAAATGCCACTACTTGTTCAAAAAGAAGGTATTGTTCAATCATCTAGCCTAATCATGGCTGAGCATGTTTTCAATTTATTGTTGATAGGTTAGTGAAAGAATGCTATTCAAATCATTTAAGGTTGACCTTTCAAAGGAAAATAGATTAGGAATGAAAGATACTGGTTCCACATGCTTAAATCTGAACCAAGGAGAAGGATAGGGATGATTAACTAATGATGAAACACAACCCTCAATGCCTTCTAGTTTTATTTTTTATGAAAATAATGTTTGTGTGCAGCTTGTCTCAATGCCACAGCTCATGATGAATTAGATTGTCTAATCCTGGTTCAAACCATGTTTTCAATTTCATGTCAATAGCTTGGAGAATGAAGTCTGCCATATTGTTCAATCTTGACAATCAGTTAGTCTAGGTAGAGAATAAAAATATTTCATTAGCATAATCTGAACTCTTGGAAGAAATAACATAGAAAGTAGATAGTTTGTTTTTTATTTTGAAAGAAATAAATGTCATGGGTTTTCCAGTTCAAGTGCACCCAAGGAAGAAAAAATATTAGGACAGTAAGTTGGGTAGGTAAAGATGAAGTTCAACTAATCATGTTTTCAGATTATTGAGATCACAACGTAAAAGAAGCATCACCAAATTAAAATAAGTAAAAATATTCCCAATGGATGAGGCACTAGTCTTCATAAACCAAGAGATTTGAAGTTCTGGACACCTCTTGAAAAGGATTTTCCCTCCCAAAGTGGAGCGACTATTATTCATCAGTATTTTTTTCCTTTGTAGATGAGTAAATTATTATCCTAGATTTCTAGAAACAAAATTCTTGAAACTTGTCAGTTCTAGAAATCTCACTGCCTTCATTATCCTTAGGATAAATTTTTCCCTGTTCTAATACTCTATCAAGGCATGGCCAACCTATCACTCCCAGAAGACCAAATCATGGACTTATGCCACTCATTCTCACTATGTTTGCCACATCTCACCTTACTAGTCTGTTTCAATTTGCCTAGCCCTTCTACTCACACCTTGGATTGCCAAGTAGCCTAAACCTTTTCCCCTATTCACCAAGTACCTCAAGAAGTGGTGATTTTAAACTACCTTTCTAGGCTCTTTAGATAAATCAAAGTTATCAGTTTCTAGGATTTCAATGCATAAAGGTTTGTCAAAACTTTGTTTTACACCTCCAAACCTTGATTCATGTTTTCAGCCAAAGACCAAGTCCAAAAGATATCCCAATAGGTCATGTAGGGTCTCCTAGGTTATTCATTGTTTTGGGTTTCTAAACTCATTGTTTTACATGTGTTCAAAAATGAAAGCAAGTGAAAAGGAGGGTTAGCTCCTGATTGTCTAAAAGGTATCAAAAAACCTTCAAGAGAAACCTCCCTTGATCAGAGCTTAAATTTTTCAAAAGGAAAGTAGCCTATCTTAAAACATTTCTGCGGGAATGGTTTATAATGGTTATCAGTAGAAGAGAGGCAAGATGAGAATCCAAAATCCTCAAGGACATTCACAACAAGGGGAGACAGCATACCTATGAAAAAAAGAGTATCAGGGTTTTTATCACTAATTGGAAAAACAAGTGTTGCCCAGCAAGGATTCCATTCAAAGGATCATAGAGACAAAGGTACATCAGCACCACTGAGCATAAATTGAAGATTTTTAGAAAAAAATGAATGAAGGTGAGAGACCTCCTTAATGATGGAAAGCAGAGGTTTGAAGGATGATGTCAGATGGTCACCTTTATGGCTTGTCAAAACAACATTTTTCCACTACACCAAGGGAGAAATTCTAAAGAGTATCAGTGAAGGCTACTTAAGTTTTCAAGTACAGTCAAAGGATTGTCAAAAGCAGTAGGAGGAAGAAGAAAGTTGCATTTTCAAAAATCACCCACCAAAGAATCATTTTTCACCTCCTGCACAAAGAAAAAGAAATATCAGTGAAAGGATGAAAAGTCCATAGACAAAACATTAGTCAAGGTGGGTTTTTTATTTTAATTTTTTCAAGGATTTAAGTATCTCACTCAAATCATTTTTCATATACCAAGAGGAGAGATAGCCTTCGAGCAAACAATCAGGGTTTTCTAGCAAAGTTTCGGGCAGAAGACACGATACTTCGCTTCTGGATCATGGCACTATGAGCATTTGTGTAACCCTTGTGCATTTTTCCACAGAGCGTTGTGCTCCTGTAGCGGTGCACTAAGCATTTACCACGTGCACGACCACCTGTCCACACCGCCAAGAGTTGCGTGTTTGTGCTACTCATTGGGCCGTGCAGGGTCGACCCAACAGTGCGTAGGAGCTGCCCGACAGCCTGATGCTGCACACTAGACCATTCAAACGACATGCAAGAGCCGCCCGACAGCCCGGGTGCTATGCGCAGGGGCATGCAGGAACTGCCCAAGAGCTGATATGCTACATGCCTAAATGTGCAGAGGCCACCTGACACCTCGTGCAGGTCCGCCCTACGCTAGGCTCCTCTGCTACATGTTCAGCTAGGAGGTTTTTTAAATCCGAAACATGCTTCAAAACTACTCAAAACTTCTCACAAATTATTCCTAGTGCCTCCTAAGGGTTTCATAAGCGGTACTTAGGTCCTTGCCTCCCTCTCATACTGTTTTGAAAGGTAAAACTTAAAGAAAATGTGAAAAAACCTAAGGAAGGATAAAAACACCTAATCTGATGCTAACAACTCTCATACTCAAAGAACACCTATCCATTTGCATACTAAAAGCTCATTGAGGCCCAAATTAGTTTTCTTCACCCATCCTTCCCCTTTATTAGCAATCCCTAGCTCTCTCATTATCATCTCACTTGCCCTCTCCATATCATTTCCCAAACAGATCAGGGTCTTGATTTCAAAATAGGGTAAAGGACAAAATGCCTTGAGAAGGCAATACCGACAGTGGTGAAGGAGGTCAAAGGCCTAAAGAACAACAGAGAAAGGGTGGGAGATAAAATAGGTTTGAGCCTATGAACACTAAGGAATTGACAGCCTCCCCTACCATAGTTGAATATTTCAAAGAGGTAGGATGCTATGACTTCTGTGAAAAGGTACAAAGAGTCAAAAGTCACCTTGAGTTAACCAGAATTTTCATCCTAAACCTCCATAACCACCAAGTACACCTATCTAGAGTGAATTTTGAGCTATCCACCAATACAATTTTCATGGCCACTGGCATACCTTCCATGGGAGAAAAATGGTTCAGACATGTGAGTTTAGACTTAAGCCATTATCATCCTTTCTTGAAACCAAGATACCAAGTTGATTGCAAGACCATTTTTTCCTTCTCCCATCTATTGGAAAGTTATGCCTCTTTAATGAAAACTAACATGAAATACTCCACTTGTGAGGGTAGGTTTTCTAGGCTCTATTCCTAGCATATCAGACTACTCATGCACTTCACTAAGGACAAGCTGCTACAATTTCCCTACTATATTTATATAAGTATTGATAAGATGTCATACATTGTGCAAAAGAGGCCTCCTTCATAGAAAATGAAAAGTCTTTTCCACCATTCTCTTATCAAAATGATTGTGTTGCATCAATTAGAGCAATAGGGTATCCCATGGGAAGTTTTCATCGTCCATGATGTTTTCACAAATCCACAACCTCCTCCCCTGCAAAGTTTACCCTCATCATCTGATCCACCTTCTTCCACCCCTCCATCACCCACCACTGACCATGATTAATCCTCTCCATATGAATCCTCTCCCCAAACAAACCTCCTTATTTCACCTTCTCCTAAAGCCTCAGAACAAGAAGAAAGTGTTGAATAACATGAAGAAAAAGTTGACAAAGAGGAACATGATAGTCAAGAAGAAAATGACAGTCAAGAGGAAGAAATAGGTGATGAGGGAGAGGAAAATGAAAAATAAGATGACATGGTAGAAAACTAAGAAAGTGATAATGATGAAGCAGAGACAAAAGATAGTGGGGAAGAAGAAATAAGTGATGAGGCAAAAAGTGACAGTCATGAGGAAAAAAACCATGACAGTCATGATGAAGACACAAATGATGAGGCGGATAATGAAGAGGATCATGATGAAAAAGAAGATGACATGGAAAGAGATGAAGAAGATCATGACAGTGATCAAGATGCAATAAATGATGAAGAGAGAGAAGAACAAACAAAGACAGAGAATGAGGAAGAAGAAACAAAGGACAATGAGGACAAAAATAGTTATGAACACAAGGTAAGTGATAGTGAAGACAATACAACAGCTAAAAAAAATGAAGATACAAAGACAGAGGAAGATTTTGATGAGAAAAACAGTGAAGGTGAAGAAGAAAATAGTGAGCCAAATAGCAATGATAAAAGGAGTAGTGACAAAGATGGAAATAGCAGTCAAAAAGAAGAGACAGAGTTTGACAGAGATGGCAGTAGGAAAAACAATGAAGACAGTGGGAAAAACAATGTGGAAGAAGAAACCAATGATAAGGAGGATAATGAAGACACCATGCTGACTAATAGCCCTAAAAATAATAACAACAGTGACACTATGAACCCAAAAAGTAGTCAAGAGATGGATGATAGTGATAAAAGTTAGGACAGTGATGATAGCATGGGAGAAAATGAAATTGCCTCTCAAGAAGGCAGTCAAGAACAAAATGAAGAGGATATAAATGCAAATATCATACATGAGAAGAAAATCAGTCTTAAGGTCACCAATGATGAAATGAAACATGTTAAACCTTGTCCTCTCAACCATCAAAGAGGATCAAGGAAAGTGTTTGCTACCTCCAAAAGGCAAGGGACCTTGCCATCTACATCAGCTCAACCACTAGACAAAGGGAAGCAAATGGTAAAGGAAGAAGAAGAAGACCATGATGTGGAGAGGGATTTTGAGAACATTTGGGTAGATAGTGATGAAGAGAATGAGGCAAGAATTACAAGCATGCTCCTCCAGGACAGAAATACACAAATCAAAGACCTCCAAGCACATTTAGGTAGGGCCAAGAGTATAAATAATGTCCTTGACTTGGAAAATAGGCAGTTGGGAGCAAAAATGGAAATATTTGAAGCTAGAGCCCTCAAGGCCCGGAAAGAAGCCCAAAAGTTACAAATGAAGATAGAGGATTTAATAGGCACTTATGAGGAGAGTAGTGATGAGAAAGGACAATCTAGGAGGAAGCGTAGAACCATGGGATTGAAGACAACATTGGCAAAGTAGAGGGAAGAAGAATCGACCCTAGCATAACAACTTTCTCTCAATGAAATACTTGCAATGGAAATTGAACATGATAGGTAATCATGGCTTGAGAGGGCTAACATACACCTTGAGGCCAATCTGTAGAAGGAAAATAAGGTGTTGGATTTACAAAGAAGAATGACTAAGCATCATGCCCAAAGAAATCAATTTGCAAGGGCTAAATTGAAGAAGGCTCAAGACAAGCTTCATGAGCTAAAAGAGGAAAAAGGCCAAGATAGGCTTGGAATATTGGCACAAGAATCTCTATAGGTCTCCCAAAACCCATGAGGCACTCACCCACCAAATTTGGTAGAACTTTGACAAGTTTTTTTTTTGTTGCTAATTTTGAGGCCAAGGGGGTAGCACACATAGTGCTACGCTCTTTTTTAGAGCATCTTCAGGGGGAAGAATTACATTTTTTGGATCTGCATCACTCATATAGCATGCTCACAAAGTTTTAGATCAGTTGGAGTTGTTTTGGTCCTCCAATTGGGTCAAAAACACCCATTTTTTCACCATTCTACCTGCTTTTCAGGACATGTGTTGTGCCTTTTCCAGCCTTGGAATTTTTGGTTTTTGAACAGGTTTTAAAGGACATATCAGACACCTAAGCATACATCTTGAGAGTAGACTTCAAGGGCTTTCCAATGAGCCATCACGGAGCCTTTTCCGACATCGAGAAGGCCTTCAAAACACTGTTGCAAGAAGACCCATTTTTCCTACTCATGTGCTACGCCCTTGCAATGGAAATTCCTCCTAAACACAGTGTTGCACCCTTGGTAGAGGGGAAGTCAACCATGTATGCTTGCAAGTTTTAGGAGGCTTGTTAGACCTCAAACATCAATTTGTTTGCTAAAAATGCCCGAAAAGATATTTTGTGTTAGATATTTTGTGCCTTGGGCCTTGCAAGGTCTCAAGGACAATAGTGACATTTCTAATTAGCCAATAGACTTCTAGATACTCTATTAGTTTTTTCTCCTCCTTGCTTGTCATATAGAACATGAGGATTCATTGTAAATGTTGGCTTTTGATGATTTTTAAGAGAAATACATGGTTCTTTGAGGTTAAAGAGAATTTTGGTGTTGTGGAGCTTGTGGATGATTTTCCTTGATTGATGATCATGAAGGCTTGCTTGCAGGATCCCTAAGTTTGGTTAATGATGATGTGTCTCTAATTTTTCCGTGTTTTCTTGTTTATCATATGTCCATATTTCTATGTTGCAATAGCTTAGAAAAGTATAGGTTGAGAAATGTTGTTTGAGGCACCTCAGTCCTCCTGTTTGCTATTGTCTTGATGTTTTCCTCTACTGGGTTAGTTTAAGGAATTCTTAATTGCTCCTTAGGACCACCTAAGCTTTTTTTTTTCATTAATGGATTGATATTCTAAGTTTCCAAATATGTTTTATGGTAAGCCCTACTTATTTGATGCTATCTAAACTCTGTTTTGGAACCTCTCTTTGATGTATTGATTGTTAGGTTAAGCCAAAGAGGTCTTGTTTCGATCTTGCCCTTTGTACATGCCTATCAGTTTGTCTCAAATTTCTTTATAGTCTGATAGATGATGTTTAGGAGTTCCATCTTCATTTATTAAAGCTATTTGTCTTCTTATATGTTTTCAAATCTTGAAAGTAGAATCATTGAAGTTAGATGAGTTTTCTTGCTTTCTTTGTTCCACTATATTGTTCATCTTGAATGTTTATTTGTTTAAAGTATTGTCATTGAGTAAATGGTGTGCCCTATCTCATGATTAGTATATTTTTCTTATCAGTGTTTAAAACCCTCTTGTTCATAGGTATTTTACAAAGGATTCTTAACTACCCTTTGCCAAACCTTGTTTCCCCAACTTAATGTCCATCTCACTTCACACATAACCTTAAAAGATCCATTGACTACACTAGATTTTCCCTGTGATGTATCCCGATTCATTATTGAGATATCAATTACTTTCATAGACTCCATAACCCAATTGATTTGATGACCTCTCACTCCACCTATTCTACTTGATCATCTTACCCAACCAAACAAACAACAAACCCTACACTTAATAACTAGCCTAAAAACAACCATCTAAAGCGAACAAGTTTACATCCTTCGCACATAATAGAGATATCCCTCTCTAAGTCCAGGAAGGCTAGTTCCTAGGACTCCAAATACTAGTCTGATGTTACCCTGTGCATTTGGTCTACCAATATGCTAAATCATGGGACCCTAACATAAGTGACACTCAAAGGAATGTTCCATCCATGGGTAAAGGTGTCAAGTCGAGAAGCTAAGTCATTGCATGGTTAACTTGTACAGAAAGACATGGTAAAAAGGGGGTTTAAACATGCATCCAAATGAAGTCAGCTAAAGGCCAAGATAAACAAGTGGTCAATATGCAATGTAGTAATACAACTTGACAACATATGGGAGCCTCTAGGGTAAATGGCCAGAATGAAGATAGTGAAGAAGAAGAAGAATGAAGCTTCAACGCATAAGTCATGGCAAGACTAAAGAGGACTCCCAAGCATACATAAATTGTAGCATAGGTGACAAATGCTAGCGATGAACTAACTAGGAAGCCCATGTAAAGGATGGCTCTACCACCAATTCATGATTAAAAAATCTGCGAGTGAAATGGATTAAGTACTCATGACATGATGGGATCGACCCTATGGAAAGTGATAAGAATGGAGGCAAGTAGGCAAAAATGCAATGGAAATTGAATTCCCTAACCTCTATGCCAGTTCAAAATCAAATACCTGCCATGACAGGTCAGTGGTCATGGATCTGAAGGAAATCTAGGAAGATCTCAAATTTTAGCAAATGTACCTGAAAAATACTTTTCCCAACGCTTACAAGCCAAAAGGTTAAATAGCCTTAATCAAATTCAAAAAATAAGCACAAATGAAATTTGTGAAAAAAAATTCAAATTATGGGCATTAATACACAATTTTGCTCACATTTTGATCATTTTTAAATTGCAGAAGTGGAGAAAGAGCTTTGGGTAAAAAATTCCTCTTCTCAAATATGGAGCAACCAGCCCCCAAATCACGCCAAATTAGTCAGGTAAGCCTTAAAATCATCCTATTCATCAATTTTGTTCCTGTTTGAAGAAAAATTTTGGATTTTTTACCATAGGAAATAGATTTTCATTGAAACCGTAAGCGCATACGCAGGTTCATGTGGAGGAACCTACATATGATACGCAATTGTGTACAAATGAGGTCGTGTATGCGCAGAGCGAAAATTAAAAACATGTATCTGATCATTCAATTGATGATTTTTCCCAGGATGTCGATCAATTGGGCAGAGCGTGAGCATAGTGAAATTGATAATGAGGTGATGGAGGACCAAACTTCCTTACTTATTCTTCGGAATTGTGGTTTGCTCAAATTTTTAAAAATGTTGAATATGAAATGAAACGTTTGTTTACTTTAAATGTTGGTTGGTCATTGGGAACCGGAAGAAGATTTTTTCATAATTGATCAGATGCCACTACAAATAGAAGTGGAAGACATATACTTCATTACTTGACACTCTCGAAGGGGAGATCCAGTAGATTTGCACAGAAATCCTATGGGAGAGCTTAACATAGAAGATTATGTCCAAGTCTACTGCATGGACAATGCAAAGAAGGTGGGAACATAGATTCCTATCAGATATATGAAGGATTTATATATGAAGATCATTCTCTTTACCATTGGAAGAGTAGCAAGATCAGCTTCTCTACATCAGGCTTCATGTACACACATGAGCATAGCAGTAGAATGCTTGATTCACCTTTTTTATTAATGCACGGCCTTGCTAGGAAATATGAAAAAAAAATTGACTTCAATCCGAAAGGAAAAGACTAAACACTTTGGATACGATAAAATCTTACTGAAATTCTTCTTCGAGAGGGTCCCAGGGCTTCGACTCAAGGTCATCTAAACTATCAGTTGCCTGAGAGATCCAAGAATAGCCCAATGGGTATATATGATGAAGATATTTGGGGGAGATGAGGTTCCCCGAACCACCTGGGATGATGAGTTCTTCCAATGGTGGGAAGAACAAGTCATCATAATGGAGGATTATCCCTATGTTGGGATGGACTTTCGTGTAGATCTTGATCTAGTCCTTCCACTTGATGCAGCATTTTATTTTTTCAAATTATATGGAAAATGAAAAAATGTTTTTGATTAAAAAAAATGACTTACAAAATTATAATGATCATGATGCAGACATGGGACCAATCAGGCCAAAGGGGTACCCAAGGCATAAGCATCGTAGAGGTGAGGCAGATGATGAAGACACTGGCAGAACCCTCCTTGCAGTATAGAGAAACTTGGAGAGTTTGACTCGCCAAGTTCCTATGGCCACTATAGAGGACATACCGAAGGCTATCCAGAGGTAGGTGGTAGGAGTACCATGAGACTAGGTGTCGTTATTCCACCATGTAGCGACTGCCATTGTGTTCTATAGGAACAAAAATTTTGGGAAGGGACCTCACGGGTAAATTATAGATATGATCGGATGACTATAATACTTTTTGATGATAGACATGATTAGGCATAAGCCCTAATTTTGTAGGACATGGTGGTCCAGGTTTTGTATTTTTTTGAACACTCTGATCTATATATATGTATATACATAGCGATTTTATATGATGTGATGTATCAAATGTACAATAGTGAATGATGTTTTTTATATTTAAAGTATTGAATAATTAATATGCCAATCAAGTGCTTAATTAGCTAATGATTCTGCTAATAAATTATCAGATCGAGGAATATGAATGAATGTAATAAATTGAAATTACCATTGTAAAAAATGTACCCTAAAAAACAATCGATGCAACAATGGGTCTCTATCATGATAGGTGTTGTTAAACTGCGATACCACCAAATGTGAATCCAAGTAAACTACTAACGAATCAACACCCAAATATATTTCCTCTGAGAGTAGGTTGACAAGTGCAACGTATTATGCTACATTGTTTGAAGCAGGGCCAATGTAGAAACCTCTTGAAACTAACAACTGATCGAATGGATAATGGATTACCCAAGTCGTGGAAGCCAAGTTCCGGGTATGTCTACTAGCACCATCAATGAAACCAAAGTGACTCATTTCATCCAATATTACCTGCCAAAGCAAATTAAACTCATCAAAACCACACCAAAAAATCGAAACATAGATATGTACAAAAAACAAAATATATACAAAAAAGAAAGATGTTAGGCCTAAGCCTACGCATAGTACTTTCTCAAATAGATCCCATGTATGGGCTCCGCCAACTCACTCCCATCAAATTCAACCAAGGCATAAGCTCCTTTCTTCAGGACCTTTTTGATGATAAAGGGGCCATACCACATAGATTTGAACTTGCCTTCCCCCAAGGAATCCTTCTTTTGGGCATAAACCAAGACAAGGTCACCTTCAGAGAAAACCCTAGGTTTGACTGCCTTATTGTATTGAACCTTTGCCCATTTCTTATGAGCCTCATTCATCGTAGCTGCATCTCGACGCTGCTCATATAGTTGTTCTAAATGGAGAAGGCATTCTTCGAGACTGGAAGTGTCAGGAACAATCTCAACAGCTAACTTAAGGGAAGGGATTTCAAATTTGATAGGAAAAATAGATTCCAACCCATAACCCAGTTGAAACAGAGTAAAACCGGTTGCAGTTTTGACTGACATATAGTATGCCCTAAGTGCAGAATATAGCATGATATGCTAATTGGATCTGTCTTTATCAATCGTCTCTTGAAGGATTGCCTTCAAGGATTTTTTAACAGCTTCAAATTTCCCACTGGCTTGAGGATAATAAGGAGATGAATGCTCCTACCAAAAACCTAATTTTAGAGCCAATTAAGGCATCATGCTAATATGAAAATGAATTCCATGGTCAGTGACAATCTCTTTGGGAATACCAAATCAAGAAATTAATTTATTGAAGAGGAACAGGGCCGTTGTTTCACCGTCATTCCCAAAAGTAGGCATAAATTCAACCAAATTCATGAAGTAGTCTATAGCTACAATAATGTACTTGTGACCTTTAGTCGAAAGTGGTTTACAAGTATTATAATCAATACCCCACTTCGTGAAGGGACCGACAGTGATGACAAGAAAGAGCAGAGCTGGATGAGCATGCCTGTTTCAAGTATAAACCTGACATGAATGACACTTTTTTACTGATTCAATACAATCTTTGAAAATCGAAGGCCAAAAGTATCCTGCACACAAGATTTTTTGGGCTCTAGCAAGCCCAGATAAATGACCACCACAAGCTCCACTTTGGAAATCATTCAGCACAACCTCAGCTTCTTCGAGAGTTAAGAAGTGAAAAAGGAACGAATCGACCCCATGACGATATAAAGTATCACCAATAATCAAACAACTTTTGGCTAAGTGACGTAACTTCTGGCACTCATATTTTGAAAAAGCAAAGGGAAACTTTGTAGTCTAGAGATAAACTATGACATCTCCATACCAAGTGTTAGGTCCCTGTAATTTGTTAGATTGGCAAGACCAAATGTACAAGGGTAACATCAAACAAATATTTGGAGTCCTAGGACCTAACCTTCCTGGACTCAGAGAAGGCTCTCTCTATATTTTTCTAAAATCTGTAACTTGATTGATTTTAGGGTTTTGTTTTTAGGCTAGTTATAGTGATAAGGATTTGTTTGTTTGTTTTGTTTGGTTGGGTTGCTTGTCAAGAAAAACCGATAGAGTAAGATAATTTTAAACCATTGGTATTTGGATTCTGCAAAAGGTCTTCATAAGTACAAAAATAGGTCAAGGGTGTTTCGGAGGGCAAGTATAATAAAGCCAAATGGATCTTCAAGGCTTATGTGAGTGAGGTGAACATTAAATTGTGAACATGGTAGGTGCAAAGGGCAGTGAAGAATCCTTTTGCAAATACTTTAACAAGAAGGGCCTTTAAGATCACTATGAATAAAGAAATAACTAAAGACATGGCATACTAATAGCTTCTTTGACCAAACCCTAGCAAGTAAACATTAAGACAACAATCTAGTGAACCATAGAGAGCAAGAAACTTTTAAGTTCTCTAGTGATTTCACCTTTAGGCAAAGAAAACATTTAAGACAACATATAGTAATAATTAAAGAGTTGGGAACTCATAATTTCCTTAATAAAACTACAAACACCTTCAAAGAAACCATTTAAGATGAACAAAAGGGCATGGAAAGCCATAAACCTCTTTAGCATAACCCTAATTAGCAATAATTCAAAGAAAATACCTCAAAAACAATGTTTAAGTTATACCAAAAGACAGGACTAACAATAAACTTCTTTAGCATTGGATCCATTAAATCATTCTTAAGATAAACAAGCTGAGTGAAACTAGAGAGAAACTAAGAATTCTCTAATCTGACCTAACATAGGAAAACATACAAGCAATAGAAAGCAGACAGAGCTAAGGTGCCTCTAAAGAACATTTCTTAACTTAAAATTTTTGTTCTACTGCATGAGAAAGATGAAACAAAATGAAAAACATAAGAAGACAAGAGCTAATTTAGAAATACATAGACTTTATCCATGTTCATGAATCCTACAAATGTGTTATCTCCATTTCCATTTAAATCCAAGCATTCACAAAACTCCAAAGCCAATTTCTCCACAACTCCAAGTCTATAATATTGAGTTTAACAGACAACCAACAACTACAATGAGGCCTCCATGTAGTATTTAACTTGAAAAGGAGGGTCAAAACAGTAGCTATAGTTACAAAATTTCATTAATTACATCATAAATGTCATTTTTGTCCTATGAGACCATGCAAGGCCCAAGGCACAAACATCCTAACTCAATAAATGCAAAAATAACTCCTAACAATAACTCCTCAACTAATTTTCGCAAAAAAATGACTTTGAGGCTTCTTAATAACTTTCAAAATATCTCCAAGTATGATTTGTTGAATTTTTGGCAAGGGCACAACACTAAGGTTCAAGGGCGCAGCGCCAGGCCAAGGGCACGGCACCAAATCTCGAAAAATTGGTCTTTTGTAGCTGTGATTTGGAAGCCTTCCCACTGTCCAAATGAGCCCCATGATAGCCCAGTGAAATGCTTGTCCTGTCTAGTTTCCAAAAATTCCTTCAGTTTTATGACTAGTGTCCATTTTCCTAGTGAAAAAATTATTCTCCAAAGACTTCTCAGGGTGCAGCACCAGCTTTGAAAATAGGGCAGAAAGTTGATTTTTTTCATGTTTGTGGCACTTTTGGAGGACCAATTTTGCTCCAAATGAGCTAAAAATTTGTCAAGGTGATGTCCTTGGCCTAAGGATCTTGAAAATTTCAATTTTTCCCCCAATGGGTTCCCCAAAACAGAATGCAGTGCTAGTGGCACTGCGCCTTTGGCCCTTCAAAACAGTCAAAAACTCAAAAACTCAAAAATGTGCCAAAATTTGGATTTGTCTTACTGATCATGTTTGGATCCTTGTAGGGATGCATTAGCAAGAATTTCAAGTTTTTTTTTTTTTTTTTTCTTCCTTTAGGGATTGAATCTTTGCAAGGGCTCTTTTGATCTTGGCCCTTGCAATCTTGTTTCTTAAGGGAAAATGCCTTGCCATATTCTTTTGAAATTCTAGGTCTCTCTTTTTCTTCTCCAACTGATCCTCTAGGTAGACAATTTCCCTCTCTAGCCAAGATTCCCTATCATATTCTATTTCCATGGCAAGTAGCTCACTTGGAGTGATTTGCTCTGCCAAGGCCATCTCTTTCTATTTTTCCTTGGCTAGAGCTTTCCTCAAACCAATTGTCCTTGGTCTCTTCCTAGGAAGCTACTCTTCCTCTTCTTCAGTGTCATCATGAATTCCATCTGTCTCACTACCATCATTACTATCATTATCACTCTTTGACCCACTACCATCATCATTTCTCTCATGGCTCTTTGACATCTGCTTCACTGATATGTGCCTCACTACCCTCAGTGACATTTTCCTCATTGGTTTCTTCTTCATTTCTTTCTTCCTCATTAGCATCTACCTCATTGTTTTCTTCTTCATTTCTTTCTTCCTCGTTGGCATCTGCCTCATTGTTTTCTTCCTCATTATTTGATTCCTAATTTCTTGATTCCTCATTTCCATGTTTATCATTTTCCCTTTCTCCCTCATTGCTCTTTTCTTCCTCACTAAATGATTTCTCGTTGTTTGATTCCTCATTGCCATCTCTCTCACTATTTTATGCACTAGTACCATGAGATGATGGTGAGGGGTTGCGAGAGGGTGATGAAGGAGGATCATCATGAGGTGAAGGTATGTGAGTGAGAGGTGATGTGGAAAGGTCATCATGGGGTGAAGGAATGTGAGTGGATGGTGATGCATGAGTATTGGGGTGTGACGGTGAAGGAGGAATGAATGAGAGGCTAACAACTCAGTGAAAACCATCTGTTGATATTTTTAAAATCTGTTTTGAAACACTTTTGGGCTGATGTCAAATTGAGATGAAGGATGGTAATGGAATGTCAGCCTTTGCAAGTGGAGGGACTGATTAAATGAATGGAATGGGTGTAGGGACAGCTTAGGTGAATGAAAATTTCTCAAAAAGTGTAATCCCTATGTCTAGGAAAATGAAGAAATTGAACAAAGTGATTTCAAGGTTGAAACTTAGGGTTCCCTTCCATTGATTTAAAAAAATGACCAAAACTTGCTTGAAGATGAGTGTATGTGATGTACTTACCCCTGAATATGCTTGGAGGACCTTTGGCAGATATTTGGAAGCAACTTGAGGTGTTTTGAGTGGTTAATTTTCTTAGGAATCCCTCCTACCCAAGGGCACAGTGCCTAAGCCAAGGGCGCAGCGCTCAATCCTAGGCGCACAACACTCAATCCTAGGTGCGCAGTGCTCAATACCAGGCGTACAATGCTTTTAGATTAGGCATTTGAAGGCCTTACCGGTGTCCAAATTGGGCCCATGATAGCTCGTTGGAAATATTATCTTGTCTACATTCCAAATCTACCTTTTTTGGCTAATTGGATTTAATTTGACCTATAAAACGTTGATTCTCCCAAGACTGGTCAAAAAGTTTTGAATGATGGTGCATAAATGTAGGGTGCTAGTGAAAACAACATTTGAAGGCCTCCCTCAACTACAAATTGATATCATAATATCTCATTGGAAATATCTTCCAGTCTAGTTGTCATTTGACTCATCAAGCATGTCATTTGGACAATCTAGCTATGAGAAAGCTTGATTTTCCCAAGGTCGCTCCATAAGTGCAACAATTCTCCCATGACACCTGTATTTTTGACATTGATATAAAACCATGACACCCGTATAAAATATGAAGGAGGTTTTTCTTCATGGACATATGATGGACAAAAACCTCTCTCACTTTTGTCAAATTCATCTATGTTTGGTCAGAAACATAGTTTGAATAAAAAATGGCCATATGAGTGACAAATGGCTTGGCTCTTGGAATGAAGTTCTAGAAAATGATGGAGGCATGATTTTTATGAGTTGGTATGGCTCAACACTTTCAAATATGACCTACCATATGGATATTCTTCTCCTATGCCTCTTTTCCATAGAAAACCCTATTGTAGTGGAAGAGGAAATTAGGTTTTAGTGCTTCCTCTAGGTCATTTCTGTCATTGATCACTATTTGGCACTTTGTTGGATCATTAAGCTCAAAAACCCTAGTCATATATAAGAAAAAGTGCCTCCTCTTCTTCTTTCTTCAAGTTGTCTTCATTCAGGAATAGACCACCTACCTTACCAGTATTTTCTATTGATGGACCTTTCAACACTCCTGCAGAAGTGCCAAAGTTTGTCCATTTACTCATGTGCAGAATTCGAACTGAAGGATAGTCTTCTTTGGAAGCACGTTAAGTCTTTCTTGAATAACTATGTGATGACCTTCTATTACATCTGAGCCATCTTCTAGCAAATTAAAAGCAGTGTTTGGAACACCAATGATGACCTTAAAACATGTGAAACCTTAATTGACCTAGTCGGAGGGTTCTTTGACCTGACCTTGACTAAAACTTGGCTAGGGGACCTTTAAGTGAAAACAGAGTATGTGTCAAAGTGATGTATTGACGATCCAAAATCCAATGTAATTTATTTATCTAAAGAACCTACAGAGATATTTTTGAGACCATCAATTCTTGAGGAACTTGGGGAACATGGGAAAAAGTTAGCTATAGGAAACCCTACAGGGAAAGTGGAGCTATGGATAAGTGAAAACATGGTAATGAGGTTATAGGCAGAGAAGGAGGCTGAAAATGGTAGGTAAAAGCCCATAATGAGTTTGTAGGAGTGACAGGGTGACCATGGAATGGCAAGCTGATATAGTAGTGAAAAATTTTGAAAAAGGATAATGAAGGTAGTGAGATTTCAAAAACTTACAATATTCAAATAATGTTGTTTTTATAAATCTAGAAACATTCTATAGTCATCTACAAATAGTGAAAAATACTGATGAATAACAATGGCTCCAGTTTTGGAGGGTAGCTCCTTTTCAGGAGGTGTCCAAAACCTCAGAGTTCATATCTCTAAATTTTCAAGATTAGTACATTACTTGTACTTTGCGGATCCCTATTCCTTCATTTGCTGATTTTACTCCTGTCCATTGAAGCTATGATCTTAAAATCTGAAAATTCATGATTGCTTAAATATCACTTCCACCTACCCATCATACTTTGCCTAACATTTTTTCTTCACTGGGATGCATTTGGATTGGCAAACCCTTGACATCATTTTATTTTGAAAGCATTAAAACTATCTATGTCTACCCTTATCACTTACAAGAGCTCAAATTAGGCTGATGAACTCTTTTATTCTCTACCTAGTCTACTTATCTGTCAAGGCTAAGCTATTTGACAGATTTTCATTCTCTAACCTACTGATATGAAATTCAAAACATGGTCAAACCAGGGTTAAGAAATCTGATTTGTCATGGGCTGTGGCATTTTGGACAAGCTGCACATAGACTTTATTTTTGTACAAGTGAAACAAGAAATTTGAGGGTTGTGATTTATAATTGGTTATGCATCCCTCTCTTTCTCTTTTGGTTTAGATTTGAGCATTGAAACCAAATATCTTTTCCTAATCTAATCTACTAACAAGCCAAGCTTACATGGTTTGGAAAATCCTCTTTCACTAACCTATCAGCAGAAATTTAAAACATGTTCAATCATGATTAGGCTAAATGATTGAACAAAACTTTAATTTCTTCAAAAGCAGTGGCTTTTAGGCTTAGGCACTTTCAACAATATTATTTTTTGGTATGGGGCTTTACCTCTTCTTTTATCTGCCCTCTTTTCTTATTTTCTTTCTCTTCCTCTCCTTTTGTCAAAAACCATCTAAAACTAAAAATATTCCCATAGTGTTGATCTTATTTGCATACCTATCTATCCTAATCTAATGAAATTTCCGCTTCCCTAAATGATGCAATAGTGTCAGTGCAGCTAGTTAAGCAGCAACAAAAATAGGTAGACAACCTGACTGCTTGTCAGAGGGAACAATAGTATACCTTGATTATGTGTCTTCATAACCAAGGTTATCATAAGTAGTGGCAAATTCTAATGTATTTTATTCTTGTAAATAATCCATGTCTGGAAACTTGAGCCAATCAAGACTTTCATGTAATCTGCCATAGGATCAACAAAAGCATGATGTAAAATTTTTTCTTTTTGGCCTTTCATGACTAGTTGGTCATTTGTATCCCAAAAATTAACTTTGAAAACCTCATATATAGTCTGGTTCTTGAAAGCACAATCATCCTCGGCCTGCAATTTAAAAGGTAGTACAATTTCCTCTTGCTTAGGGGAAGGGAGACTTTCCAAAAATTATTTATGATCTTGGAAATTGTATAACTGAATTTGAGAATTTAAAAGTTCAATATCAGTTTCATATTTTTCAACCACTATCTCCAGAAAAATCTTCTTAACTTCAGGGTTAATTTTTCTTGACCTCAAAATGAGAAAGACAGCTTTTACAAGATCATCATCAAGCTGAAGTTTTGATAACTGATTTGAAATTTCACTATATAGAAGGTTTTCCACAAAGCTTGTCATTTTGTTCAATCAATCTAAGAAAAGGGTCACTGCATCTTTACAACCAATCTGGAGTATTTTATCAGGGGAGTCTTTAGGCTAATTGAGAGTTCTGGAGTCGAGAGGTGGAAGATTTCAAATTTCTTGAGACAGACTACTATACACCATCAACAACCAGATATTCTACAAGTATCTAAGGTTTTTAGGTAGGGAACTTGCTTTGTAGGTAGGTCTACTAACAGTTGGGCTTTTAGACCTAGTAGACTCCCTAAGGATGCTTTGAGGATTTTCAACTATTTCAAGAGGATTTGGGTCTGTTGAGTTTTGATGGTAAAGTAATTTTCCCATTGGAGTCTATAGAAACAGTGGGGTCAACAAGGCTACTAAAGACCAATGGAGTCACTAGGTGGATGATGCTTACTATTTTGAGGATGTATTTGTTGTCCACCATCAACAAATGAATACCATTCTAGTGATGCTTTTGGGTTTTCTAATTTCTTTAATATTTTCAACAAGTGCTCTCCGGTACGGTCGTCATGGTGCTAGTATGATGAATCAACCAGGTATCACTTTTGGCTAACACTTTGATCTATCTAAGTGACAGGGGATTTATGATTTCTTAAGGAATATCTAAGCTTATTACTTACTCAGTCCCAAGTGGAATCACCATTATGTTAGGTCCTCGTAATTTGTCAGATTGGAAAGACCAAATGTACAAGGGTAACATCAAACCAATCTTTGGAGTCCTAGGACCTAGCCTTCCTAGACTCAGAGAGGGCTCTCTCTATGTTTGTGTGAAATATGTAACTTGATTGATTTTAGGGTTTTATTTTTAGGCTATTTATATTGATCAAGGTTTGTTTGTTTGTTTTGTTTGGTTGGGTTGCTTGTCAAGCAGAACAGATAGAGTAAGAGAACTGTAAACCATTGGGATATGGAGTCTGCAAAAGGTCTTGATAAGTACAACAATAGGTCAAGGGTGTTTCAGAGGGCAAGTATAACAAAGCCAAATGGATCTTCAAGGCTTATGTGAGTGAGGTGAACATTAAATTGTGAACATGGTAGGTGCAAAGGGCACTTAAGAATCCTTTAACAAATCCTTTAACAAGAAGGGCCTTTAAGATCACTATGCATAAAGAAATTACCAAATACATGGCATACCAATAACTTCTTTGACCCAACCCTAGCAAGTAAACATTAAGACAAAAATCCAATGAACCATAGAGAGCAAGAAACTTGTAAGTTCTCTTGTGATTTCACCTTCAGGCAAATAAAACATTTAAGACAACATATAATAATAATCAAAGAGTAGGGAAATCCTAATTTCCTTAATCAAAATGCAAATACCTTCAAAGAAATGATTTAAGATGAAAAAAAGGGCAGGGAAAACCATAAACCTCTTCAGCATAACCCTAATTAGAAATACTTTAAAGAAAAGACCTCAAAAACAATGTTTAAGTTATACCAAAAGATAGGACTAACCATAAACTTCTTTGGCATTGGCTCCATTAAATCATTCTTAAGATAAACAAGTTGAGTGAAACTAGAGAGTAACTAAGAACTCTCTAATATGACCTAGCAGAGGAAAACATACAAGAAATATAAAGTAGACAGAGCTAAGGTGCCTCTAAACAACATTTCTTAACCTAAACTTTATGTTCTACTACATGAGAAAGATGAAACAAAATGAAAAACATAATAATACAAGCACTAATTTAGAAATACATCACCATTAGCCATGTTCATGAATCTTGAAAATGTGCTATCTCCATTTCCATTTAAATCCAAGCATTCACAAAACTCCAAAGCCAATTTTTCCTCAACTCCAAGTCTATAATATTGAGTTTAAAAGTCAACCAACAACTACAATGAGGCCTCCATGCAATATTTAACTTGCAAAGGAGATTCAAAACCCTAGCTAGGGTTGAAAAATGCCATTTTTTTCCTATGAGACCATGAAAGGCCCAAGGCACAAATATCCTAACTCAATAAATGCAAAAATAACTCCTAACAATAACTCCTCAACTAATTTTGGCAAAAAGCTAACTTTGAGGCTTCTCAATAACTTTCAAAATATCTCCAAGTGTGATTTTTTAACTTTTTGGCAAGGGCACAGGACTGAGGTTCAAGGGCACAGCGCCAGGCCAAGGGCACAGTGCCAAATTTCAAAATATTGGTCTTTTGCAATTGATATTTGGTGGCCTTCCCGGTGTCCAAATGAGCTCCATGATAGCTTATTGGAAATCCTGTCTGGTATAGTTTCCAAAAATGCCTTTATTTTTCTGATTGGTGTCCATTTTTCTAGTAAAAAAACACATTCTCCCAATACTGCTCAGGGCGCAGCGCCAGCTTTGAAAATAGAGGAGAAAGTTGATTTTTTGCATGTTTTTGGCACTTTTGGAGGACCAGTTTTGCTCCAAATGAGCTAAAACTTTGTGAGGGTGATGTCCTTGGCCTAAGAATCCTAAAAATTTGAATTTTTCCTGCAATGGGTGGCCCAAAAAATAGCACAACGCCAGTGGCACTATGCCTTTGTCCCTTCAAAACAATAAAAAACTCAAAAACTCAAAAATGTTCCAAAATTTGGATTTGTCTTGCTGATCATGTTTGGAATGCTTGTAGGGATGCATCAGCAAGAATTTCAGGTTTTTATTTGTCTTTTTTCTCCTTTAGGGATTGAATCTTTGCAAGGGCTCTTTTGAGCTTGGCCCTTGCAATCTTGTTTCTTAAGGCATAATGCCTTGCCATCTTCTTTTGCAAGTCTAGGTCTCTCTTGGTCTTCTCCAGCTTATCCTCTATGTAGACATTTTCCTTCTCTAGCCAAGATTCCCTATCATATTCTATTCCATGACAAGAATCTCACTTGGAGTGAGCTGCTCTGCCAAGGCTGTCTCTTGCTCTATTTCCTTGGCTAAATCTTTCTTCAAGCCAATTGTCCTTGGCCTCTTCCAAGAAGTTGCTCTTCCTCTTCTTTAGTGTCATAATGAATGCCATATATCTCACTACCATCATTACTATCATCATCACTCTTTGACCCACTTCCATCATCACTGCTCTCATGGATCTTTGACATATGCTTCACTGATATGTGCCTCACTGCCCTCACTGATATTTGCCTCATTGTTTTCTTCTTCGTTGCTTTCTTCCACATTGGCATCTGCCTCACTATTTTCTTCTTCATTGCTTTCTTCCCCATTAGAATCTGCCTCACTATTTCCCTCCTTATTTTTTGATTCCTCATTTCCATCTTTATCACTGTCCCTTTCTGCCTCATTTCTCTTTTCTGCCTCACTAATTGATTTCTCATTGTTTGATTCCTCATTTCCATCTCTCTTACTGTTTTATGCACTAGTACCATGAGATGATGGTGAGGGGTTGTGAGAGGGTGATGAAGGAGGATCATCATGAGGTGAAGGTACATGAGTGAGAGGTGATGTGGAAAGGTCATCATGGGGTGAAGGAATATGAGTGAATGGTGATGCATGAGTAGTGGGGTGTGACGGTGAAAGAGCAATGAATTAGAGGCTAACAACTCAATGCCAACCCTCTGCTGATATGTTTAAACTCTGTTTTGAAACACTTTTGGATTGATGTCAAATTGAGATGAAGGATGGTAATGGAATGTCAGACTTTTTAAGTGGAGGGACTGATTGAATTAGTGGAATGGGTGTAGAGATATCTTAGGTGATCCAGGTGGATATCAGTGGCCACCCACCTAATCCATTTGGACCCACACCATCAATTCTTGCAGTTTTTCACACTCAACACCACTTACTATTTTAGCAGGTTTTCTGGTCCTGCACTCCCGGAGTCGTTTTGGGGCCTTAATGATCCAGGTGGATATTGGTGGCCATCCACATATTCCATTTGAACCCCCACCATAAGTTATTTTATTTTTAAGTTGCATCATGACTTACTATTTATAACATCTTTTCGGGTCCTGAACTTCAGGACCCATTTTGAGGCCCTAAATGACACTTTTTGGGAAAACAGGGAGCAACATGGTTCATAGATTGATGTTGCTCACTCAAAAGTTGTATTCCTCAGATAGATATTCTAACGAGCTATTGAGCGTGTCAAACAGAGATCGGATGCCAAAGTTACATCCCTGGGAAGTTGAAACACCAATTTACCCAAATGGGGCCCACAGTTTTAGCGCTTCATCTCCTAGAGTTAGGTTTTTGGACATTTCAGTTTTTCCATTGTTTCTCAATAATAAATAGGCATGTAGCCGCCACATCTCTTCTCATAGATAGCTACCAGCGCCCTAGCTAGTTAATTTCCATTCTGTCTATAAGCATATTTCTATTATTTGATATTCATGAAATGACACATTATTTCCGCTGCATCTCTATGTTTATGGTTATTTCTGTATTCTATTGCATTCCTGCATGAATTTGGATCAGTGGTATCAAAGAGATCTACTTTTTCTTTCTTTTTCTTTGCATGTCCCCACTGCGGGCCGGGTATAAGGAGTTAGGGCTCAATCTGGTTGAACCCTTGCAAGATCAGCCTCGCAAACCCTGACGACCTCCCATGGCAGAAGAAAAGAAATATGAGGGAGTAGGAGATCCTATCAAAACATTTCTCGAGGAGGCCCTCGAGAAGAAAAGGAATTGGATGATGGATAACTTTGCTCAGATCCTTCAACAGTTTCCCACCTACGACGCATATGCATCCAACAGCCACTCTAGAGGTGTCACTCCCTTCAAGGTAGAGGTAAACTTTGATATTCCTATATTTGAACGCAAAATAGATGCAGACGACGTAGATAGATGGTTGAATTTGGTGAAAGGGTATTTCTCAGTCCATTATTTCTCTGACTGAGAAAAGATTATTTTTGCACTCCTCAAAGTTGCCCCCCATCTCAAAGACTGGTGGGAAACCTACCGTGAGCAAGAGGACGAAGGGGAAACCTCTTTGTTCTTGGCCACACCCACTTGGAATTTGTTCTGAGATGGCATCAAGGAAAAATATTACCCCGTGGGGAGCTATGAGGACAAATACATCCAATGGACCATGTTACGGCAACAAAGGGATCAAGATGTGCAAGAACTGACGAATCTATTCCATACCCTGTGCACAAAGTTGGGTATTAAAGATTCACAAAGACATTTGGTGCTCAGGTACCATGGCTGTCTACATAAACACATTCAGGAGGAAATGGAGTTCCTCGACATTACATCACTTGGCACGTCATATCGCTATGCCGCCAAGATTGAGTAGATATTTAAGCAGAAGAAGCGAGACTTTGAATCCGCGAATCCGAAAGGTGTCCCCAAACTGAAGAACAAGGGGAAAGGCAAAAGTAGTGCGACTCAGAACAACACCACAAATTAAAAGAAGGACACAGGGAAGTGGTGTGAATTTCATAACAGCCTCACTCATAGCACAAATGAGTGTAAGGCCAAATAGTCATTGGTGGTCGAACTAAAGGCACCCGAATCAGATGCATTTTCTGATCCTGAGTTAGAACCAGACAAAGGAAATGAAAAAGGGAAGCAAATCATTGATGCAGATCCCAGTGCCATTGTTTCCACCACCAAGATCTAGAGGGAGGACTAAGAGGACCCAGAGGAGGGGGAGCGCCTCTTCCATTCGCAAATGTGGGTGAAGGGTTCTCTACTGCAATTTCTTGTCAATATCGGAAGCCAAAAGAACCTCATTTCAGTATAGGTCATGAAGCGACTCGGCCTACCGACCATAAAACACCCGCAGCCATATACCATCGGGTGGCTTCACCTAGGGAGAGATATTTTCATCTGCCAACAATGTCGCCTTCCATACAGCATCAAGCCATTCACAGATGAGGTATTATGTGATGTTTCTCCTCTTGATGTAGCTGATGTATTATTGGGCCAACCATACTTGTGGAGGCGACATGCTGTGTATGATTCTAGGTCTCATGTTTCTATTATTACTTTGGGAAATAACTTGTACAAGATACCGGAGGTAGTATTGCCTCCTGTCATCTCTTTGACTACTGCAAAACAACACAATAATATTGTTTCCCAAACTAGGAAATTCATTTTCCTTATAACTCGCTCACAGGAAAAGAAGAATATTGTGGCCACAACCTCAAAACAAGGCTCCCCTGCACGGCTGCACCAGATGGACAAATTCATGGAGGAATACAAGGACATTTTCTCCTCACTCACAGAGGTTCCTCTACATTGTCAGGACAAGCACTCCATTGATTTGACCCCCAACACATTGCCGCCTGATGTTGTCATACCTCTTGCAAATACACATATATAATCCACACATGTACTGACTGAAGCTGATAAAGAAACCAAATTTACTAAATGCATCCAGCATGTCTACCCACAGGTCGATGATACCCAGTTCAACAGAATTTGCTTCATCTCAGGGAGGATCTCAACGCAATGGGGACCATTGCTTCCTAATGAGGGAGGAATGATCCAGGTGAATATCGGTGGCCACCCACCTAATATATTTGGACCCACAACATCAATTCTTGCAACTTTTCACATTCAGCACCACTTACTATTTTTAGTAGGTTTTTGGGTCCTGCACTCCTGGAGCCGTTTTGGGGCCTTGATGATCCAGGTGGATATTAGTGGCCATCCACATATTCCATTTGAACCCCCACCATCAATTTTTTTAGTTTTTAAGTTGCAGCACGTCTTACTATTTATAGCAGTTTTTCGGGTCCTGAACTTTCAGAGTCATTTTGAGGCCCTAAATGATGCTTTTTGGGAAAATGGTGAGCAAAATGGGTCATAGACCATGTTTCTCACAAAAAGTTGTAGTCCTCGGATATATATTTCTAATGAGATATTGAGCATGCAAAATGGAGATTGGATGCCAAAGTTACGTCCCTGGGAAGTTGAAACACCAATTTACCCAAACGGGACCGAAAGTTTTGGTGCTTCATCTCCTAGAGTTAGGTTTTTGGACGTTTCAGTTTTTCATTGTTTCTCAATAATAAATAGGCCCTCGAGCATCATTTTAACACATTTCAGAGGCCTGTAGCCACCACATCTCTTCTCAGAGATAGCTACCAGCACCCTAGCTAGTTTATTTCCATTCTGCCTGTGAGCATATTTATGTTATTTGAGAATTAATGAAATGATGTATTGTTTCCACTGCATCTCTATGTTTATGGTTATTTCTGTATTCTTTTGCATTCCTACATAAATCCAAATCATTAGGTGAATGAAAAATCTTGAAATAGTGTAATCCCTCTGTCTAGCAAAATGAAGCAATTGAAAAAAGTGATTTCAAGGTTGAAACTTAGGGTTTGATCTTAGGGTTCCATTCCATTGATAAAAAAAAATCACCAAAATTTTCTTGGAGATGAGTGTATGTGATGTACTTACCCCTGAATATGCTTGGAAGACCTTTTGCAGATATTTAGAAGCAACTTGAGGTGTTTTGAGTGGTTAATTTTCTTAGGAAGCCCTCCTGGCCAAGGGTGTAGTGCCTAAGCCAAGGGCACAGTGCTCAATCCGAAGCGAGCAACGCTTTTTTGCAGAGGGAATTTAGAGGCCTTGGCGGGGTCCAAATTAGGCCCATGATAGCTCTTTGGAAAGCGTATCCTATCTACATTCCAAATATACCTTTTTTTTTTCTTATTGGTGTTGATTTGATCTGTCAAACGTTGTTTCTCCCAATACTTTTCAAAACGTGCTAAATGATGGTGCAGAAATGCAGAGTGCTAGTGGAGGAAACTTTTGGAGGCCTTCCTCAAATCCAAATTGAGCTCATGATAGCACATTGGAAATCCCTTCTAGTCTATTTTTTATTGGACTCATCAAGTAAGTCATTTGGACACTCCAGCTATGAGAAAACGTGGTTTTCCCAAGGTCACTCCATAATTGCGACAATTCTCCTGTGACACATGTAGTTTTAACATTGATATAAAACCATGACACTTGTGTAAACTCTGAAGGAGGTTTTTCTTCTTGGACCTATTATGTAAAAAACCTCTCTCACTTTTGTCAAATTCATCTCCGTTTGGTCAGAAACATAGTTTGAATAAAAACTGGCCCTATGAGTGACAAATGGCTTGGCTCTTGGAATTAATTCCTGGAAAATGATGGAGGCATGATATTTATGAGTTGGTATGGCTTCATGCTTGCTGATATGACCTACCATATGGATCTTCTTCTCCTCTTCCTCTTTTCCATAGCAAACACTATCCTAGTGGAAGAGGAAATTAGGGTTTAGTGCTTCCTCCAGGTCATTTCTGCCATTGATCATTGTTTGGCACTCTATTGGACCATTAAGCTCAAAAACCCTAGTCATATATAAGAAAAAGTGTCTCCTCTTCTCCTCACTGCAATTTTTCTTCATTCAGGAATAGACCACCTACCTTACCAGTACTTTCTACTAATGGACTTTTCAAAACTCCTACAGAAGTGCCAAAGTTTGTCCATTTCCTCATGTGTAGACTCTGAACTGAAGGATAGTCTTCTTTGGAAACTCTTTAGGTCTTTCTTGAATAACTATGTTCTAACATTCTATTACATCTGAGCTAGCTTCTAGAAAAGGAAAAGCAGTGTTTGGTGTTAGGAATCTGTAATTAGAAAGATTGGCAAAGTCCAATCATAGAAGCAACATTATTTCAACCACTTTGGGATTCTAGGATCTAGCCCACCTGAATCCGGACAGGGATCTCTCCAATAAGTGCAAAGATGGATTTGTCTTTGAAGTCTTGGGTAATGATATTAGGCTAGTTATGAAGGCGAATGGTTTTGTTTTGTTTTTGGATGGTTGAGCATGAGTATTATTTGAGGTGGAAATTTCTAAATGAAAAGAGTTTCAAAGGTGTGAAGTTGCAAGAAAATAGAACAAGCTTTGGCCAAGAAGATAGATAATTGCAAGTTTTAGTCCATTGGGCTATGGAGTCATAATAAGGTTTAATTGAAACAACAAGGGGCAAGAGTGGTCCACGGGGCAAGTCATCTATGTCTAAGGATCTCTTTAAAGTTTTATTTTATGGGATGAAGTGTTACAAAAACAGGGGATTTAAACAAATGAAGAACAAAGAGTAGCCTAAGATCAGGCAAGTACTTCTAAACTAGCTTGATTTTGACATACACTTAAGAAAGACATAAAAGTAATCTAAGATTAGGTAAGTACTTCTAAACTAGTCTGCTTTTGATGCACTTTCAGTAGAAAAACATTTTAAAACAAAGGGAAACTTGAAGGCAACTGTTGGAGAAGAAACTAGAGGGTCGTGCTCACCACAAATCCTCTCCTAGCTCTACTCTACTTGGTAACTTTCAAGACAAACACAAAGATAACAAAGAATGGCCTAAGGTCTGGTAAGTGATTCAACACTAGCCAGCTTTCAACACATTCCAAGGGAAACATTCAAACAGTCTTTGGGGATAAAACTAGGACCAGGGCACACCATATCTTCCTTAGTTCATCTCTACTTAACATATACTGAAAACAACATTTTTAAGAATAACAATTAGCTAAGGCAATAGGACGAGGCAACGCAAGAATTCCTATGCTTAGAACTGAATTAAATCATTCCTAAGTAACACGAATTGGAAGAAAACATGTAGATAAAGATTTTCAGTCAGAGAAGGGTACTGAAATACAGTAGGTCCTAACTCTATACATGATGTTCTTTATAAGAGAAGATGAACACAGTGAAAATAGAAATAAAATAACAATTTATAATAAGAAATAACATCACCGTCAACATAGACCAAGATCCCATAAATCAGCTTGTATTGATGCTCCAAACTAGTTACAGCTTTAATTCCAATGCTCTAGCTTAACAATCATCTACACTTTTCTCAGCCTAACTTATCTAATCACAAACACAGTTCCAAGAGCCAGTGAACACTATTTACAAGTAGGAGTTTCAAGCTCAAGTATATTTCAAAGTTCAGCAACCAACCCCTTTCTCATCTTCTCCAATAGTATTTATAGAAGAATGAGGAGGTGGGATGTAATAAAAGATCTCCTGGGTCAATTAATACAGACTTAATGGCTTCTTGGCCTTTGAGGGGCTTGATGAAGAAGTTCACAGAATTTTCTGTCTGTATTAATTTTTTTCATTTAAGATTAAGCTCGGTGGGAGCTCTTATTGACTTTTAAGGCTCTGTGTTATGTTAAAGTAATTCTGCTGATATTTTGTGATTAAGTTTATTTTCAAAATTAACTCTCTGGTTGCGCGAAGGCAAATATCTGATCTTGATCAATAACTCCGACCTCTGTTTGAATGCTTTGAGGCACATGTGGTTTTGTGGTAGCTGGGAGGAATCAATTTGCCTCAGATGTGGCAGTGGAGGCCTTGATGTCTGATAAAACACTTATGATTTTCTTTTAACTGTGTCTTAATTGGGAGGAATAGGCTCTTGATAATCAATCTTAGCCGTAATCCCCACAGATCTGTCTTCAATCTCCTGTTCTGGTGTGTTCTGTCTTCGACACTGATACTCTTTGATTTTGATCTTATTAACTGTGTCTTGCTGATGTGCAGGCCGTGCAGGGCTCATATGGCATCAATGTGATGAACAGCGAAACCCACTACAAGTAGGTTCATCTTTCATTTACCAAACTGAATCTAAAACCTTCATATATGTATCATTTTGGCAGATTCATAACTCTAAAACTAATCCTGGGACCTGTGGGTTATGGGCCCACATACACAATCAACGAGTTTTAATTAAATTCACACGCCATACCTTAGTTTATCCCCTGAGCTCCTTTGAGTGCGATCACCGTTCGATGAGTCAGCCTCAGATCGGATGGCGTACGTCAATATCGCGCCGAGCCCACAGTCGACATTTAACGCATGATGAGAGAGCGATGAGGTGGTATTGTCATATCGACGTGGTGGCCTTTCATAGGAGCGCTTGCTATTGAGTGGTTTCCTTTTTATACCAAAAGCGGCGTGATCAAAACTGCTTCCGGCTTTTGAACAATAAGTGACCGTAGGTTAGACCGGGGTTAATACCCTCCTTCCTATTCACTTTGTTCCATTAAAATCCAAGTTCAAACCTCGGAACTGTGGCTCCATTAACTCATTCCCATCCTTCGGCTTTCTCTTTAATATGTTGGAAAAAACATTTAATCACCCTTTATCAAATAACATACCCCGGACTTCAAAACTCCCGATAAAACCAAGCAGCATAAACCATTTCGGGTTACAAAAGGATCCTGCTAACATCAAGGTCTTTGTGACCCAAACTTTTTAACAAATCCGCCCTATAAAGTGTATCGGGTCTGTTTTGGGGCCTGCCGATGTCAGCCCAAATGTGAACCGAAATTTTTATCAAATCTACCCTATAAAGCGTATCAGGTCCATTTTGGGGCTTGCTGACGTCAGCCCAAATGTGACCCGAAATTTTTATCAAATCCACCCTATAACAATTTTGGGTCTAGATTTCACGACTATGCGAGAAACCAAACAAGACCCACTCCAATTAGTTTATTGCCGTGTGTGTGTTGACGTGTATGCTGACTAGGTGTTGGGGACCACTAATTCTGTGGGACTCCTAACTGCTGTCGTGGCCATGGGGACCAGGGCGATTGATTATGGGCCATCAATATACAGATTAGATCGACGGTGGGGGATTGAATCAGAGGGATAACAATTGGGGTTGACAAACAAATGTACCCAATGAAAATTGCGATGCGATGTAGAGCAGGCCGTTTGATCGGTTGTAGATCAACAGTCGATATCGTTTTAAACTTTACACCGGCGGAAACCCTTTATGATATATGAAAACCCAAAATTTCAATATAATACAAAGTTTTAATGCTTTGGGGGCAGGATATAAATTTATAATATGGCTTGGCACCCGTCTGCGGGGCCATGGTCTATATGAAATGGAATATGATCGGGGGATATAATACACAGGGTTAATCGGCATCGGATTTTTTGTGTAATGTAAACAATAGCACTCTGTGATTTTTTCCAATGTGATAAGCGCTTGGGATCCTTAGCACTTGGTTCTAGCGCTGGGGCACATGGAGGGGAAGTGGTTTTAAGACTTAGCCCAAGGGGGCTTAAGTCTGCGGTAAACAAAACTTATTTTTTATGAATTTTTTCAAGTTTTCAATGGATTTTGGGGGTTTCGGTATAGTTTAAAAATGAGTTTTAAACTATGTAAAATAAAATGATTTTCATGAATGGAAGAAGGGGAATCATGAAAATAGAGGAGTTTTATGGAGGAAAAAGGAGAGAAAAATGAAGGTTAGTTTTCTTAATGGAGGAGGGGGAAAATGGATTTTTTCAGCAGTCTTTTCTCATGAAATAAGTAGAATTCCAGAGTGTAAAATGGGCACAGTAGGGAAGATTTTGGACAGAGGCATGAGGCCTTCAAGAGTCTTCAAGAGATAACACGTTTTTGCAATAAAATTTGTTCCTTGAAGGCTCCAAAAAATGATTTAGCCACCTTTTGGTATAAAAAATTTCATAGGTGGCTAACAGTGGCTCCACTTGGGGATGGTGCCTTCTTGAAGGCATCAAGAACTTTAGACTTGCATTCTCTGGGAGTTTGATTAGTGCCTTATCCATTGGGTTGCCTTTCCTTTGTTGGGATGATCTTCTTTTGGTCTGAAATCAGGTTAGCAGCCAGGGAAAACAATGGATCTTTCATCAACAAGCTTTTTTCCTAACCAATCCTACTGATCTAACATTTTTTCTTCATTAGAGTGCACTTGGATTGGAAAAATATTTTTACAACATTTTATTCTTTTGAAAACAGGAAATCTAATCTATTTCTACTCCTTATTTCTCCATGGGCTCAGATTAAACAGCTGGTTCCATATGATTCTCTACCTAATCTACCATCTGTTGGGATTAAACTGTCCAACATATTTTATTCACTAAATCCTACAATAGAAATTTAAAAGCATACAAGTCAGGATTGAACAGTCTGACTTGTTGCTGATCTATGGCATAAAAAACAAGCTGCACATAGATCTTATTTTGCAGAAAATTAAAACAAAATGGAAGGCTTAGGATCTGAAATTTCATAGCATTTCCTTCATCTCTTTTACAGCTCTGTTTTGACTTTTGTTTTGAGTTGTCTTTCCTTTGTCAACTAGTTTAGATTTTGAGCTAATTGGAACCAGATTTACATCTTTTTTGACTCAGAATTTGAAACAGATTTGATTCATTCTCTTTGGAAACTTAGGTTCAGATTTTGAGCATGTTTGAACCTTTAATTTATATCCTAAATTATCTACTGATAAGCTAATATTAAACAGTTTGGCAAATCAAATCCACTATCCTATCAGCAAAAAATTTAAAAATAATTAGTCAAGATTAGGTTGTTTGACTAACTAGAAGTGTGTTCTTTAGGAGTGGCATTTGAGCTTGCACACTTTTAGATTTGTTTCTCTTTTTGGTATGGGGTTGTACCTTTCTTGTTTTTACAATCTGCCCTCTTTTATTTCTTTCTTTCTTTTTTGTATTTTTTATTTTTATAACTTTGAATGCAATGATGGGTGAAGTATTCATAATGAGAAAAAAGATCCCTCAATGCCTTGCTAAAGAATGCAATAGGCTGCTCTTGTCCTTGTGGATTTTTCTATAAAAGGATAGCAGTTATGGTATGTTCTGATGCAAATGAAAAAATATAAAAATCTTTTGAAAAATCTGGACTTATTAGAACTGGTGTTTTGGTTAACACTTGTTTCACCAGTTCAAAGGACTTCTTTGCTTCCAAGGTCCATTTCACCCCTTGCTCCTTCTTCAACATGTTTGTGATATTTATAAGAAGCTCGGCCAAGTTGGGGATGAACCTTCTCAAAAAGTTAATCTTTCCAATGAAAGATTGGAACTCCTTGATGTTTCGAGGATGAGAGATTTGCAATATGGCCTCAATCCTTTTGGGATCTATCTTAATAACTTCTTCTGAAATAATGTGCCCAAGAAGTTTACCTTCTTGGAGCCCAAATAGTGTTTTCTTAGGGTTTAAATATATCCCAAACCTCTTGCATCTCCCGAAGACTGTTCTTAAATGTGTTAAGTGCTTTTCATCTGTTTTTGAAAACACAGTAACATCATCGAGGTATATAATAATGAAGTAGCCTAGTTCTTCTGAGAATGCTATGTCCATGGCTCTCTGAAAATTTTCTCCAACATTCATTAGACCAAAGGGCATTTTCACATACATGAAAGTGCCCCATGGTGTAGTAAAGGCTATTTTTAATTGATCAGCAGGGTGAACTAAGATCTGATTGTACCTTGAGTAGCCATCAAGCAAATAAATTCTTCTACACCCTACCACCCTTTGTAAAATATGATCCATCTTAGGTAAAGGGTAGTTGTCTTTTAATGAAGCTTTGTTTAAGTCTCTAAAGACTATACAAAGCCTGATCTCTCCAGTTTTCTTCCTAACTGAGACTAGATTAGACACCCACTCAAAATATCTAATAGGGACAATAATACCATCTTCATACATTTTCCTGATTTCCTTCTCAACCAGAGGTAGTTGAACAGGGTTTATTCTGCGCAGTTTCTATTTGAATGGGTTTTGGTTTTCTTTGAGATGGATTTTGTGTTGTACTATTTCAGTGTTATAGGATTTAAGATCTTCGTAAATCCATGCAAAAACATCAGAAAATTCTTTGAACAACTCTATGTATTTGAGTTTAATGTGAGTTGTTAAAGTCTTAGAACGTTTGATCATTTTCGGTTTAAGTTCACTGCCTATATTGCACTCTTCCACTTCAATCTCTATAGGTTTCAGTTTTGGCTTCCTGGCCACATCGTTAAAATCAAACAACTCTTCTAAAGGTGCCAGACCGCCTGGCAAACTTTCATCTTTAGAGTGTAGGGTTTCTAACTCTGCTTTCATCTCTGTTTCATTTTCAAGTTTTCTAGATAACAGGTTTACATTAGCAAGTTCAGGAGACCTTTCTTCTTTATCAAGAAAATTTTCTTCACTAGGGCAGTCGGTTTCATAATCTAAATCTGAACTTGGTAGTTTGAATTCGTTTATGAACTGCATGAAGTCTTCTATTTGTTTTTCTCCGTCGAACACCTGCCAATATTTTTCATTATCAGGAATGTATAGTCTAAATTTTATCTGAGTTGTGCAGTCTTTGGTTTCATATGGTGTTAAGGCTCATGTTCTAGCTACCAAAAGCTAAATTGTGGGTTGCAATATTCCCTTTTCATGGGACAAAAATCAATTTGGACTCCTCGAAATTTTTTAAAAGGTCCATGACATCGTTTCGGTAGGCCCTAAGTCTGGGATGATTTGCGTTATACTCCCCATTGACTTGCCTAATGACTAAATCTGAATCCCCATACACATTGATTCTTTTGGCTCCTAACTTTTTCAACAATCGTAAGTCTAAGAGAAGGGATTCATATTCCGCTATGTTATTCGAACACTGTAATTTTAATCTATAGGAAAGGCTTTCTGTGTGGTTATTCTCAGTGTTGCATATCTAGACACCTGCATCAATGTTGGTCTTAGTGCAAGACCCATCAAAGTGCATACTCCATAGAGGACTAGTCTCAAGTTTATCATTTGGGTTACTATGCTCTTCAACAAGCGTGCTTTTGGTTTGTTTTTGAATATCAACGCTTAGTTGAATTTGTTTTAATTCCTCCGATTTCTCCTTAAGCTGAGGAATGCTTTCTTGACTTTAAGCGTTTAAAAGCAAAGGACATATGATTTGTAGCTCAAGACCTACGTTTTTCTTGCTAGATTTTACAGGTTTAGTAAATTTTTCTGACACTCCTACGTTATCTTCTTCCTCCTCTCTATCTATCATTAAATCAAACTTCACTTGTTCACTAAAAGTTTCATCATTGAAAAGGATAAATGAATCTAGGCCTATGTTTACAGAATAAAGGGGAGAGTTCTGTGGTCTGTCTTAGCTAGTCACCATGTATTGCATATGAGACTCCCTGTAAAGTCTTCTTGTCTTATTGAAAACAAGGATGGTCACATAGGTCATGTCCATCTGCATAGTTCCTTGTAACTTAGCTCCCCAAGACCTAGATAATAGCATTCCATACTTTGGGGGCACATCAGCCACAAAAATATCCATGACTAAACATTTGGCTAGAATTTGAGCTAAGTTAACACAGAGATCTTTATTTAATCCTAAACATTTTACTCTGCTTGAGTCAAAGGAGTAAAGGTCTTTGTAAGGTCTGGTGATTTCAAAGCCTAGGCTTTCCATGACAGCTTTGGGCATTAAATTATTAGAGGCACCTTAATCATGCATAGCGTTATGTAAAATCTTGTCATGAACATTTAAACTTACATAAAAGGGAGGAACAGTTCCCTCTTGATATCTACCTTCAATCTTAGGACCAAAAATGAGCTCTGGCTGGTCATCGTTAAGATTGAATGTGTCATTATGGTCCTCTATGTTTAAAACCTTCAAAATTTAGGTTCTATATACATTCTAGGCAGCTAAATTAGTCAGGGGAATAGAGATTTTGATCTTTGAAATTTCCTTCTCTAGGCTAAAAGGAATTTGGTTCTTTGAAGAACTTTTCTCAGCCTTACTAGTTGCTATTCTATCAGCAACCTCAGCTTGCTGATTTGTTCTATTTACATTTGAAAAAATGGTTTTAATAGGAGTACTAGCTGAAGTGTTAGTACTAGCAATGTCCGCACTCTGTTTTTCATTGTTTTGAGTGTTTTTCACTCTACCTTTATCAGAATTCACAGCTACTGTTTTGTCCTTTTGTTTGACAACTTTAGGCTTGGTTGCAGTGCTATTTTTTGAAAATTTGTCAGATTTTTTGGTGTTGGGAGTTTGTTGACTGGTTTTTCTCCTAAGGTCATATTCTCTTTGAGACTCTATGATGACATTTTCCATGTCTTGATAATAATTTTCATCATCATCTATTTTGTCATCATAAGGTGTGTATAGACCTTGTTTTCTATCATAATGAACTTCAAAGTCATCATTATCTACTCCCAACATATTTATGTCCTCGTTCTCTACTTGCTCATCTATTTCCTCAACCTCACTCACATAGTTTTGATGAAAGGGAGGAGTGATCTGTTGATCATCTTCCCTCGGTCTATTTTGAGGTTGGTTTCTTTTAAAATTCTCATTTTGGCTCCGATTTCTATTTTGAGGAGAATTTTGGTTTTGACTTGCTTATGCTCTCTCAAGAATGCTCATTTTCTTCATCATCTCCTCCATCATTCTTTCCATCTTTGAGCTAGAAATAGAGGGTGTAGATTCCTCTCTAAAGGACACTCTCTTTTAATTTTTCATTCTTGCTCTCTTCTCTATTAAGTTAACTTCCACAACAAGAGCCCCTTTTTGCATCTCTTCAAGAGTTGCGGGATCTCTCTCTCTCAGCTGATAGGCCATTTCAGGGTCAAAACCTTTAGTAAACTTGTTTAAATTTGAGCCTTGTGGAGGTTTTAGATCTGGGGGAAATGCATTATACACACTGTTAAATCTGGTGCAGTAATCTTGTACACTTTCCCCAGTGTTTCTGTGAAGATTCTTGTAATCAGAGAGGATTTGGAGAGGGTTCTTCTTCACTTCCCATTTGTTTAAGAATATCTAGTGAAAAGCTTGGAGATCATTTATACTGTGGGGGGTTAAGCCTTTGAACCATTTTCTGACTTCCCCTCCTAATATTTCAGCAAATAGTCTAAGTTTGACAGAATCATCATCAATTTCATTTCTGTCAAAGTAGTCATTCATCTTATCCACATGTTGTGATGCAGTTGTAGCATTGCTAGCATCATATAATGGAATTTTGGACTGATAGTCCTGTAGAAGATTGACTAAGGGAACAGGAAGGACTAAGGGAGCATACCATGCTGCCATGATATGTGGTGGAGGCGGATTTACAAGAGGTGGATTAACCAAAGGAAAAGTGGGCTGAAGTGGAGTGGTTTGGACAGTGAATGGAGGATGAAGGGATGTGGATGGAACAACAGTATATTTCTGAGCTGATCTTGGATGAGAGACACCTAAATTGTGAAGGAAATATAAATCATGAGGTGTTGTTTCTCTACTACCAAGATGTTCACTTGTTTCAGGGGATGAAAGTGAAGACTCGGGTTCTAGCTAAATTATATCATCAAATGACCTAGTTCTAAAGGGATTTACTAAGTCAACTTGTGATTGTTGTAGAGATGAAAGATTTTCAGGAACTAAATTAGCTCTCAAGGGTGATATGAAAACAGTTGATAATTTAATCCTAGGAGACTTCCTAAGGATAATTTCTGGGTTATCAACTATCTCAGGTGGATCAGGGTTAGGATAGGCTCTACTGTGAATCTTTCTAGGAGCCACTATGTTGTGTTTTTCAAACCCAAATAAACAAGAAAAGTTCAACTAGGTATGACAGTCTTTAAAAGTTCAACTAATATGTTTACACAAATTTTAATCCTACAATCCTCTAACTAAGTTTGAATGATATTACAATGATAAGGGTTCTTCCCACTGGAGTCTTAAGGTCTGTTGAGGATTGTGGAGTCGCCAAGTGGAAGTTTTTAGCTCTTTTTCAAAGGTAGAAGGTTTTATGGTCCACTACCATGTTTATTGGATACCAATCTAAAATATTTTTGGGTTTTCTGAGTTATTTTTCAGTCCTATTGATTTCTCAGAGTGTCCTAAATCTGTTTCAAACCTTAGCTACGATTATGAGACAAAAACAGTCTACTCTTATGGCTAAGCCAGCTGATCTTTCAAGGTTAGACAAATTCTTATGAGAATTCTAGGTTTTTCCTAGTTGTCACTGATTCAAACAAGCTTAATCATGATTACCATTTCTTGGTAGTGCTTGAAAAGGCTACTTTTTACTCACTAAACAATGTTTGTATGAAATTTTAAGAGGAACCAGAGATTTTGGGTTCACTCCCCAATGGAGTCGCCAGAAATGTTAGGAATCTGTAACTAGCAAGATTGGCAAAGTCCAATCACAGAAATAACATTATTTCAACCACTTTTGGATTCTAGGATCTAGCCCTCCTGAATCTAGAGAGGGATCTCTCCAATAAGTGCAAATATGGATTTGTCTTTGAAGTCTTGGGAATGATATTAGGCTAGTTATGAAGGCCGAGGGTATTGTTTTGTTTTTGGATGGTTGAGCATGATTATTATTTGAGGTGGAAATTTCTAAATGCAAATAGTTTCAAAGGTGTGATGTTGCAAGCAAATAGAACAGGCTTCGGCCAAGAAGATAGATAATTGCAGGTTTTAGTCCATTGGGCTATGGAGTCATAATAGGGTTTAATTGAAACAGCAAGGGGCAAGAGTGGTCCACGGAGCAAGTCATCTATGTCTAAGGATCTCTTTAAAGTTTTATTTTATGGGATAAAGTGTTACAAAAAGAGGGGATTTAAACAAATGAAGAAAAAAGAGCAGCCTAAGATCAGGAAAGTACTTCTAAACTAGCCTGCTTTTTACATACACTTAAGAAAGAAATAAAAGTAATCTAAGATCAGGTAAGTACTTCTAAACTAGCCTGCTTTTGATGCACTTTCAGTAGAAAAACATTTTAAAACAAAGGGAAACTTGAAGGCAACTGTTGGAGAAAAAACTAGCGGGTCGGGCTCACCACAAATCCCCTCCTAGCTCTAATCTACTTGGTAACTTTCAAGACAAACACAAAGATAACAAAGAATGGCCTAAGGTCTGGTAAGTGTTTCAACACTAGCCAGCTTTCAACACATTCCAAGGGAAACATTCAGACAGTCTTTGGGGATAAAACTAGGACCAGGGCACATCATATCTTCCTTAGTTCATCTCTACTTAACATATACTGAAAATAAATTTTTTAAGAATAACAATTAGCTAAGGTAATAGGATGAGGTAACGCCAGCGTTCCTATGCTTGGAACTAAATTAAATCATTCCTAAGTAACGCGAATTGGAAGAAAACATGTAGATAAATATGTTCAGTCAGAGAAGGGTACTGAAATACAGTAGGTCCTAACTCTATGCATGACGTTATTTATAAGAGAAGATGAACACAGTGAAAATTGAAATAAAATAACAATTTATAATAAGAAATAACATCACCATCGACATAGACCAAGATCCCATAAATCAACTTGTATTGATGCTCCAAACCAGTTACAACTTTAAGTCCAATGCTCTAGCTTAAAAATCATCTACACTTTTCTCAGCCTAACTTATCTAATCACAAACAGAGCTCCAAGAGCCAGTGAACACTATTTACAAGTAGGAGTTTCAAGCTCAAGTATATTTCAAAGTTCAGCAACCAACCCCTTTCTCATCTTCTCCAGTAGTATTTATAGAAGAATGAGGAGGTGGGATCTGAAAAAATATCTCCTAGGTCAATTAATACAGACTTAATGGCTTCTTGGCCTTTGAGGGGCTTGATGAAGAATTTCACAGATGTTTTTGTCTGTATTAATGTTTTCCATTTAAGATTAAGCTCAGTGGGAGCTCTTATTGACTTTTGAGGCTCTGTGTTATGTTAAAGTAATTCTACTGATATTTTGTCAGTAATTTTATTTGCAAAATTAACTCTCTGGCTGCGCGGAGGAAAATATCTGATCTTGATCAATAACTTTGGCCTTTGTTTGAATGCTTTGAGGCACAGGTGGTTTTGTGGTAGTTGGGAGGAATCAATTTGCCTCAAATGTCGCGGTGGAGTCCTTGCTGTTTGATAAAACACTTATGATTTTATTTTAACTGTGTCTTAATTGGGAGGATTAGGATTTTGATAATCAATCTTAGCCGTAATTCCCATAGATCTATCTTCAATCTCATGTTCTGGTGTGTTCTCTCTTCGACACTAATACTCTTTGATTGTGATCTTATTCACTGTGTCTTGCTGATGTGCAAGCCGCGCAAGGCTCATATGGCATCAATGTGATGAAGAGCGAAACCCACTACAAGTAGGTTCATCTTTCATTTACCAAAATGAATCTACAACCTTCATATATGTATCATTTTCGTAGATTCATAACTCTAAAACTGATCCTGGGACATGTGGGTTATGGGCCCACATACACAATTGACAGGTTTTAATTAAATTCACATGCCATACCTTAGTTTATCCCCCGAGCTCCTTTGAGTGCAATCACCGTTCGGTGAGCCAGCCTCAGATCAAACGGCGTACGTCAATATCGCGCTGAGTCCACAGTCGACATTTAATGCGCAATGAGGGAGAGATGAGGAGGTATTGTCAAATCGACGTGGAAAATTTTCATAGGATCGCTTGCTATTGAGTGGTTTCCTTTCCATACCAAAAGCAGTGCGATCAAAACTGCTTCCGACTTTTGAACAGTAAGTGACTATAGGTTAGACCGGGGTTAATACCCTGCTTCCTATTCACTTTGGTCCATTAAACTCCAGGTTCAAACCTTGGAACTGTGGCTCCATTAACTCATTCCTAGCCTTCGGCTTTCTCTTTAATATGATGGAAAAACCATTTAATCACCCTTTATCAAATAACATACCCCGAACTTCAAAACTCCCGATAAAACCAAGCTGCATAAACCATTTCGAGTTACAAAAGGATCCCGCTGACGTCAAGGTATTTGTGACCCAAAATTTTTAACAAATCCACCCTATAAAGCGTATTAGGTCTGTTTTGGGGCCTGCTAACGTCAGCCCAAATGTAACCCGAAATTTTTATCAAATCTACCCAATAAAGCATATCGAGTCCATTTTGGGGCCTGCTGACATCAGCCCAAATATGACCCAAATTTTTTATCAAATCTGCCCTATAACAATTTCAGGTTTGGATTTCACGACCTTGCGAGTAACCAAACAAGACCTGATCCAGTCAGTTGCTACCACGTGTGCTGACATGTATGTTGTCTAGGCTTTGGGGACCATCGGTTCTGTGGGACTGCTGACTGCTATTGTGGCCGTGGGGACCAGGGCAATTGATTTTGGGCCGTCGATCTGCAGATCAGATCGACGGTGGGGGAGTGAATCGAAGGGATAAAAATCGGGGTTGACAAACAAATGCACCCAATGAAAATTGCGATGCGATGTAGCACAGGCCGTTTGATTAGTCGTAGATCAACAGTCGATATCGTTTTAAACTTTGCACCAGCGAAAACCCTTTATGATATATGAAAACCCAAAATTTAAACATAATACAAAGTTTTAATGCTTCGGGGTCGGGATATACATTTATAATATGGCTTGGCACCCGTCTGCGGGGCCATGGTCTATATGAAATTCAATGTGATCGGGGGATATAATACACAGGGCTAATCGGCATCAGAGTTTTTGTTTAACACAAACAACAGCACTCTGTGATTTTCTCTGATGCGATAAGCACTTGGGATCCTTAGAGCTTGGTTCTAGCGCTAGGGCACATGGAGGGGAAGTTGTTTTAAGACTTAGCCCAAGGGGGCTTACGTCTGTGGTAAACAAAACTTATTTTTTATGAATTTTTTCAAGTTTTCAATGGATTTTGGGGGTTTCGGTATAGTTTAAAAATGAGTTTTAAACTATGTAAAAAAAAATGGTTTTCATGAATGGAAGAAGGGGAATCATGAAAATAGAGGATTTTTATGGAGGAAAAAGGAGAGCAAAATGAAGGTTAGTTTTCTTAATGGAGGAGGGGAAAAAGGGATTTTGCAGCAGTCTTTTCTCATGAAATCAGTAGAATTCTAGAGTGTAAAATGGGCATAGTAGGGAATATTTTGGATAGAGGCATGAAGCCTTCAATATTCTTCGAGAGATAACACTTTTTTGCAATAAAATGTGTTCCTTGAAGGCTCCAAAAAATGATTTAGCCGCCTTTTGGTATAACAAATTTCATAGGTGGCTAACATTTGGAACACCAATGATGACCTTAAAACATGTGAAACCCTAATTGACCTAGTGGGAGGGTTCTTTGACCTAACCTTGACTAAAACTTGGTCAGGAGACCTTTAAGTGAAAACATGGTTATAGGCTCAACTGCATACCTCTCAATATAGAGCGACTCAGCACTATTAGAAGCACCCTTAGCTTTTGAAGACTCATCTTCTCCATAATCACGAGATCTCATAGTGATATCTATGTGAGCACTCATCATGTATATGTTTGATGTATTTTCTACTTCTTGGCTACCTCCATAGGGAGCCCCAGTATTTGCTTTTGCACTAACAAGTAATTGATGCCTTTAGGGAAAAGGGTTTTTCAGCACGGCCTGGGAACTAGAAGAACCCTTTTGATCTAACAAATGCTATGCATCCTAAATTTTAGGGTAGAGGTGAGTAAGATGGTCTCTAGTGCACAACTTTCATGGAAACTTAATTTTATTTTTATTATCCTTCTTACCCTCTCCAACATGATCGTTGGATTTGTTCGCATTCCCCTTCCCATCCATGTCATTTTTCTTGTTATTTTGTCCCTTCTTCCCATCGGATTGTTGATTTCCCTTGGGGTTATAAGTTTGAATAGAATTAATTTCCAAGGGTTGAGAAGGAGTTGACACTGAAGGCACAACCTAACTAGAAGGAGCAGATTGTATAGACAAATACTACAATTGACTTAGCAGGTTAGCCTTGCTGCTATCAATCGAACCAATAAGCCCATCACCATGAGGACTAGGTTTAGTTTTGGCTAAATCTAATTTGGAGTAAGGAGCACCTGGAAATTTTTTATTGAGGACTCCAGACTGAGAATAAATCAGTTCTAGTTGTCGAGCCCTAAAAATAGCCTGCTCTTCAGAAAATACCCCTAAAAGGGATATATCCTTCGAAATGTTCAGCTATAAATATTTCAAAAACCATTCAAGAAGGAATTAATTTGGGATTTGGGCTTTGATGAGGCTCTTCCTTCTTCGCCATTCCTGAATATGATTACAAATGTGAGTTGCCTTGTCCTGCTAAAAATTGGCTAGGAGGTCAGTCCCGACATCATAACAGACAAGTAACTAAAAATGATTTAAGAACATGGTGGCCAACTCTCCAAAAGTAGAAAAACTTCCCCTAGTTAACTCGATGTACCATTTGGCAACATTTACAGTTAGGGTTCATTGAATTAATCTCAACCTAATCGATTTGTCAACAAGGGAGTTTGATGAACACCATACATAGAAAGTGGTGACATGATCCACCGGATCCTCACTAGTATTCCCTTCAAACATTGGAATGTTTGAGCGTAGTTTGGTGGGGACCGAAGGCTAGCCTAGACTATATCGAATAGGAACATTATTCAATTTCAATAGATTTGGAAAGTTTAATGTTCCCAAAAATGGTAAGCGTGGAGGAGCGTGGGAATTCCATCCTCCATAGGAAGGATTCCCCACATTCTGAGAAGAATAACCTATATTTTTTGAGGCATAATGTTGCCTTATGTTATTCATAGAAAATTTTTGGCCATAATAAAATCCTTATGACCCAACATTCGGAGAAGGACTCCCTCCCAACATAGAGTTACTATACATAGGAACATTCCCTCCAACCGAGGTATTGAATGAAGAATAAACTCCTTGGTAAGGGTTCCAAGAATTTTCAAACAAAGAAAAATCTTGAGAAGTAACCAATGATGGGAAAGGACATTCCCTTACTGAACAATGAAAAATTGACTCCCTACTCCCAATGCTGTAAAAGCAGGGTTCCATCCCGAAAAGACATTAGAGCTTTGACCTCCAGAAAAAGGATTGAAACCTTAATTCTGAGAGGTGAAAGGCATGGATCCTAAGGAAGGGTTTGAATGAGGGATATGCCCACGTCCAAAGGGGAATGCTTGAAACGAAGTTGATGCACTAGCCATTGAAGGTATGGGTGCAGAGACAGCTGAAGCAGTAAAAAAGGAGAAAGAAGTAATTCCACTAGTGGGAATTCCATAAGAAAAGGGACCAGATTGAGAAGCATGTGCCTAGGTGTTTTCAGAGCCAAGCATAATGACACTAGAAGTGATTGTCAATATGGAAATATTTCCTACTCCCTCAACTGAAAGAGGATTTTGAATACTTGCAGTGGTCAAAGCCGAAACTATGTTCCCAGTCGTGGCCTTCAAAAGAAAGGGATATGATGGAAAAGGACTAGCTGGTCTCTGAGACTCGGGCCTAATGTATCGAAGGACGTCAAGAAAAATAGAAGGAAGAGGAGATGGAAGAGACTCAGTAGGCTGAAAAACTTCCTCTACTTCAACTTCTTTTGCTGGAAATAAAACTCTAGAGATGAGTGGAGCACTCCTCTCTAAATTGACACTAACACCATAACCACCCACAGAAACAACAAGCCCTGACGGAGGATCACTCTCCATTGCGCTTGAAGCCACTGGGTGAAAATCACCCTCTAAATTACTCCTATGCCTTCTTAAAGAAGGCTCGACACTCGCAAGAGAAAGCCTGTGAAGCCTCCTTGATCGACAAGGTGATAGGTCAGCCACTTTAAGAGATTAATTTTAGACTCAAAAAATATAAGAAGCTAAGAAATCTAGGAGAAAAGAGCACACTCTAAAAAGTTCCTAAGATACAGCCAAACAAGCAGCTCTTAGGTATTTCTACTCCGGGTGATGAGGACCAGACGCCAAAATATAAGAAAGTGAAATAATAGGACCTCTTGAAAATATTCTGGGGTAATTACACCCCAAGCCTACTAGCGAAGGTAACATAAAAATTTATGTTGACCTCCTAACAATAGACTTTGCTGGTGCAAGTCTCCAAGCTTCACAAGGGCACCCTCTAGAAGTTCTGATGGAAGTGACACAACGTCTACCTTAGGTACCATGGGTATTCCCCCTCGCAGTCACCTGTGTGGTCCCTAGGAGAGGAAACTAAGGGCACCAATCCATATCGACAGCTGGGAAAAATGGTATTAGGTCAAGATTTTTCAAAGAGGAGAGGGGGTATCTCTCTTCTATACCTGCATTATTTTTCGCGCTTGACTATCTGGAGGAGAGCTTTCCCCATCCACTTAACGATGTTGGATTTCTCTCTTTAATAAAAAAATTATGTTTAACAGTTTGAGCGGCCTTGGAGAGTTAACTCTCCACTCTCCTATTCCAAGGCCCTACAACCTAGCTATTTGGTGTATGATTAATGACAATGAAACAAAAACTTCTAGTTGCTTTTAATTATAACGCTTGATTTTAAATAGGCTGTTACTTAATTTAAGGGAATACAAAAGTGAAACTGATGGTGTTTGTCGACGCAAAATAAATCAATGAAAACCTAACTACATGCAAATGCAATGATTTCCTTTAGATGAAAAGATATCTCTATATGGGTTCTACGAACTAAGTAAGCAAAAACTTATTTTTTCTTTTTAGTTACTCACACTTCACAAAATCCAGAAAACTATGAAAAAGACTAAAATTCTTCAATGCACTTAATTCAAACTACCAATGACGTGCAAATTCTAATATGCTAACTTTGAAGAAGTAAAAAGAGAGTCTCTAGAAATAAAATGGTTCAATAATGTTTGACAGAAAAACAAGGCTATTTCCAAACAGAACTCCTAAGCATAAAAATGTCAAAATGCACTTGATGCAAAAGAGAGAGATCAAGAAAAGGCTTCGTTCAAAGCCAAGCCAAAGAACCAAAGACTAGAAACCAACAAAAAGCTTCAAAAGATATGAAGAAACCGTAAAACTGAATTCAAAGCAAAATCTGTGGAAAAAAAGAAATGTTTTTGGGCTTTTCACTTATAATGAAAGAAAAAGAATATATATATATATATATATATATATATATATATATATATATATATATATATATATATATTTCAAGAAGACAAGCATAAAACTACCCAGGAACCGAAATCAAGGAAAATGAGTCTAAAAAAGGCTTCAAAGTGCTCAATACAACTATGATAATTTCATAGCAGGACTCAAATGAGCAAGAAGAAACAAAAAAATCAAACAAATGATCTAGTATAGTAGCACAATCTTTCATTGAACAAAACTCAAAAAACCAAAAAGGGATTCTTCAAGATTCGCTGTAAAGCTAGTCCAAGAAATCAAGAAAACCAAGATAGTCCAAAAGGGAAAAAACCAAACGCAAAGAAATGCATAGGGCCAAGAAGAGAAAACAAGCAGAGGCTCACTATTCTGAATGGTAAGAACAGCCAAGAACTCCTGGAAGAGATCTTGGAGATACAACCGCAATTTCAATCACGCAAAATAGGCAATTCACCAAATGGCTTGGTTTTCACAAGAGTAAGAGAGAAATGGATATGTAACCACAATAAACACAGTCCAGAAACTTTAAAGACACCACAGGCATGGTTTACTATAGACAAAAAATACTACAGAGGTTTAAAACTCAAATTTTCAAAATTTTCCAGGCATACACAGTTTTGTAGTATGCAACAAGTGTGTATACACGACTGTAACCAAGGAAAATAAAGTATACACGAGTTCCTTTGGAAAATATAGGAGATATACATGACTGTGCAAAGACTAAGTAGCGTATGAAAATAGAAATAAGGAAAAAAGAAAAAGTCAAGCCTGATCAAGGGACCAGGTCTTCTATCTGATTGAAAATAGACTTACTAGACTGTAAAAAGTGATAAACCTGTCAAGAAACCTACAAGATAGGTAATACAACCCCAACTAGGAATTACACGAAGGTAATCCCTAGTGGAGTTGTCAGTTTTGTTATGGGAAATGTTACCCTAAGGTCTCAGGTTGATAAACCTTCGTAGATCAGGGGCATGTCATCACAAGAAGGACTCAATTAACCAACTTCTAAGCTCTAAACTAGAAACTAAGGGTTACAGACCTTACCCGTTAATCCTTCGGTTGTAGTAGATCCAACAGGGTTCAAACCCCTAGCAACACCTTGTGCTCCAGAACCTGTAAAACAGCAAAGAAAGATCATAAAAACCTAGTTGTACAACATATATAAGCTCTATATGTTAGAAAAAAAGCATGCATAATCTCATAAAAATAACAATAAATTAACTATTTAAGCTCATTACACATGTATATGAGATAAATGACACGTGAACATCATGAAAAATATGGCACTTCTTTTATTAATGACATGTACATTAAAAAAATGTGGAGAGATCACCTAAAATCTGTCATGTCCTCGAGCATACCGTCCTTTGGATCCATCCAGCCCTAGCCTCAAAAAACTTCTTCCAAGAATAGTGCAAAATGGATGTCACATAGGATGAGTGAACATCTAAAGGAAACAAGGGTTTCCTGAAAATATGGGAAGTGTAGGAGGCATAAGGGATATATCATACTTTGATAGGACTATAATAGAGTATAATACCTATATTTCTCTCTCTTCCCCTCTTAGGCCATTCCCTTGAGGGGTTTTTATACTCCCTAAAATTAATTTTTCCAGTTGGGGAATAGTTAGGCCATGGGCTAGGGTAGTTAAGTTATAGGAACAACCGTAAACCCCACCTCAAAAGTAGGGAAATTATATGTTTTTTAATATTTTAAAAGGCATACGTGGTTCTCTATGTATGGACTCGTGTGTATATGCAAAAAAGTCGAGGTAGAGTCGCGTATGGGTTTTGAGAAACTATTTTTTAGAGAAATATGACCAAGTCTGAATGGAAGGCTTGCCCAAGGCCAATGCATAAGTCATCAAGTATATGATGGTGATAAATTATGCTATAACAACATCAGCACTAGGTGTTCTTGTTGTGAATATGCTTGTAGAACCTACTTCTTATTGTCTTGGTGAAGTCAATGGTGTATAACGACTGCTTGATTGAGTTGGAGTAGGAAAAAGAGAGTCTGAATGCATAAATCCCTCCCAAGACAAGTTCATCTATGTGATCTGATGAAAAAAATTGATTTTCACTGAGCCATGATGGAACAAGCTTGCATGATTATATTTCCATTTACTATGTACTTTCTCTGCAATTTTGACCAAGCTTCTATAGAGGTAGTGAGGTAGGTTGAGAGCTTTGACACCACTGAAATGCATTTATATTCTAACATGGTATTGATATATCCCTGAAAACCTACCCTCACATGTGAAATATTTCATGATCATATTCATGAGAGGGGCATACTTGTCAAGCAATTGTCTAAATTAAAAAATGTGCTTTGGAGCAGCTTTGTAAGGAGGCTTAAAAAACATCTTGTAATTTTCAATATCTATGTCTCTTCTTTTAAACCAAATTTCTCAATGATTTTGGATCCCAGTGGTTATGGAAATGGCCTCTAATGAAATAGTAAACACAACCCCTGCAATGGTTACCTTATCCCTCCTTATACAAGTGGCAAAGGTGCTTGTAAGTTCATCACTAAAACCAAGTTCTTCAATGTTTTGGCAAAAGGCAAGGCAACTTGTATCTTGGAATGAATTATTGAGAAATGGTGAATCCATGATATAATGTACTCTAGTGGATTCATATCTAATCATTTAACCTCCCTTATGCCTCCTTTACTTAGTGGTCTCTGAATCCATGTGAAACCCTAGCTCACTAGGAAGGAAAATTAGGGTTTTAGTGTAGGAAAACAGGGGATTTTAGGCAATTTTAGGAATTGAGGGGGATGAAGGGGTTTGAGGGTGTCTGAATTCTTGGGAAAATTTAGGGGGGTAGGGATAGGTGTTAGGGAGTGTAGGGAGGTGCAATTTTGGGAAGTGAGTGAGCGGAAGAGGTAGAAAAGGGAAAAACACAATCGTGGCCTAGGAACATGTATTGTAGGCTAGGGTTTGTAGGAAAATTGTGAAAATGAGGGATAGGGGTGAGGGTAAGTGTAAAATATGTTATATTAAAGGTGGGGGTAGGTGTGTGAGCATGAATTTCAAGGTTTTTCACAACAAGTTGACGAAAGACTCTTATTTGACAAAAAAAAACAGTAAACCTTAGGAGAGGGGAGTTCTAAACCTTCAAGCATGAAATGAATTGAAAGAGAGGTGTATGGTGACCCACTTACTTGTAGTTGATGATTTTGGACTTGCACTTGATGAATAAACCACTGGAGAAGAGATATTTTCCTTCCTGAAGAAAAACACAGCAAACTTGAGAAAAGTGTAGCACAACAAGAGAAAAGTTGAGTGAAACAAAGAAATTTAGCTTTCCAAGGCAAGAAACTAATTTTTAGAGAGTGGAAATCTCCTTGCTGGCAGAATTATATCTCATTAGGGTTAAATGAGAAAATGACAAGTTTTGTTGGCCTTCTAAATGGCTAGAAAACGATTTTTCTCCTTGGTGTTGATATGGCCCCACCTTGTCTTTTCATCAATTGACTTAATTGCTTGTGTACTAAAGCTTTGAAACTAATTACATATATTTACATCTAAATAGAGACCCAAATTAACTTTAGAAATTATTATTGATCACTTTTCCCGATTACTACTCCTTCTAATGGTGAATTTGATGATGACATGACCTATTTTCATGATTTTGACAATATGACCTAATGATGATACTACATGGAAAGATAAGTTGAATGATGACCATAATGACCAAGACATTCTCCCAAAATGTAATGAACTATCCATGATGATGTTTATTGACCATGAAGATAAAAGGTGTAGTAATGACCTAGGTAGACTACCCAATGATAAATTTTTTATTTGAGAACATATTGAAACTATAAAAAATTTCCCTAGGACCCTATCAACCGTATGAAAGACCATAATTTGATCACTGGTGACTGACAGGATTGAGAAACACTAACACTAGTGAACCACATTCCTTGGTGAAGAAGCTACCTTTCTTTGATGACCTAGTAGTGTTGTATGTTCTACTATCAATTATCCTTCATCTTGATGTCTATGATCCTATCGACTATAACCTACTCAATGTTTTAAATATTTAATATTATGGGATCCAACCACAACTAATTTTTAGTTGTCTAGTATAGGTGGGAATTTGAGGTAGCTCTACATTAAATATAATGTGCAAGACAAGGAAAGGGGGATACTCAATTCCAAAATATTTTCACCAAAATTAGTTATGATTATGTTAATCCATATTATAATGTTATAAGATTCCTATGGGAGCTTGTGAGGCACATTTTTGATAAATGTAATCACACCTTATCACCAACCTGAAGCTTTTGTGGAATATGATATTGACCATGTTGTTACTTATACTTTGTATTGGTGTTCTGCAAGATATCATGAATCTATTTTTAGAGGTGTTGGATCCATTAAAAAAAAATAGCTACTCATCTACCTTGGCCTAAGCATTGGAGGAGTCTACCAATGAATTTGTAATGGGAAGAGCCACATTAAGGGTGGACAATGGATGGAACACAAATAAAACGTGAAAGGGATAATGGTATAAACATATGTGGAGAGTGTTGCTAAATACCTATGTTGAAAACTTAGAAGGATTCCATCCCATGTACATGAATGCTTGGAGCTGTAATTATTCTAGATATCGATAATCATCTTGGTGACCACTTATGTTTATCCATCTATTTTGGGATGAAAGGTTATCAATTTGATCAACTAGTTATCCATAAAAAATTATAGGATGCACTAGAAGGCATTATGAAACTCTTTTTCCATATATTAATAATAGTTTGAGGTATCCCAAATTGAATCCAAATATGATCAACTAATATTTTAGAAGTGGCTTCAACAATGAGACTCTTCTTGCACAGTGCTAAAATGGCCATCTTAGAAATTTTTCAACAACCACAAATACACAATATTTACCATGCTTGGTGGACGAAAAACTAGACATTTAATCTATGGATACTAACTTCCATAGCTTGCGTTGATATATAGATGAGTGTACAGCCCATACTTCTTGAATATTGGTTTATAGATGTCACTAGTAGTGGACGATATATAATACTAGCTAACATCTTGTTGAATAATTGGATAGTAGAAATATTATTGAAGTATTGTTATTATCTTCTCCACATTGAACTTCCTTTCCACAAAATATAACGTTGCTTCAAAATTAGTGTGTCATGCTTTCTTGAAGGAACAAAAATATGGCCAATGTAACACAAGAGCACATCTTAGATGTGGAATTTTGGAACTTTTTTTCCTGTGAAAAACATTTAATATGTAGCAGTGAAATTAGAGTCATTATTACATAATTGATGCCACTCAAGGGTCTCATGTTCACAAGAGTTAATAAATATGTTTAATTCCACAACCAAGGGCAAACTAATTAAAAATCGAACATTTTTGGTGGTACCCTTCTTATACTTGATGTTTAACTAGAATTGTCGTAAGTATGTAATTACCCTTACGAAGGTAATTTTGTAACTTCCTTCTGTTTGCATGATTTCATAGGTGTGTGATTTTTTTGAAAGATCATCTCCTTTCCTAGGATATAATTCTTTGACTATCCACATGCCTACATGAAAAATTAAATCTCCTTGTAATAGATTACATATATTTAAAAAATATTAAATAATGTTTCATTATGATAATGTGTACAATGTCCCTACATATTAAGGAATACACTAATATAATAATTGGAGGCATATATTTCAATCCCATATGAATATTTCATGTTTAATAGAGTGATGATTGACGTGAAGTAAAGGTGGAATTTCAGATCCTTCAATTCTTTATGTTATGACATACTAGAAAAAATTCACTTTATCTCCACCCTTAGTCACTTCAGGGCCAAGTGATATGAGAGAACACCATCACAAAACTTTAGCAAGACTAAATAATGCCAAAGAATTTTTGAATCTATATTAGAGTCATGAGGCTTGGAAATCATGAATGACTTGGATCTTGGATAGGTACACATGCACCCAATTATCATTCATGATGTATCCCAAGTACTAAAGTATTACATGCCAAATGATGTTTCTCCATATTTACATATAATTTGTGTTGCCACGGGTTGTTTAGCACCCGTTGAATGTGTTAAAAATATTCTATTGAGGCTCTACTAAATATGAGGATTTTATCTCCATATATGATCACAAAATAGTTTTTGAATGGTTAAAATATATCATCCATCATCCTTATGAGTTTTGTTGGATCATTATTCCAACCAAAATACATAAAAAACCACTCAAAAAGGACTTCTTTGAAATTTTCCTTCCATACATCAATTTCTTCAATTATAACCTCATGGTAACATAACTTCATATCATTCTTACTAAAACATTTAGCACCCTTAAGTTGATAAAAAATAGTTTCAATCTCGAGATTGAGTATATATTATTAAAATATATTTTGTTAATCTCTCTATAATCAATACAAAGTATCCATGTCCCATAATTTTCTTATACCAAAATAATTTTACTCCCAAAAGGTGAGGATCTCAGTCAAATGTTTCCCTAGGTACTAAGGGAATAAAGGCCTCTACTAGTCCCTATAGACATACTATAGGTCCAATAAATAGATATATCCATACTCAATTCTATTTGCATCTCCCTTACCTTATGATAAACTTATATGCCACCATTTTAAAGGGGGAAAGTAAAGGTTTCATGTACAATTTCTTGCAAAAAAAATATCAAAATTGTTTATGATTTCATTTCAGAGGAATATCAGTTGGTAGATCCCCTATTCTATACACAAAATCCACAGTACAAGCCATATAATAAATGATACTAATTATAAAAAAAGATTATAGTAACAATAGTAGCTAAGGTATAAACAATAAAGGAAAAGGATAAAGAGGCAGTATACAGTACAATCATATTCAGAAAAAAAACATAGTTCATTCTCTTCGTAACTCTAAGTATACAAGTAAGGATACTGCTAAAGATATTTAAGGAACTAAAATTTGTGCATCCAAACAGATGATTATTTTTCTCTCTTTTTTGAATATCCTATTGTCATAAACATAAGAACTTGAGAAGACCCTAAAATCCTAGAACTAGGAAAGGTTATGTGTGGTTTCAGCATGAATATAATGCCTCAAATATCTTTCCATTCTTATTCCATTGATCACATTAGTGATCGAAAATGAGTTTGTTACAAATTATTGGGTTTCTTTAATGGTGTGACATATGTAAATGGATAATTAGCATCTTGGTTAGAGTATTTAAAAAAACAAGCACTTCCATGTGTGAACCAATACGATATGTAGGGCACGAGTCAAAGTAACTTTACTACCCATTAAACCCATCATTCCTATCAGTTTCACAACTTGAGCAAGTTAAAAATATACCATATCCAATGGTATTTATTGAACAACTACCAATAGGTTAATTCTTAAAATACTACATGTAATTGTGTGTTAAAACCTACATGATGTGTTCTCACCTATATGATGTGTTGAAATAAAGGTTAAGAAATAATGAAGAAGAAATCGATGGAAAAAGAAAGGAACATGCTTAGTGATTTCAAGTTAGGATAGGAACTATTGGTAAAGGGAGTGGATACTACATGTTACTTGGTAAAATGATCACCCTCATTAGTTTTAGTTATGACAAATCCACACGAGGCATGCAATAGTAAAATCCCTCTCTTTGAACATGTCATATATTTTGGTTATATTGATTATTTTCATACATTAGCATATGACATCATTATTTGTATTAGATGATTATGGATTTTTATGATGAATTATGTTGGGTTCCTCATTTCGTGAAGTAGTTGAGAGAATTTCTCTAACTATATCTTTTTATGATTTGTTTCTATATTTTAATATTTAGTTAGTATTTCTCTCCTAGATTTGTTGATTTGGTTTTCTTTATGTAAACATATTTCATCTTATGATTGGATTAATAAAATTAGGTATATATATGTGTATTTGACACTTTAGTATCAAACTCCACTTATGAGTGGGATTTTAGGCTTCTTGTTCAGAAATCCCATATCAACGATATTAGATTTTTTTTTCTCTATATTTTTTTTCACGTTTACTATGATGTAGATCATGTCTTTATCCTTAATTCTGCACTTGTATACTTATATATTTTCATAAGTGACCCCCCATTTATAACATGTATTTTTGGTAGTACATTATGTGCCTTTTGTATTTGATAATTGTGGTTTCATAATAATTTTCATGACCTTGGGTGATTTGGAATGGAATTCATCACCAGTAATTGGATCATGATAAATATAGTGTCATTCATTTAATTATAGTGTGCAATGACTACATACAAGGAAATTTTTTTATGTGTGTCTATTTAGTGCACTTAAATTTTATCTCCTTCATCAAATTTGTCCAAATTTTGAGACCTTAATGTTGTATTTTTTGATGAGGCTACCTCTCTATAGATTTTGGCTTATCTTGGTTATAGTGTACTAAAAACACACACCTTGTTTTTCTATGGACGTGTGTAATGTCAATAGAATTCACTTGTAAACATTACAATAAAATAAAATATGACCCCTCTTACCCTTATAAGGTGGTATAATAGAGGTGTGGAATTGTGTCATCCATCCCTAATTGTGTGCATGAGGTTGGAATTTAATTTGGGTACTAAGGTGCCACACTGTGTCCCTACACTCCTAATACCCTATTCTTGATGTCATTTTTCCTTGGTACTCACACCATGAAGAGTATAATTGTAAGCCAATAGAAATTAATAAAAGGTTTATTATAATCACAATGCATTTTTATAGTTTTCACTTATTGGTTTTGCTATAAGCATCTAGGTTAGAGCTAATGAAACAAGCTAATTTTTCAAATTTTTTTACGTAAAGGTGATGTAACTATATCCTTGTGATATATGGCATGAAAAACCTTAAAATTCTCATTAAATAAATGGATGTGGTTTCACTCTAACAAGGTATTTTAAATATCATTAAATACCCAAGGTTTTTTTACTTATTGTTGATAAGAGGATGGTCTAGAGACAATATTGAAGAATATTTTAGTGAGGTGTCTCTCCATGTATCATCAATATTTTCCATAATAATGCTCGAAGAAAATTTCAATAAGGTTTGAAGGTTTGAAGTGATACATAAATATAAGATAAATTATTAGGAATTGAATTCATGATCTAATTTTCAAGTTGATAGTATCTAATCACATTAGGTTCACCAAATATATTTTCCAATTTTTCCCAAACAAATGGGCCATCAATTCCCTTATATTGAAATCACAAATTAGTACAAATGTGCATTCCAATTAATTCACATATTTCATAATTCATATTATCCCATTCACCTTTATTATCAATATGAGTGGGGGCTTTTTCTTTTCCCAAGGAAATTTAGTAAAAATCTTTACTTGTTAGTACATCCTCCATGTGGGATTTCCATGAGAAGTAGTTGGTAATGGTATGAAAAATTTTATTTTAAGTGGCCATATTCAAATATGTATATTATATTGTTCCATAAAGTGAAACAAATAGTTTGGATGGAAATCTCTTGAAAATATAGGATGCTTAAAATAATGCTATTGAAAATGGATTTGAAATCTAAAAGTTATGCCACTTTTTAAAAAGGAACTACTGGTAAGAAATATCCACATAATAGGTAAAATTTGATAGACATGGTGATGAATGTTGCCAATAAATGTTGTTTTCCCTCACTAGGTTTACTTATACTCTCACTTTTACAAATACATTCATTTATGAAGTGACTCACTTTTATAAAACAAATTGGAATCATCTATATATTAAATTTACTTTGTAAATGAGAGTTATATGAAAATAATAATAATAATAAATGTATTTTATAGTGATTCACTTTATAAATAGGAGTGAAATACACTTTAGAATAAAGTTATGAAATAATGGACATTTGATCTATAGAAATCTCAATAAACAAAGTAACTTTCAACCAAATGATCTAGGTAAAAAGACATTATAATAATAGTGGAGGATGGAGTTCTTGTTGGTGTTGTTGTTTTTCCTTAAAGTGTATACTTGCTACAAAAGCGTTCTCATTCAAAAACAAACAATAGTTTGAAAAAAAAAAAAATCAATTACGATGAGTTATATCATTGTTATCTTTACCTATAAAATGCAAGTTTTCTCTATATTTTTTATTTACCAATATTGCACGGAGCACATGAAAAAGAGCATACACAAACAAGAAAACAATTTCAATTTTATTTCTAATTTTTCAATACCACATGGAGCACAAGGAAAAGAGCATATATATATTGGAAAGAGTATCAAACTTTGAATAAAAATATAAAAAATATATATATGAATATTGTAGAAAAAAATTAGAAAAAAGGCATATTTGAACTCTATCCCTCTGTACATGACGAAAAATTTTATATCTTGGGAAAAGATACACCTTCTTTTAATGAGAATAAAGTTGTTATGAACTTAAAATAATGCTCCACATGCAATGGAATACTCTATTTAGAACAAAAATTTACAAAAATAACAAATCTCAAAAATGTTGCAAACACAATCTCAAGGTCTTGATCAACAATGGGTGTAGTTTTTTAAATGGACTTTGATACCATGTTTAGTAAAAGAGGGTAGTTTATACAAGATGAAAACCTTTACTAACCACACACGCAACTAGATCAAATATCATAATTCTTTTATTTTTAAGTGGTCAAAATCCTCTAAGAGGGAAATGGTCCATAGCCTCAACCAATTTGGACACTTGAAGTGATTTTATTAATGCAAAAGAATTGTTTTTACATTTGAGTGTTCTCACAATCGATCATTCTTCATGAGCCTCCATACTCTTTAAATAGAGATCATGGACCAATCTTGTTCTAAGTTCAACAACTCAATAATCATTAACGTATCAAGGATAATACGAGCTTTCAAATCAGTTAATATTTGGAACATATTGTAAGTATTGTATTACAATGAAACTAACACATACCAAAGAAATATGCTAAGAAACACACTTTTACCTAATAGACACATTAGACCAAGTTGAACTTAACTAACTCCTTTGTGTCTAAATATCCTAACCATAATTGCACTCTCAAGTACATAAATTGAATACATGGTATCCACCCATGTATTTAGTAAGCTATATGGTCATAAATATTTTATATATGAATTAGGTTTGTAAAAAAAGCTAAAGGATAGATTGTGAAAGTTCGTGTGCAATATTTCTATCCAAAAACACTATTTCTCATTCTAAAATGAAACATATTGATGTTTAATACCGCGTTGTGAGAGATATGGTTGAAGAAAATAAATTGATTTTAATGAAGGTTGACACTTTGAATACTATTATAGACTCATTGAAAAAATTTGTTAGTATTGAAAATTTCCATTGGTGTAGAGAAGGAATGAGCTTTGTTATGTTATAAAAACTAGCTCCCTTATTTGCAAAGAAAAAAACTATTGGGATAATGTTGGGAATGTTTTATATTGTTTGCATGGTTGTCTTGAATTATTATTTATATATAATGTGGGGTCATAGTGAAGAGTAGAGCCCTCAATTTTTTTTCCCTTTTTTCTCGATTATTTTTAGACCTTTTTTGACATATTTTCATCCAATGGTTTCTTCTTCTATTGTAATATAATATTGTTTAGTGGGTTTGTATTGTAATTTAACATAGGTTAATGGATCATAATTTGGATGTTATAGAATACCTAAATATTGTGTTATGTATAATCAAATTAACACAATGAAGAATATAGAGGCATAACTCTAAGGTTTCCTGGTTTTCCTAGTTAAGGGCTTCTAGGGTAAAATATCTATGTACTATGTGTTTGATTGTTTTTATTTCTATTTTACTCAAGAATATGTATGCATTGTTTCAATATAAAGGTTTAAAACCCACAATTTTGGCATTGCTATATTTTAAGGCATATGTATATGAATTTAAAATTTCCATAAAATCCTCTCCCAATCCAATTTCATTTTTGTTTCCAATTTGTAAGCTTCGCATAGCCCACAATGTGTCGTAATGAAAACAACCATTTTGTTCAAATTTCTTATGTAACTTGAGGAGGTAATTTTTTTTGTGCTTGATTCTTTTTCCAAAGCATGAATCCATATTTGGACCTTATTCCCTCTTCCCGACTTCCAAATAAACCAATCAACAATCAATTAAAAATCTAAGTTCGTATATATCCATATTATTGAGGCATTATGCACATGCTTCATCTGGTTTTGGATCTAATCCTCTACTATAGATAGGTACATGTACTTAGCTCTAATTATTGGAACCTATAGTTATTTTCCTTGGACTAGCCTCCATACATATCTTTGTTGTTAGGGCCTTTAAGAAGAGGAAGAGGTTTCCAGGCCCAATCCTCAAATTTCTTTTGAGACCGTCACTTCTTTCTAAGTGAAAACACAAGTTCTTTCTTAAATTTGTCTAGAAAACTAAATAAATTCGAAGAAAAATTTCCTAGTTTCTTCTCACACACTTTTTGAAACCTAATATAATGAAATATGATATATTGCAAGGCCTTTAGAAGAGATTTGATAAGGTCCAATTTGTACCCTCCCAAGAGCCATGGTTTCTATCACCTATCACTACCACTTTTTCAGGTAAACCCCTTTTCCTAGTCACTTAGGTCTTCCCACATCCCCCCTTGTAAGAGAGGGAGAGGGGCATAAACTCATAAGATTTATTCTTATACTTAATACATGTTTCTTCCTTTGTATGAAGTAAATTCAAATCAATTATAAGAAAGGAAGGATTGACCTAACTCTTCAATAAATCCTTATACTATCTCTCACTCGGTTAATTCCTCCATCATTAAAATTAATTTAATAATATAAATACAAATAAATTAACCATTGCAAAACAAATGCACACTAAAAAAATATGTGAAATTCTTAAAAGGAAAAAATCATTATTTTTCAATATTACCTTTACTATTTCCCCTCTTTATCATATCTACCACACTTACTAGGAATAAAATATAAAACTCATCCATCTTACAACCATCATACCATTTAAAAAAGTGTAAAAAAAATAATAATAATAATTTACAATCAAATATATTGTAAAATCCCCAAAACGCATTAAAATTCAAGGCCTTTGAACATATCAGAGATATGTTCATAAGATATTAACTGTAATATCGAAGTTAAACAAGGCTTCCCACTCTCCCCTACCCTATTTGGCATTTACATCAACAAGCTAGAAGGTTGTTTAGAGGAAGCAGGATGTGCTGGCATGATCTTAGCTAGGATAGTCATCATCCTTCTTTTCTATGCTGATGATATTATTCTTCTCGCAAGGTGCCCATCTGATCTTGATAAGCAACTTAGACTTCTTAAGGATTTCTGCTCTACCATGGGTATGTCTGTTAACACTGACAAAACAAAAGTTATGATTATCAAATCCAAGAAGGACACTTACACTAAATTTATGTATGACAATAGTAACTTGGAGAAAGTGTCTTCTTACAAGTACTTAGAAATTGATATTCATCACAAGCTCAACGGGAACTATAGCATTCAGAAAAGGATTAGTGGGGGGTGGAAAGATTATTTTGGTCTTGAAAATAATTGTAAAATGACAAACCTCGTAATGTGGGATAGAAAGAAGTTCCTCTTTGAAACTTTAGTCACTCCTGTTATCTTATATGGATGTGAGGTTTGGGGTTGCAGCATCTCTAGAGAATATTGGAGAAAGATTGAGCAAATCCAGAAGCGTTTTATAGCGTATAACCTTAAAATTAAAAGCAATACACCCTATCCTATTCTCCTTATAGAATTGGGTCTTTCCGCTATCGAGAGCCTAGCTATGACTAGGCTTCTATTGTACAAGCACAAGCTCAATAGCATAGGAGACCATAGACTTCCTAAGCTAGCTTCAAATTCCAGCAAAAACCACCTAAGGCTTAAACGAGGTTGGTATAAAGACACCAGGGCCTAGTTAAACCATTGGGAGATCAACGAGAATGTTGCATTGCAAAACATCAATAACATTAAAAAAATTGTTACTTCTAAGTTTAAAGAAAAAAATGTGGTGTGAGAAATATCTACCAGCTAGAAGAAAATTAAGGTATTATAAGGAGGTCATCAACCCCACCTTAGAAGATCAAAAGTATCTCTCTGTTTTAACTAGCTCAAATAAGAAAATTAATATAGCCAAAATTAGAACGAACTCTCATGAGCTCCATAGTGAAACCGGTCGTTGGACAGTTCCTAAAACACCATGGATGGAAAGGATCTGCCATCTCTGTGAGAATATGAACATCAAGGATGAAAATCACTTCTTCTTAGAGTGCCCCGCATACAACCACATTAGAGCTCAATTTCATAATCTTTGTTGCAATACTGACCTTCCTAGCCTTTTAAGATGTCAAAATTATAGTGAGCTGGGGAGGCTTCTCTCCAAGATTTTTGAGCATAGGAATAAAATCTTAAATCAAATTAAATAACTCTTTTCTTTAGGTCTGATAGACCAAATATTGGTCTCAGTGAACGTTAACCATCATCATATATTATAAATCCATATCCAAATGTAATAGAATTACTATACAATACTAATTTTTACTTGTGTATCTATGATCTCCTAAAAACATGTTATGATTCACTAAAGACATTAAAATTCAAGGCCTTTTATTTGGGGTGCATATGTTATATATGAGAATATCATGTGGTTTAAAAAAATTGTGATTAGATTTTTTTAAATATTAATTATTTTATTATTTTATAAGAGAAAATTTTATAGTGCCAAATAATTTTTTTTAATTGTATAAAAAAATATGATTATTAAAAATTTCCATTGTTATTTAGAATATATATATATATATATATATATATATATATATATATATATATATATATATATATATATTCATTTTTTTAGATAAAAATGTCTTTCGGATTAATCACATTATTAGGATTTGGTCGACGTTTGGAACCAACTAATGTGGTTCATCCTCATGACAAGGTTCGAAATGTTGACCAAATCCTAATAATGTGATTAATCCGAAAGACATTTTTATCTACATTATGGATCACAAAAGTCTTAGATCGAATATTCTTTTCTTATTTAATTTTAATTAAAATTTAATATTTTTTTTCCATACTCAATTTTAATCAAAATCTAAAAATTCAAGTGTCCAATTTTTTTAAACCACTTAAATCCATTTATCTATTCAAAAACTTATTTTAAATAACAACCAAAAAAAACAATCTCAATTGAAATCTCACTTGAAATTGTAAATCATGTGTAAAACTGCACAATTCAACATATATATATATCTACATTAATATTTAGTGAAAGGTGATGATAATGAAAGAGGCGGCCGTTCACACACACTCCCATTACCTAGTAAAGAGTCCACCACTACCTAGTGAAGAGTCCACCACTACCGAGGTAATGTGAACAAATAGTGGGTGAACACATGATATTTGGCAAAAGCTTTTCGTAAATCTTAATATTTATACAATTAATATTTTATTAATTAAATTAAATATAAATTTACGTTTCCATCCCGGATTTACTCCTAAAATATTGTGAACATCTTAATTTTAACCATACACGTTAACATTGACATTAAAATAACCTTTCTTTGGCACATGATAAATGGCAAAAGCTTTTATTAAGCAATATAACTATACAACTAACTTTTTATTAACTAAATTAAATATAAATTTATATTATTAAAGCTTTATGGTAAAGAGTCAATACTAAGATATTGTCAAACATCTTAAATCTTAGCATAGGCATAATTTGGCATTAACATTAAATTAATCTTTATGATACATAGCAAAAAAAAATATCTAAACTTTAATATCTACCCAATTAACATTTTATTAATTATATTAATTATCTAGATGATAAAGAGTTAATAATAAAACATTGCCAAACACCTTAAGTCCCTTTATTCACCAATCACTATTAAAAATGAATAACACTCACTATTAAAAAAGGCATTTGAACATTCCTTATAAATTAGATGTATCTAATAAAATATTAAACCATTTATAAATATTTTCCATAAACTAAAACTATATGAAACGTCTCAATTTCTAGTCTCAATTTCTTTTTGTTTTAGTTTTTTTCTTTCATAAATTTTATTTTGGATAAGAATGATATAAATGTTAATTTACTATATAAAAATGATATGTCACAATAAACCTTGAAGGAAAATTAACTTGTCCCTTACATGAGCCTTGATATGTGAACATTTCATCTATGTTTAAAAAATAGATTTCTTGCAACTAATTCTTATAGCAAATATCCTCTAATTTGAAACTATTCTTAGAAATTGAAAAGGCATAGAAGAAGGAAAGTTGGATGTATAACAAGGATTCCCAACATGTTTTCACTAGATGGAAATGGAGAATGAAGTGCAAAAATGCTACAACCAACAAAACTCAGCCAGATTAAATATCAATTATGAATGGATTGATCTTTGAGAATGGTCATCCATAGTCAAAAAATTGTCTCAGTTCTACAGCCTAATACAATCACACATAGTGCAGTCGATAGTGAAAAGAAGATGGTACTCTCATGTAGTTGAACGGGGGAGTACACCATTGCAACACTCCTACACCTGAAGGGGGGAGTTCAGGAATACTTTTCAAAAAAGTGTCTCTCCTTTCAACTAACAAAGGGGGGAAAATGTCAATGAAATTGACAGTGGTTGTGAGCCTGAAAGTCTCGAAAAAACCAGAAAAAGCAGCCAGTGTGCAGCTTCTGTAGCCAATGGGCATCAACAAATTCACCAATGGGCAGTCGACAACAAAGAAGCAGTGAGCAGTTTTCAATACAGCAAAAGCAAGAGTGAGTTGTTTTTGACATCATCAGCCAGTGGGCGTTCAACAAATTTTGTCAATGGACAAAGTATGTTTATTTCACACAAAGAACAAATGGATTCTTTTTGCAACTTGGCACGTGGTGGAGTTGCCAAGCGAAATTCAGAGATGAATCGGACATGTAGTTGACTCATGGTCTCTTCAGATTGTAGTTTTTCAGCATCCAGCTTTGGCAGTTTTTTAGGCAAAGTTTTTTAGGATCAACATGAAAACTTAGAAGATGGTTCTTCATTCTTATTTCGGATTTATCATTGAAGGGGAAATGTTAGCCTCTCTCATAAAACAATAATAAATCTAAAAAATAAAAATAAATTAAATATTAAAAATTAGGAATTTATGCCTAACTCTTTGGTTTGGATTGTTCCTCTAAGATAAGAGTTAGTTTAGATAGCTCTTATATTGGTGTGTGTTTAGTTGAGAAATTATCTCAAAGTATTCAAGATAGCACATATATCTCCTCATCTATTTAATTGTAAAATTACACTTTTTTTTTTTTAAATAATGAGTTAATCTAATTTTCAATATCAAAAGGGCAAAGAAATGTGTAACTGTGTATGAAAAGAAAAATATAATTACATAAGGATTACTAGGAACGTTGGTAGCTGATAACTTCAAACGAAGAAGCAATTAAGGAATTAATCGCAGCCGTGTATGGTCATTAATTGAGCAGCTCAAACGATGCAGCAATTAGGGAATTAAGAAGAGACGTGTATGGGGTAGCCAAAACAGAATACCATCGGGATATCCATCCCAGAGATCCGGCGTGCTGTGCCTTGATGAAGAAAAACGGGATCCAGTGAGCTGTTAGAGATCGCAGCATTAATTCTAATAATACGTTTGTAATAATCTTGTTAATTGTGCCAATGGATGGAATTACATTAAACAAGCGTAAATGATGAGTAATGGACTGCACCCACTAGGTCTTAGTGCGTTAGCCAATGGCAGTGTGAACGCGTTAGCCAATGGCAGTGTGAACCCATTCAATCAGACGCCCGCGATATGGGAAAGCTGGGTGGCAACCCGCGCCATTTGCGCCGTGTCGATCTATAAAACCCGGGCGCAGCAGCAGCCACGATGTCCTGAAAAAAATAGAATGCTGCTCAGCTACTGGGTACTTTACTAACGATACCTAGTTTACTATATACAATTTTGAGAGGCGCAAGGGAAAAAAATACTGCAATATGGTAGGCGAAGGGAGCGGCGCCGAGGAAAGTGGCAGAGCGCAGACGCCGCCCGGCCAGGTCGGGAACGGAAAGCGGAAATGCAAAGGTAAAGGCGGACCAGACAACAACAAATTCCGCTTCAGAGGAGTGCGCCAGCGTAGCTGGGGTAAATGGGTGGCTGAAATCCGAGAGCCGCGCAAGCGGACTCGCAAATGGCTTGGCACTTTCGCCACTGCCGAAGACGCCGCCCGGGCCTATGACAGGGCCGCCTTTGCATTGTATGGTTCCCGAGCTCATCTCAATCTCCGTCCACCTTCTGCTCGCCCTCCTGTTTCCTCCCAAACCACAACTCTCAGGCCCCTTCTTCCACGCCCGCCGGCCCTAAATCCTATCGGCCCGGACACCCACCACCATTTTCTGCTCTCCGCTTTCTCTGCTTCTCCAGCCCTTCACTTCAATGGTGTCCAGGGCGGTGCAGTTCTAGTTCCTGCAACGTCCATGCAGCATTACTCGTTTCTTGATCAGCAGATTACCAGAGATCGAAACCTGCAGCCTGCACCGCCTCAATCAACATTGAACTGCGAGCAGGTTTTACATGTCGGGGCAACGGTACAACCCCAGTTTGTTTTGCAGAATAATAACATAGACCAAGTCCCTGTCCCTCTCTCTGTCCCACTCCCAGTCCCAATCTCAGTCCCAGCCAGTGGTCTTTTGTCCTTCGAAGGGTTGCGTGTTACTGATCGAAAAAACAAGGGCACTGCTAGAAATGAGCAACAACTGCCCGCCGATCTCTGGAAAAGCGGCCACAACACTAATAACTGCCAGCCCGCTATTCCTGCATCGAGCCCTGTGCTTATGAATCCCTGTATTGGCAATGAATATTATACCGACACCGGTTCCTATTCATTTTCAACTACAGTTGGTGCAAATGTGTCGTTATCGTTGCCTCCCCCGGTTGCAAAAGAAGCTGCAACAGTAAACCAGGCCGCGGCCTTCATGACTCCGAGAGACCAGGTACCACCATCCATGACTCCGAGAGACCAGGTACCAGCATCGCCAGCCTTCATGTGGCAGTGCACTCTGGAGGAATACGAACAAGCCATGATGGTGGCTAGTCTTGGGGTCATGGATACTAACAATCCCTGCTGCATGTGGGATTATGATGGTCCAGATACTGATTCCTTTATGTTCGATTCAATATAGGAGCGAGCGGGGGAAGGAATTTTTTCTTTCTTTTTTTGGTTTTGGTTATGCTCTCCGTTTTTGTTGATCAGATTGATTAATGCAATAACATTACAAACATGGAGCTGCAGTAGAGTTCGTTCCATTCGTTCTGGTTATGGCTGGTTTCTTATTGGTTTGCATAATTCAATCAAGAAGATATGCAAAGTAATTTCAATACTGTATGACAGTTCGATTCCATTTTGTGATATTCAAGGTATCTACTCGTCTGGAAATAAAATATGAATTACGTTTTGTTTTTGTTCTATTCCATTTTTGTGATATTAAAGGTAATATGAATTACGTTTTTTTTTTGTTCTATTCCATTTGGAAATAAAATATGAATTACGTTTTGTTTTTGTTCTATTCCATTTTTGTGATATTCAAGGTAATATGAATTACGTTTTGTTTTTGTTCTATTCCATTTTGTGATATTCAAGGTATCTACTCGTCTGGAAATAAAATATGAATTACGTTTTGTTTTTGTTCTTGTCTGAACCCCGCTGGTTCTTCAATGGAGACTTTAAGACCAGGTACTTGCGTTTGTTTATAAATCTTCGTTGCAGTTTGAGGCATTTGAGTTCTTCAATGGAGACTTTAAGACCAGGTACTTGAGTTTGTTTCAGTTTGAGGCATTTGATACAGTTCATTCTTTAAACAAAAAACAAAACAATAATATAGTTAAGGAAAACACTGTTTAACACTGTTTCAATTATATATATATATATATGTGTGTGTTTGTCCCGTTCTTGGGTTGTACTTGGAACCACTTTTCATGTCACCAGATAAACACTTCACCCCATTAATAGTACTGTGAGTCCACGGAAAATATTTGATTTAGTTAGTTTCAAAGCTTTGGATTGCAATCTTGAGTGTCTCTGTTAATGCTCGAATCAAATTTCAGAAAGATTTAGATATTTTCAACCCTGATCTCTGGACAAAAACAAGCACTGATCATATTTATTTGTCCATATTTTGATTGTCGCTGAGTGCTTCATAGCAGCATCTTCATTAGCCTGTCGCATCAAAAGCATGCTTATGTTTTCTTATTGTGTAGCATATTTAGGTACGACTTTCTTCGTGCAACGGGTGCATGCGCAATACATGAATTATCTCGGGCACCCTCGTCCTGGAAATCAATAATTCTGGCAGACTTATGAACAAGACAAGTGATGAAATGCTGACAAACAATTGCGCAACTAATTTTGTTTGACTGATGAGTGCAAAACCCTGCATTATTTACTTAAAGTAAATCATTGTGGGCTTCATTAATTTCAACCGATAACTGCATGCATCCATTTGGACCAACCCCTTGTGCTCTTTTTTAAGGGTTCGTAGGGTTTCAAAAGGATTAGGGTTTCGGATTCTGATTCTGATTCAATAAATCAACATGACCATGATCTTCTTCGTTGACAGTATGGGGGGGCTAGCATCGATGATTCCATCCATTCATTAATTCTTGTACATTCTAGCAGAACGTCACTTCAAAGCTACGGAGGCTTATCTTTGAACCCCTGCACCAAAAACCCGTAGTAGTCACAATTCTTTTTTTTTTTTTGTAGATCTCCCAATTACAACAAATTGCCCATGCTGTCGGTGTCTCTGTCAGCCACTCTCCTCCTGCCTCACCTCAACTACAGTTTAAAGGAGACAGGCGTGGGAGATCGAGAATAAATTCAGGCGGCCATGTCTCTTCAAAATCTTCTTTTCATGTCCAACAAAATTCCATTATGACTCCCGCGCACTTTCAACGTGGGTTCTCATTGTTCTTATCCGAAGTGTTATCCAATCAGCAAGATCACATGAGAAGCAATTAATAAGTACACCACCCATTAAACAAAATGTATATAAATCCTGGCCAATAACTATTATCAGAAGAAACCAGGGTTTTGCTAATTGCCTACTTCAAACCAAAAGATTCATTGGACCCTGCAGATGAATTAGGGTTTTGAAAAAAACAAAACCCTAAGATGGTCGACAACATGACGATACTGAAGATCGAAGCAGAAAAACCCAAAAGAAAAAACAAGTTGTACTTTCGATCTGATACGCATGCATAAGCCTTCAAACCATAAAGTATCAAACTCAGAAATTATTTTCCTAAACCTCCCAACCATATATTGATTATGATGCCATGCAAGATTATAAGCTTTCTTTTCATGTCTCAATTCTAAATACTGTGCTGTTTTCTTTTTCTTTTTCTTAGACTGCCGCTTTTCTCTCAGTGTGTGCGCCTCAGTCATGTCAAATAATGGTTTCAGTGAGTTGGATTCTTTGTCCCTCGACTCTTTTGGAGGACATATATCAATACTTCGTAAATCTATTGGATCTGGATTGATAGTTATTGTCCATATTGATTTGAAATAATATTCGCAAGTAAAAGTTTAAAAAGGCCCAAAAGTTAGTTGAAAACAAATCTGGCTTTTGGAACAGTAGGAAGTCAAAAAAAAATTGATACTATTTTTCCTGACTTGTGCATAGAAAGTTAATTTTAGAAGTTACATAATACAGAATATATGAAAATATAAAATTTCCTAAATTTAATTAATTCAAGTAATATAATAGCAATATCTATGGTATCTTAAGGAACTTTTCAATTGAGATTGAAATTCCTCATATTTATAATATTTATGAAGAGGAATGTATCAATCTTTTTTTAATTTATTATCTTTATGAAGAGGAGTGTTTTTGGACTTTTTAATTCATATTCAATTTTTATTTGTAAATAAATAAATCTGATGAACAATTGTATAAATTTACATATTCAAATTATTTCCTTCAATTTGTTTTTTTTATCAAGAGGATTTTCCAAAAGAAATAAGGATTTTTAAGAATTTTTTTAGTGGGAGATGATAAGTAGAGTGTTCACTTAGAATATTGGATATTTCTTTTTAAACACAATTTTTATTTAAATTTAAACAATATTGGATGATAAATATAATAAATCTTTTTCAATTTATAAATTCAATTAAAAATTTATAGTGAAAAAAAATATGGAGTTGTCACTCAACAAAATACACAAAACACTTTTTTCTTTTAAATTATATAATTGGAGTGAATTGCATTTTCTATGGTGAAAATAGAATTAGCACTATCAAAAACTAAGCACCCAAAAATACCGCAATTTAACTACTCTAACCCAGATTTTCTAAAAAATTTACTTAAACTTTCTATAATATTACAAAAATTTCTAAATTATTTTGTGAATTTTTTAAAACTACATCAAAAAAAAATATTATTCATTCTCTTTAATCAATTTAATATCAATCTCAATATAAAAATAATGATGAAGAAGAAGAATATGAACCTAGGGTAATTTAGTTTGCAGTTATGTGGTGGCAGGTGCATGTGCATTCATTTATGTGTATCGCTGTTGGGTCAAAATGAAAAACCTTTCCTCATGTTCCATAAATGATAGTATTCTGTCTAACTCGGCTGCCTTATAGTGACATACTTGAGTGCTCAGACTGACTGTTGAATCTTTTTTTATTTACATTGTTGCAAGTTAAATGTATGGCAATACATTTTGGGAATAGCATAGGGTTTCCAATTTTGGGCAATAGCACAAATTTCAAACACCGCTTGATGCCAATCCAGATGCGATCATGGCGGATTAGTTCAGGGCAACGGGCGTTTGAAATGAGTGTATCTTTTGCTTACAACCTTGATAACATCAATCTGCAATGCATAAAGAAGGAAGCAACCAAAGGCAGAGACTGCATCACATACTCTCTGCCCTAGAATGAATATATTTATATTTTTGAATCCTTCAGTGAATCCAAATTGTAGACGTGAATATCATCTGTTAGCGGTCAGTGGCAACACACAGACGTCGAAGTGTGGGAGGCTTCTAGCATGTGAGGCATCATCAAACGCCGTACGTATCCTGCCGTCTTCTCATATTTCGATTCCAACACTGCACTGGTAGTTCAATTTAATATTCAGGATGGCACAGATTCGCACGCACTGCACTCCTGCGCCTCAGGTCACTGTGGATGGAGGGACTGCCATAAAGACAAAGCGCATACCTATTTTAAATGCCAAATTGCCACCCAGTGATTCCTTAAAACTCTAGGGTCGGCTTATGTGGCCATCAACCTCAATCGCCATAGCTGACATTCTTGTCTACCAACTAAATAAAACTCCTTGCCCTTTTACTATGCTTAAAATAGACAAATTTTATACCTAGTAAACGAGGTTAGTCAAGAATTTAGAAAATGAGATTACCAAGGTTGATTTACTTGTTCTTTTGTCCATTCTCAGAACAGAAAACGAGAATTCTTTATATTTTTAAAGAGAAAACAAAAGTATCAAGTCTCTATCATTGCCCATCGCCTAAACAGGAGCGCTGTGCTACCTCCTTTGAAGTCAATATACTTAATTATTTGGTTGACCTCTAATTCCAACCTGCTTCACAGTATTCTGGTTGACCTATTCAGAATTGTTTCTTGGTATTCTCTGCGAGAGATTTATTGTTAAATGCATCATGATGTAGCATTAACGACATTAAAGATGAGACTGCCACGTTTCAACTATTTCCTGCTTTTTCCATTTCAACTATAAGTTTGAGGGGTGTGCCTATTTATCTTAGGTTAAATTTTTTTAAATATTATTATTTAATAATTAAAATAATGACAGAGTGGCGTGATGGAATAATATTTTTTAAAATAATTAAAATAATGTGTAAATATTTTTATTTAATAATTAAAATGATGATGACTATGTCTAGCTACTTTAATAGAAGTAAACGACTTTTTAATATTTTATTTTTATGATTAAAAAGATGGGAGAGAAGAGTTGTGAGGTAGTGTGACAAATATTTTGAAAACAAGAACTAATGCGAGTAAGGGTGGGGCAATCCAAGAGAAAACGATTTTCACCTTCAGCTCTCTTAGTATAGCAAATGGGGCAATTCTTTCGTCTAAGAGTGTTTTGGGAATAGACCAACGTCTTGTTTTACTGTGAAGCTCATGAGAGTCAGTTCTTATCTTTGCAAAGCTCATGAGAATCTGTTCTTATCTTTGCAATGTTCATTTGTTTCTTAGCACTTGTCAAGGAAGAAATATAATTATGGTTAGTAAGGGTGGGGTTGATTACCTCCTTATAACACCTTAGCTTCTCTTTTCCCTCTAACTCTTTATAATCCCACAACTTATCCTTAAATTTTGAAGTAATAGTGTTTTTAATATTATCCTTATCATCTAAGATGATCTCCTCCTTTATCCCCCAATGATTGAGCCACGACTATGCACCCTTATGCTACCTTCGCTTGAGCCAGAGGTGGGGTTTTGACTATTGTTAAAAGCAATTTTGGGGAGCCTTTTGGCTTCCATATTGTAGAACTTCTTCTTGTACATGATATATGTTAAAATATATAATTACTTCCTCATGCAGAAGTTAGACAATCAGTTAAGTGGAATTAGTTGAGTTGAGTTACAATTAGATTTGGTGAGTGAGTTAAAGAGTGAGTTAAGCAAGCTTATCAAGTTCAGTTATGAGTGACAGTGTGTGCATGTTAATTAGATTAAATACCCTTCATGGGTTCATTGTTTTAAGAGAGAAAAAGAGAGTAAGAGAGTTTTATGATTCAGAGTTTTATGATTAATTGAAGAGCCGCAGCTCATTGTTTATGTGTGAAATCTTTGTGTTATTTATGTGATTGAATCCTCTACCTTTCCAAAAAATTGGTATCAAAGCGAGGTCACAGAGAACGGAAGAAAAACGGATTAGCAATCATCCATGGGTGAGAAAGAAAAAAAAATTCCGTGTTTTTACGCTATAACACAGCTGTTAATTACTAACAGAGCGTTATAACACTGGATCCCACTGTTTAGAACCGCGTTAAAAATGAAAAACTTGACGTGATTTCGAAACACGCGGACCTATTGAAGTTCCGTTGCGTTAAGGCGCTAACGCAGCACATAGTGTCGAGGAGTGCGGTAGCACGCAGCCATATTGAAGAGCGTACGCGTTATTGACTTGAAACTCAACGCAGCAAGGATTTTTGAATACGTAGTATTCTTAAAAGGCATATGGTAAAATTTTTTGTTTAAAGCATTCTTTACAAAAAGGAGTTTTTTTTTTAAAAGCACATGAGGAGTTTTAAAAGGAGTTTTTTAAAAGGGACGTTCCATAAGGAGATTATAAAAAGGCTTTAAGAGGTGGATGTTTTATAATAAGTTTTATTTTAAAAGGTTTTTTTTGTATAAAGATTCTTTTCTAAAGAAACTTTTATATAAATAAAAAATAATAATAATAAAACCTAGGGTTTTATTATAAGGATTGCTTTTGGAGCTTTGCAAAGTATATCAATTTTTTTTTTAGGGTTTCAGCAGTGAACTTTTGTTTGAAGAAATATGGCTACAAGCAGCTTCCAACCACAACTTCCTTCTTTCAATGGGAAGGATTACGATATGTGGGCCATTCAGATGGAGACTATGCTAAAAGCGCATGATGTTTGGGATCATGTCAAGTATGGGTTTGCAGAACCTAAAGATGATGCAGAAGAACGAGCCCTCAGTAATGTAAAGAGGGAACAGTGGAAGAAAGATAAGCGGAAGAATGCGCAAGCGTTGCTTCTGATCCAGCAGAGCGTAGATCGAGTCGTGTTCCAAAAGATCATGATAACCTCGTCAGCAAAGGAGGCATGGGACACCTTGGCGACAAGCTATCAAGGTATGGCAAAAGTTAATATTGTTAAATTGCATAATACTAGGAGAGATTTCGAAGTTCTGCAGATGAAAGAGACAGAAGACATTGATTCCTTCATGAATAGGGTCATGTCTGTCGTCAATCAGTTAAAAATCTATGGCGAAGATATTAAAGATCGAACAGTGATCAAGAAGGTTCTTCGATCTCTGTCTACCAAATTTGATGTTGTGGTAGCAACCATAGAAGAAGCAAAGGACTTGAAAAAACTCACAATTGATGAGTTGATGGGATCCCTTCTATCGCATGAAGCAAGGATAGACAGAAATAAGGATTCCACTTTGGAAACAACTTTCCAAAGTCAAGTCTATATTTCAAGAGGTCGAGGCAAAGGTCGATCGAGAGGCAGAGGATGAGGCAACAACTATGGCGGTCACAGAGATGGCCGAGACGATCATGAACATCAACATGGAAGTAGCAGCAGCAAAAGCTTTCGTAACAATCAAAGGTCTGAAAAATCTAAGGTAAAGTGTTATTACTGCAATAGATTTGGTCATTATGCTCGTGATTGTAGGAAGAAGATTGCAGATCAAGGCAATCAGAGAGCTAATGTTAGTACAGAAAATACTGACTCTATGTTTCTAGCATGCAACACCATGCATGCACCGTCTGATAAGGTCTGGCTATTAGACAGTGGTTGCAGTAACCATATGACAGGAAACAAGGATTTGGTTACTAATTTCGATGTCTCAGTGCAGACAGAGGTAAAATTGGGAACTGACAAGACTGTGGCTGTAGATGGCAAAGGAGTGGTCAACATTGTGACCAAGCAGGGGGAGCAAAAGACCATATCAGAGGTATACTATGTCCCTGGACTCAAACACAATTTGATTAGTGTTGGTCAACTGATGCAGAAAGGATACAAAGTTATCTTTCAGGGGCAACAATGTGTTATTTACGACAAATCCCCAAGCAAGCAGTTGATTGCAAAGGTGCAGATGACGAGGAACAGACTCTTTCCTCTCATTATGAACTACAATGATCAGGTTAGTTCTTTTACAACTACATGTTCTGATGCATATTGGTTATGGCACTTTCGGTTTGGACACTTGCATTTTTCTGGGTTAAGATTGTTGCAACAGAAACAGATGGTGAGAGGTTTACCTCCCATCAAAGAACCTGCTAGCACTTGTGAGTGTTGCATCTTAGGCAAGCAACACCGTGAAATTTTTCCGAAAGGAGTTTCTTACAGAGCCAAGAAACCACTTGAATTGGTGCATACTGACTTGTGTGGACCTATGAGGACACAGTCGATTGGTGGAAGTTGTTACTTCCTCACCTTTATTGATGATTATAGTAGGAAGACTTGGGTTTAATTTTTGAAGCAGAAGTCTGAAACTTTTGCAAAGTTCAAAGAGTTCAAAGCTTTAGTGGAGAACCAAAGTGATCGACAGATCAAGATATTGAGATCTGATCGTGGTGGCGAATACGATTCGAAGGCATTCCATGAGTACTGCAAACAACATGGAATCAGAAGACAATTTACAACCAGATACACACCACAGCAGAATGGTGTAGCAGAGAGGAAGAACAAAACAATCATGAACATGACAAGGAGCATGTTGAAAGCAAGACACTTGTCTAACGAGTATTGGGTAGAAGCAGTTGCATGTGTTGTTTATGTGATAAACAGATCTCCTACAAAGAGCGTGATGAACAGAGTTCCAGAAGAAGCATGGTCAGGTATGTCTTGTAGTGTATCTCATTTCAGAGTTTTTGGATGTGTAGCCTATGCACATGTGCCTAAGCAAATAAGAGGCAAATTAGATGATCAAAGTGAAAAATGTATATTCACTGGTTATAGTGAGCAGTCAAAAGCTTACAAATTGTATAACCCTGTCACAAAGAAGACAATCATTAGCATAGATGTTATGTTCAAAGAACAAGAGTCATAGAATGGGACTGTAGACACACTAACCGATGCTCAAACACCATTGATGGAGGATGATCTTGTAGAAGAAGAGGAGCAGCAAGAACCAAAAGAGCAGACACCAAACATAGTCACACCAGCAAGGACACCAAGATTTTCAGAGCATCATGGATCTTCAAGTAGATCCACAGATTAGAATTCTCCAAGCAGCGAATCAGGTAAGAAAAAGATGAGAAGTTTGAAGGATATTTATGATGATTTGGATGTTAGTTAAAATCTTGCATTGTTAGAATTCCAACCTTCTTCGTTTGAAGAAGCAATCAGAGATGACAATTGGGTGCAAGCCATGGATGAAGAGATGAATTCAATTGAAAAGAATGATACATGGGATTTGGTTGATTTACCAAACGATAAAAATCTCATTGGTGTGAAGTGGGTATACAAGACCAAAGTGAATGAGAAAGGTGAGATTGACAGATTTAAAGCAAGACTTGTAGCAAAAGGATTCTCGCAGCAACCAGGAATATACTTTGGAGAAACTTTTTCTCCGGTCGCCAGATTAGATATTGTAAGAGCAGTTCTAGCGACAGCAGCTTAGAACAAGTGGAAAGTGTATCAGATGGATGTCAAATCAGCCTTCTTGAATGGAATTTTAGAAGAAGAAATTTATGTGCAGTAGCCTCCAGGTTATGAAGTTGAAGGACAAGAAGATAAAGTTTACAGATTGAAGAAAGCGCTCTATGCACTGAAGCAAGCACCTAGAGCATGGTATAGCAGAATCGACAGTTATATGATCAAGAATGGATTTTGCAGAAGCAGCATTGAGCCTACCTTATACACAAAGGTAAATGAGCATGGACAAATTTTGATAGTTTGCTTATATGTTGATGATATGATTTTTACAAGTGATCTTGAAATAGATGAATTTAAAGCAGCCATGATGAAAGAATTTGAGATGACAGATCTAGGTCTCATGAAATATTTTCTTGGCATTGAAGTTGAGCAATCTGAAAAAGGCATCTTCATTTGCCAAAATTAGTATGCAACAGATTTGCTGAAAAGACTTAGGATGGATAATTCCAAACCTGTACCTACACCAGTTGCAACGGGTACAAAGTTAAGTAAGGATGATGAAGGGGCAGATGTCAATCCAACTCTATTCAAAAGATTGGTTGGCAGCCTCATGTATCTCACACCTACAAGACCAGATATTATGCAGGGAGTGAGTCTGATTTCCAGATTCATGGAGACTCCAAAAGACACACATTGGAGCGTTGGAAAAAGAATTTTGAGATACATAGCAGGAACCAGAGTTTATGGCATAATGTATGCAAGTACAGAAAAGAAAGAATTGATTGGATATACAGATAGTGATTTTGCAGGAAGTTTGGATGATCAGAAGAGCACATCCGGTTATGTTTTCCATCTAGGTTCAGGAGTGATAGCATGGGCATCTAAGAAGCAGCCTATTGTTACACTATCATCAGAAGAAGCAAAATATGTAGCAGCAACTTCAGCAGCATGTCAAACAGTATGGTTAAGAAGAGTATTGGATGGAATCAAGCAGAAACAGCAAGGATCAATAGCGATATACTGTGACAACACATCAGCGATTGCACTATCCAAGAATAGTGTGTTTCATCAAAAGAGCAAGCATATTGATACTAGATATCATTTTATTCGAGAACTAGTGAACAATGGAGAAGTTCACTTGAAGCCTTGTAGAACGAGTGATCAATTGGCTGATATCTTTACGAAGCCATTAGCAGTAGATTTGTTTGAGTTTCACAAAAGAAACTTGGGTGTTGTAAGCCTAGCTGAGACATAGACCAGCAGGCATGTTTGAGTTGTCATGATTTATGTTTTAGTTTAGAGGTCGTAATTAAGGGGGAGTGTTAAAATATATAATTACTTCCTTATGCAGAAGTTAGACAATCAGTTAAGTGGAATTAGTTGAGTTGAGTTACAGTTAGATTTGGTGAGTGAGTTAAGCAAGCTTATCAAGTTCAATTATGAGTGACAGTGTGTGCATGTTAATTAGATTAAATACCCTTCATGGGTTCATTGTTTTAAGAGAGAAAAAGAGAGTAAGAGAGTTTTATGATTCAGAGTTTTATGATTAATTGAAGAGCCACAGCTCATTGTTTATGTGTGAAATATTTGCGTTATTTATGTGATTGAATCCTCTACCTTTCCAACAATATACCTAAACATAGTCATGTTTTCAATGGGAGAAAGGCTAGCTTCAATCAAGAGAACACGGTAGGGGGTATTTCCTTTAATCTTGAAGTTGTGAGTTATAAATTGTTTTTAAATCATATCAATATTTCTCCATGGTTTTCTAGATATATTGCAGCCCCAAACCTCACATCCATATAAAATAACACGGGTGACGAGAATCTCGAAGAGGAACTCTTTTTTACTCCAAACCCAAAGATTCATCAACTTACAATTGTTTCAAGTTCATAATAAATTTTCTAGCATCCTATAATTATTTTTTCGATGCTATAGCTCCAACTAAGGTGATGGTGAACCTTAATACGTAAATATTTGTATGAGGAAACCTTCTCCAAGTAACTGTTATCATACATGAAATTAGCATAGTTGATCATTTTGGATTTAATTATCATGACTTTAGTATTTTTGGTATTAATAGTCATACCCATATTAGAGTCGTAATAGTGGGGGATTTTAAGTTGTTTTTCAAGATCATCAAGGCTTCTAGTAGGAAGAATGATATCATGAGCATAAAGGAGAAGAGTAATGACTGTGCTAGCGAGATTGGATCTATTGCATCATGCAACTTCTAAACACTCTTCTAGCTTATCAATGTAAATGCCAAACATGGTAGGGGATAGGGGGCATTTATTAACTTTGATATTGCATTTAATGTCCTTAACCCAACCCACAGTGGTCTTAATATTGAAAATAACATTCTCGTATAACCTAGTTTTAGAGACCCTCAACTCAAGAGGTACCATTATCTCATCGAGCCTTTTCCATAACTTCTCGTGAGGAACAATGTCAAAATATTTTCTAAAATCAACAAAAAATATAAGAGATTAGTCTTACTATTGTAACACACCTCGACAATGGTCTAAGGGTGACAAGGTGGTCGATAGTTGAGTGATGCCTCCTAAAACCAACTTTCCCTTTATCTCTTTTACCATGGGTTTCAAGGCAATGGCTAATCTTCTTTTACAAAATGAACTCATACAATTTTGTTAAAATGTGGCTAATCATGATAGTGCTATAGTTAGAGGGGACATTTTTATCCCTAATTTAAAAAATAGGCACAATAAGGCTTTGCGTCTAATGCTTCAAGAAGTCATGCTTCACTACCAAATTGAGGAGTTTGCGTATACGATGAATGAGTATAGACCTTCCCATTTTGATAATTTCAGCTTGGTAACCTTCAATATCCCTATTTTTTCCATTAGCTAGTTTCTTAATCCCAAACTCTGTGTCTTCCAAAGAAAATATATCTTCCTCTATAGGAGTGTTTACGATTTTTCCCATGGTGTCTAGGGATTCATAAATATTCTTAAGATAGATATCCCATTCCTTTAAGCAGATCGTTTTATCTTCTTTCATTTTACGGACAAGAATATTCCTCCAAAACTTTCTAGGTTGTACTTTAGAGAGGTGAAGAAGATGGTATTTCCTCTTATTCATATAGTACATGTTTTACCTTATGATAAGAGCTTTGTACACACTTATTTTTTCAATCTTTATAGATTTTTTAGGAGCATCTCTAATCACTTTCATAGTAGACTTACAATCTTCATCATACCAAGGGTTGGAAGTTCTATTACTCTTCTTCGATATCTCAATAGAGAATTTGTTAATGGTAGTGGAGAGGATGGTAGTAAAATTGTGGTCGATGTGATCAATGTTATCATTATATGTTAAGAGACCTAAATCCCTAGTTAAATCTTTTAAGAAGATAACCATTTTAATTTTTTCAAATTGAATGTGTCTTTGGCTCTTGCCATTATTTTGCATGTGACTATCATGCATATCAAGGTTTATGGTCAAGGATAGAGGTATGTGGTCATAATCATAATTGTGGTCATATAGGAGGTCAAAATTAACAATGGGTATCAGATATCACATTGTCCATAACCTTAAACCCAAGCCCATGAATACAATACCTTTGTTAGAGGTACATTGCTTATTAATCTCGTTACAAATAATCAGGTCTTCATAACTACAAAATTTGATTATCCTAGTACCAAATAATGGAATCTATCGCCGATAAAATATTTTTTTTAAATAATTAAAAAAAATAGAGGGTTCAATTAATTAGGCCATTAATGACACATTTATAAAATACTATAATGTTATATATAATACTTTTGTGATCCATAATGTAGATAAATATCTTTCGGATCAATCACATCATTAGGATTTGGTCAATGTTTTGAACCAAGTAATGTGGTTCATCCTCAGGACAAGGTGAAAAAGCTAATCGATCTTCATGCATAAATAGTATGGATGCATCATTTCCGAAAGATAGCCTTTACAAACTATCTATTAGTGAATTAGTGAATTAGTTATTCAAATTAGTTGTTAGGAAATATTTATTAAAAGGGTTAATTTCAGTAAATAATTCTTAAATAATACCAAAGAATTTACAAAAAATAAATAAAAAAATTTATAAATAAAGGGTTGTTATGATATAATAAATTTTATTTAATTGGATTTATAATAATAATAAAAGGATTAACAATTTTTATTAACTATATCATATAATAATTCATAAATTTTAAGAATCATCATATAAATTAATGGAAAGAATAAAGACAAAGGGTTTAGAATAGGGTCAAAATATTAAAATTTTAATAAAGAAGTTAGGAATTTATATGAAAATATTATAATAATAAAGATATAGGTTTAAGGATGAATCAAGAATATTAGAAATAACCAAAGAAATTGCTAGGGGTTATTATTAAAGTAAGGAAGTAAATAAGAAATTGATGGAACAAAATAGAAGGGAAATAAAACCAGTAAGTAAACTCAAAGACCTAAAGCAATAAGAACCCAAGTGAGAGGGGGAGGAATCACATAGAGAGAGTCGGAGTCCAGCTATTGCTCAATTTCCAACCATCATCCCTTTTGACATTCCTAACATGCCTCTCAATCTCAATAGCCTCTATAAGCTTCCTATGGTGGAAGTGATCAACCTTAGCAATGACTTTGGAGTTCTCAATACAAACATGGCGACACGATTTTTCTGCATGTTCAACAAGAGTTGATGTGCGGGAATGATTGTGCCTAATGTCTGCAGTGTACTCTTGGATTCTATGTTTAATGGACCGACATGTTTCTACAGTATAGGTAATACCACAGGAGCAAGGAACCAATTAAACCCATCTCATGTATTTAGGGTATACCCGGTCCTTGACAGACCCAAGAGAATTTTAAATTGTACAAAGAAGCTTGAACGAAGAGGAGACATTATAAAAATAATATTAAAAATAATATGAATATGAATAATAACATTAATAATAATAAATAATAATAATAAGAATTCCTTTTCTAGTTTTAATAATGTCATTAACCTCTTTAGTTAAAAAAATGTATTATTATGTTTTTAGTCTCCTTAAGAAAGTGTTTAATTTTTCCGTTGCCCCAAAGAATATTCCCATCGATTAAATTATTTGAAACATTGAGCCTGGTATTAGGGACCTTCCGGATAATGTCAAGAAGACTTTTAGGAAAGATTATGCTATTGTTCTTATGAAGGCTGATCCTCCCAAAAAATAACTTAGCAAGCTTGAGTTTATTTCCCTTAAAGCCCTGAGGGGTAACCCTAACATTGTCATCCTTAAGGCTAAAAAACGTCGTGCCATAGTCATTTTGGATAAGTCTGAATATGTCAAAAAAATGATCGACCATCTTTCAAATAGTGGTAGTTACATCAAGCTTAAAAATAATCCCATTAAATGTGTTTCAAAGGAGGTTTCCCTCACCATTAAGTTAGATTTATCTCTTAATACTCTCTCTAGAAATCTTGTTGAGAGCAATCTCGTCACCCCTAGGATTTATGGCCTTCCTAAGATTCATAAATCTGGGGCCCCAATGAGACCTATTGATTTGATTATGAATGTTAGTTTTGTTGTGATAATTTCATTTTCAGATTTAAAATTTATTTGTTAATCTTATGCTTGATGTATGTAGGTTTCCTTGTTTCTTATGCGTGTCAAACATGTAAATTAACTGAGTTTTATGAGTGAATTCAAGAGCATAAAGTATGAAAATAAAATGTTGATTAGCAACAACAAAATACATAGTAAACCATCACAATTTATCCATCAGCACAGATTTTTGATGAAGGAGTTCACCCTTCATGGGTTGCATCTCCTTGGTCCAGCTTCCATGGATTGGGCCTTTGTATTAGCTCAAATTAGAAAAAAAATTATTTTTAAATTCACCCATAGCTCTTGAAACATACTCTAATGAGACCAAAATGTCAAAATCTATCAGAATTGACTATTCATTCTCTCAATTTGGCCTTAACCTGATCTAGGCATGGCCTTCCCTCTTAGTGGCCCTTGGCTTACTTTTTCTTCAAAGTGACAAAAGCACCTTTAGAATTGTTCCTCTACCTATGAAACCTGTACCAATGTGTTCAGAGCATGCCAATCTACTAGGAATGACTCTTCCTGAGCCAAAATTGGTTGAAAATTTCTCAAGATATGGCTCATTTAATTTTCCTAGGAAATCTCCTCCAAATCTGTAGAAGACTCCAAATAAGTTTGCCAACTTTGGAGGTCGCTCCGAATTTAGAGATTTCGCTGAAAATCCTACCAATTTAACTACAGTCTTAATTAATTCTAGATTGCGGATTAAATGGTGATAAGCATGGTTTAATGCGCATAAGTGTGGACTTAATTAAACCTGATTAGCAATATGTATTAGCGCTTAATCATGGTTTAAACCCACTCTTAATACATAATATGCTCATTTAAAATTTTCCACGCCTGTGGTTTTGTGGTTTGGTCGCATGGCGAGGGGACTAGTCCCCTCCAAACCCCTGCCTGTCGATTCATTTAATAACAAGTATAAGTCAAAGCCCATACTTATTAAGAACTGTGTTGATAGCTCATTGGTAAGGGCGAAGAGTAGGTTGGGGGAGGTCGTAGGGTCGAGCCCTGACCTTCGCCCGAACTTGGGATAATATTTTTGCCACCGTATATGTTTATAACCCAAACCTTAGGTTAGTAATAAAATGTGTGCCCATAATTTCATGATATATATTCAACCCTAGATCTTGGAATAATATTTCGACTTTGGATTAACTCTTTGGACTATGGTTAAATAAATATACGTGCCAATATATATAACCACCTTTGGCCTTGGTTAAAAAAATTAACATGCCACCATAATATAATTCGACTTTGGGATATGATTTGGTTCGGACTTTGGATATAATGTATGCCTCCACCATATGAAATAACATAATTTGACCACCATGTTTATTAAAAATGAAATTTGAACATTGGAGTTGGAGAAGGTCCACCAGAGGGGGCACGTGGAAACCCCTAGCTGCACCACGTGTCAGCCTCTGGTTGGCTACCCATCCATATAAAAATATTTCGAATTCAACCTTAGGAGCAGATATATAAAAAAATTTCACCTTCAAACCAATTCAGCGAACCCTGTTGTGACGCTTGTCACAAAGCCACTAGGCAAAAATTGAAGAATATTCCCTTCATGCTAACTGGGTTGCCATGTCATCAACCTGTCACTGTTTTGCAATTTTTTTTAAATTCGCCTGTTCTAAATGGAAGTCAGCGAGCTATAACTTCTTCATCCAGAGTCGGTTTTCAATGAAACGAAATGCGTCGGATTTTTGGCAACAGGCCTATCACATTCATTCAGTTTCCAATAAATTCTGAGCACTTTCATTTTTGATCTTTTAAATTGAGCACCTTATCAGTCCTCCCCACTAGAAGCCTTTTGGACCCAAAAATCTCTTTGATTACTAATCATGTGGGTGAGGGTGTTGTTCCCTTACCCTTCCAGTCTCTATCCACTGAAATTTTCCCATTCTCCTCAATTTGAGCTTTTCACAAAAAGTTAACTTTTTCCTTGACTCTTACGACCTTCTCTTGCTAGAATTCACATTGTCATGCTGCAATTCCCATGAATTTGCAGAGCAACAGGCTATTCTTGCAGAAACCATCTTGTTCCTGCCTTGGTAGTTAATCAAATAAAACTTAAAAACTATCTCACCTTGCATATTGTCGCCATGGCAATTCTCAACTGATATCGCTTTGTACTTACATCGATTCTTGACCAAATTATTTCATCATTTCCATGTACCCTTTGGAAAAAAAAAAACAAGCATTTGTGGAACCCGGGCCTTCTTTGTCAAATTTCTTTGTCACGTTCTCTTTGACCCTTGCACTCTCTTGCACCAACATCTTGTTTCCAACATTGCTCAACATCGATGTTGACTGCTGAAATTCTGTCACATCTTGTTCACCTCCTTTCAAAGGAAACCTGTTAGAATCCTGAAACATCTCATTACAAGAATAAGCATCTTTTTTAAAAGGTTTGATTCAAAACATCTCCTTGTTTGATCATAAAAAATGTCAAATGTTGGCTTGCATTCACTATCCTCTTCATTTATCCTGCATGTATAAGAGACAAACTTGTCTTCTTGTTATGCACTTTAATTATGGACTCAATACCATATTTAAACAAGTGATACTTATTCTCATGAATATGAAATACTTATTTCCTATCATACAGATAAGGACTTCCCAATACAATACCAAATATCTCAAGTGGAACCACATCAAGTTCAACTTCATCAATAAAGTTTGACTTGATGGTGAATCTTAGTATGCAGTTCCTTGTAACCTACAATTTTTCATTCTTGCATATCCACCATAAAGGATAAGGTCTTTGATGTCTAACCGTTTAAAGGTATAGCTTCTTAACCAAGTATTCAGAAATCAAGTTAGCTTGTGACCCACTATCAAAAAGTGTATCAATCTTTGTATACTTAGAGACAACTCTAATATGGAAAAGTTATATTCTTGTATCTTCATCTTGAGTAACATTTGAACAATTTGAAGAAGTAGCACTTGATATGTGCTTAAATTTCAAACCCATGGCTTTAATATTTGTCTCATCTCCTGAATATGACCCTAAGTCATGTTCATCTATAGCAACAACTTTTCCCTTTTCTTTGGCTTTCAGTTTGTTTCGCTTCAATTCTGGATGAAGTTGCCAACAATGGTCAAGTTCATCATGGCCAGTCTTTGAATAATTTTTGCATGTGATTTTCTCTTTCTCTCTTTTTACAAAGCTATTTCTCTTTCCTCTTCCATAAAACTTTCCTTTCCATTTACCCTCACTTTCACTTTTCTGATCTATGTTCTATTTCGCTATTGCTTCTAAATGTGTGGCTAGAACACAAACCTCATTTATGTTTGTGGCATTAAACATGAGAATAGTGTGCCTAAGGTAACTATGCAAACCCCCAATGTACGTTAAAAAAACTTCTTGAGAATATAAATTAATACCCAAAATAAGAGATTTTATGCTAAATTCATGAGTATAACCTTGCACACCTTTCCCTCTCAACTGTCCAAAATTTTTCCAATGCATAATTTCCCTTTGAATGTAAGCTAATGGACAGAATTGCATTTTAATGGAAGTAACAAAACTTGGCCAAGACATAGATATCTTATCATATTTTTTAATCTCTTCATGAGTCCTTGCTTCCCACCATACAAGTGCAGAAACTTCCATCCTCAAAGAAACCAATTGAATATTTATGTTGTCTCCATGAAGGTTCTGAATTCTGCAATACACCTCCAATTTACGTATCCAATTGTCCAATATTTCTTCATTTACCTTTCCATTATACTTTGGAAGCTCAAATTTGACATCTAGTTTGAGTAAGGGTGTTTTTCCTCGTGTGGTCTTTGAGTGAGTGTGGGTAGTTTTTATGGTGGAAGTGGAAGATGATGCTAATGAAGATGATGAGGGTGATGAAGATGGTGGATATGGAGGTGGATTTCCTCCACTGCCCTTGGGACTCTTCTCTTCATCCTTCTTATCACTTGAAGTTCCTTCTCCATGTGGAGGCTTAGAACCTTCTCCTACCATCCCAACATTAAATGCATCAAACATAATTTTAACCATCCTCTTTATTTCATTAACGTCTCTCTTGACATCATCCTCTTCTGAATGATCTTCAATTTCTCCAACACCTGACATGATGGCTATGGATTCAAGCTCAACTTATGATGCTTGTACCTCTTCAATCAACTCTTCTTATTGTACAAATTGTACCTCCTTAATCCATTAGGGGAATTTTGAGGTCTAAAATGGGCCTCCCAAGGAAAGTATAAGATAATAGTGTAAATAATAAAATAAGATTTTACAACATCATCAAATTTTAGAGGGAAAAAATGAAAAAAAAAATTCAACTCATATTTTCAACTTATCTCCCTATGGGTTTACTCAAATTCCAAGTGGAAACACTCATTGGATGCAAAATTTGATTTCTCATACAAGGAGTATCCATGTTGCATACTTTCGATGGATCCTACTACACGAAAAATAAAAAATGCATGAAAAAACTTGATTACAAACACATTTTTCATGTATTTCTCATTTTTCGTGTAACATGGTCCATCAAAAGTATGCAACATGGGTACTCCTTGGATGAGGAATTAAAATTTGAATCCAAAAAGTACTCCTACTCGAAATTTGAGTAAAACCTTAGGGAGATAAGTTGAAAAAGTAGTTTTATTATTTTATTATGTTTTAATATTTTTACTTTTTTTACTCCAAAAATGGTGAATAATCTCCCATGGTTGCCATCATCATCTTGAATCCTATTGGTTCTTATAAAGTTTATTTTTGTTGTACATTTTTCTTAGGAGGCCCATTTTAGACCTCAAAATTCCCCTAATGCTCAGCTTTTTGAGACAAAACTTGAGGTGTTTCAAGTGCAGCTATGAGTGGAAATTTGGGTGAAGATAGTTCTCTTTTAGCTCTCTTTCTTCTGGTCCTAATCTTAGGACTTGCAACTAAAAATTTCCCTTCACCTCTCTGCAACTTTAACCTTGTCAGCATCACAAATTTGCGACCATTAAACTTGCACAAAACTCAAGAAAATATCAAGAAAATAACCTTTCCTTTCAACCAAAATCTGGTACCAACTTGATTTGAGTATAAATGTTAGTTTTTTTGTGCCAATTTCATTTTTAGATTTAAAATTTATTTGCTGATCTTATGCTTGATGTACATAGGTTTCCTTGTTGCTTATGTGTGTCAAACAGGTAAATTAACTGAGTTTTATGAGTGAATTCAAGAGCATACAGTATGAAAATCAAATGTTTAACAACATAAACAAAATAAAAAACAAACCATCACAATTGATCCATAAACACATATTTTTGATGAAGGAGTTCACCCCTCTTGGGATGCATCTCATTGGTTCAACTTCCATGGCTTGGGTCTCTGTATTAGATCAAAAGTGAAAAAATTGTTGTTTACATTCACCTACAACTCCTAAAACATACTCCAGTGAGTCCATAATGTCAAAATCTATCAGAAATGACTATTCATTCTCTCAATTTGGCCTTCAGCTGATCTAGGCATGGCCTTCCCTCCTTGTGGCCCTCGACTTCCTTTTACTTCAAAGTGACAAAAACACCTTTAGAATTTCTCCTCTACCTTTGAAACCTGTAACAATGTGTTTAGAGCATGCCAATATGCTAGGAATGACACTTCCTGAGCCACAATTAGTTGAAAATTGCTCAATATATGGCTCATTTAATTTTCCTAGGAAATCTCCTCAAAATATGGAGAAGACTCTAGATAAGTCCACTAACTTTGGAGGCCGCTCTGAATTTAGATATTCCTCTGAAAATACTGCCAAGTTAACTGCAGTATTAATTAATGCTAAACTATAGATTAAATGGTGATAAGCATGGTTTAATGCACATAAGCGTGGATTTAATTAAACCGGATTAGTGATGCTTATTACCTCTTAATCGTGGTTTAAACCTGCTCTTAATACATAATCCACTCATTTAAAATTTTCTACGCCTATGGTTTTGTGGTTTGGTCGCATGGGGAGGAAGCTAGCCCATGGGGATGGCCCCCTCCAAACCCCCGCCTGTTGCTTCATTTAATAACAAGTAGAAGTCGGAGCCCATACTTATTAAGAACTGTGTTGATGGCCCGATGGTAAGGGTAGAGAGTAGGTTGGGGGAGGTCGTGGGGTCGAGCCCCAACCTCCACCTGAATTTGATATAATATTTTTGCAACCGTATATGTTTATAACCCAAACCTTAGGTTAGTAATAAAATGTGCGCCCATAATTTCATGATATATATTCAACCTTAGACCTTGGAATAATGTTTCAAATTTGTATTAACTCTTCAGACTATGGCTAAATAAATATTTGCACCAATATATATAACCAGCTTTGGCCTTGGTTAAAAAAATCAACATGCCACTATAATATAATCCATCTTTGGGATATGATTTGGTTCAGACTTTGGAAATAACATAATTTGACCACCATGTTTATTAAAAATGAAATTTGAACCTTGGAGTTGGAGAGGGTCCACCAGAGGGGGAACGTGGCGGCCCTTGGTTGTGCCACATGCCATCCTCTGGTTGGCTACCCATCCATATAAAAAAAAATTAAATTCAACCTTAAGAGTAGATATATAAAAAAAAATCACCTTGAAACTAATTCAACAAATCCTACGGTGAAAATTTTCACAGTGCCACTAGGAAAAAACTAACAATATTCGCTGCATGTTGACTAGGCTACCATGTCATCAACCTGTCTCTGTTCTACAATTTTTTTTTAAATTCCTCTGTTCTAAACGGCAGTTAGAGGGCTATAACTTCTTCATCCGAAGTCGGTTTTTGATGAAACGAAGTGCGTCGGATTCCTGGGAACGGGCAAGTCGCAGTTGATCATTTTCTAATCAATTCTGAGCCCTTTCATTTTTGAGCTTTTACACTAAGCACCTGATCACCTATTTTTAACATAATAGGTGGGCCTACTTATCTTCTTGCTAAAATCTTGCCCACAAACTTAAACCCTTTTTGGGTCTCACCAGTTCCTATCTTAGGGACTCAACTTCCTTTATTAAATAATGGAAGTATATTAGGTTAGAGCCTGGGGAGTTGTTAGTAAGTTTTGATGTTGTGTCCTTATTTACCAAAATCCTCATCCAAGAGGCCATTGGTGTCATAAATCAGATCTCATACTAGGACACTGCTAAATTAGTTGGCCTCTGCATCACCTCGACCTTCTTCAGTTTCCAAGGTGAGTACAATGAGAAAACTTGCAGTGTTGCTCTGGGTTCCCCTATTTCCCCTATAGTTGGTAGCTTATTTATGGAATATTTTGAAACTAAGGTTTTATCTTCATCTCAGTTTTCTCCCTAAAATTTGGAATAGGTTTATGGATGATACTTGTGTCAAATGGCCCCACTATCACGAAAATTTAGATATTTTTCTGTGCCACCGGAATTCCGATTCAAATTCCATCAAGTTCATGATGGAAGTAGACGTGGACGATTGTCTTTCCTTCCTTGACATCCTCCTCTCTAGAAGGGATGATGGTTCCGTTTCACACCAATATTTTTGCAAGAAAACTCATACAGAATAGTATCTTGAGGCTTGTTCTCATCTCTTTCCGTCCTAGAAATTTGGTGTTCTTTTAACTCTTGTTACCCGTTCTTTGAGAATCTCTGATGTGAGCCACCTGGAGTCGGAGAAATCCTATCTTCTTGATGTATTTGAAAATAATGGGTATAGTAGAACTTGGGGCCTTCAAAAAGCCTATAAACAGTTAAGAGGAAAAAATTCTCGTATGGATCCTATCTCCAAGGTTCATCTCTCGTTTATCTAAGGGGCCACAGAGATGATTGCCCATGTCCTTAGAAGGAATAATGTCTCCTCTTCGTTACAACCTATCTTTACAATTATAAATTCTCTCAGGTATGTCAAGGATCTGGTTGACCCTAAGGACATGAAATTGGTTTACCTGGTTCCTTGTTCCTGTGGTATTCCCTATATTGGAGAAATAGATCGGTCCATTAAATAGAGAATCCAGGAGCATGCTGCAGAGTTTAGCCACAATCGTTCTTGCACATCAAATCTAGTTCAACAAGTGGAAAAATCCTGTCACCATGTCTATATTGAGGACTCCAAATTCATTGTTAAGGTTGATCACTTCCACCATAGGAATCTTCGAGAGGCTATTGAGATTGAGATACATGCTAGGAATCTCAACAGGATTGATGGATGGAAATTGAGTAAGAGCTAGACTTTGACTCTCTCTATGTGATTCCTCCCCCTCTTGCTTGGGTTCTTATTTCTTTAGGTCTTTGAGTTTATTTCCTTGTTTTATTTCCCTTCTATTTTGTTCCATCTATTTCTTATTTACTTCCTTGCTTTAATAATAACCCCTAACAATTTATTTGGTTATTATTAATATTATTTATCCATCCTTAAACCTATATCTTTATTATTATAATATTTTGATACAAATTCCTAACTTCTTTATCAAATTTTTAATATTTTGATCCTATTCTAAACCCTTTGTCTTTATTCTTTCCATTAATTTATTTGACGATTGTTAGTGTTAATTCTAATCGCAAGCATGCGAAAAAATCTCACTTTAGCTATGTATAAAAAATAGCCCTAACATCAAAGATGGTCTCAATTTCCTTAGATATGTAGTTAGTGATCAGAATAAATGCTACAGAAATCCAGATCTATGAAGTTAAATAAATTAAAAAGAAAATAAAAAGCAAGAGTTGCTCCATGCATCCAATGAACAAGACAAGAAATTTTAAAGAATATTTTGTATTATGACACATGCGAAGGGAACATAGAAAGATGTTACTAGTCCCCCTCAATGAGATGGGTTCTTGTATGTCCTCAGTGTTTCAGATCTAAGATATATCTATCTTGATGGTGCAAAAAACCTAGACAATAATGGAACTCAAAGGGAGCTCACAAGAAAAAAGGTAGAAAAATATGACAACGATGGAGGATTAAAGTCAGACCAAAAGTATAGATCCAGAGCAATATTTAGGCAACAAAAGGTAGTGAATGAATGGAAAACCCTTTTTATTTATAACAAAATATTGAGTTAGTCTAGATATTGGTGCATAATTAAAATATTATTAACCAAATCTAGATCCAACTTTTATGGAATATTTTATTATTTTTGTTGGAGGGAAAAGGAATTTGAATTTGGTCAAATCCCTTTATTTAGAAATAATAAATAAATAAATGATTTATTTATTATTTTAAGAAAGTGGTTTAGTAATAATTAAATAAATAATTATTTATTCAATTATTTATAAATGATATAGTCAAATTTAACAAGGAATATTATTGAAATAATGTTTTAAATAATTATTCCTAGAAAATAATAAGATAAATAATGATTTATTTAATTAATTTTCCTGTTGTGGGTTAAATATGACCAAGAATATTAATTAAACAGTGGTTTAATTGATTATCCCTTGAGGAAAATCAAACAAATAAAGATTTATTCAATTATTCCTCATGGGGTTTCCTGTTCAGACTAGAAACAACTTAATAAATTATGGGTTATTAAGTTATTTTTCATAGTGAAAGCAATTTTACTATGGTAAAATTGGTCTTACATGGTGTACTTTAGTCCATCTAATAAAATAAAGTTAGATGACCATAAATTATGTAATGATTTCCCAATGTGTGAGCATTAGGAGTTGATCATATAACCGAAGTACATTGTAAGAACTCAATCATTAGACACCCAAGGGGAGTAAGAGAGAGAGAAATATGAGGTAGACTAAAGCACGAGAGGACAATACCTTGAGGAGGTGAGACTTATAGGTGTGACAAGTATCTTTTATGAGTGAGTACATGTTCTACATGAGGCGAGGGAGGCATACCTATGCTCGTTGAGATTGCAAAGTACAAATAATAATGCATCTAGTGAACAAGGGACCGAACTATATAGTACTTGTTGGCATAAACATGGGCCAGATAAAAACATGATAATAGATCCCACATACATACTATCCCACATACAATAATATCTAAGTACATGAGATATAAGTACAACCAAAGAGGCCCTACAAAAAAGAAAGGGCTCTGAAAATTTGAATGATACGTGCAAACTAAAAAGGTGCTGCAAGTGGGTGAGGCCGAAACCATCAAATCTATGGAGCTACATCCAATGTTTTTGATCAGGTGATCATGTCCTAAGTTGTAAAAATGCTCAAAATTGGAATTGCTCAAAATTGGTTGGACCCTAAGAATCAGAGATAGGCTCATTGATACATCCAACACCAAATACACTCAAATCCAACATTGCATAAAATGATATGTGCTCTGAAGTTTCGCAGAACCTCTAAAAACTGTTTGACCAAGTTTGACCTTCAAATTGGAAAAATTAAAAAATGATATTCCAAGGAAATTCTAGAATATCTTTAGAATATTCTAAGGAATATTCCTTAAAATATTCCCTGGAATATTCCATTTGGTCCAATTATGTTATGACAAGTGTCATGCTTTTACTCATCAACAGTTTGACTTTGGGTTTTTTGGGCCAATCAACGGGTGCCACATGGCAAGCTCGAAGGCCGCCACGTCGCCCCTGGCCTGTGGAATTTTCAGCGGCAATTTTTTTTTTTTGTGACCTGACTGGAATCAAACACCTGATTTCATTGCCACTAGCGCCCACGACTTACCGTCATACCACGAGTAGTTCTTAATATGAATGGGGCGAAGTTTATATTTAAGGTTTACAAAGGTTTTAAATGGCGGCAAAAGGGAGCCAGCCCCCACACCATACGACCCCAGTCCGAAGACCTTGGCCTTAAGGCCTACAAACCGGTGGGTAGTGTTTAGTTGACCGCGATATGTGGCTGCTCCAACAAATGATTTTATGCCATGGTTTAAAAAAAGTCGGAGTTAGTATTTACGTGGTTTGTTAAACCGTTAACCCAACGGTTAATTCAACGGATAATGTGGTAAACATGTGACTGCTCACACAACATTTAATGTCACGCCAAACGGTTCCACCTATTTTGGAGGAGCGTGCAATTTTTGGCGGGATTTGCCAAATTTATCGACCTTAACTCCAGTTGCTCCAAATTTGGTGGAGTTGTTTTAGGCCAAATTGGACAAAATTTGTTTTGGCCATATCTTTCTGATGGGAGATCCTTTTGGAATGAATTTTTTTTGGATTTCAGGTATTTTGAGTATTCCAGAGCCAATGATGTAGGTTGCAGAGGCAAAAAATCTCATCTTAAGTTACATTTTCAGCAGAGAAGCTTGTAAATCCATCAGGACCTAGGGAGTGTTGGAGTTGTATTGGGCTATGGTTTACCATTGGAAGTGAAACTATAGTCATTCCTTACTAGTTTCTATGTTCTGAACTCATTTATACAACTATTTTTTCCTATTTAGGCTTTCTTCACACTGTATAACCATTTTTGAGAATAATAAGAGCAAGGACATGCCCATTTGGGGTCCTTGGACACGACAAATGTAGCCGAGGAGGGGTGAACTGCCTTATCATATGTTGTGTTATATTATGTGATTTATATTGTTGTGATTTTCTAGAGTTAAATATGCTATACAGTAAAAATAAATAAGCCTCCTACACACAAAAAGACTCAGAAATTTACCAAAAGCACTTTGTTCCAATTGCAAAACATATAAAACAGTTTGCACACATACGTTTATGGAAAATGAATACCTTGAACAACAAAAAAGTAGTTTCATTTTCAGATCATTAGTGTTTACCTCTATTATTTCTATAGACAGAGTCTGTAAAGGGCTAGGTAGCCTCTGAATCTCATCCTTTCTTTAAAGGTGACATATCCAGTAAATGCCCCTACAGTCAATCTCTGTAATAGAACTAAGAAGTTCTCACATTTTCAAATCACATTTAATTTAATGAAAATGGATACCTTGCACACATCTTCAAGTACTTCCATTTTCATATCAGTTGTAGTAGAGAGGTCATCCATGCATGTGGGGGGCTACCTTAAGGGCCACCCCCTCATGAGGTCTAAAACATCTCACACACACCCGGGAATCACCAGTACAATCTGCTGCATCACTGAACCATCAAGTATATGGATCTCGATCATGCTATAAGGAGTTGGAGCTAAGAAACAATCAAGTCAAAGGGTAATAAAGGGTCCATTTTCCTAATCTGAGGTATCGAACAAGATTGAAAACTAGAACCAAGGTACACCGCCCTCTAGACCTGTGTTCTGGAATGAATAAGCTAATGTTGACAGAAGGAGGTCTGCCATAGGTGAGGCAATAAGGGATCCTCAACTAAGGCACGAGGGATAATAGTAGAGTGACTGATAGACTGAAACTAGGGATGATGGTGGAATGGGGGGTACTGAGTAAAGGACTGACGACTTCCCTTGTTAGAGCATAAAGGGCATGGATGACGTAGCAGCTACTGACTCAACTCCGGAGGGGATAGGGGAAAGTATGACTGAAGGCAAAAATGTGTGACATGAGAGAGGAAAAAAGCAAGGAAGGATGGAGGACTGTGGTGGCATATAAAGGGACTCGGGACAGACTCCATGTATGTGATGATGACTCAACTCGGATGCTCTAAACAAGGGTGACTCGATGATGCTGCCACACATAACAGGCCTGGTGGGGACCATAAAAACATGAGTACAAGATGGTTACTTGTGACAAAAATTGACACGAGCATGGACAAGTATGAAGGAAAGTTAGAGCCCCAAGTACAAGTGTTTCAAGTGAAGAAATTTGATTTTGAGGAGTGGTGAAGTGACCCTTCTTGGAAAAAATGTGTTCGGGTGAACTATCAAATCACCAAAAACAAAAGGATACCCATTTGAGAGCTCGATGAGAGCTTTCCAAGGGTGTTGACAGTTTTTCAAACTGAGCTACAGTTTTTTTGCAGCTGGTGAAAGAAAAATCTGCGGTTTCTCTTTTAATAAGGCATTTTCCCTCCAATTTGATTCATTTTCAAGTGTAGCCGTGGTGATGTAGAGAGGAGAAAAGACCTTAAATCTTGCAGTGATCGTAGCGGAAAAAACGACTGTTGGAATCGAGATCCATTAGTTGCAGGTAAGAGGCCTAACCATACTCTTTCAATTTAGTGGAATAAAGTTTTAGATTAGGCACCCATAGCTCAGGAACAGACCGGGTCACACTTTTTCGCGTATGTTCTATGACCTGGGTAGCAGGTACTAGGTAGAAAACTGCAACATATCCCAGGAAATGGCTGAAAAGTGCGACCTCTCAGAGAAAGGGGGTTTTAGTGTTGTTTTTTGGCTGAGAGCTGGGATTTTATGGTTATGATGCAGCCTTTCCTTTATGTACATTGACAAAAATGATGTTTTTGTGCAGGTATGGCGGATTTGAGGATCAACTAGAGAGAGAAAGACCTGGACACATTATGTTCTAAGATCTGAGAGGATCATGTATTCTGCACTGCATTGGCCAGGTTTAGGGTCCTAAAGTTGTTGAGAACCCACTAATGAGGGCAGGAGAGCCCTTTCTTTTCTAAGCATGGCCTTAATGCTTCTTAGAAGGATGGTCATGATGAAGAATCAAGGTAAGAAAAGAATGTGAGAATGAACTACTAGCCTGAAGGTGTATAATCATCCCCACTCACCAAGTCAAACAGAGGGACCAAGTGGTAAACATGGTATCACACAAATTAGAATATTTGAAGATAGGGTATCAAACATCTACGATATATGGCTCGCTAGAGAGGCCGATAGGTGCAACTATCCAAGGAATGGGAGGAAAATTGACCATACCTAGATTGATGGGGTCTAGGCCAAGACTTATGGTAATCATATGAGAAGATGTCCAGGGGTGCCATCTTGCCTCTAAGTATGGGATATTTCCCCCAAGCATATGTGATGGAGGGGACTGATCTGGTATGCAAAGGTGGGAATGATGCCCCTAGCCAAAGGAGTTTATGGAGTGCCATATATGGTGTCACTATACCAAAGAGTGTCTTTGGAGATAATGAACTGGTGCTCACTAAGAAAGTATAGAGGTTGGTCAAAAACAATGTCTAAGGGACTGGGTTGTTGATGTAAGATGAAGGACTGATGAGGGGGATCATCCCTAGAGTGATCTAAAGTGATATGGGACTCTATAGATTCTTCTAAATGGGGAAGAATAATGGTACTAGATTTGACACTACCAGATGCACTAGGAGGGTTGTGGAGAATTTCTTCTCCTGGACTCTTAAATATGGGTGTCCTCTTCCCAAAAACTTCTGTGTCAATGTAATTACCACAAGGTGTATGTGGTTTGAATGCATGGTTTTGATGTAAGGGGGGATAGATAAAGTCAGGGGTGGTAAAGGCTTCCATAATGTCATCGTTGCAATAAAATATTGGGTAACTGGTGGAAGAAAGACCACATGATGCGGTGAAGCTACCTAAATCATCATCATGAGAATATAGGTTTACATGTGCATCATTGTGGAGGGTGACAAAAGAACAAGTAGATAAGGGATCCACCGATGTTGAGCCCAGGGTGATCGCTGAAGGAAGGTCAAGTGAAACAGAAGGGGAATTCCCAGAGGGGTCTTCCACTGTGGATCTCATAGATGATGACACGTATAGGATAGTGGCCGAAGACTCCATCATATCGACATCGGGAGGGGGAATTTCAATGGGAGAAAATGTATCCTCAAGTTGGGCTGAAGCATACTACACAAGCACGAGAGAGACGGACTTGTTCTGCTTAGTCTCGTATTCCCGAACTACTTCCAAAGAGGCGCAATAGTGCTTGAGGAGAGGAAAGAGGTGGATATAATGACCATGGAGATCACACAAATCACATGGGTGGTTGGTGTTAATCATCTTGAGGTTCTTGGTTGCAGTCGGTAAAGTAACCGGGGCTTCAGGGACCTTAGACTCAGGAAAGGCGGCATTGACCATGGGCTTGATACAAGCCAATTTAGGACAATTATGGGTGACATGACTGACAACATCACACAAAGAAAATAGAGGGGTACACTTTGGAGGCTGAGAAGGAGCAGGGGTTGTCTAGCCAGCCTTGTCCTTGGGTGCCTTATTGCGAGCTTTGTCCCCCTCACCTGAAACTTTCACAACAAGAGTGGGTTCCTGTTGAGGTGGCTGAGGCACAGAAGCAAAGGGATGGGTCATGGCAACCAGTTGGACCGGGTTCAAAGAAGTATAAGGTTTGGGCTGACCAAACGGGATAGTGGCTGGGGGATCAATGTACCAAACTGGGATCCCCAGGGTCATGTTAGGAAGAGACAAGGTAGCCACAATAGGTACCAAAAATACTCTAGGAGGGGGAGCGAGAAAGAGTATCTGACCATAGGGGTAATGACCAGGCAAGATAGCTCTGAGATTGTTAAGGCCAGGGGGAAATGTTCTAGGAGGGAAGATAGGATCATGGAAACCAGCTACAAATGAGAGCCCTTGAGGAGAGGATCCTGAAGGCTAAGTTGAAGGACTAGGAGCAGGTTGTGGAGGGCAGGGTTGTTGGCTAGTCGAACCAGTCTGTTTGAGGTCGGACTGAGACGATTTCATCATGCAAACAATCGACGAGATAAGGTCAAAGATGAGAGGGGGGAGACCAAGGAATGAACCAAGAAAAGAGAAATCTTTATAGACTCTAGGTGAGACATTGGTCGGAGGTTCAACTATTTGTTTATTTGCCACTGAAGAAATAATGGAATCGGGAGAGGTTTGAGACTTCGGTTCATAATATGTCAACTGATCGATGGTGACAATATTTCCGTTGTGAGGAAACCACATCTTACAGTGAACCACATATGGGACAACAGACATCGCATAAGTGTAGCTATGACCCAATATAATGTTATAGTCTAAGGGGGCATCAATGACTTCAACGTCAACACAAACAGTCTTGCCTACAAGAGTAATAGGACAATTGTGGAACATGCCAAGGGGATGGGAAGAGTGGCCATCCCATGCTCAGGGGGTGATAGTGGAAGGGGCTAACTCAGAAGATCTGAGTTGCTTCCAAACCGAACTATACATCACACAGATGGATGCCCCCTCGTCAATGATACAATGGGAGACGATGGCATTCCGGATCTTGACAGGGATTTTGAAGGTGAAAGAAGCAGGAAGGGGGGATGTTCTAACCGGTCAACATCGAAGACAATCAAATGATCATCTACAGGATCCATAGCACCCATGGCAGTTAGTAGAGTTTTTTCGTTACGAAGGGAATGAATGGAGGACTTCCAACATTGAAATGGAGGTAGGGGATTGCGCCAAGTCATCTACTATACTATAGGAGTGGGAAACTTTACCAGAAGTAGCGTTTTGGCTATAATGTTCCAAAATTTTAGCCTCAAAGCTAAATGGAAAATTAGAGTTGGCAGCAGCTCTAGTCGGTGAATAAATGGGTATAAAAGCCCATAAGTCTCCTAAGGAGGATAAAAACACTCCAAGTGTGAAAGGAGACACTCTTTCTAGCTTAATAAAACACCTCCATGTGTGAACAGGGATAAAATCAAGCTGCTTTGACTAAGTCAACAACGCAGTTGTGGAGGAGGAGGAATCCAAGGAGGAATAACGCAGTTTTGAAGGGAGATGTATCTTTGGATAGAGATGACCTAATTGAGTGGGAACAAGGGCAAGAAAACTCATGTTTTATATAAGGAAGAGGATGGCAGCATTATTCATCATGTCTTAGATTATTTTTCACGTCTGCTCAAAATTTTTCTCTCTCATGCTGTTTAGCAGAGTAGTTATGCTGTTTAGCACAGGGTGTTCCCGAGCGGGAGTCCAACCTCTTTCCTTTGAGGAGCCTCATTGGGAGAGTTTTCACTTATCATTCCACATCATGTTCTTAGGCCAAGCTTTAGCCAACTTCATCAGCGCAATTTTTCCAGAGATTGTGCATTGTTGTTGGGTGCAGTAGTGGAAGGGATTGGAATCCCAGTTTATGAGCTAGTTTCTCATTAGAGGAAGGTTTCCTTCACTTGAGGGACCTATTTGGATAGCTCCAAAGCTGAATTCAGATCTGTGGTATCAAACCACACATTTCACCATAGATTCCCAGCATTGTTATAGCTAGGGAATGTGTTATTTTGGAGGCAGTGCTCAGTGCATGGTTTGGAGGAAGCCCTTGAGGGATCTACATCAGATCATACATATTTCAGCCTTCTACACTCATGTGCTTCAGTTTCATAGTGATGATTCAATAATTTTCTGAATATCACATTTTGTATGCAGAGTGTTTGACAAGAAACCCTTGCGGAGTTATCTTGTATTTTGTATAAGGAGACTAGATCTCAGTTCTTAAAGCATATTTGATTAATATATGATTAGATCTATTTTTCTCATATTTTAGAGTGTAAACCCTCTCTTAGACTACGCAGTCCCTTATGCAGCAACTCCAATATTTTGTAGTCTTAGTGTTTTAACACATTTTTGCAATCCTAGGTGTGGGATATCTGTTTAACCCACCTAGTTTGATTTGATTCAACTATAATCTTGGATTTAGGTTTTATATTGATTAATATATGGGATCCAAGGGTCCATTTCAGTTTTTTATTGAATATGTTGCTAGAAATGCGTTTTTACTGCATGATTCATGAGATGTTCTTAATTTGGAATACTACAGTGGTATCAAAGCATGATCTCTGGCTCAGCTTGTGAGATCCAACTATCAAAGGAAGGAGAGATGGATAGAAGCCATAAAGCTTCAATGTGTGAAGGAAGAAACGAAGACAAGCTCACAAAGCTTCTTCCAAAATCTATGCAGAGCTTTCAAGGAGAGATGAAGAAAATGAGATTGGAGATGGGATCTCCAAAGGAGGTTGAATCTAGAGCTAAATATAGATTTTCACATGGTGAGTGTGAGCATGCAGCTACACACCATGATGCACAACACAGTCAAGTGCCCAGGTCTATCTTGAGATGGATGGGAGGATGAAAAATGCCTAAGAGGAGAACTCTTAGTGATTTGTTGGAGAAGTATGAATCTCAAACTGAGAGGTTTAGAGGTCATATTGATTTCTAGGATTTTTGCAAGATCCAGGTGGAGAAGAGAAAGCAGCAGGATGTAGATATATTTCTTCTATCTACTTTTTCCGGATCACCTACATGTTCAGCTGGAGCTTGGGTGAAGGAGCTAGACTCCTATTTGCAGCTGCACCATATTTCTGAAGAGGAAGCCATTAGAGTTGCAGCATTGCATTTCAGAGGTAAGGCTCATGCATGGTGTATTTTTTAGTCTTGTTCTTTAAAAAATGAAAACACTTCCTCTTATGCAAGATTCATAGAAACTTTGATGGGAAGGTTTGGTGAAAAAATTCCTAAGGCACATGAGCAAGGAAAATTTGAGAAAAAAATACCCTTGCATGTGATAAAGGACACTCCACTGTATAAAACCATGGGAGAAGCTAACATCTTACATTACACATTTCTAGAAGCAAGACCTCCAGTTCATATTTTTGAACAAGAGGGCATGGGGATATCCTTTTCACGGGAGGATCCAACTATTGATATTTTTCCCATACACATTAATGGAGATGAGGGCAACGACGCTGTCACATCTAGAGCACATCCAGTACCTCATGCAGAGGAAGGAGGAGCACATGCTCCAACAGGATGGATTCTTGCATCTTTGCAAGGAAGTCCCTAGGATCTCATACATGGAGGTCCAAGCACAATCAGCGAGCAGCATGATTGTGCAGCATTGCATCTAGATGGAGGAGGTAGGGAGGAAGAGAAGCATCAATTGATGAGAAGCACACACCCTTCTCTATTTCAGAAAGCTAATACAAGGAAGAGGCAGAATGATTTGTGCAGTAAGGGCAGGGGCAAGGTTGCCCAATCATATTTGCAGTCTACCCTTGACATTGATTTCTCACTACATGGAGGCATTCCACCCGGGAGGCCACCTGATCTAGAGCAGTTGGAAGACATATTGTCTTTGGATTCACCACTCTTTTATTTTGGAGAGGTGAATATTTTGGAGGAAGACCTTGGCATGGGGGATGTCAAAGTAGCAGGCAACAACATGAGGAGAGCTTCGCATGCCAGATCACTAGCGTTGTCTCTTAGGAGGATTGATACTTATTGGAGATCTCAGCTTTTGGTAGAGTAATCCAAGGATCTCAGTGCATGCATGATTCTTGATGACCCAGATGGAGATGAAAAATACATGGTGGATGATGTGGTCATCTATTCCTATGGCAGGATCTTCTTGACTAGATCTTCTAGTCTTAAGGAGAAGCTACTACATGCAACACATGAGGAATTCTCTTCTATGCACTTTAATGCATATTTACAGTTGATGGAGGAGTTCACTTGGGAGGGCATTCAGCATGACATATTCCAGCATATGGAGAGATGCATATCCCGGATGGTGATAGAGAGGATGTCACAGCCACCTTCCTACTCATTGAGAGTGAGGGAGAATTTCCAGTTGAGCCATTTCAGCTCAAGACCTCAAGTACATGATGGAGGAGGTATAATTTCACATTTTGCATTGTACTTCTTTTCCTTATTTGAGCAGCATGATGTAACAAGAAGAATTATCTCTTCTTGCATCTTGTATGATGATGTAATTGCAGCTACTTGTAGCATTGATCTTGGCTATATTTTTGATGGTTTGTGGGGGAATCCACATGTTTCTTGGTGTGCACCATTGACACCATATTGTAACTTCATGTTTTCATCTTATGAGATGATTGTGGCAGCAAAAAAGTGGTTGGAAAATCACTTGTTATTCCTTATTTGGATGAAGGCCAAGAATGCACTACGCTGGTTCCATGAGAGGGACCATGATTTACTCTCTGGTTGTCATTTGGAAACTTGTTTTTATTATACCTTGCTTTCATTTATTGCTGATATTTTTTTGCTCAAGGAAAGATTTTTATGGAGAGAGAAACCAATTGGATGGCATGGCACCCATATGATAGAGAAGGAGAGGACTTGTTTGTATGGGGCATCATACAAGTTGACCATCATGATCTTATTTCATGGCTTGTATGAGGGAGAGATGAGGTAGCAGCAAAATTTTTTGTTGTTGTGGTTGTACTTGGGGGAGTATGGGAAAAATTCTTCCCATATGTTTCATGAGATTTTGAAAGAGAAGGAAGGCACATTCATGGTGCAAGGAGGCTACCCTTCAACATTGGAGGATTATGAGAGACTTTCATGTCGAAAGAAGATCTTCTCATTTATCAGCATGAGGGTGGATGACTTTTTCATATGGAATGTCAAAGAGAGAAGTCATGGAGCCTTATTAAAAAGGCCTACAACGCTGTCACATAGGAGTATGTTCTTATGGATGGAATATTCCAAGGGGAGGATGTATCCCTTCTTCTTGTAGATTTTTATGAGGAGATTCTCATGGGAGAACTTATTAACGGACCTCACTTTCATCCAACTCACTATTTATGGTAGGGAATGAATTTTTGTACTTGTTGATTACTCCATTGAGTATTTGTACTTTCTCACCATGTTTGAATAGTGCATTGCTCCTCAAAAGAGCAAGAGTATTTTTGGGTTTCATGGTCACTTTAGGGCCAATTTTTATGTGATAGTAGCCCATCTATACATGAATTTGGGAAAGTGTATTGTTATTCTATCTATGTACAGCTGATAGACATTGATACTTACTTCCCCATGTTGGGAGAACAAACATATACAGCTTGTAACTTGTTGCAAAACCACTTGCCACATGACATTCTCAAACAACAGTTGGGAAGATTCCGTAATATCCACTTGGAGAACCTTTGGTACCATCCAAAATTTCACATAAATTTTAGCATTTTTCTGATTTGGATGCCAAATGGTGATGATGTGCCATTCATCTTGGATGGAATGGTTTGGGTTGGCATGTCTCATGATTTTGGAGGACGATTCTTTGGAGACTCAATCTTCTTCTTGCCATTGGAGAGAAATCATGTTGCAGCCCAAGATCAACATGCCCTCTACACTTATCATAAGTGGAGAGGAGGACAACGTGGGATAGGCTCTCTTACCTATCATGTTCATTTATTCAGCCCACCTACGTTTCAGGAGCACAAGGTGGAGGAGACTCTTCATGAGTTACCATGTTGGAGGGTGACTCACTTCATTTGGATGATAGCATGGGTGAGGGAGGAACTCATTCACCATGTTGGTCATCACTCCTAATTTTTGAAGGCCATGAGACAACAAAAAATTTTCCATTCACACTTTCCCCCTTTGATTGATGTAGACCATTTGGTTTTACACCATTGGGAGGAAACATTGGATGACAGTTTTATTGAAAATTATCTTGATGCAGTGATGGAGGCTATTGATGGGAGGCCACATGAGGAGGAGGGGAGAAATTTTTCTCTCCTTATACATTTTCTTGAGGACAAGCAAATATTTTGGAGAGGAGGACACTAATGCTCCAAAATTTTAGCCTCAAAGCTAAATGGAACATTAGAGTTGGCAGCAGCTCTAGTCAGTGAATAAATGGGTAAAAAATCCCATAAGTCTCCTAAGGAGGATAAAAACACTCCAAGTGTGAAAGGAGACACTCTTTCTAGCTTAATAAAACACCTCCATGTGTGAACAGGGATAAAATCAAGCTTCTTTTATGAAGTCAACAACGCAGTTGTGGAGGAGGAGGAATCCAAGGAGGAATAACGTAGTTTTGGAGGGAGATGTATCTTGGATAGAGATGACCTAATTGAGTGGGGCCAAGGGAAAGAAAACTCATGTTTTATATAATGAATAGGATGGCAGCATTATTCATCATGTCTTATATTATTCCATATCTACTCAGACTTTTTCTCTCTCTTGTTGTTTAGCAGAGTAGCAATGTTTTTTAGCAAAGGGTGTTCCCGAGTGGGAATCCCACCTCTTTCCTTTGAGGAGCCTCATTGGGAGAGTTTTATCTCATAATTACACATCATGTTTTCAGGCCAAGCTTCATCCAACTTCATTAGAGCATTTTTTTCCAAATATTGTGCAGTGTTGCTGTGTGCAGTAGTGGAAGGGATTGGAATCCCGGTTTCTGGGCTAGTTTCTCATTGGAGGAAGGTTTCCTTCACTTGAGGGACCTGTTTGGAGAGCTCCAGAGCTAATTTCAGATATGTGGTATCAGAACACACATTTCCCCATACATTTCTAGTGCTGTTCCAACTAGGGAATGTGTTATTTTGGAGGTAGTGCTCAGTGCATGGTTTGGTGGCTCCGTTGCAGAGTTTCCTTGTGATTGAGGGGTTCATCCTTTCATGGGAGGAAGCCCTTGAGGAATGTACATCAGATCAGAAATATTTCAGCCTTCTACACTCATGTGCTTCAGTTTTGCAGTGATTATTCAGTAATTTTCTGAATATCACATTTTGTATGTAGAGTGTTTGACAAGAAACCCTTGCCGAGTTATCTTGTATTTTGTATAAGGAGACTAGATCTCAGTTCTTAAAGAATATTTGATTAATATATGAGTAGATATATTTTTATCCTATTTTCTGAGTGTAAACCCTCTCTTAGAATACATAGTCCCTTATGCAGCAACTCTGGTATTTTGCAGTCTTGGGGTTTTAACACATTTTTGCAATCCTAGGTGTGGGAGATCTGTTTAACCCACCTAGTTTGATTTGTTTTAGCTCTAATCTTTGATTTAGGTTGTATATTGATTAATAAATGGGATCCAAGGGTTCATTTTAGTGTTTTATTTCATATGTTGTTGGAAATGCATTTTTACTTCATGATTCATGAGTTGTTCCTAATTTGGAATACTACATCAGCGTAATGGTCCCTTGGGGATCTTGGTATGAACCTCTTTCTTAGGCTTAGGGATCAGTAAAGGACCATTGGGTGTTGAAGGAGGCTCTTTGGGACCTGAAGAAGGGGGATCGGTAGCAGACATAGCAGGGTGCTTGTTGTACTGACGGGACCGAGTCTGAAGGTTGTGGTCAATGGTAGTAGGTTTTTCAGAGTTCATCATGAGGATTTGGTAATCAGAGGTACCAGATGGAGGAGGTTGCCTGGCTTCCTAACTTTCAAGGGGTTGGGCAGTCACATATCCTTGTTGGGGGAAACGATTGATAAACACAGCCTGTCGGATAGGGGCAGCATTGGGAGGAGCTTAAGGGGAGGCTTTCTTTCCTCAGGATGCTACTTGAGCTTCCCACATCTGAGGTAAAAGAGGAAAATCATGGGTGTAGTGACCATAGACACCACAGCAAGAACAAGGTTTATTTGTGCGAATGGGCCTGTCCTGCTTGGGCTAAGTGCCCTATTGTTGGGCTGCAGTGTTAGGTGCATTCCCTTGAGGATTGTTTCCTGGATTACATGGGGTATATTGGTTTTGGTTTCCTTTCCTATTCTTTTTGTAAGTAGGAGGATTATTCGCACCCTTCTGTGCATACACCTAACCCTGAGGGGTGGTGGCCACTGTTGCGAAGCTTGAGAAGGCAAGGGAGGTTGAGGTGCTAATGCTAGAGGAGCTGGAGCACCAGGCTGCGGATATAGATAATAAGGAGGATGGGAAAAATTGTGGTAAGAAGATTGGGCAAAAGGAGGAGGCATGTCGTATCCTAGATACATGCTACTGGGAGGGGGGAAAGTGCTGGAGGAGCTGGCCCCTCCCTTAGGGAAACCATAACCCATGGGAGGATGAGTGTACGGATGAGAAATGGATCCAATGATACCGTCAATAGCATGGGATGCCCCTGGTGCGTTGGCACCACCGGGTCTAGGGAGATCATGTAAGACTATATAAACATAACCAGACTGAGGGCAGCTTCCTCGGTCTGAGGGCAGTGAAATGCGACATCTATTCCAATAGCAGGCAAAAGGGATCTAAGAAACTAGTCCACGTAGACACGGTCTTCTAAGGTAGGGGCTCGACATAGGATCTTTCTTCTCCGTTGTTACACCATTTTTTGGCTTCTAACCTGTTACTATTAGATGGACCTAAGTACACCATGTAAGACCAATTTTACACTAAGTAAAATTGCTTTCACTATTTATTATTATTTTCTAGGAATAATTATTTAAACCTTATTATTTTCTAGGAATAATTATTTAAACCTTATTTAAATAATATTCCTTTGTAAATTTGACTAAATCATTCATTAATAATTAAATAAATCATTATTTATTTGATTATTACTCAACCACATCCTTAAAATAATAAATAAATCATTTATTTATTTATTATTTAAAAATAAAGGAATTTGACACAAGTCAAATTCCTTTTCCCTCCAACAAAAATAATAAAATATTCCATAAAATTTGGATCTTGATTTGGTTAATAATATTTTAATTATGCACCAATATCTAGACTAACTCAATATTTTGTTATAAATAGAAGGGTTTTTCCATTCATTCACTACCTTTTGTTGCCTAAATATCACTCTGGATCTATACTTTTGATCTGACTTTGATCCATCATCATTGTCATATTTTTCTATTTTTTCTTGTAGGCTCCCTTTGAGGTTCATTTTTATGCAGGTTTTCTACACCATCAAGAGAGAGGAATTTTATATCTGTAGTGCTGAGGAATTACAAGAACCCGTCCCATTGAAGAGAACTGGTAATATCCTTCTATGTTTTCCTCCCAGGTGCCCTTAATATAAAATTCATTCAACATATTCTTGTCTTGCCTATTGGATGCATGGAATAAATCTCGTTTTTATTTACTACTTAATGTCTTTTAATGCATAGATCTATATTTTTGCAGCATTTATCTTGATCACCTAATTGTATATCTGAAGATATTGGCAGCCATTTTTGTTGTTAGGGCTATTTGTTATGCACAGCTAAAGTGGTATTTTTTCGTACGCTTGCGATTAAGATTCATACTAACAACTGGCGACTCCACACGGGTTTACGATTATGACCGCTGTCATTTTTCAGATCCCTGCATATCTAGCTGATTCAAACCCTAGGATTTCTCTTCAACTTCTTGTTTTGCTTTTCTTGCTGTTGTTTTTAACCTATAAAACCCTAAAACATTAAAAATTATAACTTCTGTGTGTTTTCGGACCTATTGCGCAGGTGACAGACATCATCCGCAGCTGAGACGACACATTCTGTTGAAATATGCCGCTAAGAGTGCTGAAAGTGCAGGTCACACTTTTTGGCCCTAAACCTGCGACCTGGAGCTTCAGGACACACTTTTCAGCCCAAAAACTACGATCTCTGCAGAAAACAGGTTAGAAACTGCGACCTGGACTTTTTGCGGGAGTTTTTCTGAAAGTTTTCTGGGTTTGTCTGGGCCTCTGTTCAGGGTTGTTTGACCTCCGTCTCCACCTATTTTGGACATGTACCTGTTCTGTTTTACTCATCTAATTGGGAACCCACCCCCCTAGGGCTTCAGTACCCTCCACACTTTGTGGAAGAGTTTTAGCTGCTGCAGGTTGTCTGAAATTCTCAGAGTGTTCAACCATTTTTCAGATCTGATACCTCACCTTCAGATCCACTTTATATTGGCTATTTATCCATCCAAACCACCTCATTTAGTTTTTTTTTTGTTTTCCTCTAGGGTCCACTCCGTTTCCCTCCAGGAGATAGCCTTTCGCCACCTCATTTACAACAATTTCTCCTCTGATTTGTTGCTGTTTTTCTTCACCAATTTCCAGCAGATCTGACCTTTAGATCCTTGTCCCTCCCGACCTTAGATATATTGGCCATTTTGGTGTGGTTTTACTAGTTTTTTTCCCACCTACCGACTACTTGTTGAGAGGCCCACCTCCTTGGGTTTAGATTATTGCATTATTAGCTGTTTATTTTCTGTTATTTTAGTTTCATATACTATTATCTGTAGGTTTATTTGCAGTTATAAAACACACTTTTTCTTTTTCTCTACAAACGTCTGGGTTTTAAAAATTAAAATTTACACACTTTACACACACACCCTAAGTGAAGAAGAGCTTGGTTAACACCGCAAAGCAAAGACTTTAACATTGAAATCAATTGATCCTGCACCTCTCTGCCCTTGTTTTGACATTGTAATAAGTTGATCTTGCACCTCTCTGCCCTTGTTGGTCTCTCTTCCGTTTGTGCCGTGTTTGTGTCGTCATCATTGCGCCACCAAGGCATTTATCTGGGAGACTCTCTTGGCCTTCATCCTCGATTTCCGGTAGGAATACTCAGTTTCCGGTAGAAATATTTACTCCTTCGCGAGACTTACTCCTTCGCGTGGGATTCAAGTTAGTCCTCCTTGAGTCACCTCCCGAAGCTCCTCTTATGGTTCTTTATTTTCTCCTTAGAGTTCACTTCCCGGTTCTCCTCTGTCACCTTCACCATGTGTGGTTCGAGGCGAACGCGGTAGTGGCACCGACCCTAATGCGAGGCCCTTACTAGTGGGACATAACGAGAACTACTCGGAAACTTCTCCCTTACTTCCCTATATGGCAGCCCTCAGTCTTCCTGATTTTGACTAGTTGATAAATGACCCTATACACCATGACGCTAGTTGGCTTACTATGCCGACTAAACTCCCTTCAGACATCCCCAAGTTTGAATGCCTTGTTGGAGAATATCCTACAAATCATGTTCGATCTTTCCACATGTGGTGTTCTTCTAACTCCATTACCAATGACTATGTATGTCTTCGGTTGTTCCAACGTACGCTTACATGTGAAGCTTCTAAGTGGTATTTTGATCAGGCCTCATCCTCTCATACCACCTTTGTGACTCTTTCTCGGGCTTTTCTGTCTTATTTCCAACTTCCCCTTTGTTATGACACTGGTACCGAACTTTTGACTTATTTTCATCAATCGTCTACGGCCCGCCTGTCTGATCATGTCCAGGAATGGCGAAGAAGAAAGAGCCTATGTCAAGCCCCTACCTTCAAAGATTGTTTCTACATCGACTGGTTCCTTATATCTCTCTTGCCTGCTATCGGCAAAGATGTCGCATCACATTTCCCTCAAACCGAAGAAGCCTCTCTCCAAATTGCATTAAAATATGACCTGATCTATGCTCAGTCGAGCTATGTTTATACCGTTCTACCTGATCTTCCTAGACCCGGTGGTGCCGTGCAAGGGGCATCACATGCTGCCGTGATCATCGTTGGATCTCTCTCCCATTCATATGCTTATTTCATATGCTTAGCCTCCCATGGGCTATGGTTTTCTCGGAGGGGGGGGGGGCAACACCTCTTGCACTTTTCCCCCTCCTGGTATCATGTATCTAGGATATGGCATGCCTCCGTCTTTTGCCCAACCTCCTTATTATCCATATCCACAGCCTGGTGCTCCATCTCCTCCAGCATTAGCACCTCCTCCTCCCTTGCCTTCTCAACCCCCGCAACAACAGCCACCGCCCCCTCAGGGGTAGGTGTATGCATAGCAGGGCGTGACTAATCCTCCTCCTTCCAAAAATAAGAGGAAAGGCACTCAAAATAAATCTTCTCCTGGTAATCCTGGACCTAATTCTAAAAATACTGCTCTTAACACTACTAACCAGCAACAGGGCACTCGGCCCAAGCAAGACAAGCCTGTTCACATAAATAAACCTTGTTCTTGTTGTGGTGTGTATGGTCATTACACACATGATTGTCCTCTTTTACCACATATGAAGCATATGTGGGAGTCTCAAGCAACATTACGAGGACAGCAAGCCTCCCCTTCCATCCCTCCCAGTGTTGTGCCTAGTCAGTCGGCTGTGTTTACTAATCCTTTCCCTCAGCATGGATTTGTGGCTACCCAACCACCTGAAGGTCAGGTGGCCACTCAACCTCTTCCATCTGGCACCCCCGATTACCAAATTCTCATGATAAATTCTAACCAACCTCTAACTGTATACATCAATCTTCAGACTCGGTCCCGTCAGTACAACAAATCTCTCGCTACATGTGTCCCCAAGCCACCTCCTTTGGTCTTTATAGAGCCTATTTCGACACATAATGGTCCCTTGCATATCCCTCAGCCTAAGGCGGAGGTTCATACCAAGATCCCTAAGGGACCACTACGCCAAAATGCTACTTCTGGAAAATTTTCCCGTTCATATAGTATAGTATATGATTTTGGCGCAATCTCCTGTTGCCATTTCAACGCTGGAACTCCTCCAGTCATGCCCTTCACAATGAAAAGCTCTAATATCTGCCATGGATATTGTAGATCCTTCTGATGATCGATTGATTATCTTCGATGTTGACCAATCAGAACATCCTCCTCTCCCTGTTTCCATCACCTTCCAAATCCCAGTCAAGATCCGGAATGCCAACGTTTCTCGGTGCATCATTGATGAGGGGGCATCCACCTGTGTGATGTCCACTTCGGTTTGGAAGCAACTCGGATCACTTGAGTTGGCTCCTTCCACGATCACTCTATGAGCGTGGGATGGCCACGCCTCCTAGCCCATTGGCCTATTCCGCAACTGTCCTATTACTCTTGCGGGCAAGACCATTTGTGTTGACGTAGAATTCATAAATGCCCCCTTAGATTATGACATTCTATTGGGTCGTAGCTACACTTATGCGATGTCTGTTGTCCCACCTACGATTCACCACAAAATTTCCTTCCCTCATAATAGAAATATAGTCACCACTGACTAGTTGACATATTATGAACCGAAGTCTCAGACCTCCCCTGAGTCCATCATCTCTTCGGTGGCCAATAAGAAAATTGTTGATCCTTTAACCAATGTCTCACCAGGAGTCTACAAAGACTCCTCATTTCTTGGTACATTCCCTGGTCCTCCTCCTCCTGTCTCTAATCCCAACTCATCGAATTTTTGCATGATGCAATCGTCTCGAGCTACCCTCAAGTGGCTCACTTCGGCTAGTCAGTAGCCTCCTCGCCCTTCGCAGCCTACTCCTAGCCCTTCGATTCAGCCTTCTGGATCTCCTCCTCTTGGCCCTTCACCTACAGCTGGTATCCATGAGCCTCTTTACCCTCCTAGAATGGTTCCTCCAGGCCTTAACCCTCTTGGAGCCATCCCACCTGACCATTACCCCTCCGGTCAGATACTGTTCCTAGCTCCCCCACCAAGAGTGTACACGGTACTTGTCATGGCTACCCTCTCTCTTCCTAACCTGACCCTTGGGATTCCCATCTGGTAACTTGATCCTCCAGCTGCTACCTCGCCTGGTCAACCCAAATCTTATCTTGCTTTGACCCTGGTTCAACCTATCCCCATGAATTCTTCCACTGCTACAGTGCCTTAGCCACCTTAACAGGAACCACCTCTTGTTGCGACCGATTTGGGTAAGAAGGGAAAAGCTCGCAAGAGGGCATCAAAAGACAGGGTTGCCCTGACAAACCATGCTCCTCCTCATCCTCCAAAGCATACACCTCTATGTGCTTTGTGTGAATTTGTCGGTCATGCCACCCATAATTGTCCTGAATTGCCTCGTCTCAAGCCATGTTTAATGTCGCATTCCCTGAGTCGACGGTCCTGAAAACCTTTGTTCCTTCCTCGAATGCAACCAATAACACCAAGACTATTCACACCAATCACCCCTATGCTTTGTGTGATCTCCATGGCCATTATACCCACCTATATCCCCGCCTTAAGGACTTCTACACCTCTCTAGCGATAGTTCGCCAATTCGAGGCGATGCGCAACGAGTCTACCACTCTCTTATTTGCACATTTTTCTTCAGAAGCACCAGAGGACACATCCATTCCTATTGAAATTTCCCCTCTGGATGTCGAAATGACAGATTCTTCAGCCACTCTCCACTACTTGTCATCATCTATGAGATCCTCGATGGAAGACACCCTTGGGCCTTCCCCTTCTGTTTCGCCTGGCCTCCCTTCAGCGATCACCTTGGGTTCAACATCAGTGGATCCTTCATCTACTTGTTTTTTTGTCACCCTTTGTGACGATGCACATGTGAACCTCTCTTCTCATGATGATGGGTCAGGTAGCTTCACTGCATCAAGTGGTCTTTCTTCCATCAGTCACCCCATCTTCTATCACGATGATGAAATTATGGAAGTAGTCGCCACCCCTAACTTTATCCATCCCTTCTTACATCGAACCCATGCATTCGAACCACATACACCTTGTGGCCATTACATTTACACCCAATGTTTGGGTAAGGGAGCACCCATATTTGAGAGACAAGGAGAAGAAATTCTCCACAACTCTCTGAGTGTATTTGGTCGTGTCGACTCTATTACCCTTATTATTCCCCATTTAGAAGAACCTCTAGAGTCCCATATCACTTCAGATCACTCTAGGGATGATACCCCTCATCATTCCTTCATATTACATCAACAACCCAGTCCTATAGACATTGTTGTTGACCAACCTATGGGTTTTTTAGGAGAGCACCAATTCATTATCTCCAAATCCTCTCTTTGGGATAGTGACACCATGTATGCCAACCCAGAAACTTAAGTCCATTTGCTTCATATATGCAGTACCAAAAGAGATTGGTAATCCTCCATTCCTATTCTCGAACTGCATAACCATAACAAAAACAAATGGCACACCACATCATAAAATGTGTTTATATTCCCCCTTTCTAAATACATTTTGGCATGACCACAACATGCTTGGGGGCACCTATGCCCCTAAACCATAAAAATCCTAGATCTTAGCCAAAAACAACACTGAAACCTCCTTTCTCTGATAGGTCGCACTTTTCAGGTCATTTCCTGGGATAGGTCGCAGTTTTCTACCCAGTACCTACTACCCAGGTCACAGAATAGACCCCAAAAAGTGCGACCTGGCCTGTTCATGAGCTATGGGTACCTAAACTGAACTTTCAATCCACTGAAATGAAAGAGTAGGGTTAGGCCTCTTACCTACAACTGACAGATCTAGATTCCAACGGTTGGTTTTTCTGCTACGATCACTGTAAGATTTAGGGCATTCTCTCCTCTCTACATTCACCACAACTCATGCAAATAAGTGATTTGGAGGGAAAATGCCTTATTAAAAGAAAACTCCTGATTTTTCTTTTTCCTGCTATGGCCAAACCATAGCTCAGTTTTACAAATCGTCTACACCGTTGGAAAGCTCTCACCGAACCCTCAAATGGGTATCTATTATTTTTTTGTATTTTGATACTTCACTAGGACACATTTCGTCCAAGAAGGATCAATTCACCACTCTTCGAAATCACATTTCTTCACTTGCAACACTTGTACTTGGGGCACCACTTTGCCTTCATACTTGTCCATGCTCATGTTGATTTTCATCATGAGTAACCATCATGTACTCATGTATTTATGGTCCCCACCAGACCTTTTCTGTGTGGAAGCATCATCAAGTCACCCTTGTTTAGAGCATCTGAGTTGAGTCATCATCGCATCCATGGAGTCTATCCTGAGTCCCTTTGTATCCCGATATATTCCTCCATCCTTCATTTCTTGGTTCCTCTCTCGTGTCGCACGTTATGGCATTTAGTCCCACTATCCCCTATCCCTCATGATATTGTGTCAGTCACTGCCAGTTCATCCATGCCCTTTATGCTCTAACAAGGGAAGTCATTCATCCGCTACTCAGTATCCCCCATTTCAACAAATTCCTTTGACTTGATTGTTTCTCAGCTCCAGCTAATTTTAGCATGATTGAGATCCGTATACTTGATGGTTCAGTGATGTAGCAGTTGATACTGGCAATTCCCGGGTGTGTGTGAGATGTTTCAGCCCTCATGAGGGGGTGGACCTACAAGTAGCCTCCCACATGCCCAGATGACCTCTTCATTACATCCTTTGATTTAGCTCCATATATTTGATGATGTCAGCCTCAGCTGTTTGCAACACCTTTTCGTTTGCATGTATCAGTCATATTTTTAGAGCCATTTCCTATTTACAGGGGCATTTGGGTTGTATTTGTATCTCATGTACTCAGATATTATTGTATAAGTCCTAGTTTTTATCCCAGGCACAGTATGTATGTGGGATTCATTATCATGCTTTTACCTGGCTCATGTTTATGCCATCATGTACTATATTGTTCAGTCCCTTGCTTACTAGACACATTATTCTTTGTACTTTGTCTCGGCGGGCATAAGTATGCCTCCCCTGCCACCTCTAGCACATGTACTCACTCATAAAAGAGACTTGTCACACCTATAATTCTCGCCTCCTCGAGGTCTAGTCCTCTAGCACTTTGGTATACCTTATATTTCTCTCTCTTTGACTTCCCCTTCGGTATCTAGTGATTGAGTTCTTACAATGTACTTCGATCATACGATTAGCTCCTAATGCTCGCACACTGGGGGCAATCTGTTACACCATTTTTTGGTCATCTAACCTGTTACTATTAGATGGACCTAAGTACACCATGTAAGACAAATTTTACCCTAAGTAAAATTGCTTTCACCATGAAAAATAACTTAGTAAACCACCTTTATTAAATTGTTTATGGTCTAAATAGGAAATCCCATGAGCAAATATTAAATAAATCTACATTTGTTTGATTTTCCTAAATGAATAATTAGCTAAACAACAGTTTAATTAATATTCCTGGTTATATTTAACCCAAAACAAGGAAATTAATTAGATAAATCATTATTTATCTTATTATTTTCTAAGAATAATTATTTAAACCTTATTTAAATAATATTCTTTGTTAAATATGACTAAATCACCCTTAAATAATTAAATAAATCATTGTTTATTTGATTATTACTCAACCACATCCTTAAAATGATAAATAAATCATTTATTTATTTATTATTTACAAATAAAGGGATTTGACCCAAGTCAAATTCCTTTTCCCTCCAACAAATATAATAAAATATTCCATAAAAGTTGGATCTTGATTTGGTTAATAATATTTTAATTATGCACCAATATATAGACTAACTCAATATTTTGTTATAAATAGAAGGGTTTTTCCATTCATTCACTACCTTTTGTTGCCTAAAGATCACTCTGGATCTATACTTTTGGTCTGACTTTGATCCACCATCATTGTCATATTTTTCTATCTTTTGCTTGTGAGCTCCCTTTGAGTTCCATTTTTGTCTAGGTTTTCTACACCATCAAGAGAGAGGAATTTTAGATATGAAATGCTGAGGACTTACAAGAACTCATCCCATTGAGGAGAACTGGTAACATCCTTCTATGTTTTCCCCCCAAGTGCCCTTATTATAAAATTCATTCAACATATTCTTGTCTTTTCTATTGGATGCATGGAGTAAATCTCGTTTTTATTTACTGCTTAATGTCTTTTGATGCATATATCTAGATTTTTGCACCATTTATCTTGATCATGTAATTGCAGATATGAAGATATTGGCAACCATCTTTGTTGTTAGGGCAGTTTTTTATGCACAACTAAAGTGGTATTTTTTCGTACACTTGTGATTAAGATTCATACTAACATCTGCCATTCTTGAACATGATGAGATAGGCGGGTAACGTAAGTTTGATGGAAAGAGGTCAAGAGTTCGGTACTAGTGTCATAGCGAAGGGGGAGTGGGAAGTAAGAAAGAAAAGCCTTGGAAAGGGTCACAAAAGTAGCATGAGAGGAGGAGGCTTGGTCGACATACCACTTGGAAGATTCTCCAATAAGCGTACGCTGGAATAACCGAAGATGGACAGAGTAATCAGTGATGGAGTTAGATGAACACCACATGTGGAAAGAATGAACATGGTTGGTAGGATCCTCTCTAGCATTTCCTTCAAACTTTGGGATGTCTGAAGGAAGCTTGGTTGGCATAGCAGGCCAACCAGGATCATGGTGTATGGGGTCATTAATCAACTGGCTAAAATTGGGAAGATGGAGGCCTGCCATATAAGTGAGCAAGGGAGCAACTGGGATAGTTCTCGTTGTGGCACCACTAGTAGCATTCCCAACATTAGGGTCGGGGTTGCCACCAACATTAGGTCCTAAACCAGACATAGTGAAGGTTAGAGGAGGAGAGTCGAGAATAGAACCAAAAGGGGAACCCGATGAACCAGAAGCAGATTTAGAATGGGGACTCGGTGGAGGACGAACCAAAACCCTACGTGGAGGAGTAAGTCTTCCTAACAAAAACTGAGGATAAAGGCCTAGGAGTCTCCTGGATAAACACCCTGGGGGCACAATGATGGAAAAAAAACATGGATTACAGAAGGAAGAGAGACCAAAAAGGGTAGGAAGGTGCAGGATCAAATGATTACAATGTCAAAATAAGGGCAGGGAGGTGCAGGATCAATTGATTATAATGTTTTAGTCTTAGCCTAGTGGTGTAAACCAGGTGCTCTTCACTTAGGATGTGTGTGTATGTGATAAGTGTGTTAATTTTAACTAAGCCAAGACGTGTGTAGAGAGAAAAAAGAAAAAATATGTTGTATAACTGTAATTAAATCTAAAAATAACAATAAAGGAAACTAAATATGACAGAAAATAAACAGCTATAGATGCATCAATTTAAACCCAAGGAGGAGGGCTTCCCAAAAATTAGTCTATGGGTGGGCGAAATCTAGTCAAAACACAAAAAATGACCAATGGATCTGAAGTTGGGAGGGGCAGGGATATAAAGGTCCTATCTGCTGGAAATAGGTGTAGAAAAAAGAAAAAAACTAGCGGGAAAAGTGCTGCAAAAAAGGTGGCGAAAGGATACAACCTGAAGGGAAATAGAGGGGACCCTAAAGGAGGACCAAAAAAAAACAAAAAGAGGTGTTTTGGATGGATTAATAACCAATCTGAAATGGATCTGAAAGTATAGGTTCAGATCTGAAAAATGGCTGAACACACTGAAATCTCAGAAGACCTGCTTCAGCTAAACTCCTCCTAAAAAGGTTGAAGCGTATTGAAGCCCTAAGGGGCTTGGTTCCTACTTCAACGAGTAAAAATAAGCAAGTATAGATTCAAGACAGGTGGAGAGGGAGGTCAGACAACCCTGAATAGTAGCCCAGACAAACCTAGAAAAATCACAGAAACATTCCCGCAAAAATTACAGGTCGCAGGTTCTGACCTGTTTTCAGCTGAGGTCGCTGTTAAGATTCAGCAAGATAATTATCCTAGTGAAAATTAAGCACCTACACTAGGTGGGGCCCGCAGGCTATTTTTAGATGATATGTCTATTTTTAGAATGGTGAGAAAATTCTATTTATAACAGGAGTATTTTTATAGATGGTTGAGCAAATTCTATTTATGGATGGGTGTCTATTTTTGGAATGCATGTGTGAATTCGTTTCATGGATTGCATGTCTAAAAATAGAATGCATGTCGATTATTATTATCTCTTAATAATAATTAGACAATAAATAATAATCTATTCTCTTGAAGCACTTGATTTTAGTTAACTGATGTGGAAAACCAGTTAACTGAGGGAATTTTGAGTTCAAAGGTTGGTTGGTGGGACATGCTAGTGGACTTCGTTGTAACTGAGTGACACAAAGTTGTAACAAAGTTGGATGTGTATTTATGTGAGTTGTAAAGTAGTTTAACTTAGTTAAGTGAGTTAATCTCAGTTGTGCTAGTTGTAACTAGCTGTAATTAAAGATACACTAGTGAGATATCAGTGAATTAAATATTAAATTAATTCACATGGAGTGATCTCACATGCAATTGAAGGTTTACTATTGTTAACTACATGCATGTCAGATCCAGTGGAGACCCAGTTGAGAGATAGGTGAAAGGGACAGTTTTACTATTAGTTGTGACTACAGTGGGTGCACACTTGCAACCAAACACACATTGGAGACGCCAATGAGGATTGCACAGTCAAGGAAAGGCAAGATAGAATTCATTCAAGGATTGTGATCAGCAGGGATTGTGCAGTGGAGGCAAGCTGTCAGGAGGCAGTAAATTGGTGCATGTGTGAGCCAATTTTTTCATGACAGTGTGAGACGATTGTATATTGTACTGAGAGCTCTTGGATTAGATTTTTGTATGAGATTGTTTCATGATCCATGATATATACATAATATATGATAGTGGGATTTTTAGCTTTATGCTTTCCCAGTAAAAACATCTGTGTTATGTGTGATTGATTTTTCTTCATGTGTTTGCAATTGGTGATTAAATTTTCCCAAGAATTTAAGTAGAAGGATTCTATATTTAACAGTGGCATATAATTGTTAGATCAGGAGAATCCGGAAATACATAAGTGTATTAAAATTTATACATGGTATCAAAGAAAATAATATTGCAATATTGAAGCAGTAGCTGAGTTTGTTGGTGGAAACAATTCGAATTTGCTGCAAGAATTTCTTGGTGCGACAATTGAGTAAACATCGAAATGGCTTTCAATGGTTTGTGGTTAGAGTATGCACTCGAGGGAAAATTGAACTACATTGCATGGAAGGATAGGATGGAGGTGGTGCTTTAAGATAATGGCTTGAAGGAATTCATCGATAGTGATGTTCCTAAGACCACTTCGACGGATGCTACATTACTTGACACATCGCAAAATAAAGTAGCAAAGAGGAGAAGGATTCAATTGGATGGTGTGTGAGACCATATTTTCTCAAGCCTTCATGGGAAAGCCACTTCATTTGTGATATGGAAGGCTTTGATGGATCTTTTCCAAAGCAGCAACGACCATAGGAAATTGGCACTGAAAGATAAACTCAGAAATATCAAAATGGAGAAGGGCGACAATATTCCTAAGTATCTCACAAAGTTTATCCAATGTTGAGATGAACTGGGGAGTGTGGGAATCATGGTTTCTGATGACGATTTGGTGATTTTATCTCTCTTGGGACTTCCTAAGAGTTTGCACAATTATCAAGACTCTATCAACGGACGAGAAAAACTGCCAAATTAGGAACAAATGTGGTCGGATCGGCAGAACACTAGAGATGGCTCTTCATCAAAGCATGATGATGAAGAGGATTGTGCTTTGGTCACCAAAGCAAGGAAAGGGAAGGGGAAAATATTCCACTCAAAATCTAAGGCTAAATGCAAGAAGCTAGATTTGTCCAAGGTGAAGTGCTTTCACTGTCACGAACATGGGAATCTTGCCACTAACTACCCACAAAAAAGAAGAACAAGAAGGCTGTTGGAGCTGGAGCAGGTGAGGCCCTTGCCTCGCAATTTGAACTTGATTTCTCTTTGATCGCATGCTTCGTTTCAAGTGCAATGGGATCAGTGTGATATCTTGATAGTGGTGCTTCCTTCCACATGACAGGAGATAAGGAGATTTTCAGTGACTTGGAGGAGAAAGATATCCAAATGCATATAGAGATGGGCGATGATGGACGATACATTGCGACCGGATTTGGTACCATTACCTTTCAGAGGGATTTAGGTAAACCATTTCTATTGAAAGATGTTATGCATGTTCTAGGTCTGAAGAAAAACTTGGTCCCAATCGCGATGTTGGAGGAAAAAGTTATGACGTTGTTTTCAGTGATGAAAAAGCTTTCTTGCGACATAAAACAATGGTTCAAACCAAGAGGATATGGATTCGAGTTAAGAATCTCTACAAGCTAGAGGTAGATGGCTACGCTGCAATGGTGGGAAAAGAAGAAGTGGTGAGCCGAGATGAGGGCGAATTATGGCACAAGCGATTGGGTCATCTTCACCATGGCACCCTGAAAATTTTGCAGCAGATTTCTACTGGGCTTCCCAAGGGTAAACTTGCATAAATAGATCAATGCAAGGGATGTACTATGGGTAATTTTGTGAAGACCACCTTTCATGAAAATGAAAACCGTGCTTCGGTGATTCTGGACAGAGTTCACACATACGTGTGTGGGCCATTCTCGGTTGCTTCTACAAAAAAACACAGGTATTATGTTATTTTTGTTGATGACTATTCTCGTAGATGTTGGATATTATTCATGCAGAAGAATGATCAAACATTCTCAAAGTTCTGTGAGTTTAAATCATTGGTGGAGAAATAATCAGGGAAGCAAGTGAAGGCTCTACAGAGCGATAATGGCGGTGACTATATCTTGAACGAATTCAAAGACTTCTGTAGCAAAGAAGGAATTCGAAGAGAACTCATAGCGCCTCATAACCCACAAAAAAATGGGGTCACAAAGAAGAAGAATAGAATGATCGTGGGTGCTGCACAAGCTATGTTGCATGATCAGGGCCTACCAATGCACTTGCGGGAAGAAGCATGCAACACTACAGTTTATGTGCAAAACCGTTGTCCTCATAGAGTACTTAGCATGAGTACACCTGAAGAAGCTTTTACAAGTAAGAAACTAGATGTTTCTCACTTTAAGATTTTTGGCTCATCTGTTTATGTGCATGTGACCAAGAAACCAAGGAAGAAGCTGGAGCTTATTGCTGAATTTGGGATATTTGTGGGGTACACAGAAACACCCCATAATTATCATGTGTATTTTCCAAACAGTCGAATGACTGTGGTGCGACGGGATATAAAATTCAATGAGGAGAAAACCATGAAGTTGTCGCTTGAGAGGGAGCTATACTTGCATGTAGAGGAGGAACTGCTTGTTCCCAAAGATGAGTCTCTAGATGTGGATCAGCCACAAGAGGAGGTTCATGGAGTGGAGGAGTCCACCCATGCAGAGCCAAACATCATAATTGGCAGAAGGCATACCACAGAAGCTGAGAGGCTGAAGCTTGATACAACATAGAATGTAGGAGTCCCTACTTCATAGCACAGGAAAATAATGTAGGGGAAATTTTAGAATCCAATACTGATATATATTCTACAATATGCCCTTGGAATCAATTCAACTTGATTCTTCAAACAAGACTTATGCAATTCAGAAAAGAAGTACACACCTTTTACTGCTTTTGAGGAGCTCGATATTGAAATTGAATTATCTCTATAATTGCGAATCCTCAATATATGAAATTTAGCCGTAAATTAGCCCTCTGAAGCTTCTTTCAAATTCCATAGGTCTGATATGATTTGGATTCTTCAAGGAAAATTTATGTCCAATCTCCCACAATGACCCAATTTTGGACTGGTTCAGTAGAGCGAAATTGTACCACTTGCCACGTGTCATTGTTTCCTCCTTTGGTTCTGAAATTGATAGATCAAAAACTACAGTCTGTGCACTTGTGGCCACTTTTTACATCATTCTAATCCGATGCTCATAGAGAGAGCTATGAATATTTTCCCACAACCACCTCTTTGAGATGAAATTCAGAAGCCTCAAAAAGCCCTAACTTCCACAGATCATATCTCCGAAAATGTTGCGAACCAATATCTGAATTTTTTTGAAGATTTTCCTCAGGATTGTGGCTTCACACTCTAAGAATTTCAGCTTCTGAACCTTAGTAGAAAAAGATTTATTACGAAAATACCACAATGACCTGTTTAGGTTAAATTCAGGAGCCTGCAAAATGACCTAAATTGCACAGATCATATCTTCGAAAATATTGCAAACCAAGCTCGGAAATTTTTGGAAGATGTTCCTCAGGATTGTGGCTTCATACATTAAAAATTTCAGATTCTAAACCTCTGTAGAAAAAAAATTATAGCGAAAATTCCACGCTAACCTATTTGGAGCAGCGAAACCCTAGAATCTCAAACCTCTAATACCAAATGTTGTGAAACCAGCTCCAAAAAAAGAAGAAAAGAGATATCAACACCTTATAAATAAGCCACTTCGAGGGGGAAACCTCCAATACATTACATGAATGAACAATTTTTGGATTATTCAAATTACAAAACCTCCTTTCTATATATAGGAGTCCATAGGGCCACAATGTAATCCTAGTGGGGCCACAATGTAATCCTAGCCGACCTAACAATAATAATTTAAGGGCATAATAATAACAATATGGGGGTTACAATTAGGGTACAATAATAACAATAAGGGGGCTACACTAACAACAATAAGAGACTATACTAGTAATATAGGGACCTAACATTCACTGGATACATGGTTCTCATGAGAAAATATATTGTGACAGAGCGATCTTCCTTTCAGGAAGCAGCGCAGGAGCCCACATGGGTAGATGTAATGGTGGAGGAGTATGACTCCATTGTCAGAAACAATGCTTGGGAAATTTTTCCAAGGCTGGTTGATAAATCAGTGGTAGGTTCTGTTAGGTCCCTATATTACTAGTATAGTCCCTTATTATTGTTAGTGTAACCCCATTATTCTTATTATTGTACCCCTGTAACCCCCATAATGTTATTATTGTGCCCTTAAATTATTATTGTTAGGTCGGTTAGGATTACATTGTGGCCCCATGGACTCCTATATATAGAAAGGAGGTTTTGTAATTTGTATCATCCAAGAATTGTTCATTCATGTAATGTATTGGAGGTTTCCCCCTCAAAGTGGCTTATTTCTAAGGCATTGATATCTCTTTTGTTCTATTTTTGGAGCTGGTTTCACAACATTTGGTATCAGAGCTTTGGATTCTAGGGTTTCACTGCGCCAAATAGGTCAAAGTGGAATTTTCGCTATAAAATTTTTTCTACGAAGGTTCAGAAGCCAAAATTTTTAGAGTGTGAAGCCGAAGTCCTGAGGAACATCGTCACAAAATTTCAGAGTTTGGTTCGCAAAATTTTCAGAGATATGATCTATGTAAGTTATGGCTTTTTGCAGGCTCCTGAATTTCACTTAAAAAGGTCATCGTGGAATTTTTGATATAAATTTTCTTATACAAAGGTTTAGAAGCTAAATTTTTAGAGCATGAAGCTGAAATCCTGAGGAACATCATCGCAAAATTTTAAAGCTTTGTTCACAATAGTTTCAGAGATACGATCTGTGGAAGTTAGGTCTTTTTCAGGCTCTCGAATTTCATCTCAAAGAGGTGATCGTGGGAAAATCTTCATAAATATCTCTCTGAGCATCAGATTGGAATTCTGTAAAAAGTGACTAGAATTACATGAACTTTAGTTTCCTGTCTATAAATTTCAAAGCCAAAGGAGCGAACAGTGACACGTAGCAAGTCATACAAGTTCACTCTACTGAACCAGTCCATAATTAGGTCATTGTGGAGATTAGACATAAATTTTTCTTGAAGAATTCAAATCAAGTCAGACCTGTGGAATTTGAAAGAATATTCAGAGGACTATTATAGGGACGAATTTCAGATATTGAGGATCTGAAAGTATATAGATAATTCAATTTCAATATCGATCTCCTCAAAAGCAAGTAAAAGGTGTGTATTTTTTTCCAAATTGCATAAGTCTTGTTTGAAGAATCAAGTTGAATTGATTCCAAGGGCATATTATAGAATAGATATCAGTATTGGATTCTAAAATGGCAATTAAAAAGAATTCAACACCCATTAAGCCTTTATAAGGCTCTACTATGACTCATGAAGATGAAGAATGGCAACATGACATATCAAAATTACAAGAGCAAGTGCAACAAATTTCGCTCTCACAAAGAGCAACAAAAAATGACATGGAAGTTTTGAAGAAAGGCTTGGAAATTAATATGGATGGTTTGAAGAAAGGCTTGGAATCTAAGATGGAATATTTGAAGAATGACATGGAAGCTAAGATGGATTACATGGAAGCTAGCATGGAATCTAGGATGGATGACATGGAAGGTAAGATGGAAAACATGAAGAATGATCTAAAAGAAAACATGGAAGTTTTGACAAAGTTGATACAAGAAATGTTTCCTAATGGTGAAAAGATAGTAGAGGAAACTCACGATAAGAACAAAATAAATGTTAATCGTGATTTCATAAACTCTAATGTTGGAGAGAAGAACCACCATATTCCAAAAATAGATATGAGGAAGTTTGATGGAAAGGATCCTGTAACATGGATACTACATATGGAGCAATATTTTGATCTCAATAATGTGCAAAACACATAAAAGGTACGCATTTCAACTTTACATTTAGAAAAAAATACATTTTTATGGTATCGATGGCTTTGCTCCCGTAAAAAAATTATCACTTTGTCAATTTTTATGGAGGAAATGATAACACATTATGAGGATACAATGAGCAACACTTTCTTTAGCCAATTGATAAATCTCAAACAAAAGTGTTCAGTGGGGGAGCACATTGAGGACTTCCAAAAATTGAATATAAGGGTAGCTGATATTCCATAGGAACACAAGATTGATCTCTTCATAAGTAGTTTAAAGGATAGCATCCAACATGAAGTTCGCATTTTGGAACCTGATTCATTGGAGAAGGCATTTAGGTTGGCAAGAAAAATTGAATGTAAAATTATGGTGACAAGAAAGCCTACCACTCACTTCTATAAAGATGGAAGTGTTGCTACTCCTAGATTTCCACAACCTACAAGGTTGATACCACAACAATTGGAAGAAAAAAGAGCAAAAGGGCTTTTCTACAGTTGTGATAGCAAATACAGTAAAGGTCATAAGTGTGCTGAGAAGAAATTATTTTACATAGACTGTGAAGAGGAAGAAGAAAATGAACAAGAATCTTCAAAAGAAGAGGATATACACCAGGAACCAGCCCTAGAAGAGGAAGAAATGAGTCCGACCATATCGTGTAATTCATTGGCAGGAATTACCACTCCTCATACTCTCAAGATAGAAGGACATATCAAGAAGAAAAAGGTAATAGTGTTGATTGATTCAGGTAGTACCCATAATTTTATTCATTGTAAGGTAGACAAGGAATTGAATTGTTTCCTATACCCAACACCAGAATTTCAAGTGATGGTTGCAAATGGAGGAACTATAAATTTCTCTGGAAAATGCAATAATATCAAGCTAACCATGGGGGAATATGTATTGAATAGTCAAATTCTTTCCATTCCTATGGGAGGTGTTGATGTTGTATTAGGAGTACAATGGCTACAATCTTTGTGGACAGTAGCTTTTAATTTTCAAGAACTTTTCTTGAATTTTTTTTCAGAAGGAAAGGAAGTTGAATTATGGGGTATTGCAGGGAAGCCAAGAAAGATAATAAGCTCTAATTTCATGACAAAGCTTCTAAAGAAAGAACAGCGAGGCGTAATTGTACAATTATTCTCAATAGAAGTTCCAACATCAAAATCATCTATTTATGCAGATCTCCAAAAAGTCTTGGACAATCATTCCAAGGTGTTTGAAACTCCCAAAGGAATCCCACCAATTTGTGATGATGATCATGCTATTCATTTGATTCAAGGAAGTGTTCCTCCAAACATCAGGCCTTATAGATATCCTTATGTCCAAAAGAGTGAAATTGAATGTATGATTGCAGAAATGTTAGAGGTGGGTATAATTCAACCTAGTCAAAGTTCTTTCTCTTCTCTTGTAGTATTGGTACATAAGAAGGATGGATCATGGTGCATGTATTCAAATTATAGGGAGCTCAATAAGCTCACCATTAAAGATAAATTTCCCATTCCTGTGATTAATGAATTATTGGATGAATTACATGGAGCAATTTATTTTACCAAGTTGGATCTTCATTCAGGATATCATCAAATTAGAATGAAGACTGAAGATATTCTGAAAACAAAATTTAGAACTCATGAGGGTCATTATGAATTTTTAGTCATGCCTTTTGGCCTTACCAATGCACCTTCTACATTTCAAGGGTTGATGAATTCCATTTTCAAACCCTTCCTTATGTTGTGTGTGGAGCCTGATTATCTTGTTTACTTTGTATCACAGCATTGGACCCCGATACCTTCAAATGGGCAGCAATGCTACCCATAATTAATCGCTGCCATGGGGGTCGGAGCCCCCCCCTGGAGGGGGTTTTCGGGGGCAGCGCCCCCGAAGCTAAAAACATATGTAAAATTGCCTTGTAAAAGTATAGTAAATTCTAGTCAATCTGGGCTGTTCATTAGGCAAATGATTTGACGGTAGAAGTTATGTTTAAATTAGGGTTTTTTTCCCTATAAGGCAACCCCTCGCTTTTATGAGGGCATTGTATTGCGGCTGTGCATTTTGTGTGTATTCTCGGAGCGAGAAACAGAGAGGGAGACTGTGAGAGAGAACAAAGGATATTATAACGGATCTGCTGTAGGTTTTGTCTCTTCATTTTTGCTGGATAATAGAAAAAAAGGACTGGTTGTTCGGGGTGGATGTAGCCCAAACTGGGTGAACCACGTATATTTGTGTCTCTCTGGTTTTATGTGTTTTGTGTGCTTGTATTTTTCCACATATTTTATGGGTTGCATTGCTCTGTAATATTTAATTTTCTAACACCTTAGAAAATTTGTGCTAGTATTTTTTGATGATATACTAATCTACATCAGATATTGGAAGTATCATGTTCAACATCTTGACAGGGTACTCAAATTATTGCAGGAGAAAAAATTATATGCAAAAACATCCAAATGTTTCTTTGGAGTACAAGAGGTGGAATATCTAGGTCATATTATATCTCACGAGGGAGTTAAGGTAGACCCTAACAAAATTAAAGCCATTAAGGAATGGAAATTCCCCACAACCATAAATTAGTTGCGAGGATTTCTTAGGTTAACAAGGTATTATTGCAAGCTTGTTAAGAATTATGGGAGAATAGCAGCACCTCTAACAATATTATTGAAGAAAGATGCATTTTCATGGACTCCTGAAGCAACTAAGTCCTTTGAACATCTTAAAGAGGCAATGTGCCTAGCATCAGTCTTAGCTACGGCAGATTTCACAAAAACCTTTATTGTGGAATGTGATGCCTCAGGAAATGGAATTGGTGTTTTTTTAATGCAAGAAGGAAGACCCATTTCTTTTGAAAGTCATCCAATCAAAGGAAATTATTTACAGAAAGCTATTTATGGGAACGAAATGTTAGCAATACTACATGCACTAAAGAAATGGAGACCTTACCTAATGGGAATACACTTCAAGGTAAAAGCTGATCATGATAGTCTAAACACTTTTTGGAATAAATACTATCTTTAGAAGAGCAGCAAAAATGGGTCACAAAGATGTTGGGTTATGACTTTGAAATAATCTACAAAAAAGGGAAGATAAATGTTGTTGCAGATGCCCTCTCAAGAAAGAATGAAGAGGTGGAAGCATTGCTTTGTGCCATTTCTATTATCCAACCAGATTGGATAACTGAAGCAAGAGATGAATGGAAGAAGGACGAAGAAGTGTGGACACTCATTAAAAAGTTACAGCAAGATCCTAGTACATCTGATACATTTAGTTGGAAAAATTATTCTTTATGGTACAAAGATCGCTTATATCTTTGTAAGAATTCCCAACTAAAGAAAAAGATTATTTTGGAATTGCACACTTCTCCTTTAGGAGGACACTCAATATTTTTAAAAACTTACCACAGGGTGAAGAAAGATTTTTTTTGGGATGGCCTTAAATCTGATATTCAAAATTTTGTGGCGGAATATTTGGTTTGCCAGCAGAAGAAAGTTGAGACAATTAAGACCCCAGGTCTTCTACAACCTTTATCCATTCCAAGTCAACATTGGGAGGATATTTCAATGGATTTTATCACAGGTTTACCTAATTCCGAAGGAAAGAGTGTCATCATGGTGGTAGTTGATAAACTTACCAAGTATGCACACTTTTGTGCATTATCTCATCCATTTAAATCAAGTACAGTTGCCACTACATTTATGGACAAAATTCAAAAGCTACATGGAAACCCAAGGGTTATTGTGAGCGACAGAGATCGTATTTTTACTAGAGATTTTTGGACGGAGTTATTTTCTTGTTTGGGTACTCAATTAGCTCATAGCTCATCTTATCATCCTCAATCCGATGGTCAAACTGAGATAGTAAATAAATGTTTGGAAGGATATCTTCGTTGTTTTATATCCGATAAATAAACACAATGGGGCAAGTGGTTACCTCTCGCTAAATGGTGGTATAACACTTCCTTCCATACTGCAACAAAAATGACCCCATTTATGGCACTTTATGGATATCATCCAACATCCATCACATCATCTTTAAGAGAAAATTCGAAGGTTTAAGTAGTGGAAGATCACATCGAGCATCAACAAGAAGTTCTCCAAATCCTAAAGGATAACCTGAATCTGGCACAAAATCAAATGAAACAACAGGAAAATCAACATCATAGCGAGAGAAGTTTTAATGTAGGAGACTAGGTATTTTTATGGCTACAACCATATAAACAAATGTCCCTCAATAAAGCTAAGAAGGATAATAAATTATCGCCAAAGTACTATGGTCCTTACAAGGTGTTGCAAAAGATTGGTACTATGGCATACAAATTGGAGCTTCATGCTTTTTCACCAGTGCATCCATTTTTCCATGTTTCATGCTTAAAGAAGGTTATAGGTGAAAATCTTCCGGTTCAAACAATATTTCTAGAACTTGATGAGGAAGGAAAAATCATATTGGAACCTGAAGTAGTCACGGAAACAAGAACTCGACAGCTACGAAATCGATCAATTTCAGAGTATCTCATCAAGTGGAAAAACTTACCCACTAAAGATTCTACATGGGAGGATGAGAATTTTATAAAGAAAGAGGGCAACACTTTTTTGAAGGAGAGGGGCATGTTAGGTCCCTATATTACTATTATAGTCCCTTATTGTTGTTATTGTAACCCCCTTATTGTTATTATTGTACCCCTGTACCCCCATATTGTTATTATTGTGCCCTTAAATTATTATTGTTAGGTCGGCTAGGATTACATTGTGGCCCCATGGACTCCTATATATAGAAACGAGGTTTTGCAATTTGTATCATCCAAGAATTGTTCATTCATGTAATGTATTGGAGGTTGCCCCCTCGAAGTGGCTTATTTCTAAGGTGTTGATGTCTCTTTTCTTCTATTTTTGGATTTGGTTTCACAACAGGTTCAAGATGGATCTACAAGGTAAAGCAAGCTGTTGATGGGACTGTTGATAAGTATAAGGCAAGCTTTGTCGCTTGGGGCTTCTCACAGATCGAGGGGATTGATTATGAAGAAAAATTTGCGCCTGTCACAAAGTATTATTCCATAAGGAACATCCTTTCTCTCTCAGTGCAAATGGGTTGGCACATTCATCAGATGGATGTGAAGACTGCGTTCCCTAATGGGATCATTGAGGAAGAAGTGTACATTGAGCAGCCTGAAGGATTTGAGATCTTCAGCAGTGAGTCGCATGTGTGCAGACTCAAAAGAGCACTATATGGGCTGAAGCAAGCACCTCGTGCTTGGTACACTCGGATCAATAGATATTTCACTAGACTGGGCTTCACCAAGAGTGAGGAAAATGCAAACCTATTCCAGATTGTGGTGGAGAGTAATATTTTAAACATTTTTCTTTATGTTGATGATTTAATAATGACCGGTGATGAGCAGCTGATACACTCATGCAAGGAGGACATTGCAAAGGAGTTTGAGATGAAGGATATGGGCCTCCTTCACTATTTCCTTGGATTGGAAATATGGCAGGGAGAAGGTGAACTATTTGTGTCTCAATGCAAGTATGCAAGGGAGATACTCGATAAGTTTCACATGGAGGGATGCAAACACACGAATACTCCTCTTCCAAGAAACTGGAGGAAAGAGGATGCTACATCTGGAGATGTAGTGGATGCTACTGTCTATCGACAGTTGGTGGGTTCGCTCATGTATTTATTTAATACAAGACCAGACATATGCTATGTGGTGAACTAGCTTAGTCAAGTGATAGTTAAGCCTATCAAGCTCTTTTGGAAGGCGGGTAAGCATGTCTTGAGATATCTCAAGGGCACATCTGAGTATGGATTATGGTATAGACAGATGGGTGAGGTGAAGTTACATGGCTTCATGGATTCAAATTGGACATGCATCCCAATGAATAGAAAGAGCACATTAGGAGGGGTTTTCAGTATCAGATCTACAGATGTTTCTTGGTACAGTAGGAAATAGAGATCCATGGCACTCAGTTCAGCAGAAGTGGAATACATGGCAGCAAGTCAAGCTGCATGTAAGGCTATCTGGATGAGGAAGATCTTGGTTGGTTTGTTCAGTTCTCATTTAGATCCTACATTGATTCATTGTGATAATTAGAGTTGCATCAAACTCTCAATTAATCATGTGTTTCATCATAGATCTAAGCATATAGGTATCCGGTATCATGATATCAGAGATTGTGTGCAACAGAAGATCATGTTTCTTCAGTACATTCCTACGGAAGATCAGGATGCAGATATTCCGACGAAGGCGCTCACCAGGAGAAAATTCGAATACCATAGGGATAGGATCGAGGTGAAGGATAATCCCTTTCTTGTTGAGAGGGAGTGTTGAGATTCAACAAGATGATGATCCTAGTGAAAATTAAGCACCTACACTAGGTGGGGCATGCAGGCTATTTTTAGGTGATATGTCTATTTTTAGAATGGTGAGCAAATTATATTTATTGCGGGAGTATATTTATATATGGTTGAGAAAATTCTATTTATGGATGGGTGTCTATTTTTGGAATGCATATGCAAAGTCGGTTCGTGGATTGCACGTCTAAAAATAGAATGCATGTTGATTATTATTATCTCTTAATAATAATTATACAATAAATAGTAATCTATTCTCTTGAAGCACTTGATTTTAGTTAACTGATGTTGCAAACAAGTTAACTGAAGGAATTTCGACTTTAAAGGTTGGTTGGTGGGACATGCTAGTGGACTTCGTTGTAACTGAGTGATAAAAATTTGTAATAGAGTTGGATGTGTAGTTATGTGAGTTGTAAAGTAGTTTAACTCAGTTAAGTGAGTTAAACTTAGTTTTTCTAGTTGTAACTAGTTGTAACTAAAGATACACTAGTGAGAGATCAGTGAATTAAATATTAAATTAATTCACATGGAGTGATCTCACATGCAACTGAAGATTTACTACTATTAACTACATGAATTTCAGATCTAGTGGAGACCCAGTTGAGAGATACGTGAAAGGGACAGTTTGACTATCTTTTGTGACTATAATAGGTGCACACTTGCAACCAAACACACATTCGAGATGCCAATGAGGATTTCGTAGTCAAGGCAAGGCAATATCGAATTCATTCAAAGATTGTGATCAGTAGCGATTGCGCAGTGGAGGTAGGCTGTTAAGAGGCAGTAAATTGGTGCATGTGTGAGCCAATTTTTGCCTGACAATGTGAGACGATTCTATATTGTACTGAGAGCTCTTAGATTAGATTTTTGTATGAGGTTGTTTCATGATCCATGATATATAAATAATATATGATAGTCAGGTTTTTAGCTTTATTATTTCCTGGTAAAAACATTTGTGTTATGTGTGATTGATCTTTCTTCATGTGTTTGCAATTGGCAATTAAATTTCTGCAAGAATTTAAGTAGAAGGATTTTGAATTTAAAAATGGCATATAATTTTTAGATCAGGAGAATCCAGAAATACATAATTGTATTAAAATTTCTACAGTCACAGGTTTGAGGCTGTGTTTTGCATCTTGAAGATTGAGGTCATAGGTTTTGGCCCAAAAAGTGTGACCTGCACTTCCAGCTGTCTCGGGAGCAGGTTTCAGAAAAATTTGTTGTCTCTGCTGCGACTGATACCTGTTACCTGCGAAATAGGCCTAGAAACACATGAAAGTAGGAATTTTTTCTTTTTTAGGGTTTTAAAGGTTAAAAACAACATCAAGGAATGCAAAATAAGAAGCTGAAGAAAAAACCTAGGGGTTGAAGCAGCTAATCATGCAGGGATCTCAAAAATTACAGTGGTCATAATTATAAACCCTTGTGGAGTCGCGAGTTGCTAGTGTGAATTCTAATCACAAACGTACCAAAAAAAACTCACTTTAGCTGTGCATAACAAACAACCCTTACATCAAAGATGGCTGCCAATTTCCTTACATATCCAGTTAGTGATCAAAATAAATTCTACAGAAATCCAAATCTATGCAGTTAAAGACATTAAACAAAAAATAAAAAGCAAGAGTTGCACCATGCATCCAATGAAGAAGACAAGAAATTTTAAATATTTTTTGTATTATGACACCTAGGAATGGAACATAGAAAGATGTTACCAATCCCCCTCAATGGGATGGGTTCTTGTATGTCCTCAGTGCTTTAGATGTAAGATCTCTCTATCTTGATGGTGCAGAAAACCCAAACAAAAATGAAACTCAAAGGGAGCTCACAAGCAAAAAGGTAGAAAAATATGACAATGATGGCGGATCAAAGTCAAAGCAAAAGTATAGATCTAGAGTGATCTTTAAGCAACAAAAGGTAGTGAATGAATGGAAAAACCCTTTTATTTATAACAAAATATTGAGTTACTTTAGATATTGGTTCATAATTAGAATATTATTAACCAAATCTAGATCCAGCTTTTATGGAATCTTTTATTATTTTTGTTGGAGGGAAAAAGAATTTGAATTTGGTCAAATCCCTTTATTTAGAAATAATAAATAAATAAATGATTTATTTATTATTTTAAGAATGTGGTTAAGTAATAATTAAATAAATAATTATTTATTCAATTATTTATAAATGATTTAGTCAAATTTAACAAGGAACATTATTTAAATAATGCTTTAAATAATTATTCCTAGAAAATCATAAGATAAATAATGATTTATCTAATTAATTTCCCTGTTTTAGGTTAAATATGACCAGGAATATTAATTAAATAGTGGTTTAATTAATTATCCTCTTTTCACAAAATTGGACCCGATAGGCTGCTTGATCAGACAATCTCATGTAACTATTTCAAACCTAATCTTGTGACTCAAGCTTAGCCTCCTCAGCCTAAGAGGGCTCTCTCAAAGATTAATGGTATGGATAAAGATATAGATGGCTAACTCTATTTAGGAAATAAACTGATAATGATAGATGTAGGTTGAAAATAACATCAGCATGTATAAATTGGGCTTATGGAGTCAAAGAAATTCAGTAATTCAGTGAGTCTACTTAACATGGAAGTTGAGCCATATCAGAGCTTTTAGTGATAAGGCACACACACATGAAACATGTAAAAACACAGTTAGTTCACTTATAAAGGAAGTCATAGCATCTTATAGAAAAATTCTGACTAATATAGATGAACACCACTGCAAACGAGATCTATAATAAATAAAAATAGAATAGGAAAACACTAAAAACTCCTTCATAATCTCAATTTGGTCAAGTAGAAGATCTCTGTATTAGCTTAAAACAATCAATTCACAACAAGCTCAGTTTTGCCAAAAATGTCCAACCCTTGACAAATTCAACCCCGTGGCCTTTAATAGACATCTTACATCCTCTGATGATTTGCCTCTAGGTTAGATACATCGAATTTTTGTCCACTGACACCTTGCATAACCATAAAACATGAAATTTATTACAAAATCACACCATCCTACTTGACAATCCTATTTCAAAAAGGACTCAAACTCCTTATTACTATCTATAACAACCTTATCTATTTGAAATTGCATAATTGACAAGTGTATCATCACATGGTCAAATTTGGATAATGACATTTAGTTCTTCATGACCACTTAGCTCACCTCCACAAAAATAGGAAATAGTACCTTGTTTTTTAGGCATAGGATCTTTTTCCTTCTTTGATCATTCTAACTATCATTTAATCTTCATTTCGTGGTCCTTGGCTGTTGAAAGTTGGCTTAACATGTCCCATAACTCTTTCCTAGCCTCCAGCTGTCTAAAACCGCTTCAAAAACTTCTCAAAAGTATGTAATGTATTGCGTTACAAAAATACAGCAGTTTCGTAGCGCTTTCTGTAGCACTGCCATTACAAGCCTTTGTCCTCCAAAAACTTGACTATTTTCTCTTGCATCATTTTAATCACCCTTCAAAACATGTTTCATAGAAATTTAAGCTCTTAACTCATCCTTTAACACCTTAAATACTGATCAAAAGAAGAAAAAAAGGCAGCTACAGTAGTTTCGTAGCACTTTTCTGCTTTTTAAGCCTGGAGGCGCTACAAAACTACTGAGTATGAAGATTTTTTTATAAATTTGTCAAATGAAAACTGTGGTTGCCCTAAAACTCAAAATATAACCTGTCCTCATCATCTACAAACCATACAAACCATAAACCAACTTCATTTTATCTTCCTTGAGGCATTCCTTCTTCATTTATAATTGGTTAAAATATTGGTTCTTCTATGACTTTCATTTTAATGCCTTTTCTCTATAGCTCATCATGAATTAACTCCAGTTGCTCTTGTAAATCCTTCACCTAGTCTTTAATTCTTTTGTTAGTAGCTCTCATATGGGTGTTTATTATTCGGACAAACTTAGCTTCTTTTATTGCTGGAATAGTCCACTTGACAAGTTGCTCTATATTTTCTAAAGTTTTAGAAACATAATCAACTTGTCCTTCCCACATTGCCTTCAACCTTTTAAACTGTACTTTCTAGACATTGTGTTTTCTAGCTTTCTTTTTCATGACAACAATTTCCTGATTTTCCAACTTTAACTTTTCCTCAAGGCACTGAAACTTTGTTTTCTCTATCACTTTCTCTTTTCCCCTTTTTAATTTGTTGATTGTATCTTTCACAGTGGGTGATGAAAGATCAATAATATCTTTAGGTGATTTAGTTGTCTTAGGGGGTTTTTGAACTTCTTTGCTGCCTTCCATTAATTTCCTAGCATGCCTTATCATAGGCTTTATTTCTTGAAAAATGAAACCTGCATATTCCCCCTCAAACTGTAATCTCTTTCCAGACTTAGCCTTTTTCAAATTCTTCTCATCCTCCCCAATAAATTCATCTTGAACAATAGGTGTTTCCTCTATGTCAATGGCATGAAGAATATCCTCTAGATTCCCCTTTGTTACTGAATTTTCTTCTATAGAAACTATCTTTCCTTTCGAAAAAACTGCTTGGCTTCTAGTTATTCTTTTGGTCCCTTGTTTGCTAACATCTTCTTTCTGTTTTGCATCTTTGACAACCTTTGATTTTTGTTTTGCAGGTAGGAGGGTTGGTGTATCAAGCATTTTCATTTTCTCTGGCCTTTTCTCAGTTTGCTTTCCTGGCTTTACTCTTGCAGGTTCTTTTGGTTTTGCAACCATAGGTTGGCTTGGTTTTGCTGCTGGTGGTGATGGAACTCCTTTAGCTTTAGGGTTTCTTGTAGGAATTAGGGTTTCCAACTCAAAACCATTAACAAACAAGAATGAGGACCAATCTCTGCCTATCTTTTGAAGTTCGTCTAAAATTAATAATTTCATTAAGCCATGATGGAATAATGATGTCTCACTCCCCTTAGAATTTTCTTGCACATTATCAGCCATATTTGCAAGACTTCCATGCAGATAAAAATGTAAGTAAAGTGAAATCTTACCATTGAAGTGTAGAATTAATTTGAAATGGTATGAATAAACCTTGTGATATCTGCCTTCACGGGTAAAACATTTCTGAATGTTGAGCAATAGTTTTGAATAATTATCTTTGATGCAGCTTCTTGGGATAGCATTTTTGAGATCCATCTTAATGTACTCAGGTTTCATGAACTCTTTACAATGGTCCATATTAAATTTGAACCCTTTGAACCAGGTTTTTTGACCTCTTGGAATCTCTGTAATGGCAATAATGACCTCTGGTGTGATAGACAAACTTAGCATCCCCACTTTAATGGTTGTTCCATTGAAATTCATAGCAAATTCCTTGGATACCTCTATGTGACAGCCTTGCAATTTCTCACAAAACTGTACGCAACCTGCTCTTCTGAATGCTTCCATCACTGTTGGGTCTTTATTTATTGCCTTCGTGTCTTCAGGTTCACGCCTTAAGAACTGTCCTCCTATGTGTATTTTTCTTTCCTTTGCCATATTCTTCAAAGAACCTCTCAACCTTGCTTGATATAAATCTTTCAGCCTCACTTGATAATATGGATGTAATAAACCTTTGTAAGAACCAGCCACAAGTTTGGCTCGATACTCAGAGCTCAGAAATTACGAATGAAGGCAAAAGGAATGACAATGTCTAATTAGGAAAGAATTTGAATTTCAAGTGTCATTTCATAACTGAAAAATGATGGGCCAGTCATAACCTATACTGAGCACGATGACTGCAAACATGGGTGTGTACTTCGATTTCATCATTACATGACTCAACAAGCCTCTATCGTACCCTTTCCCAACAGTTTCTGACATTTGACAACTCAACTGACAAGAAAGTTACAAAATCGTGCTTTCGTAGCGCCTGTAGTGTAATTTTTGTTGTTTGTGCTACGAAAATATCAGCGCTTTCGTAGCGCAAAGTGACCTTTTTCGATGTGATGTGCTACGAAACTGTGGTTGCTTGGATAATTGGGCGGTTTTGATACAAAAACTTTGGGAAATGAAATGAATCCTAAAATGATGAAAGACTTGACATGAAATGCCTTAAAAATGAGTTTATTTAAACACTAGGGTAGGCTCAAACTTATAAAAAAATTAATACTTCCCTTGGTTAAACTCAAGAAATGACTCCTAAGACCCTATTTCGACCCATGAACCTAAGTAATCTTGTCAGAATGATGTTTTGAATTTTTTTTTTTTTTGAGTGATAACATATCCCTTGAGGAAAATCAAACAAATAAGGATTTATTCAAATATTCCTCTTGGGATTTCCTATTTAGAACATAAACAACTTAATAAATTATGGGTTCTTAAGTTATTTTTCATAGTGAAAGAAATTTTGTTATGGTAAAATTGGTCTTACATGGTGTACTTTAGTCCATCTAATAGTAACAGCTTAGATGACCAAAAATTAGTGTAACAATGATTATTAACCTTTATAAGTTATTATATGATATAGATAATACAAATTCTTTTATTATTATTATAAATACAATTAATTAAAATTGATTGTTTCCTAACAACCCTTTAGTTATAATTTTTTTTTAATTTTTTTTGTAAATTCTTTGGTATTATTTAAGAATTATTTATTAAAATTAACCCTTTTAATAAATATTTCCTAACAACTAATTTGAATAACTAATTCACTATTTCATCTATGAGGAATGATGCACCCATACTATTTATTCATGAAGACAGATTAGTTTTTTGACCTTGTCTTAAGGATGAACCACATTAGTTGGTTGGAAATGCCCACCAAAACTTAATGATGTGATTAATCCGAAAGTCATTTATCTATAAGATACTATAAATTAAGTCATTTTTCATACTTTTATAAAATACTATATGTGTCACACCTTTTGATTCTATGTTAGTCATAACATTTTTTTTAAAATATTTTTATTATAATAGTAAAAATAATAATATTTTTGGATATTTAAGAAAAATATTTTAGTAGTAATGACATGAAAAATGTTATGTTTTTGATTCATTGTCAAGACAAGATAGTGAATCATATATTGGCACTAGATTAAATAGAAAGAGCAATGTAGAGACCCTTAAATTTTTAAGGGTTATATTAAATAACTAGTTTAGAAAAATATTATTTTAGTATATGACATCAATTGCTTAGATTAAATTATATTAAAATTATATTAAATGTTAAGTTATAGTTTGATATCTAGTCAAATATTTAAATTAAAATTAAAATAAAATTCAAATTCAAAGTCCAACTTAAAAACAAAGACCCTAGAAATTTAAATTAAAGTAATTAAAACAAATTAAAGCTAATAAAAAAAATTAGAATGGTCCAAAGAAACATAAACTGAATAGGTTAGAAATGAAAGAAAAAAAAAATTAAAGTGGTTAAAAATAAATAAAATTACAATAAGATCATTAAATAAATAAAATAAGATAAAGTGTTACAAATCTAAAACCAAAATTAAAATTAAAGTAAATGAAAAAAGATTCAGTTAAAATAATTAAATCAAATTAAATTAAGAACATCTACTAGGTGTTATAGCTCTCATCACAAGTTCAATTCCCTTCCCGGATAGGGGTGATGTATTGGACATGTTAATGGAGATAGAATAAAAAACAAAAAAAGAAGAGAAAAATAAAAGGTACTACCAAGCTTTATGTAAAAATTGGGTTTTTAATATATTAATTTAATATTTTACTTAACTATAATTTTAAAATTAAATTATTACTATTATTAAAAGATGATATTAAATTTTTGGAAATTAAAAAGGGTTTTATTAGCACATCAAACCTCACCGGGGCGGTTGTTCACTATTGTAAGGGGGGGAGACATGCTAAAAAATCCAGTCACCTTAAGGCTAGTGTGGCAGAGGCCAGGTGCAATCCCTCAGTGACTTTGACAGATTAGATGTCCCTAGATCGCGGTTTGTCTAGCCACAGGGCAAGCGTGGAGGATCACAGACAACTTGACTAGATATATATAATTTGTTTTTAATGCAATTTTTCGAAAGATTTCTCTAGCCACAGGGAAAGCTGTTTTTAATGAGACTTTTTAAAAAGTTTTCCTACTTATTTAGCAGATCTAATTTGTCTAAAATCTGGCACTAATTCATTGAAATCACAAATTTAATGGGTAAATTGTGGTGAATCCATATATATACTGAAAAAACAAGTTTAAATAAGACAAATCAAGATTTCAAATAAAATATTTTAGCTAAATTCCAACCAAAATATCCACCAAAAACTCCAAAAATTCTCATTAAAAATAAATTATATATATATAGATATGTATATATATATTAATATTAATTACTCAAATTATTTAACTTTTATCATTATCATATACATAATTAAAATTAAACTAACATCTCATATTAAAAATTTCTTACTCAATCATATAAAATATATTATATATCATTTTTTTCTACAATAGACATATCATGATTCATTCTATGGAAATTTTTTATAATATCATAATAAAATAATATATATATATATATATATATATATATATATATATATATAATTTAACTTAATTGAAATTTATTCATTTATATGCTCAAAAATTATTTATGGTTGATATTTTATTTTATTTAATTACATCGTATAATATAATATATGTCATTCTATATAGTTACATCTAGTTGAACTTGAGCTTGAGTTATTCTAGAGTTCTTATTATAAGAGTAAGGCATTGGTCTCATAAGTCTATATTCATTTCCATAAGTCTCTGTCTATATTAAGAAGTCTCTATACAAGGATACGTAGGCCACCCTTGAACTAGTGAAAATACCGGTGTGAAAGCGTCTAATCTAACCAAGTGGGTCTTGCCCTTATTCATAGGCTACCCCTTTTTAGACACACACTTGTTACCCCTATCCCCTTTTGCAAGCTAAGGATGAAAGGAAGGCCCAAGGAGAAGAGAGAGCCCTTGGAAAAGGGAGGTATGAAAATCCATTGGTAGAGCAAGCAATCTACACAATGAGCAGTTTCTATACCGCTTCTCTCACTGCCCTTCCTATCTATAAGTCATCAAAGCCGAGGTACGAGTCCTGCCCACTTGCTGCTACAACTACAGATCTCCGGGGGAGCCAGGCGCGAGAATGAAAGAAACCGAAACCTTCGAACTTAGATCTATCTCTCTTGTTGCTTGCCTGATTGAGACCTTGATTGAGACCCGTCGAGATCTACTCGTATCTCTATCTAGCCCGGATCGATCTTACTACCCTGATATCTATCCCTGAGATCTTCGTGATACCCGTATTTCGATTGAGACCCGTTTCTCTCTCTTGCTACCCGCCGCCTCTCTTCTTGGGACAACCCCGTACAAGGAGATCTCTTAATCTGATCATGGAGACACTACCTGTAGCCTGTAGACTCTGTAATACTTCTGTTATCAGTCCCAGAACATGCCTAAGCATCAGATAAATAAGAGGCAGCAAACACCCATGTAAAGGGTCAAGCATTCCTTCAGGTGAAGACATCCCTTCCACATTCCCTGGCAAGAGCAGCCAAACATAGAAGTGATAAGAATGTCAACATCAAATTACTTCATCATTCCTTCATGGAACCAGAGCTAGTCTCAAAGCAGTAGCAGCATCCACAGCCAGTGGAAGATGAGCCTCAACCACACCATCCTAAAGTTCCAGTATGAGTTCTTTTGTGATGCACTGTGTTACTCCTTTCATTCTCCATTCCATCAAAGTAGAGTCCTGTTCATTTGCATCCTCTCCATGTGTCATATCATCAGCATCAGAGCTCATCATAAGCAGTATAAAGGATCAACTATATGAAAGGGCAAATCCATATGTAGAGAGCAAGCAAGACTACAACACCAGGAGATAATACTCAAAAGCCATCTGAAAGGAATCGAGCAAAGGCTTATAAGGATACTAACTCAAAAGTAACCAAACCATTAGGGATTTCTTGATAGAGCTTAGACCCTAAATAACTTAGGAACAGTAGAACTCACTACTTACCCTTAGAACAAACTTAGAACCTGGGAGCTTACCTTTTGAGCAGTCTAATCATCTTATTACAGTCTTAGAACCTGCAATATTACTACCTTAGGAAGAGTATGCCGAGACTCTGATCATGCTAAGAAGATTAGGATCTTTAGTTCGGTAACATACGATATTACCATAACAATGGGCTTACCACGTGTAATTGACACAAATTGAATACGTACGTGTTCTTAGTGTGTGGAAATGTTTCTATAGGAAACTATGGATAGAAACACGTAACATATTCGCAAAAATAGAGATTTTAGGTGCGATAGGAAAAACTGACACCCAACGAAGGTGGGTGAACCCTCATATGGAATGTAAGTTGCCCAGTTGCCCACATATATAGAGTCGAGAGAGATATGGAGTCCAAGGGGGGGAGGGGGGGTTTATTCAGGGCTCGGGAGAACGTTATTACTTCTCCTTAATTTCTCCCAAAAGCGGCAGCATATTTATGTGGGATGGAATAAGGATATTCCTTTGTCAAGATTCAATTCCTCCAAAAAGTGATGCCGTTTTTAAGTGGGTTTAGTTATTTGTGAAAGTTGTTATAAAGTAATTTGATATTTTCCTTTTAGTAATGTGATAGATATTTGTATACTCGCAATAAATAAATAGGTAAGTATACGGATGGAGTTGGGAAAAATAACAAGGTAAAATTTATTGAAAATAGGGATGATGATGGGAGCAGGAAGTAGAAGAAAATATTAAATAAAATTTATGCAAGCGATTTTTTATATTAAATCGAATATATTAACAATATATTCACCAAATTAATAATAAAAATGTGTAATAATAAAATATTGTAAAAATATTGTAAATGAATGTAATTAAAAATAATGGTAAAAAGTTTACATCACAAATTCTAAAAAGGAAATTAATAAAAAATGTGTTTTATTTGACTATAAATAAATTAAGTAGTTAATTATATTTTGTATTATAAAATGTGCAGTTTTATACAGTTATATAGTATTTAATTAATTAGCATAGTGGAATATAATTAAGTTAACAAGATCCAAGTTTTTCGGAAACTAACACATATTTAGGTGGATTTGATAATGGGAAAAATAGAAAAAAATATTAAACAAAAATTATAAAAAAACATTTTTTGGGGTTAAATTAAATATACCAATGACAAATTTATCAAATGAAAAATTATATTAATATGTCTTTAAATGATACTAATTAAAAATAATATAAAAAAATAAATAATATAGAAATTTATTTAACAATAAATTAATTAAAAATCAACAATTTTATCATATAAGATGTATCTTTGTATATAAAGACAAAAACTTAAACTTTAATTAATTAAGTAAATAATTACAATTCTTTACCAAAAAAAAAAAAATCAATTCTTTTCAAAAGTGATGTCATATTTAAGTGGATTTAGTCATAATAACACTTGTTATAATGTACTAGCTGATATTTTTTTTGGTTATGGGATGCTTAATTATTTATAAAATGAAAAAGAAATATAATAAAAAAAACAAATATGAACTATACTTGCCATGAAGATAAATCACACTTGTTGGTTCGAAACGCATCGACAAAATTCATTCCCATATAATTTTAACCGAAATTTTTTCTGAAAAAACAAATAATATTTAAAAAAATAAGTAAAAATAATAAAAATATATTTTTCAAAATAAATTATATATATATATATATAGATAGATATATATATATATATATTCCACTCCTCCCCTCCTTGATTTTTATTGAGCATGAAAATTAAACTAGATATATTTCACTAAAAGAATCATAACACTTTTATTGCAGTGATTGCATTCTTGACTCTTTCGTTGCTCAGATATCATAATTAGATTATACATGTTAACTTGTAAAAGAAATATATATATATATATATTCCACTCCTCCTCTCCTTGATCTTTATATAGCATGAAAATTAAACTAAATATATTTCACTAAAAGAATCATAAAACTTTTATGGTATTGATTGCATTCTTGACTCTTTCGTTGCTCAGATATCATAATTAGATTATACATGGTAACTGGTAAAAGAAATTACTATTATATATATATATATATATATATATATATATATATTCACTCACTCCCATGCTTGATCTTTATTGGCCATGCTGGATTCATAAGTTTTATTTCACTAAAAAAAGAATCATAAAACTTTTATTGTATTGATTGCATTCTTGACTCTTTCGTTGCTTGATATCATAATTAGATTATACATGTTAACTTGTAAAAGAAATTACTATTAAATAAATACCTTAAAACTACATTTTTCTTTCAACTTAAAACTATGTTTTATATTTGTTTTTTATTATTTTCTTTTGTACCGATGCATAATCATGATGTCTCCCTTTTTTCTCGGGTTTTATCTTTACAATTAAAGTATAGTCATGATGCTCTTTCATAATGTAGTAAATGTTTAAGAACATTTAAAAAAATAATTGTTTAATTTAAATAAATTGTTTGAGATACCTCATAACAAATATGAAGATGGAAAAATGTTATAAAAATGTTGTAATGATTTTAAATACATACTCATTTACTCAATATTACTATGTAAGATTTAAATAACAAATATGAAGATGGAAAAATGTCATAAAAATGTTGTAATGATTTTAAATACATACTCATTTACTCTACATTACTATGTAAGATTTTTTTTTTTTTGTTTTATAGTAAAATATACATAAATAGCTAAAGAAATTTATACACATAACTATGATAATTGGCAATGTTTTGATTTCATATATTTAACAACAAAGTATATGATGTAAATTATGCAATGGAGTTCCGAACTAATTTTCAAGGCGCTTTTTATTTTAACATCATACAACCTAACATACATAATATACCAACCTACTAGGTTTGGTTGCAAATTTAGATTACTAATAGATATTTAATTATGCTTTGTTGGCACAAGATTCGAGAACAGGCACGATTTCATGCCATGTGTCCTCGCATCGAACGGCTTGGATGAACAATAGTTAGGGAAATTATCTCGGGATGGGGAAAGGGTTTGAGTTAGAGTTCATTCGGCAGGTGAGGAAGGAGAGGTGTCGCCTCTGCAACTTCGGCACCCAAACCCTTCTACCACAAAACACGGTTGGGTCTTTTGGAACTACCTCCATCTCAGCTGCCATGGTGCACCAGTCAGCCTTAATATGGTTCTGTGATTTGGCAACAACTGAGGGTTAATTGTCTTTCCCTTGAAGAGTTTCATTGTTGCAAGGAATGCAACTTTGAGGGCTTTCTTCCAGAAATTCGTGTTTTTATGAATATGGGAGGGTTGAATCCTCCAGCTTGGGTATACTCACATTACAATGAAACAGGTAATAATCCTTCCTTCAAGTATTGAATCATTCTACACTCGTTTACATACTTTTCACAGAGTTAATAATCCCTTGGTTGGTTAACATGAAGTGTGGTGAAAGGTTCGTAGTTTTAGAGTACCTATAATTTTCACCAAATTGGCGCTTCTTCCTTTGATGAAGAGAGGGTTTGCAGTCCAACATCTCTCACCAATCTCCTGAGGGTTTAGCATCTAGTTGTTGGAACAAATAATGGTGTGGTAATTGAGGTTAACCCGTATCTTATTTTATTCATATCGGTTTCAAGGTTTTTTTTTGACCTATACCTAACCATGCTATTCCTTATTCAACAAGGAGGTGACAGGGTTAGCTACTCCATTACAAGTAAGCACAATTATCTACCTTAGTGCTTCTTCTTTTTCTTTAGTAATAATTGGCTATCATGGTTCTAACCCTATTATTCTTTGGTGGATAGGTAAGGCAGGTGTCAGCCCTCTTCTTCCTCCTTTGCCATTAAATTTGCAAATACATTATTACCTTATTGGCCTTTACAGGTATTCCTTCGAGTTTCATTATTTTTCTACAGAGTTTGATTTTGGAGACATAGGTTTAGGATAATAATATGTTTCTTTCTACTTAAGAATTTCTGTGTCGAGGGCACTCCTCTTGGGTTGCCAAGATTTGACAAGGGTTTCATGCCTTGGCCCATGGGCTGGCTCTGAGATTATGTAATTGACAACTTAAAAAGGTTGTATAATTTTAGGATTTTAGTAGTGTTGATTTTCTTTAGGTTATATATGGCATCTCGCCAAGAATTACCAGTTTCCTTTTTTTCTTTGTTGAAAAACCGAGAGCACTTTCTCAACCCTGAAGAGGGGATTTTAACTTAACAATAATTTTATTTTGTAATTATGAATTTCGGTTTGTGTAAAATAATGATTTATAATTACAGATCTGTTGACAGTATTTGATTTAAGTTATCGCAACATTCTTGAATTCATAACATATCATTTCTCTGAAAACCCTATCAATTTTACTGATGGTATATGCAGTGGTTTCCTTTTGTTTATGATGGAAACAGAAATAAAGTTTAGTGTGTAGATGTGGAATTTCCATATTATATTTTTATTTATAGATGTTCATTTGTCTTGTTATATATTGAGTTTTTACCTTAGTTATGTGTAGAGATTAATAAATTTATTCTATCTACAACATTGTAATTTGTTTTACCTTTGAAAGGTTCAATACCCCAAGAGTAGGACTATCGGACCTCACTTGTAGCGGGCCTAGGTCTAACCTACCCTTGGCTCTTGGATTAATTACTTGTTTTCAGCCTTGTATAGTTGTGTTTTCCTTGTAGCCCGTTTTTAATGTTTCAATATTTGTATGTTCATAATTATGGACTAGTCTTCACATGTATAACCATTAGTTGTCCCTTATTCCCATAGTCAAATAAATCAATACGTTATACGTACCCATCTCACAGTTATAGAGAATATGTTCATATGTTTGATATTGTGCATACATTTATAATATTCTAGGTCAATCCTAATGCAATTTTTTCTATTTAATCTTTTATTAACTTTGGAGGAATTCACAACTTTCCCTGAGTAATGGCACTCCTCCCAACAAATGAGACCAATCACTACCATGTCTCCCCCTGAGCTACTGCACACTAGGACTTGGACTAAGTATGGAAAAAGGTCTTGATCATCTAGTCTCTACCAGACATGATCCCTTCTCCTCTCTTGGAAATCCATTCCATATTTTTTTACAAAAAAACATTTTTCTTTTCCCTCTCCTCTTCCTCAAATCCCCCGACCCTATTGGCTTTCCTCTCTTAACAACAGGATGAGTTAGGGCATGTAACTATCCTTCCCGTTGCCCATAATTTTCCACAACTTTGTGAGTTCTCATGTGCTTTAATTAGGGCTAAGTTGTGCATTCTCTTGACTCAAAATAATTAATAAAGATGGAAAACATAAAACATAATTATTATTTAGTTCATCTTCCCTCAATAAATAAAACAATATTAAAAAGAAATAAAATTTATTTCTTTTCCACCAGGGGGTATTACATCTCCCGCCCTCCTTAGAAAAACATCTTCCCTATGTTTATATTGCTCAAATAAAGAGAGACAAGCATCTCTTACGAATCCTTCATCTTCCAAAGTGGTTTCTTTTGGGCTAAAGTGCTTCCATTGCACTTTAACCTGGGTGATAACTTGATTCTGCAACATTACTTCTCTCTGATCTAGTATGTGTAGGGGATCGACTAGAAATTCCCCTTTGGTTTTGACCTCTCCACATTCAAGGTACATAGTCAGTTAAGAATACAATCTGCTTTCAAGCACCCTACAACTACATGTATTATTTGTTTAGCTTGCATTATCACAAAGAGACTTGCTTATATCTCCTTTGAATTCACTATATTCTTAAGGTCATAAATATATTTTTGTAATACCAAAACATGGAATACGTTATGTATGCATATATGTCCTGGTCGAGCCAACTGGCAAGCTACAGGTTTGATGCGGGCCAGTATTTGAAATGGGGCGCAAAAGCAAGGAGCCAATTTGGCACATCCTGCCCATTGCAAGGTGCTCCTCTTAGGTCTAACTTGCACATACACTTGATCACCTACTTGAAATTCTCAGTAGCTTCGCCGCTTATCTGTGTAAACTTTTTGTCTATCTTGGGCAGATTTCAAATATTTTCTTATCTTCCTTACGGTATCTTCCATTTCCTTTAGCATGTCTGGCCTTAATAACAACTTATCTTCTGGGCCACTCCAGTTAATGGGTGTCCTACATATACGTCCATATAAAACTTCAAATGGACTCATTTTCAACAATGCATGATAGTTATTATTGTATGAAAAATCTACTAGATGTAAGTATTCTTCCCATTTAGATGGTTGTTTCATCACAAACATTCTCAACATGTCCTCTAAAACTTGATTAACACACTCAGTCTACCTGTCAGTCTGAAGGTTATACGCGTTGTTGAATTGAATCTGCGTGCCTAATCCAACAAATAAAGTTTTCCAAAATGCAGATGTGAATTTCACATCTCGATTGGAGATTACTACCTTAGGTAGCCCATGAAATCAAAATGTCTCCCTCATGAATATATTAGCAATTTGTACAGTTTTGTAGGTGGATTTCACTGGTATGAAGTGAGGGAATTTACTTAATTTATCAACCACCACCATTATAGAATCATTCTGCCTTTTAGTTTTAGGTAATCCTGTGATTAAATGGAGAGTGACAATTTCCCACTTACATTCAGGAATAGGGAGAGGATGAAGTAATATTGTAGAATGTTGGTGCTTAATTTTTACATGTTGACATTCAATGCATCTAGCCAAATAATCAGTAGTCTTTGTCTTCATGCCAGGCCAAAAAAAGTTCCTCCTTAAGGTTGTAATTAATTTTTGGTACCCAGGATGAGTTGCATAAGGGCTCTTGTGACTTTCATCCAAAATTAACTGTTTAAGGTTCTTGCTATTCAGAATTTATAGTCTACCTCTATATTCCAATGCACCTCTTGAATCAACTTCATAGCCCATCTAATTTTCATTGTTTTTTGCAATTTTAGCCTGCTGCCATAAAAATGTGTACACTGGATCCTTCATACTAGCATCTCTAATCAAATTTGTAAAATTATTTTTAACTTGACTAATTGAAATTTCATATACATGATGAATTTTCCTAGTTAGAGCATATGGTACTCTATTCTCTTGTCCCATCAAATGCTTAATCTCAAAATTAAATTCACTTAAAAATGTAGCCCACCTAGCTTTCCATGCATTAAGGGTGCGTTGGATGAAATAATTAGTCAAACTAGTATGACCGGTTTTCAAAACAAAATTATTACCTAAGAGGTAATTACGCCACATTTTGAGAGCATGCACTACCGCTGTCAATTCCAAATCATACACAGAATATTTCTACTCATGCTCCTTTAATTTTTGGGATCCGTAGGCCACTACTTTTCCTTCCTGCATCAAAACTCCACCTACTCCATCTTTACTTGCATCTATGCAAACAAAAAATTCAACTTTCGGATCCACAAATTTCAGTACAGGGGTTATGGTAATCAAATGCGTTAATGGATAAAAATTATTATGACACTCCGTTGTTTACACAAAATTATTTCCTTTCTTCTGCAGAGAGGTGAGTGGGTAAGCCACCCTAGAAAAACCTTCAATGAAATGTCTATAATACCCAACTAACCCCAAAAAGGATTGGATATCAGAGACATTTTGAGGAACCATCCAATCCAAAATAGTTTTAATATTTTCTAGGTCGACAACGATTCCTTCCTAGGATATGACATGGCCCAAGTCCTGAATCCTATATTTGTATAATTCACACTTATTGTACTTTGCATATAAGTGATTTTCCCGCAAGGTTTGAAGCACTATCTGAAGGTGTTGACTATGCTCTTCCATATTTCTAGAATATATCAAATATCGTCAATAAATATCAATACAAACTTGTCAATGTATTTATGAAAGATGTTGTTCATGAGACACATGAACGTGGTAGGAGAATTTGTGAGAACGAATGGTAACACCATGAAATCGTAGTCTCCATAATGTGTATGGAATGCGGCCTTCCATATGTCTTCATCCTTGATATGGATTTGGTGATACTTGAACCATAATTCTATCCTTGAAAACACCGCTACACCTTTAACTTGGTCAAATAGATCATTTATGCGTGGTAGCGGGTATTTATTCTTAACAGTGAGTTTATTAATATGTTGTTAGCCTATGCACAATCGCAAGGTACCATCCTTCTTCTTAACGAATAATACGGGCTCCCTAAGGTGATATGCTAGGATGGATATATCCATTGTCTAGCAATTCCTAAATTTAATTTTAATCAGTAAGTTTAGGAATGCTCATACCGTAAGGGGTCCTTGACACAGGTGCAGCTCCGGGAATTAACTCAATGATGAATTCTATGTCCCGCTTAGGGTGTAAACCTGGTATTTCTTCCGGAAAAATGTCAGCAAATTCTTGAATTATAGGAATATTATCTAAAGTAGCAGTCTTTTCTTTAGAATTAGAATACCCCACTTGTACTGCATATATTTGGAAACCCTTCCAAATGCACTTGGCTAATTGATAAGCAGTAACTGGTTTTAATTTAGGGGTGTTCTAGTCCCCTGAATCTCATGCCTAACTCCTTCTTCATCCATAAATTTAATGGTCTTCTATTTACAATTTACCATAGTCCAATGTCTTTCCAGCTAATCCATACCTATTAAGACATCATAGGACCCTAAAGGTATAATTTTTAAATTAGTAGTTACATATTGATCTACCAAGTTAATTTTACATTCCTCTACCTTAGCCATAACTCTCCTTTTTGCTCCAGTAGCTAGAAGTACTAGTCACAGATTTCTAAAAATTTTGGATTTTAATTGGAATGATTCGACAATTTTTGGATTTATATAACTTATAATAGCTCCTATATCAATTAAATGGACACACTTGGTTCATAATTTTACCTTCAAACTCTATCATTGATGGATGATACTCCGCCTAGTGATCCTCTAATGTTGCATTTACTTTGGGTAAAATTCTGGCTACTTCGCCCACTGTAGATGCTTCCTGAATGTTTGTTGGTGATTATTTTCTTCTTCTATGAGTGAGGCTCTCCACAACCCCAACACTACAATGGGGGACGAGTGGATAAGTCGAAATCTCTCTTTCTGTGTTGCTCGACTAGTTTCATCTCACTTGCTGCTTTAGTTTTCGGGGTCCCTCTCCCAGTTCATTTACTTTGGGAATGCCTATAGGGTCCTTTATAGCTCCCGAACCTTGTTCCTATAAAAATTTTAGATTACCATTTTCGATATGTCCATATTTTCCGGTTGTCCCCTCTTTGCTTCATTTGCTGATAGCATATTTGGGCCTTCCTAATCGCTTCATCCATGGTTTGAGCGAACTCTATTGTTTCCTTCATATGCCTAGGTATACTGCTCAAAAAACTCTGCACCTTGGCCTTTTCCTCCCTAAGATATGGAACATATCATAACAAGGATGTAAACTTGGTTATAAAGTCATCTATGGACATATTTCCTAGCCTCAGATCATGGAATTCTCAGGAATTTTCATCTTGGAATCCCTCAGTTAAGCACTTACTTCTAAAATATTTCTGAAACTCTTCTCATGTCACCTTTTGTTCCTCTAATGCCTTCACCAATTTAGCCTCTTCCCACCACAAGGTGGCTTTTCCCCTCAGTTGATAAATGGCCAACTTGTCTTTAAGGTTGTTGTCATATTCATAGACTTGAAAATACATGTTCATGTTGATAATCCATGCTTTAGCAGTTTCCTCTGCCTCACCATCAAAGGTTGGGGGTTTAATCTTTCTAAATTCCCCCTATAACTCTCTTTTTTTCTTTTTCACCTTCCTTTGGTCAAAGGCATATTCATATTCTGCTTCAGTATTAATTTTATCTCCCTCCATCTGTTTTGACTTCCTTCTGGAGTGGCTTCTTCTCTATGCTGGTATACTTCCTCTTCTCGGGTCTTGTGTTCTGGGATGGGACCTGCGGTCCGGTGACTCTGCTTGTCAGACAAAATTTTAAAATTTTCTCTTTTTCGTGCATCAGTTGTTCATTATCGGATCTCAATATTTGCATCTCATTTTGCAGTTGTTGCACTGTTTTAAGTAGCATATTATTCCATTCTTGGCTCTATGTGCCCAATTTCACCCATACTTCCGAGGTCACTTCAGGATTTAATGCAGGGTCTGCTATCTCGATGGATCATGGTGGTAACTGTCCTCTCCTCATTCTGAGTAACAAAAATACACCATATACAATTTAGGCCTTAGCATTGAAACTGATTCTCTGATACAAATTGTAAAGAATCCAAACACATACTCATTTACTCCACATAACTATGCAAGATTTTTTTTTTATAGTAAAATACACACAATAGCCAAAGAAATTTATACAGATAACCAAGGTAATTGGCAATGTTTTGATTTCATATATTTAACCATAAAGTATATAATGTAGACTATGTAATGCAGCTTCGAACTAAGTTTCGTGGAACTTTGTATTTTAACATCATACCACCTAACATACATAATATACCAACCCATTAGGTTTGGTTTGCAAGTTTAGATTACGGATATATATTTAATTATGCTCTGCTGGCAGAATATTTGAGAAAAGGCCCAATCTCACGCCATGTGTCCTCACATTGAATGTCTTGGATGAATAGTAGTTAGGGTAATTTTCTCAGGATGGGGCAAGGGTTTGAGTTAGCGTTCATTCAGTGGGTGAGGAAGGATAGGTGTTTCTTCTGTAACTTCAGCACCCAAACCCTTATTCCATGAAAACCACAGTTGTGTCTTTTGGAACTACCTTCATCTCGGCTACCATGGTGCACCAGTCAACCTTAATATGGTTCTGTGATTTGGAAAAAACTGAGGGTTAATTTTCTTTCCCTTGAATATTTTTATTGTTGTAAGGAATGAAAATTTGAGGGCTTTCTTCTAGAAATTCATGTTTTTATGAATATGGCAGGGTTGAATCCTCCGGCTTGGGTATATGTACATTTCAATGAAAAAGGTAATAATCCTTCCTTCAAGTATTGAATCATCCTACACTCATTTACATACTTTTTCTAGAGTTAATAATCCCTCAGTTGGTTAACAGGAAGTGTGGTGAAAGATTCTCAGTTTTAGAGTTCCCAGAATTTTTACATGGTTGAGGCTTCTTCCTATTACAGAGAGAGGGTGTGCAAGCTAACATCTCTCACTAATCTCCTGAGGGTTTAGCATCTAGTTGCTGGAACAAATAATGATGGGGTAAGTGAGGTTAAATTGTATCTTATTTTACTCATATCGGTTTCAAGGTTGTTTGTTGGCCTAAACCTAACCATGCTCTTTCTTATTTAGCGGGGAGGCGACGCGGATAGCTACTATGTTACAGGTAAGCACAATTATCTAGCTTCGTGATTTTTTTTCCTTCAGTAATAATGTTCTGTTATGGTTCTAACCCTAGTCTTCTTTGGTGGATAGGTAAGGAAGGTGCCAACCCTTTGTGTATTCCTTTTCCATCAAATTTGAAAATATTTTATGACCTTATCGACCTTTACAAGTATTCCTTCAGGTTTCATTCTTATTCTATAGATTTTTCTTATGGAGACAGAAGTTTAGGAGAATAATATGTTTCTTTCTGCTTAATAATTTTGTGTCGAGGGTGCTCCTCCCAGGCTACCAAGATTTGACAAGGGTTTCATGCCTTGGCCCATGGGCATTTGAGATACCTCGTAATAAATATGAAAATGGAAAAATATTATAAAAATGCTGAAAACCAAAGAAGTTTTCAAAATTTAAAAAAAATAATTATTTATATAAAAATATATTTAAGTATATGAAAATATAATTTGTTTAAATAATATTTTTTTAAACAAAATTATTGCATATGCTTTTCTTTTACAATCTTTAATAAAAAAAATAAATTATGATATTTTTATTTTTTCTAAATTATAGAGATATTTAGAGAGAATTTTTATTAGTATAATATAATATAAAAATAAATTTTATGGTGTGTTTATCAATTTTTAAAATTAATATAGTTATCCCCTAATTAGGCGGACATCCTACTTAGAAAGGGATGTTTGGGGAGATGAGGTGTGATGAGGTGAGGTGGGGTGAGGTGGGTGGGGATTGTCAACTACCCTGTTGTTTCCCACAAGATTTAATAGAGAGGTGGTGTGGCCTACCCATCCCATGCTATGCATGCAAAATTAACTTTAAACTTTTACAACAAACATATTTCATAACCTTGTTTTCCTTAGGCATGGCTCTATGGATGGTGGTTATTTATGCTATTTATGGTTGTTCTCCCCGAAACTGGTGGGATATTTGTGTTGTAATACATTCTTACCTGGAATAGAGTCAGGGGGAAATCCGCAAAACATTGGTGTGACATTTGGGTTTTTTCTATGTCGGGGTTATTGACCTTTGATTTTAAAGCATCAGTGGTCGGGGATTGTCACCACCTACTACTTGAGGGAGTATCTAGTCACCAATCTAAAGGTGTTGGGAAAGTCTTTGATGACTCTCGTATTGAGAAACTACCATATTTTTTGTTTTCCTTTGCCAATGAACTACTTTCTTATGGGGAAGTAGGGGTAGTAGATTAGGACTATGAGCAAGCCAAAACTCTTTTATCCATGGGTAAATTTAGAGGATTACTCGAGGCTCTAGACCTCAGTTTGTACTTTAAATCTATTTCTCCAAAAAATTCGGGTTGTCTAATTTAGAAATACAATTTATCTCGAAAGGGAAGGTCAACTAGTTGATTTTACTTTCCTGTGGTTCCTGCTTCCTCGTGCACTTAGACATCCTGGGACAATGTTCTCTAGGTGCCAGCTTTCTTATCTATCCTTATTTTTTATTCTCTCCTCTCTCTTTTTTCATGGTTCTTAGTTGGTGTTTTAATTCCCTCAGGGGTTTTTATCATCCTATGTCTTAGGATATTATGGTGTGTAAGTGAATTTCCCTGGTGGATATCTTCTGGAACCATAGTGGTTTGTCCTTGGTTAGCGAGTTAGCTCCAGCTTTAGCTTATTCCTCTTTTCACTCTCCCATATATACACTTGATGGGTACCCATATTCTCATATTTCTATGTATATTTTTGTTTACAGTAACCAAGAAGCGCATGCCTAGTTGTGGGGGTGGAGGTCGTAGGAACAATCATGGTTAGGGTCCGTGGGGATAACTGCCTTCCAAGGCCCACACCCAATAAACCGCTACAATCTTTCATTCCTCCACTCAATAAATCTAGGATGAAATTCTCCAACTTGAAACCTAGACTTCAAATGACTATTAAACTTACTTGATTCAGATATTATGGATAAGGTGTCCAATTGGATTCCTCACCCTATCCATATCAAGGGAAGAAAAATCAATATCTGAATTCTATCACCCTCCACTGGCAGATGAAAACCCTTTTGGAACATGTTCTGAAAGAGAAGAATCAAGACTGAAATGAAATTATCTCCTATCTAAACAAGATTAATTGAGTGCAATGATATTAACGTACTTGCTTGGCTAAATTGGTTTCTTTTTTTTTCTCATATGGAAATCCACCTATAATCTAAGCTCAAGCCTTATACTCTAGTTGTCTTTATCGGCACTCAAAATCCTACTCCTCTCACTTCTTCTGATATTTGAATTTATGTTGTTTCTTTCTGTTGTGATTTTTTTTTTCTATGTATCCCAACATCAGAAAATTTATGATGTGCTTGTTGGAAATACTAAGTGGGGGGGGGGTGAATCAATATTTAAATTATTATTATTAAAAATAAGACTTTAACACCTCCTTTTTAAACAATATTTTATAAATAATCAACTATACCACGCATGAAATCAATAGATCAAGAACCATAAGACAAATCACATGAGCAACACATAAGACACAAAGGTTTTTAAAGGTAGACACTCATAAAGGGAGAAAATCATCAGCCTTATTATTCTCTTCTTAAATATTTATTTACATAGTTGAGAAAATTTATGAAATATATATTTAAAATAGGAACACAAATATACACTAAAATTGAACTTCAATTAATAAATAGAAAATGTTGAAAACGGTTTACATGCATAATGAAAGAAAACTAGCTTGGTTGATGGTATCTTTTCTCTAAGAAGAGATGAGATGGATACATGCCTTCTGAATTGTGTTACAATTAGGCTCAGAGGACCTTTTATCATGAAGAAACAATGAGAAACCATAAACATAAAAAAATCTAACCCTAGGAGATGAAGCACTAAAGGTAGGGGCCCCGATGGGGTTAGTTGGAATGTCAACTTCTCGGGGTCGTAACTCTAGCATATCATCTTCGTTTGGTGCACACAATAGCTTGTTAGAGAGGTATATCCCGAGAAAAAAAAATTTGACTACAAACACTAATATTTGATTAACGTTTTCCAATTTTCCCCAAAACACCATTTAGGCCCTCAAAATGGCTCTAGAAGTTCATGCCCCGAAAAATGCCAAAAATAGAAAATTGTTAAAATATGAAATTTTGTTGAAAAATAGGAAATTGATAGAAAAAAATGTTGGGGGTATAAGTGGAATAGGCAGGTGGCCACCAATATCCACCTATATCATGTGTTCACTAACATCGACTAGTAGGAAACACCTACTCCCTTTCATTGTTTCATTGGAAGCCACTAACTAGAAGCACCCACACTCTTCACGATTTTTCTATCAATCACCAATAACAAGCACGCACTCCCTTGTATTTTTATGATGGAACCAACCATCATGAATCACCCACTCCCTTCATAGTTTCGTTGTCACCCACTGGTAGGAAGCATCCACTACCTTCAAAGATTTACTAACACCCACCAACAGGGAGCACTTAATCCCTCATATAAGTTCCTTGGCACCAACCAACTGAAGGCACCAAACCCCGACACACTATGGACCTCCATTTCATACATTAAAAACTAGATCCACTCCCTATAGCACAAACATAACATCAACTTCAAATCAATACAAACTCTTCATGTAAATCTCTTCACTATTCAACAACTTTGTTATCACCAACACGTCATTAATAATCATTATTTTTTCATTTGCAACAATTATTATGTCATCAACAAAAAATATTTTTTCATCATTAAATGTATCAATACAACATCAATATCAAATAAAAATAAACCCTATCACTAGTCCTTATGATCAACATTTTACCAATGTCATCATCATTAGGTCAACAATCACTTCAGCAAGCAAGTGATTCACCAACATACTAAAACTAATTGAAACAAAACCCCTCACTCAACATTACAAAAAATCATCATGCTCTTCAATAACATATCAAAAAACTCAATAGCATAACCATACTCCTGTCATTGAGATGCACACATAAACTCGAGAACAATAAACATATACTGCAGAATCAACATTCTCACTCTCATGTGGTCGTGGAATTTGTACCTTGGCAACATCAGTATTGAATAGATTTAATCTTAAAAAAAATATTTGTACCATATAATTTACACAGTCAAAATTATGCAATAATGGTCATCCTTTTAACATAAACAATACATCATCCTTGTTACAAAATCATGGTCATGAGTAGTATCTCATCAACATGTAAAAATTGTTATACATACGAGTTAGCAAACAAACTATAATTCTAACCAAGGCCTAAACACTTTAGCAACATTGATTTCATAGTTAAATTATTAGTCAAGCACAGGCTATAGCACCTCTAACATGTTACAACAACGAACAATAACTACAAGAGTATCCTTGACATAGAAGAAAATAAGAGACAACCCAAAATCTATTAATAACAATAGTATCCCTCAAATAGACAACTACATCTATCACTTTAACGATGACGTGAGATTTATATTTTAAGTACAGTGGTTAGACCAATGCAAGTTCTTGTCATTAGTAGCACCTCAACATATTCAACATCTTAGTGACACACTGTTATCACCAATCTGAAGCTGATTAGGCTGCTCAATAGTCAATTCAGTGTAACTGTTTCAAACCACTTATGGTTGTAAGTTATCCCTTCCAACCTGAGAGGGATCTCTCAAGGAAATGTATAATCTTCAATAAAAAAATGCTTAGAACAAAGATGGCTAAACCTTGAGTGTGTTTTGAATAGTTTTTAGCAGTTGAAGGATGTGAATTAAAGGCTACCATTGGGCATGGAGTTAGTGTGAAACTCAATTATATAAAAAAATATTTAATGCAAGTTGAGGCATGTATACTCTCATAAAAAACATAACTTGAAATAGAAAACTAGATGCATAAAGGAAGTTGAAGCATGTTTAACCATGAATTCCAAGTGATTATACATAAATTAAACTAAATGGACATTAAAAGGGTAGATAAGAGAGTACATGAAGAATATCAGGTCTGAAAGAATATTTCTACAACTATATATTACTGACTGGAAAATATTACAAAAGTAGCATAAGGAATAACATCGATCAACCCTCATATAACTCTAAAAATCATCTATATATAGAGTGATGACTCATATAAATTAATTCCACCTTGCTAGATTTGAATTCCTACCTCAGAGACCTATTTCAAATAGGATTACATCACTTAGAGACTTCCTAGGGATATTTTTTGTTTACAAAGAGTTTAAAACCTAATAGGACTCTAACACCATTTACTTCACTAACAACTTTTAAATAACCCATACATGATGATGTTTATTGAACAAGACAACTTTTCCTGAGGTGGCAATCACCATGACTAAGTAATAAACAACCACACTGGAATCTAGGGTATGCTTATTGGATTTTAAGGATGTGCTATTGTGCTTGATGATGTGTCAAGAATGATGAGCTAGTAGCCCAATCACCTTCCTTGATGAGTTTTCATACCAAATGGATTCTGCACTGATACAATTTAACATATCCAAATGACTGATGTGCTCCCAAAAAACATTTAATGCTTCAAAAACATCAAAATTTCCCCTCGTTGCAAAAACAGAGCACTTTAGGCAAGTCCATAGCGAAGAGTTTGTAGCGTTCTCCACTTGGAAATTTCTACAACCATTTTGACTTCTATGCTCATTGGAGGGTCTTCATTAGGCCAAAGGAACTAAATACGTGATTTTACCCACTCCTCTTATGACAAACTTTTGAAATAATAACATAAAATCATCTTTAGTGAGTTCGTAGCGAAAACTCAGCTTTAATCCTGAAGTATGCTACAAACTTTCCTGATATTTACAAAATTTGAAATTTCCACTCATTACCTCCAAAAACTTGTACATATCTATATGAAATGATGATAGGGAGGATTCTAAGACAATAAATGGCCCAAAAATTGTCTTACCCTCTTCAAGGGGTAGCAGGTTCATCCACAACTATCATTTTCAAGCCTTTTTTATTTAATTTTATTTACAACGTTTCCATTTGAATTTCCATATCTTTGACTTGATTTTGTAGCTTTCTCCTCTCTATATGCAACCACCTATTTCTCTTCATGGTATACTTCATCATCCTATGTAGTGGTAGTGTTTGTTTTAGCATCTTTCTTGACCTTTCTGTTACTTCATCATAAAAGTCAATTTGCTTGCTGACTTCCTTCTTGAACTCTGTGAGCTCTTTCCTTTCATGTTTAAAATCCTCCAATTACAGATTCAGGTTCATAGGATCGTATCTAATTACAGGGCCTCCTTTTTTGGTCTTCTTATGTGAATCTATGCACTCCAATACAACATTGCTCTGCTTCAATTCTTGACACCTGCAAAAACTGTATAAGACAGCAAGCTGCTTGTTTGGGAGAGGCGGGAGCTAACCTAAGACAACAACTATACAAGAGATAGAATTAAAAAAATTTGGCACAAGATCAAGTAGCTTACAAGGATTTAAAGGTAAGTGATGATGTTCGAATGATTGAAGGATAAATTAGGAAAGAAATGTGGGAGGGAAAACGAAATGATGGTGGTGTGATGATTACCAAACATGCAATACATCGAATCAAGACTTAAAAATAGTTATTTGCATGATGAAAACATGACCTATGACCACTAAAAAGGTGATAGCATACTGATCCCTTCACTGTTAGCATAAAAACCCAAGTTCGTAGCGATTCTAGTTAGTGGGATGATAGATTCGCTATGGAACTGTCAAGTGAGTTTGTAGCGAAAATAGGTTGTTTTGCATAGAAAATGCTACGAACTCAGGAAACAGGTGCCAAGTGTCAAGAAATGACTTAATTAACCCATGCATTCAAATTTTTTGACGAGACCTTAGTCACATGACCAATGACTACTTAAACCTTTTTAGACCATATACAAAACATGAAATTTAATCAATTTCATGAATTTATTTGACCATAAAAACATAAGTTAACTCAAAAAGATACTCCTAAACCAAACTAATTGTTATTAAGGATAACAGTGTCTCCGTTCAGGATGTTGTGCCCCTGTAGTGCACCAAAGAACCAATAGCTCCAGTTCCTTACTTTGAAAAATTTGAAAATTCTGAATTTCATGAAATCGTCTTCAAGCTTTTATGGCCTTCTCCTCAGGCTCAAACTTGTTGAAAATTGTAATCCAAACTAAAAACTAAATCTTTACATGCTGAAAAGATGCTCAGAATACTTGAGCTTATTCACACACACACCTACCTACCCTATACTGCTGAGAAACTACTGAATCAGGTGACACAAAAATGCCAATGAAGCCAATCAAGTAGCTGCTAAAATAAAAGGACTACTTGACTATGCACCAAAAAAAATCGAAACTAGAAAATATAATGGAAACTGACAATGGATCTATTTATCACATGAAGACATGAATGAAAACTCAGGCTAAAAAAATTCTCCATATAGTCTGCTATAGGATCAATAAAGATATGATATTTTTTTATGAATATTTTCAAAATCTTGAGCAAAGAAATCCTCATAGTTGAACACTTCACACTTATTTTCCATGTCATCATATACTTTCAGTTGTGTGCTGTCAGATCTATTTTAAAAAAAAAACATTTCTCCATCTTGATGTCAAAAGACAATAGCTTGACATCTGTTTGTTTTGGCTGGAAAAAAATTTCAACAAACTGCATATGATCTTGAAAATGATAAGACTGAATTTTAGCTTCAACATATTCAATATCTTTTTCAAGCTCACAAGCCGATTCATCTAAAAATCTTATCCAGTTTTCAGGATCTCCTTTATATGACTTTAAATAAAAAGACAGTGATGAAGAAAAGTTCTCACCAACTTCTACATCAGAGCACCATCCTATGAACTCCTAAATGGAAAGAGAGCCTACCACAAAATCTATCTTCTCCATCCATGTTTCCAAGAAAATAAGTCAAAAAACTGAAAATGATTTAATAGATCTAACAGGTAACCTTTCCACCCAACTTTTACACTTTCCTTGGAATGAATCATATAAAATCCTAATGAATACATCTTCTTGTTTGACTCTAAGGAGCTTAGTAAAGTCACAAAAATTTTATGCATGCTCTAAAGTCAAGCTTAAATATTCTCCATCAAACTTGGGGCCAATACTTAAAAGATATGCATCCTTGGGAAAAATATTTGGAAATCATTAAATTTTTGAAAATTCCACACATGCATACCTTGAAGAAATTCTAGCTAGATCTAAGTTTCTCATTTCCCAGTAGTGTTACCATGAAGCTATGAATTTATGAATTCTTCAAGAATGGAGTCGCCAAGGTAGAAGTACAACCTTCAAATTTTCTGATCTCCTACTACCTTCAAGAGCTCAATTCCTTTGATAAAAATAACCCAGGATGATATGACTTTTAGTCTCCCGAAAGACACACCCAAATGTTATCACCAAACTGAAGCTGATTGGGTTTCTCAACAGTCAATTCAGTGTGAATGTTTCAAACCACTTGTGGTTGGAATTTAGCCCTTCCAACCTGAGAGGGCTCTCTGAAGGAAATGTATTATCTTCAATAAAAAATTCTTAGAAAAGAGATGGCTAACTCTTGAGTGTGTTTTGAATAGCTTTTAGTGGGTGAATGATGTGAATTAATGACTACCATTGAGAATGGAGTAAGTGTGAAGCTCAATTACATAAAAAATCTTTCATGCAAGCTGAGGCATGTATACTCTCATAAAAAACATCACTTGAAACATCAAACTGGATGCATACAGGAAATTGGAGCATGTTTAACCATGAATTCCAAGTGATTATACATAAAGTAAACTCAATGGACATTAAAAAGGTAGATAAGACAAACGCACATAAGAGTACATGAAGAATCTTAGGTCTGAAAGAAGCTTTTTGCAAATGTATATTACTGACTGGAAAATATTACAAAAGTAGCATAAGGCATAACATCCATCAACCCTAATCTAACTATAAAACTCTTCTATTTACAAAGTGAGGAATCATACAAATGATTTTCCACCTTGCTAGCTTCAAATTCCTGCCTCAGAGACCTATTTCAAATAGGATTACATCACTTAGAGACTTCCTAGAGATATTTTATGTTTACAAAGAGTTTAAAACCTAATAGGACTCTAACACCTTTACTTCACTAACAAATTTTAAATGACCCATACATGATGCTTTTTATTGAAAAAGATAGCTTTTCCTGAGGTGGAAATGACCATGACTAAGTAATAAAAAATCACACTGGAATCTAGGGTCTTCTTCTCGGATTTTAAGGATTTTTTGTTGTGATTGATGATGTGTCAAGAATGATGAGCTAACAGCCCAATCACCTTCCTTGTTGAGTGCTATTACCAACTGGAGTCTCCACTGATACACTTTAACATATCCATATGACCGATGTGCTCCAAAAAACCATTTAATTCTTCAAAAACATCAAAATTTCCCCTCGTTGTAAAAACATAGCACTTTAGGCAATTTCATAGCGAAGAGTTTGCAGCATTCTCCACTTGGAAATTTCTGCAACCATTTTGACTTCTCTGCTCATTGGAGGGTCTTCATTAGGCCAAAGGACTTAAATACATGCCTTTACCCACTGCTCTTATGACAAAATTTTGAAATTATAACATAAAATCACCTTCAGTGAGTTCATAGCAAAAACTCGGCTTTAATCCTGGAGTACACTACGAACTTGCCTGATATTTCCAGAATTTGAAATTTCTACTCCTTACCTCCAAAAACCTATACAGAGTTATGTGAAATTATGTGAGGGAGCAATTCAAATCAAAAATTTGCCCAAAAATATTCTTACCATCTTCAAGGGGCAGCAAGTTCATCGACAACTATCATTTCCAAGCCTTTTTTATTTAATTATGTCTACATCATTTCCATTTGAATTTCTAACTCTTTGACTTGATTTTGATGCTTTCTCCTCTCTGTCTGCAACCACTTGTTTCTCTTCATGGTATACTTCACCATCCTATGTAGTGGTAGTGTTTTTTCTAGATTCTTTCTTGACCTTTCTTCCACTTCATCATCAAAGTCAATTTTCTTGCTGACTTCCTTCTTGAACTCTATGAGCTCTTTCCTTTCCTATTTAAAATCCTCCAATTCTAGTTTCAATTTCATAGGCTCACATCTGATTACCGAGCCTCCTTTTTTTTTCTTCTTATGTGAATCCATGCCCTCCAATACAGCGTTTCCCAGGTTCAATTCTTGAAACCTACAAAAATTGTATAAGATAGCAAGTTGCTTATTTGGGAGAGGTGTGAGTTAACCTAAGACAACAACTAGACAAGAGATAAAATTCAAAAGTGTTGGCACAGGATCAAGAAGCTTACAAGGATTAAAGGTAAGTGATGATGTTTGAATGAATGAAGGCTAAATTAGGAAAGAAAGGTGTGAGGGAAAATGGAATGAGGGTGGTGTGATGATTACCAAGCATGCAATACATCAAATGAGGAATTCAAAATAGTTATATACATGATGCAAACCTAACCTCTAACCACTAAAAAGGTGGTGTTGGGTGCTAATAGGTGTGTTTAAAAATTCCTAATTGCCTCACATTAATTATCAACCGGGGTAAGTACTTTTATCTCAAGCATGTACACAATATGTGCAAGCTATTCATACAAAGAGTAACAGTAAAACCAATCATTGAATATAGATGCAATCATAAATCTGAAGCTTTAAAAGGAAGTGATTCATCTACACATTAGAACAAAAAACTATAATTCATTCCTAATTCAACTAATTCAAATGATAATCAACCGAGAGCACTGAAGCATTAATCGAGCTCTTTCAGTTGGATCTAAACAATCGAACAAAAGGAAAGTAGTGGAAATAACAATCTATGCTGTAAGTAATCAAAGCCAATTATTTTAACAAGCAACTAATAAATTGGAAATGCGCACTCAAGGGAATAAATACAGAAATCTAAATTATCAAAAGTAATTCACTGTAAAGCAGAAAAGCATAATATACTTGCAGTAAATGGAAAAGTATAGCACAAAGAACAGTAGCAAGATTCACTAGAGACTGGGCCCTTAGCCACCAGTGAACATTGCTTAGTTACTCCAAAACAATCGAATGAACAGCAACGCAAATTATATATTAATCATCACAATGCAATCCTGTCCTTCAGAACTACGTTCTGTTCATTATAAAATGATACATGAATGAAAGAGACATGATACAATATGTGATATAGTCTAATTTACATTCTTCGCTTTCTCCTATGTCACCATGTCCGTCTTCGTATTCTTCTCGTTCCTTTATTGCTAAAGGAAAAGGTAAATGTGATCCCTTAATATCAGGGGATCATGAAGGATTCATAACAGATTGCTATCTTCGGACAGTTGGTCGTTCTCACTGATTCGTCTTCTGATTTGATCGCCTTTAACTCGCCTTCTTTTCCCTTGATTAGATCCTATTGTTCCTTTTTGGGAACAACTATTTTTTTATCTGTTATTTTCATCATAAAATCAATGGGAATTAGTTTGGACGGTTAAACCATTTCAGGAATATTTCATTCATTTTTTTTTATCAAAATCCATTCATGATATTATTATATTATGGCACAAAAATGGACGAAGAAGAGGAAAAAGGACAGTATTTAAGAGTAAATACATGCCTATTGCAAGGCTCAACATACTACCCTACTTACCTTTTTTCATGTCCTCATGAAAAATAAATAATTCTGATGCAAAGAATTTAAATAGTAGGCTGGAGAAGGTCTATCTGTAATAGGCCTGATACTATGATGTCGTGCCAAGTGTGCAAAGGCTGCCACTTCTTTTCCTTTAGGTAACTCATAGGCAGAATGATATCCTTCAAGAATATACCAAATAATGGGGCTTCTATAGCGACATCCCACCCAATAAGGTCCTCCTCTTAAGATAAAGTTGCCGTATGGGACTAACCATCTTGCAGCAACTTTGAAATTTCCATAATTAAATGGTTCTCTGTCTTTAACACTGTTGCTTGAAACCATCCATCTCATTTTGGATGAAACCAGGGATCTTTCTTGAATGGAGAGGAAATATGTTGTTCCTTCCAACACAAGTTCCTTATGTATGGGCCCTAAATGCTTAGTTACGCCCTCCTGTGTCATCAATTTTTTATGCTTAGAAAACACTTGCAGAGGGTGAGTAGGTTCACTTATTATCCAAAAGCTGTGTTCCTATCTTTGGAACGAATTATAAGCCTTCAACCACTTGATTTGGTTGACTGCAAAAGAAATAAAAGCCTGAAATTGAACATCTCCAATAAAAGGGCTAGGATTCACATCCACTTCTTTATCTAATATGAAATTATGTAAACAAAATTCACAAAGAAGCCTTTGGACCTTTACTCCATGTGTCTTACATCAATTTATAAAATCCTCCATCGTCTTCAGCTCAATTGGCTTGCCGAATCTAACAGCTTTGATTTTTAACAATAAATATCGTTCTAATAAAAACAAGGCATAGTTCATAGCAGGAGATTGACAAGTCAAGATATCTGAATATAATGAAAAAATGGTGTCCAACTGATTCCTAACGATGTTCAGCTTAGTTTTCATTCTATTCATTTTTTCTTCTTCCTGCCTAGCCTTATCAAAAGCCTCATTCTCTGCTACAGCTAATTCTCTCAATTGTTTTTGTAATTCCTGGCATTTTTTGCAGGGAGATTGTCTGTTTTTTATGTTGTTCTAAAGCAAGCTAGGCTTTCTTTAATTCTTCCTGAAGCTTTAAAACAATAGGGTCCTTCTTTGATGAGGAGTCCTCAGATTTCTTCTCTGCCTGGGTGCCAATAATTTGAAAGAGTACCTTTTCAGTTTGTATTTGCTTATTGTGGGAGGACCAACCCTCCGTTTGAACAGCTACATTCACCAAGTTCTCATGCAAATCAACTTGGGTGGCAATTTTTCTAGTGGAAGCGAGTTCTATTTGAATCCCCATTGATTTATTTTCACAGTTTATTTTTTGTGTTGCTACAGAAGTCACCTCAGGAGCGGTGCTCTGCGTTTTACATTTTTTTAGTTCTTATCATAGCCTTTTAACTGTCTTCTGGAGCTTCTGATATTTTTTTCGCAGCTTCTTAAGTTTTGCTCCAGCTCCTTGGATCTTTTGAGAAGCATCTACTCCACTAATAGGTTCATTAATGGCTTCTGGAGCTGTTTGTTGGCCCTCAAGGCTGTGTTCCAAAGGAACTGTATTTCCTTACTGTTTTTCAGATTCGTGACCAATTTCTATATCTACAGACTTCTATGGGTCCTCCTGGCTATATTCTAACAAAATTGTATCACCAACCTGGTTATCGGATTCCTGTGCAATTTTTGTTTCTCCAGCCTCTTGTGATGGAGGAGTTTTTGTATGCCTGGAATTCTCGAGGGCTTGTGTTTCCAATGTGCTAGGACCAAACGATGTTCCAGGTTGCATGTACACATCGAGATTCACTAGGACCTCAGCCACTCCTGCCTCAAAATCTGGCCCTGCTTCAATTTCCAATTCATAATCTTTTTCTTGTTCTTCAGGCTTTGATTCTGCTCAACCTCTTCCTCAGGCTCTTCTTCTTGTTCTGGTTCTGACCCGGCTTCTTCTTCTGGTTCTTCCTCTGAACTTGGTGCTTCTTGTTTAGACTCGAAATCCCCTACCCTAACTGGATTGGACGTCTGTGCAGGATGGTCGCTTTCGTCCCACAAATTTACAGACATCCTCTAGGCTAATTCGATTCCTATAGACCTCCTGTGTTTGTGAGGTTCAACCCTTGGACGAGCAATCCTTTTTCTTTTTGAGACAGGGTTTTGCTAACTTGCTTCCACAATTGCGGGATATTGAATTACAGGGTTCTGTATGCTTTCTAGGGCCATATTGAAACCATCCCAAGTCAAGTCGTATTGGACTAGGCTATGAATAATGATCATTCTAATCAGTCCGTGGTGACTTATCACCTTTTCAAGGTGCCTAGCCCGTCTTATTCTAGTAGAAGTATCATGCAATAAAGAATTTAAAAGGGATGGCAAATTAACAGTAAGTTTTTGTTTTAGAACAACTAGGAGTTTGAGTTGTCGTGGCCTTACCACATCATGGCGTCCATCACAGGTAATGTATTTCTGGACAATGCTTGCTAATTCCCTCCATGGTTTTGTGAGAGAATATGGTTGAATGCCTTTTCCTTTTCTGACCAGTTGTTCACCTTCATCTTTGAATTTTTCCACCGCATCTTGTATCAATACATGTTTTTGGGCCCATGTGGTTCCTTCTGCCGGCAGCCCAGATACCTCAGCTATTACAGCGTCTGTAACTATAATCCTTCTGCCTTTTACCATGGACTCCCTATTCTGCAAATTTTGTAGAAATTCAATAGAAATTTCCTCATTTGAAGGCTAAAACCTTGTAAGATAGGATATCCATCCTACTCGAATCAGAATTTCTCTTGCTCTGTCAGAGACTTCTAATAATAAAGGCTCATGGCACACTATCTTACCACCCATAGTGTTAGAATTATTCCTACTTTTGTAAAGGATTAATTTCATGGGAAGATTCCGAAATGCTAAAAAGCACGACAATACCAAAAAGCACAGTAATACTAGAAAGCACAGCAATACCGAAAAGAGCAGAAGTATTGAAAAGCACAACAATATTGAAAAGCATAGCGATACTTAGAGCGATAGAAACAGCTAAATATAGCTGATTTTATTTGAAGGGTTTCTAAATTTTCACATGCCGCATAACCATGGGATATCTTGTCAATTAATTAAATAATGACAGCTCATGCATAAGTGTAACAAAAGTCCTCTCCCCCTCCGAAATGAGAGGCCGCATTCGACCGACTAGATAGGAAATGGATATTTTGGTGGCAAGATGTAAGGATGAAGAGTACAGCCATAAATGGAACAGAGTATGTAAATGAATGACGGGACAATAAGAGATATGGATAGAGTAAAAGCGTGGTGTATCATGATAATAAATGATAAGAGACAAGAAACTTTATTTGATGATAGGTTAAGTCATAGGAAAAGGAACAACAATATGTAAAAAAAAAGGGGCTTTGTTGATGATATTCTGACTGTGTATGATATGATTGAGTAAAAACATAAACGCATGCATAAAGGTTCAAAATAGGGAAGTATTTATAGGAAATAATATCTCAAAAAAATATAAATGGGAAAAGGGTATCCTAAAAGTTATTGATTGTGGAAATAAAACTTCAATACCATAAGCAGAGCTTCTGTTGCCAGCAGACGTCCGTAGCCTCGACAGAGTTTCTTTTTAACCCATGTGAGCCAGGATCCTCAATTTATAATTGAAATTTTTTTATTGTTGTTTCTACATAAGAGACCAGTGTGCTGGCATGGTAACCAAATAACCACACTGCCATTCACTGGGAAGTAGCAAAAGTGAGCAGGCTAGATCGTTATGAGACCTCCTGTTCCAAGGATGTTTTAGCCATCCAATGGATCATAACCCTGGTGTGGTGGCCATAGTGGGAATGTCACATTGCTATATCCTTATGAACAAGGTAGGCTAGCTCTTAATGAGACCCCCTATCCTCTATCTATAGATAAAATTTAGTTGTCATTACATACTTTTATGATAAATAGAGGGAGGCTCAGTACTCCTTAAGAGTAGGGATGGTGTAAGAAGTTGAAACATATCAATAATAAGAAAAATTATACCCATAATCCCATTGATAATAGACAGAGAGAATTATAACCAGGAAGAATAGAACCAGCATGGTAAAGATGATCAATCAATATCATATACAGTAGATATCAATACAGTAAAGTGAAATATAAATAATTGTGTCCCTTTCAATTGCTTTAAGTCTATCATTAAGAAGTTGTCTTTGTCAAAGATCATAATGTTAAAAATATTCACTTGCTTTAATAAAATCCATAATTCTTATCTGCATGAAGGTACTGTACTCAGGCCATAAAAGAAATCAAAATAAATGAGGCTGAAATGAGATAGGAATAAGTCCATAAGAGGAAAGAGGTACTTGTGAAATATATAAAAAAAGGTGTTGTTTAGAACACACAAAAATTGTACAAGAAAAAAGAGTGATGTTCAAAAATTGGAAAAAAACAAAAAAGAATGTTGTTCCAAAGATGGAACAGCAAAATCAAAAAGTGTTGTTCTGAAGATGGAATAGCAAAACCAAAAAGTGTTGTTCCGAAGATGGAACAGCAAAATCAAAATGTGTTGTTCCAAAGATGGAACAAAAAAACCAAAAAGTGATGTTCTGAAGATGGAACAGCAAAACCAAAAAGTGATGTTCCAAAGATGGAACAAAAAAATCAAAAAATGATGTTTAGAAGATGGAAAAGAAAAATAGGCAGAAAAACAAATTGAATCAACAATCCTATTTACAGTTTACAAAAGAAATGAATTTTTACAAAGGTGAAGCTGCCGAAGGATTATCTTCTGCAGCTAAAACTTGCATGGTGGAGTCCTTGTGTATCTATTGACAAAAAGATTCTCTTGTAAGCGGTCTTTGCTAGAGGTGCACTGGATGCCCATTTGCTTTAAAGGAACAATCAGACCCATCAATGGTGGTCAACGTAAGAGTTCCATTGTCATGTACTTCATTTATTTCATAGGGACCTAACCACCTAGTCTGCAATTTACCAGGGAAGTCTTGAAACTTGGAATCGTAGAGAAGTGCCTAGTCGCCCTCATGAAATGTATTTTTCTTGATCAAAGAGTCGTGCCATTTGGCTCTTTGTTGTTGAATAAGTGCAGTATGTTGCAGAGCCAAAAGCCGGATTTTGTCTAATTAATTTATTTGTTGTAATCTATTAATCTAGGCTTCATTTAAATCCAGTCCCACTTCCTGGGCTATTCTTAGTGTTTATATCTCAAACTCTATGGGAAAAATAGGTTCCTTACCAAATACCAGCTAATATGGGGAGTATCCAGTAGTATTCCTCCAAGTTGTGCGATATTCCCACAAGGCTTCTAGCAGTCGACTAGCCCAGTCTCGTCTATGCAATGAGACTATCTTTGTTAGAATAGCTTCAATTAATTTGTTGGTGCTTTTTACTTGCCCATTCGCTTACGAGTGGTATGGAGAGGTAATTTTGTGAATAACATGATGATTTTTTAGTGTAGCAGCGATCTTGTGGCCTACAAATTGCGGCCCTCCATTAGTGATTATTTCTCTAGGTAACCCATATCGTACAAAAATTTTGAAAAGAAATTTTATCACAGTTTCTTTTTTGGCTCTTGGCAATGCTACTGCTTCCACCCACTTAGTTACGTATTCTGTTGCAACCAATATATATGATTTCTGGTTGGATGATGGATTGATTGGCCCAAAAAAATCTAATGCCCAGTGTTCAAAAGGTTCTATGACCAGTTGTGGATGCAGGGGCATTTCATCAAATTGGCCAAGGCAGCCCATCCTTTAACAACTATCACAGGCCTGAACAAATTTCTTATCATCCTTAAGAATCGTGGGCCAGTAGTAGCCCATTTGTAAAATTTTGTTTCCAGCTCTGCGGTCTACAAAATTTCCACTGCAAGGTCCATCATGGCAGGCTTTTAAGATATCATAAATTTCATCCTCCCTAATACACCTGTGAATGTACATATCAGCCCCTGTGTGAAAAAGGTATCCTCCAATCCAGGAGAACCGAGTGCCGCGCTGTACTATCGATTTGCTTTCTCTAGGTGTCAGATGTTTGGGTAGTTTTTCCACTGCTAAATAATTCGCTACATCTTCGTACCATGGTGTTTTCATGGCTACAGCAAACAGGTGTTCATCAGGAAACTGATCCTCTACTGCTATTACGTCATCTGTTCTTGGCACTCGGGAGAGGAAATCTGCCACAAGGTTTTCCTTCCCTGGTCGATCCCTTATAGTTATATCAAATTCCTGCAAAAGTAGCAACCAACGTGTCATTCTTCTATTGGTAATGGGTTTATTAGCTAAGTATTTAATAGCAGTTTGATCTGTATATAGAATTACAGGGTATCTAGTTATATAGTGTCTGAATTTGTTAATAGCATAAATAACAGCTAAAAACTCCTCTGTTACTGTGTAATTCAATTCAGCAGGGGTTAAGTTTTTTCTGATGTAATATATAGCATAGGGTTTCTTGTCTTCTTCTTGGCCAAGAATTTCTCCAATGGCGGTGTCTGATTCATCTGATAAAATCTAGAATGGTATATCCCAGTTCGGACCTCGTAATACTGGTGTTGTTGATACTAGCCGTTTTAAATCTGTAAAGGTAGTATCACATTTGTCAGTCCATATGAAATCACTATTTCCTATTAAGGCATATAATGGTGCAACAATCTGTGAAAAATTCTTGATAAATCTACAATAATATCCAGCAAATCCCAGAAAACTACGTACCTCTGTTTGAGTGCAGGGAGTAGCTAGTAAGAGAATTACCTATATTTTTTCCGGATCTACCTGAATTCCAGCTGCTAAAATGTAATGACCCAAGATCAGGCCTTCTTTCATCATCATATGGCACTTTTCGTGACTTAAACATAGGCTGGTAGCAGTACACCGTTCCAGAACTTTTTCCAATGTCTGTAATGCTTGTTCAAAGTCATCTCCATAGGGTGTGAAAGCATCCATGTATACTTCCAATCCTTCATTTATCAAGTCTGCAAAAATACCAAGTATGGCTCTTTGGAATGTGATAGGTGTTAGACGATAAAAGGTGCCTTTTAAAACTCCTAATTATCCCACATTAATCATCAATCCGGGCAAGTCCTCTTATTTCAAGAGTGTACACAGTATGTGGCTACTATTAATTCAGAGAGTAATGTTTCCTAAATTTTAGTATATATCTTGACACAAGAATAAATGGAAGCATCTAATAAACTCCAATTGCAATTAGTAAAGGGAATATCAAAGCTCAATCCTCTACTGAAATCAAAACTTACAACAATTCAAGTAACAAAATTATCAGCCGAGAGCACAGTAACAATAACTCACCTCTACTTATCTAATTCAATATAAACTATACTAAATCTCTATAAAGCAATCAAGATAGGAATGATATCACTTTTGAGATTCTAATAGCAATAATAAAACTCTTATAGATGATTAAATCAATGCAATGCACTATCTAGATAATTCACGTTGTAATGAACAAGACTCAAAACAAATGATATCGATGTAAATTATAAACAGAACATACACTACTTCGATACAAGAAAGTAATGAACAACTAATAAAATAAACTCATAGAAACAAGGAATTATCAAACCAACCAAACTCTAGAAGAATCAGAAATATAACACAAGGAAGCAGTTAACTTCACCAGAGGTCGGGCCCTTAGCTGCCAGCGAGCACTGCTAAGTTACTTCAGATAATGAAAGAGAACAACAACTTCAATTATATAATAATCATCGAACTTGAGTAACATTACACTATAATCACATTCTTCAATGACACAAGTCTATAATTAAACTTACAACTTGAAAAATAAAATAGATTCCTCCCTTTCTTCCTACAATCGCTTTCTTTTATAATCAGAAAGGGGTAAAGAGTAAATGGTAAATGCGATCCCTCAGGATCTCCCGATCCTGAGGGATTCACAACCGATTTCTAACTTAAGACATATTTCCTATTCCGTGCTAATCCCTCTGATTTTCTCTCAACCTTGTCCACCACCGATGCGTTCCTTCCTTTGCTTGTCGAATTCTACTGTTCCAACGTCAGGGAACAACAATCATTCCTTTTGTCGCTTTCCTTCATAAAGAAGGGTAAAGGTTAGTTAAATCGTAACTGAAAATAATTCCTTCATTTCTTACCATAATTCCTCAATATATTAGTGCATTAAGATATGAAAAAGATAAGAATCAAGGAAAATGATGATGAACTTAATAGTAAATACATACCCATTTCATAACTCAACATACTCCCCTGCTTACCCTGTTTCATGTCCTTATGAAAAGCAAGTGATCCTAATGGAGTGCAGTTAAAGAGCAAGCTGGAGAAGGGGCATCAAAAATTGGTCTGAAACCATGATGTTGAGCTAAGAGTTCAAAAGCGAGCCCTTCCTTTCCTTCATGAAATTCATAGATGGCCCTGTAACCTTCAGGAGGATACCAAATGATGCGGCTACGAAACCGACATCCTAACCAATAGGGTCATTCTCTTAAAATGAGGTTGCTATATGTGACAAAACGGGCTGTAGCTACTTTAAAATTTCTATAATTAAATGGCTCCCTATCCTGCACACTACAAGTAGAGACCTTCCACCTAAGCTTGGACGCAGCCAAAGAGATTTCTTGAATGGATTGAAAATATGATACTCCGTTTTGTACAATCTCTTTGTGAATAGGCCCTAAAATTTTAATCACCCCTTCCCTTTTCATCAGACTCTTGTGGTTGGAAGCATTTTCAAAGGGTGCTTGGGTTCACTTCTTACCCAAAGATCCAGCCCATGCTCTTGTCTTTGGAAGGCGTTATGAGATTTGAACCATTTAATTTGATTAACTGCAAAGGAGATAAAGGCCTAGAATTGAACATCTCCCACAAAAGGGTTGGGGTTATTTTCTACCTCATCTACTAATACAAAATTGTGCAGGTAAAATTCACAAAGCAACTTTTGAATCTTTACACCATGTTGTTTGCAACAATTTATAAAATCCTCAACTGTTTTTAATTCAATTGGTTTTCCAGCTCTCACAGCTTTAATTTTCAACGGCAAGTATCGTTCTAACAAAAACAAGGCGTAGTTATTGGCGGAAGCCCTGCATGCCAAGATGTATATATATAATGAGAAGATGGTGTCTGTCCTAGCTATGACCCTATCTAATCTAAGCTTGATTCTCTCTATTTTCTCTTTTGATTTTCTATATCTGTCGAAGGTCTTTCTCTCTGTCACATTCATTTCCCGAAGCTGCCTCTGCAACTCTTGATATCTTTGTTGGGGAACAGTTTCTTGTTCAAGCCATTCTAATGCGAGCTGAGCGTGTGCTAAGTCTTTCTGAAGATTCAAACTAATGGGGTCATTATGTGTCATGATGTCTTTAGCTTGTATGCTTGTCTGAGTGCTTATGCTATGAGAAAGGATGTGTTCTATCTGTGTCTCTTTATTATGGGAGGTCCAAGCCTTTGTCTGAGTAGCCATGCTGTGAGAGGGTACATCCTCTATCTGAGTAGCTATATCTACGAAAATTGCATGTTTTTCTTCTTGAATGATGATTGGTTGAGTGGGTATGGGCTCAGTTTGAGTCCTTGTAGCCCTCCCTTCATGTGATTCTATTTATACAGCTGCGTTTTCTGTCTTTAGGGTTTTGTCCAGGACCTTTCCCGCTGTGATTTCCTTTATTTTTCTTCTGACCTTTTTACTATTTTGTGCAGCTTCTGTTGTTATTTCCTAAGCTTTTTCAATTTGGCTCTATACTTTTTCAAAGGAGAAACTATTCTGCTGACAATCTCATTAATAGTTTTTTCCTCTAAAGAGTCTGGTTTCTCATCCTGGCTCTATTCTAAGAGAACCATGTCTCCTGATTGAATATCAGCTTCCCGAAGCATCTTTGTCTCTACTTCTTCTCCTTAGCCTATGTTTTTTGTACTTAGGCCTACCTGGATATTTTCTACTGGAAGCGTGTCACCAAATTGGTGCATTGCTTCCCAAATGGCCTCTACATCAATTTCTGCCTCATGTCTTGCATCTTTTGAGGGAGATAGACTTATGGCATCGCCAAAATTCTCAGGAGATTGGGTTGCTCCTAAATTAAGATTGAGCGGGTTTTCAGGCTGCATGTAATCATTCATGTTGGCCAGGACCTGGGAAAATTCAAAATCGTGCAACAAATCACCTTGGGGGCTCATGCTTGGTATTGAGGGAAGCTCGATTCGTTTCTTTGTTCATCTCCAAAATGCCCTATTTCTTTCTCATGGTCTTATTCATGGTTATCCTGGCCTTCTAACTCTGGCTGCAAGTATTGTTCACTTACTGGGCTAGATAATTCTATAGGTTTACTGGTACTACCTTGAGGATTTTCGGCCACTCCTAATCTTGACCTCAACCTTGTGGATCATCTATGCTTTTGAGGTATGCTCCTTGAAAGGGTAGTCCTCTTCCTTTTCTAAACCGAGTTAGGTGTAGGCATGGCTAAACCTCCTTTGAGAGCTAATATTAGATCAGCCCAGCTTGATTGTTGTTGGGCGAGGTTATAGCTAACTATTGGCCTGATTAGACAGTGGTGGCTTACTATGGCTTCTATGTGTTGGAATCATCTTAGCCTCTCAGCAGTGTCATGCAGTAAAGAAGTCAATAATGCAGGTAAATTAACAAGGCACTTTTGTTTTAGAACTGCTAAGAGTTTAAGTTGATGCGGCCTTACCAAGTATTTTCGTCTGTTGCATGTAATGTAGTTATGGATGATTCTTACTAGTTCTCCCCATGGTTCTCCAAGAGAAGATGGCCGAACGCCTTTTCCCTTTTTGACCAGCTCCTGTCCTTTGTCTCTGAAAGCCTCGGTAGCGTCCTGCAGCTTCAACCGCTTACCAGCCCACACAGGTCCTTTTGCCGGTAACCCAGATACTTCTGCTATCACTGCGTCTGATACATTGATTTTCCTATCCCTTACCATAGATTTTCCATTCAGTATATTTCCTAAGAATTCGATGGCAATTTCCTCGTTGGGTGGTTGAAATCTCATAAAGTATGTTATCCATCTGGCTTGAGCTAAAATTTCCCTAGCTACATCAGAAATAGCCAGTATTAGTGGTTCTCTATGTACTGCTCTTCCTCCCATAGTGCTAGAATTCTGCAAACGAAAAGTGTAGCAGGAAAAACACAATGACGAATAGAGCTGAGTGATGGAACAGAAAATGGTTATGATAACTTTATCAAGTGATACTTTATAAATATAAATATCATTATTGAGGGCTGTTATCATACCACATGCTCTGCGATCATGGAATGTCGTATCCTTCTGCAAAATCTAATGAAAAAATGATAGTGCATTCATACGTACACTAGAGGTCCCCGCCCCCCTTTGAAATAATAGGTCGCCTACGACCGAATGAATGAAAGGGTAAGGCGTTGGTGGTGAAGTATAGGGGTAATGGATTGGCAAGGTACGCTTATTAATGACAGGATCATAAACGATATTGGAGTGGTGAAATCAAGGCTTGTACCGAGAATTATGAATAAATGATAGGTTGTCGTGATGTGATATGATAAAGAAAAAGGGACAGCATGCGCAAGAAGCACAAGAAATAATACTTTAGTGCCGTTATTCCACTTAAAATGTTGTGATTGATTAAAAAAAATATTCATGCATAAAGGTTCAAGGTATGTTAGGACCATAATCTCTCCATAGAAAATATTATAAGAGGGTATTATAATAGTTATTGATGTAAAATAAAGCTTCAATACCATCAACAGAGCTTCTGTTTCCTGCAGGCATCCATAGCCTCGACATAGTTTCTTTTTAAACCTTTGGAACCACGGTCCTCTATGTATAATTGGGGAAGTGTCTTATGATGTCCATAGTAGAGACCAATGTGCTGGCTTGGTGACCAGGTGAACACATTTCCATTCACTGGGAAGTAGCAAAAGTGGTCAGGTCGGCTCGTGATGAGACCTCTTGTTTCCAAGGACTTTATTTGTTTATGTATCCATTGGATCATATCCATGGTGTAGTGGCCATAGTGGGAATGCCACTTCGCTCCTTCCTTATGATCATGGTAGGTTGGCTCGTGATGAGAGCCCCTATCCTCCATCTGTGGAAAAAAATCATAAAATTTTTAGTGAATATATATATATTTTTTTTTTTTTTACTTTTTTTTTTTTTTTTTAGTCCCCATTTTATACATAGAGGGTGGCTCATCACTCCTTAAGAGTATGGATGGCGGAAGAATTTTGACATATCAATATAAAAAATATACCCATAATCTTATCCATAATATATAGAGAGAGTTATACAGGCAAGGGGGAACCAGCATGGTACAGATAATCAATCAGTTTGATTTATAGTGGAAATGAGGACAATAAAGTGAGATAGATAACTATGTCCTTTTATTTTTTGGATCATCACAAAGCAATCTTGTTAAAGATGATAATATTCAAAGTATTTTCCTGTTCCACTAGACCTCCATATTTGTTGTCTTTAAATATTTATTGTACCTTTCATGCCATTAAGAAGATGATAAAGAGTGAAACTGGGGTGGTCTAGGCATGATTATGCAAGGAAGAGAAAGAGGATGTTCTCGAAAATATTCACAAAGTGTTTTCCTTTGAAAGGAATAGCAAAATAAAAACCCACACAAAAAGTGTTGTTCCTTAAATGGAACAACAGTTGTTCCCTATAGGGAACAGCAAAATAAAATACGCAAAAAAATGTGTTGTTCCTTATAGGGAACAACAAGAGAAGACACACACAAAAATTGTTGTTCCTTATAGGGAACAGCAATTGTTCCCTATAAGGAACAGCAAAGTAAGATACACAAAAAAATTGATGTTCCCTATAGGGAACAACATCTATTCCTTGTAAGTAACAACAACAAAAATTACACGCCAAAATTTTTGTTCCTTAGAGGGAACAACAACTGTTCCCTGTAGGGAACAGCAAAACAAAATTCACTCAAAAATTGTTGTTCCCTGTAGGGAAAAACAAAGCGAAATACACTCAAAAATTGTTGTTCCCTTTAAGGAACATCAGCTGTTCCCTGTAGGGAACAGTAGCTGTTCCCTGTAAGGAACAACAACTATTCCCTGTAAGGAACAGCAAGAGAGAATACACATGATCATTGTTGTTCCTTAAAGGGAACAACAGTTGTTCCCTATAGGGAACAGCAAAGGAAAAATAGAGGAAAGAAAAAAACTAATGTACAATCTATTATCAAGAAAATCCAATCAAACAGAAAGGAAAATTTATGTATAGGTTTCAAAACAAAAAAGTACATTTCTTCACTGGATTGGCGTTGTGGAAGGGTTTCCCTCCTCAGCAAGAATTTGTATTGTGGAATCTTCTCATATCTGTTGGCAAAAGGATTCCCTTGTAAGCCATTTCTGATAGAGTCGTACTCGATGTCTGTTCGCTTTAAAAGAGTAGCCGAACCCATCAATGGTGGCTAATGTAAGGGTGCCATTATCATGCACCTCTTGTATCTCATAGGGGCCTAACCATCTGGTCCGGAGTTTGCCCGGGAAATCCTGGAACCTAGAATCATACAAAAGTGCCTAATCACCTTCATGGAAGATCTTCTTCTTGATGAGGGCATCATGCCATTTCGCTCTTTGTTGTTGGATTAGTGCAGTATGTTGAAGAGATGATAGTCGGATTTCATCCAATTCATTGATTTGATGTAGCCTGTTGATTTGTGCTTCATTCAAGTCCAAGCCTACTTATTGAGCTATCCTTAATGTCTGAATTTCAAATTCTATTGGGAAGATAAGTTATTTGCAAAACACTAGCTGATATGGGGAGTAGCCTGTGGTATTTCTCCATGTCATGCGATATGCCCACAGGGCTTCTGGAAATCGGGTAGCCTAGTCACGTCTATGAGATGCGACTGTATTTTTTAATATTGCCTCGATTACTTTATTGGTACTTTCTACCTGGCCATTTGCCTGCGGGTGGTATGGATATGTGATTCTGTGCATGATATGATGATTTTTTAATGTTGCAGCAATCTTATGGCCTAAAAATTGTGGCCCTCCATTTTTTATTATTTCTCTAGGCAAGCCATACTGCATGAAAATTTGGAAAAGAAAGTGGATTACTGAGTCCTCTGTTACCCTTGGTAATGTTTCTGCCTCCACCAATTTAGTCACATATTCTATTGCAACCAGTATATATGTCTTTTGATTAGATAATGGGTTTATTGGGCCAATGAAATATAACGCCCATCATTCAAAAGGTTCAATGACTAACTTTGGATGTAGGGGCATCTCGTCATACTCTCCAGGGCGGCCCATTCTTTGGAAGCTATTGCATGCTTGGACAAACTTCTTGGCGTCCTTAAAAATGGTGGGCCAATAATAGCCCATCTGTAAGACTTTATGTCCAGTCTTGCAGTCTGCAAAATGTCCACTACAAGGCCCATCGTGGCAATATTTTAAGATGTCGAAGATTTCATCTTCCCTAACACACCTTCGAATATGAATATTGGTTCATGTATGAAAGAGATATCCTCCAATCCAGGAGAACCAAGTGCTACGTTGTACTATTAGTTTTATTTCACTGGGAGTCAGGTGCTTGGGTAATTTTCCAACTGCTACGTAGTTCGTGACATCCGCGTACCACGGTGTTTTCATGGTTACAAAAAATAAGTGCTCATCAGGGAACTAGTCTTCTATTGTTGCCGATTCGTCTGTCTTTGGCACACGTGAGAGGAAGTCTGCTACCGGATTGTCCTTTCCTGGTCGATCTTTGATTGTTATGTCGAATTCCTGCAAAAGGATCAACCATCATGTCACTCTTCCATTCGTAACAAGTTTATTAGCTAAATATTTAATAGCAGAGTGATCAGCATACAAAACCATAGGGTATCCTGTTATATAGTGTCTAAATTTGTTAATAGCATAAATAACAGCTAAAAACTCCTTCTTTGTTACTGTGTAATTCAATTTAGCAGGGGCTAAGTTTTTGCTAATGTAATATATAGCGTAGGGTTTCTTTTCTTCTTCTTGGCCAAGAACTGCTCCAATGGCTGTGTCTGATGTGTCCGATGAAATTTGGAATGGTATATCCCAGTTCGGTCCTCGTAGAGCTGGTGCTGTTGATACTAGTTGTTTTAAATCTGTAAAGGCAGTGTCACATTTTTCAGTCCATATGAAATCACTATTTCCTGTTAAGGCATATAATGGTGCAGCAATTTGTGAAAAATTCTTGATAAATCTATGATAATATCCAGCAAATCCCAAAAAAACTACTTACCTCTGTTTGAGTGCAGGGAGTAGCTAGTAAGAGAATTACCTGTATTTTTGCCGGACCTACCTGAATTCCAGCTGTTGAAATGTAATGACCCAAGATCAAGCCTTCTGTCATCATCATATGGCACTTTTCGTGACTTAAACATAGGCTAGTAGCAATACACCATTCCAGAACTTTTTCCAATGTTTGTAATGCTTGCTCAAATTCATCTCCATATGGTGTGAAATCATCCATGTATACTTCTAATCCTTTATTTATCAAGTCTGCGAAAATACTGAGTATGGCTCATTGGAATGTGGCAGGTGCATTACACAATCCAAAAGGTAATACCCTGTAGGTGAATGTTCCCCACGAATAGGTAAAGGTGGTCTTATCCTGGTCTTCAGGGGCAATTTGAATTTGGTTATAGCCACTGAAGCCATCCAGAAAAGAGAAAAAATTCTTCCCTGCCAATGTATCTAAGACCTGATCAATAAATGGAAGGGGAAAGCGGTCTTTTTGCGTTGCCTTGTTGAGTTCTCTATAGTCAACGCATATTCACCATTTCCCATTCTTTTTGGGAACCATGACTAATGGAGAAACCCATTTACTGTGAAATATAGGATAGATAAAATTGACATCTAACAGTTTTTGAAGTTCTTCTTTAACAATGTCTTTTAGGTGAGGGTTTAATCTACGCTGAGGTTTTAGAATGGTTTTTGCATCCTTTTCAATGTAGATGTGATGCATGCATAGCTGAGGGTCGATCTCTTTCATATCTGAGTAGTCCCAAGAAAAAGCCTCTTTATTTTTCCTAAGAACTTAAGTTTTTGTTGCTGGTCATCACTCATATTACTGTTAATGTTCAGGATTTTCCCTGGCTCAATTTCCATAGGTTTGCTATTATAAACAGTGGTTGTTGGTATTTTTTGGTCATTGATTTCTCTCAGGGGATCTTCTTCGATTTCATTGTCAAGGACTGCTTTAATCATGTGGCATTTCAAACTTGATACTCTGGCAGGATGATTGATAAAAGTATTAATAATATCGTCTTCAGTTTGGTTTTTGAATTTAGGGGTTTCTCCCACAGTTAATGGTGACCGAATATTTTCTGTGTAGTATGTTGCAGGTTGTTTCCTGGTTTTCATAATAGTCAAGCTTGGCTGAGAAGGGGGGTATAAAGCTAAAATTTTCACATCATTCCCCCTGGTGATAGTCATATTGCCTATCTGGCAGCTGATATAAGCATTAGCAGTCGCTAGCCAAGGCCTTCCTAATATTAAAGGATGTTCATCTAGCCGGTTTCTAGGATTGATGATCAAGAAATCTACTGGGTATTCCCAAGAATCTATAGACACCATTACATCCTGTAATGTCCCTTCTGGTTTAACAACCGATCGTTCAGCCAATTCCAGCAAGGCTGTGGTTGGATCCAAGGCTATAATGCCAAGTTTTTGACAGGTTATTGTTGTGAGAATATTAATGGCCGCTCCTAGATCAACTAATGCATTCGGGAAGGAACATCTGTTTATTTGTACCATGACTATAGGGTTTCCTAGGTCCTCATATTTCACTGGTGTTTCTCTGCCTGATAATAAATCAGACAAAGTTCCGACTATGTGGACAGTTGGGGTTGTTTTTATTTTCCTCTTCGGCTTTTTCGTACAAAATTCCTTAATAGTTTTTGCATAAATTGGAATGTCCTTAATAGCCTGGAGGAGAGGTATTTTTATGCACATATTTTTTAATTCTCCCAGAATATCAAAATCAGGATATTCTATTGAGCGGGGTATAATCAATCTCTTTGGGAATGGTGGAGAAGAGGTAATAGTTTGATCGTGGCTTTTCTATTTAACCGTATTCCCCACTTCAGGTGTTTTTTATATAGGTAACAGATATTCTAATTTTATATTTTTATCCCCCTCTGATTCAATTATCTGTCCAGACCTTAATTTGAGTTCATTACACTCCCTCAACTCAGTTTCTAGCTCTGGTCCTTCCATAATTTGTATGGATTGGACTGGTTTATTGTTTGGATTTGGGTTGGGCTGGGCTGGGAGCTGTGGTCGTAGATTGGATTGAGGGTTCTGCTGCAATGTGTAAGGTTCTGGTAAAGTTGGTTTAGGCAGAGGGACTGTTCCCATCGGCTGGTTTGTAGCTCTTTCCCAATTTGATTGCTAGTTCTTATTTTGTGAAGTGGAAGGGGACCATTGGGAATAATAAGGGTTGTTCTTCTAGAATGGTGGTGGGTAAGGGAAATTTGGCCAACTATTGTTATTTGTATTTGACTGATTGGGCCATGGTGGCATAAAAAATTCTTGAGGTGGCAAAAAAGGTGGCTGATTCTACCATGCTGCCACTGAATAGTGCTGAGAATTATATTGAGAGGAAGGAAAAAACGAAGATGGATCAATAGGCATACTTGTCTGAAGTGCTTGCCATTGGCGACGCTGGTTCAACAAATACGCTGGTTCTACTTCTTCTTCCACTTCCTTGAAGACTTCTTTTAATCCTGGGAGTGATGGGCATCTTTTCGTTGCATGCTCTTTAGTGCATATGGTGCATGTTCGTATCACATCTAGATGACATTCTCTATGACTGTGCTTTTGTCTGCAACGGGGGCATAAAATAGCTAAGTTATGTTCTGCTATAACCTTATTTTTCTTAGTTTTCATGACATTCAATTGTGTTGTCAAGGTCCCCAGGATATCAGTCTTGAAACCCTCTAACAGATTGTTGATTTCACTTCGTGTAACACTTTCTCCTAAATCTTTTTTGTCTCTGAGGTTTGCATCACGTCTGACTGGTTTCAGCCTTGAACTGCCCCTGGAACACTTGATGCAAAAAACTACAATATATTTATAATTTTCTTGATAAATATCACCTTTACCCATTATATTTAGTGTCTCTACCCATTGGTCTTTCATACCTCTAATCAGTGTGGTTTTTAAAACATTATCAGGCAGATTTGTATAAGTAGATCTTTGCAGATTATATTGGAAACGTTCTACATATTCCTCCAAAGTCTCACTAGGCTTGGCTACCATTTGAAATATTTCATCTTTTAGTTCTCTAGTTCGGCAACAATCTTGGTATTTTTTAAGGAAATATGTTTTCATTTGGTCCCAATCATTGATGGTGCCTCCACCAAGTCCCATGAACCAACGCAAAGCTACTCCCTTCAAAGTAGAGGGGAATAGATTCAGTTTTTTGGGGTCGGTAGTGTAATCATAACCCCTGCATAAGACATCAAATTCAAAAAGAAATGCATCGAGATCTTCTGAAGTTAGCCCATGAAAGGCAGGAATGTTCTATAATGGGATAGCCTTCATGGGAGCATTGATAGCTGTGTCAACGATAGGGTATTGCAATGTAGAAGTTTGAGGTCGCTGGTTATGAGCCATTTGGTCAAAAATATGCCAATATCCTTCAGGGATCTCCGGAGCTGGAGAGTTTTTCCTAGGATGCCTACCGGAGGCTGGAAAATTTTTAATAGCACTACCTTGATCTGGAAGACTGGGTATCCTCTGCTCAGTCACTATTTCAGGAGATCTAGGTTCTGGTAATTTTTTTTCAGGCTTACCTGTTTCTCCTTCTCCTTCATGGAGGTTGCAAGAATTTCCTTCTTGTGAAGGGCAGGCTTGTACGTTCTCAGTATCTTGAAAACTCTGCTCAGCCCCTTTGGTTCTACTATGAATCTCAGCGTTAGCTACAGATGGTGATTCTGCAATTTGAAGGAAGTCAATAGAACGTTTGGCAGCAATAATTTAGGGTCCTACTGATGACTAAGACTCAGCTTTTCTTAATATTTCCTCAATAAAATTTGATCGTCCAAGGGTCACTGGTCCCTTAGATTTTTCAGGTTTAGGAGGAAGAATTTTGTCCTTGTCAGGTTTCTTAGTCATTCATGCAAAAAAAATTCAAATTTTTATTTCTACCTTAAGTTCCTAACAATTCTGCTGGAAAGCGGGCGGGGGAGCAAGAATTTTACTTGCTCCGTATGCAGGTTCTTACCTTCCCTTTTTAATACCTAGTTCTCTCTCAACAGACAAGCGTCAAACACCTACTTCACTTTTCTGTAATTGTGCTAAAAAGCGGGTGGAAGAGCAAGCACTTTACTTGCTCGTTATGTAGGTTCTTGCCTTCCGTTTTCAATACCCAGTTCTTCCTCAACAAAAATTATCAGATATACATCACTCTTTGTAAATGGCTACACTCTCCCCAGCAACGGCACCAAAATGTTGGATGATAAAAGGTGCCTTTCAAAACTCCTAATTATCCCACATTAATCATCAATCCGGGCAAGTCCTCTTATTTCAAGAGTGTACATAGTATGTGGCTACTATTAATTCAGAGAGTAATGTTTCCTAAATTGTAGTATACATCTTGACACAAGAATAAATGGAAGCATCTAATAAACACCAATTGCAATTAGTAAAGGGAATATCAAAGCTCAATCCTCTACTGAAATCAAAACTTACAACAATTCAAGTAACAAAATTATCAGCCGAGAGCATAGTAACAATAACTCACCTCTACTTATCTAATTCAACCTAAACTATACTAAATCTCTATAAAGCAATCAAGATAGGAATGATATCACTTCTAAGAGTCTAATAGCAATAATAAAACTCTTACATATGATTAAATGAATGCAATGCATTATCTATATAATTCACGTTGTAATGAACAAGACTCAAATCAAATGATAGCGATGTAAATTATAAACAGAACATACACTACTTCGATACAAGAAATTAATGAACAGCTAATAAAATAAACTCACAGAAACAAGGAATTATCAAACCAACCAAACTCTAGAAGAATCAGAAATATAACACAAGGAAGAAGTTAACTTCACCAGAGGTCGGGCCCTTAGCCGCCAGCGAGCACTACTAAGTTACTTCAGATAATGTGAGAGAACAACAACTTCAATTATATATTAATCATCGAAATTGAGTACCATTACACTATAATCGCGTTCTTCAACGCCGCAAGTATGTAATTAAACTTACAACTTCAAAAATAATAGAGATTCCCCCTTTTCTTCCTACAATCACTTTCTTTTATAATCAGAAAGGGGTAAAGAGTAAATGGTAAATGCGATCCCTCAAGATCTCCCGATCTTGAGGGATTCACAACCGATTTCTAACTTAAGACATATCACTTTCTTTTATAATCAGAAAGGGATAAAGAGTAAATGGTAAATGCGATCCCTCAATATCTCTCGATCCTGAGGGATTCGCAACCGATTTCTAACTTAATACATATTACCTATTCCGCGTTGATTGTAATGTTCCCAAATCGGAACAGCTAGCAATTCATGGCTAGAAAATGCATTTTCTAGAAATGGAGGCAGCAATATTTGAAACCAGAACCTGGATGCCTTAGAAAAATGTGTCTAAGAATTAAATCCAAGAGATGGCACCAAAGAAATCCTTCTAAGGTCGTTAAACATATCTACCACACTTAGATGTCCTCAGAAAATGCCCGATGAGGGTCTGCAGCAATGTATGAACATACAAATGGAATGATAGCATTATTTTACCGAGCCATGGCACATGAAGAAGTAAATAGTTTATCAATGAATAATATCGTAGTAAATGTGTATAATTCTTTGAGGATTCAATCACTCAATCTTGGCAATGAAAGCCTCAACAAGATAAGTACATGAAATGTGACAAAACACTGCTATGTAATTATGCCCTAGCTATGAGGACGTAGTCTATGATAGAATACTACTGCAAAATGATGTCAATGCATGAATATGACAATATATGGCTCAAATAAAATAGGGGAGCAAAGCTCTAACCCTTAGAAACAATAATATATTAATCCTCTAAAGGATTGGCTGAAATATACAAAATGGAAAAAATGTCGGAGTTGCTGGGCAGCAGCTGCAACTCAAATCTGGAACTAAGTAGAGAAGGTTGAAGATGATGAAAAATATGAAGTAGACCTCCTCCAATGGATCTCCTAAGTGGAAGGCTGATCCTTACACTTGAGATCCCACCCTAGAAAAAATACATCAAACCCTCACTGCAGATAATCCATGAAAATAACGCAGTCACTAAGAGGGACTGCGTAGTGAGTGGAATAGAACATTGTGGCCAAGTGCCAAGATCTGAAAATCAGCTCTCAAGCTTCCAATCTGATCTCCCAAATAAAGGAAAGACTCTCTCTCTGAAAAACAAGAGATGGAAGAGGTGTTGTGGAGTCTCCACTGCAACACCCTACAACATAGTATTATGCTGCTGCAGCAATAACGTTGCCCTGGAGGAGGATGCTTTGGCCTTCATCCAAGATATCTGTAAAATGAAGAACAAACCTTCAAGAGGCCTCTCAATAAGGTGAGGAAATCCTAAACAGGAATTTCCTGGAAATTCTGGCTAAACAGCAAAGAATGCACAATGTACGAATAGACATGAAATCATTAACATATGCATGAATAACAATGGCTCTCCTCCTCTCCATATATAGCAAGTAAAGGCTCTCTCTCCATGGGCCCCATCCATTAGGGTTTCCTCCATAAAGGAATATTCCCTCCTCTATCTCTGCGTTGTCCCATGTAGTGCTTTCCACCTCATACCTTGCACTGGTTGACTTGGTCAAACCTCTTTGCAAATGTCTCTTTTCACACATGGGGGTGTGAAATATAGTTCCATGGCTGATCCCTTTCCATACTAGAGGGATTTTATCTATGTTTTTATTATCATTGGGACTCTTTACCCAATTATTCATCTCCTAAATGAATTTAGACAAAAATTAATGTTCCAATTTATTGAAGAAAAATTAGGAACATTACAGTCCTCCCCTCCCAAATTTTTATTGTCCTCAAGCAACTGAAAGGATAGAAATGGAAAGTCTCCACTCAAGGAATGGAGTCTGAAATGTGATGAGGAACATCTTACCCATGTGGATCCTCCATCCCCAAGCAATCATCCACACAAAATGAGCCACCTCCCAATAAGGCAATTCCTGAAAATCTCCCTCCACCTCAAGCTCCGGAAATGAAGGTGGGCTGAAAATCTAAACTTGGAAAGCATCATAGCTTACCCCATGCTTTCCTTTTCTCCACTCATGACAAGTGTAGAGTATATGTTGATCCAGGGCTGCAAAATTATTGCCCTCAAATGAAAAAATGAAGAAAAATCCTCCAAAGAGTTCCCCTCTGACAATGAAGAACAAGCTGGCCCAAAACATATCATCCATGATGAATAGGACATGGTCATCATAGAATATCCAAATGAGAATTTTTCTGTAGGTTTTACATGATGCTACAAAGTGCAAACAACATCTCAAGAGAACACAATGCAATTTCATCCACTACACCTTCAGAAAATTACATGGCAAGCAATGTACAAGATCCATCACATCTACTAATGGATAGTAAATGGCTGAATGTAACAACAATACATGATCAAGAACTTGCCCATGGTTGTACAATGGATGAGTACCAATCTCATGGCCCACCTCAAAATAGAACAAACATGTGGCTGTGGTGGCCATATCTCCTCCCATGCTCCCATTAGAACATATAGTGCAAAAAATGTGAGAATTCTTCCAACTCAAGGACACATCCAACTCATGTGCCTCTCTCATAATCATGCTTCTTATACAAATCTGATCTATATCAAAAAATGAATTCATGATCAACAAAAAAATGAAAGAAATACTATTTTTTTTACATGAGGCTTGAAGGTACCAAAAGTCTCCCAAGTACATACAGCGTAGTTTTACAAGCTGTTGCTTGAGAAAATCACATGGCAAGTTGTTTTGTGTTACATGAATAGTTATGTATGTCATGATAGCTACTGATAAATAGTAAATGGCTGAGTATATCAATTGATCATACATGAAAGGAAACACTTTCCCAAGGCCATATAAAAGATGGCTGTCTCCATCATCCAAGTTGGCCCAATTTTGTTCATGGAGCAATCTGATAAGCTTGCCCTCTTGTAGAGCCATGCACTGCAAAATAATGGTAAGAGTATACAAATCAACCAATGTAAAAACATATTTCTTACCATATACCGGGAGTAAGATGATGTATGGATCCATGAATGAACCCTCCATAGTTGTTTGGCATGCTCCCATGAAGAGGCATGAGCTATGCACTGCAAGAAGATTCTTCTTCTCATGCTTGGGAATCCAAGTCAAGAAGAATGTAGCATAGTAATAGATGAATCCATCCATCTCACCTCCTCTTTGTTCATCAAGTGCAAAAAATATAGAATGATCCTGGGACCTGTGGCTTATGGATCCACCACACTTCCGTTGGGCACACTTCATCCATAGGTTACTGCTCCAAAGATAAAACGATGTTGGCCTATGCACATAGGCTCTCATCAATACCAATCTACATTCTTTGACATGTTCTTTGTCAAAGATGTCCCTCACATTGCTAAAATACATAATAAGTCCCTCCCAAGGTGGAAGTAACTCTCTATCATCAAAATTCAAGGAGAGAATTCCATCTCCTCCTCCTGCAACATCATGCAAAGCATGAGAGAAATTCTGCTCTTGCTCTCTCAAAAACAAGCAAAGCAACAAAATATTTTTCTACCTCCTCATACTTCCATCATAAAACTCATGTGATGAAGACATAATGAATGATATGAGTATCATATCAACACCATGCATCTATACTCTATGCTACTCAATGATGCAAGTATCCATCCTCCTACTCTTAGGAAGAGTGTTTGCCAAGTGATGGCCAAACTCTTTCAAGAGTAACCAGTGCAGCCAAGCCTCTTGCTGCCCGGTATCATAGATCTACAATTAGCCTCCTAGCTCCTTGCTCATCAACCAAATCCACTCAACCACTTGTGAATGCTTTCTTCTTCTCTTCACCTTGGTACTCCTCCCATGGGGGCTACCATCCTCCCAAATCAAATTCATTTTTTTGCACTTCATGGGATTTTGAAATGCAATCTTCTCAAGGATCAATTAGACCCTATCAAGACCAAAATAGGTGGTAGGAAAAAACCTCCCATCATGATGTGTATGGCTCAAGGGATGTCCAACACAATCATGAGAGATGTTATCCATCCTAAGATGTCCTCCATCTTCTATCTTCTCTTGTGAGAAAGGAAGAAAATCTTTGCACTCCATGGTGTGTTGAAGTGCACCTCTAATGAGATATCTCCTTGAGACCTCCATTTTATCAATAGTCTTCCAAAACCAATGAGGTATTGGATCTGAAAGTAGAAATTCCTCTTTGAGCTGAGAGGATCTCACTGAGAAAGTGTCATCTTGAAGGGAGAAAGGGTTTCTCACTGCAAGATGTCTACTATCATCCTCCAAGGCTTCAAACCCCAACCTCCAATGTGATATGCAATCCAAAAAAGGCTCATGAAGATGATGGTTTATTTTCTCCTTGAAATGTTTCATGTTGTACAGCGCAGTGCAACCAAACTGCTCTATGGTAGCAGTGTGATTTGACCCTTGGTCATGCAAAAGTAAATCTCCACATTGATCAAAAGAATTTTTTGCAATAAAATAATGTGGAAATCTTTTCATACCTTGATGTGCATTTGGAACTTCTTGTAGGGCTGCAAGAGTTCCTTCCTCCAAAGTGTTGGCTGCTCCAACTGTTGATGCATGTGGTTTCTCCTCTATGAGTGTGACAGCGTTATCACAAGCCTCCTCAAGAGGTGGTGTGATTTTTTCTTCCTTTTCCCCTTCATCATCAAAGGTTTTGATCAACCCTTGGATGAACTCTGCAAAAATTTTCACCATTTCATGGCTCAAGTGGCTACTCCACCAAACATAGGCTTCACCCTCCAAGTGCAACGCTGAGATTTCAATAGCTTCTCTCTCTACTACAGGATGTAGAAAGAAAAATGCTACCAACTCTTTCACCCAAGTTTTTGCATTAGATGACGCATCAAAGGTAGACAATAGAAATCTATTGCCTTTGATTCTGCTACATGGTCTCTTCTCTTCCTTCAGCTGGATGAAATGAGGAAAATCTAGAGTCTCCTTGAAGCCTCTAGGTTGAGATCTGTACTCAAAAATGTAATCACTTATGATCTGATGATCCAAGTATCTTCCATGCTCAATGTCTTCTTCTTGATGAGAATAGGAAGTGCATGGTACTCCCTCTTCTTCTTCTTCAATCTTCTTGACCTATTTGGAGAGGTCTCCTCTGGATCTAAACATAGATGAGAATAAACTAATCTTCTTCAAAATTCTGATCTTCTTGGGCTTAGACTCACAGGCTGAGCCAAGAAATTTGCTCTGATACCACTGTAATGTTCCCAAATCGGAACAGCTAGCAATCCATGGATGGAAAACGCATTTTCCAGAAATGGAGGTAGCAGAATTTGAAACCAGAACCTGGATGCCTTAGAAAAATGTTTCTAAGAATGAAATCCAAGAGATGGCACCAAATAAATCCTTCTAAGGTGGTTAAACAGATCTACCACACTTAGATTTCCTCAGAAAATTCCCAGTGAGGGTCTGCATCAATGTATGAACATACAAATGGAATGATAGAGTTACTTTACTGAGCCATAGCACATGAAGAATAAAATAGCTGATCAATGAATAATATAGCAGTAAATGTGTACAATGCTTTGAGGATTCAATCACTCAAGCTTGGCAATGAAAGCCTCAACAAGATAAGTACATGAAATGTGACAAAACACTGCTATGTAATTATGCCCTAGCTATGAGGACGCAGTCTATGATAGAATACTAATGAAAAATGATGTCAATGCATGAATATGACAATATATGGCTCAAATAAAATAGGGGAGCAAAGCTCTAACCCTTAGAAATAATAATGCATCAATCCTCTAAAGGATTGGCTGAAATATACAAAATGGAAAAAATGCCGAAGTTGCTGGGAAACAGTTACAACTCAAATCTGGACCTAAGTAGAGAAGGTTGAAGATGATGAACAATATGAAGTAGACCTCCTCCAATGGATCTCCTAAGTGGAAGGCTGATCCTTACACTTGAGATCTCACCCTAGAAAAAATACATCAAACCCTCACTGCAGATACTCCATGAAAATAACACAGTCACTAAGAGGGACTGCGTAGTGAGTGGAATAGAACACTATGGCCAAGTGCCAAGATCTAAAAATAATCTCTCAAGCTTCCAATCTGATCTCCCAAAGAAAGGAAAGACTCTCTCTCTGAAAAACAAGAGATGGAAGAGGTGTTGTGGAGTCTCCACTGCAACACCCTACAACACAGTATTATGCTGCTGCAGCAATAACGTTGTCCTAGAGGAGTATGCTTTGGCCTTCAACAAAGATACGTGGAAAATGAAGAACCAAACTTCAAGAGGCCTCTCAATAATGTGAGGAAATCCTAAACAGGAATTTCCCGGAAATTCTTGCTAAACAACAAAGAATGCACAATGTCTGAATAGACATGAAATCATAAACATATGCATGAATAACAATGGCTCTCCTCCTCTCCATATATAGCAAGTGAAGGCTCCCTCTCCATGGGCCCCATACATTAGGGTTTCCTCCATAAAGGAATATTCCCTCCTCTATCTTGGCATTGTCCCATGTAGTGCTTTCCACCTCATACCCTGCGTTGGTTGACTTGGTCAAACCTCTTTGCAAATGTCTCTTTTCACACATGGGGGTGTGAAATCTAGTTCCATGGTTGATCCCTTTTCATACTAGAGGGATTTTATCTATGTTTTTAGTATCATTGGGACTCTTTACCCAATTATTCATCTCCTAAATGAATTTAGACAAAAATTAATGTTCCAATTTATTGAAGAAAAATTAGGAACATTACAGTCCTCCCCTCCCAAATGTTGCTTGTCCTCAAGCAACTGCAAGGATAGAATTGAAAATTCTCCACTCAAGGCATGGAGTCTGAAATGTTATGATTAACATCTTCCCCATGTGGATCCTCCATCCCCAAGAAATCATCCACACAAAATGAGCCACCTCCCAATAAGGCAACTCCTGGAAATCTCCCTCCACCTCAAGCTCCGAAAATGAAGGTGGGCTGAAAATATGAATTTGGAAAGAATCATAGCTTACCCCATGCTATCCTTTTCTCCACTTGTTATAATTTTAGAGTGTATGCTGATCCTGGGTTGCAAAAGTATTGCCCTCAAATGGCAAAATGAAGAAAAATCCTCCAAAGAGTTCCCCTCTGACAATGAAGAACAAGCTGGCCCAAAACATATCATCCATGATGAATAGGACATGGTCATCATAGAATATCCAAATGAGAAGTTTGATTTAGGTTTTACATGATGCTAAAAAGTGAAAACAACATCTCAAGAGGACACAACGCAGTTTCATCCACTGCAACTTCAGAAAATTACATGGCAAGAAATGTACAAGATCCATCACATCTACTAATGGATAGTAAACGGCTTATTGTAACAACAATACATGATCAAGAACTTGCCCATGGTTGTACAATGGATTAGTACCAATCTCATGGCCCACCACAAAATAGAACAAACATGTGGCTGTGGTGGCCATATCTCCTCCCATGCTCCCATTAGAACATGTAGTGCAGAAAATGTGAGAATTCTTCCCACTCTAGGACACATCCAACTCATGTGCCTCTCTCATAATCATTCTTCTTATACAAATCTGATCTATATCAGAAAATGAAGTCATGATCAGCAACAAAATGAAATAAATACTGTTGGTTTGACATGAGGCTTGAAGGTACCAACAATCTCCCAAGTACATACAACACATTTTTACAAGCTGCTACTTGAGAAAATCACATGGCAAGTTGTTTTGTGTTACATGAATATTTATGTATGTCATTATAGCTACTGATAAATAGAAATTGGCTGAGTATATCAACCGATCATACACGAAAGGAAACACTTGCCCAAGGCCATATAAAAGATGGTTTTCTCCATCATACAAGTTGGCCCAATTTTGTCCATGGGGCAATCTGTTAAGCTTGCCCTCTTATAGAGACATGCACTGCAAAATAATGGTAAGAGTATACAAATCAGCCAATGTAAAAATATATTTCTTACCCTATACCAGGAGTAATATGATGTATGGATCCATGAATTAACCCTCCATAGTTGTTTGGCATGCTCCCATGAAGAGGCATGAACTATGTGCTGCAAGAAGATTCTTCTTCTCATGCTTGGGAATCCAAGTCAAGAAGAATGTAGCATAGTAATAGATGACTCCATCCATCTCACCTCCTCTTTGTTCATCAAGTGAAACAAATATGGAATGATCCTAGGACCTGTGGGTTATGGATCCACCACACTTCCGCATGTCACACTTCATCCATAGGTTACTACTCCAAAGAGACAACGTTGTTGGCCTATGCACATAGGCTCTCATCAATACCAAGATCCATTCTTTGACATGCTCTTTGTCAAAGATGTCCCTCACATTGCTACAATACATAAGAAGTCCCTCCCAAGGTGGAAGTAACTCTCTATCATCAAAATTCAAGGAGAGAATGCCATCTCCTCCTCCTGCAACATCATGCAAAGCATGAGCGCAATTATGCTCTTGCTCTCTCAAAAACAAGCAAAGCAAAAAAAGATTTTGCTGCCTCCTCATACTTCCATCATACAACTCATGTAATGAAGACATAATGAATGATATGAGTGTCACATCAACACCATGCATCCATACTCTATGCTGCTCAATGATGCAAGTATCCATCCTCCTACTCTTAGGAAGAGTTTTTGCCAAGTGATGGCCAAATTCTTTCAAGAGTAACCAGCGCAGCCAAGCCTCTTGCTATCCGGTATCATATATCTACAAGTAGCCTCCTAGCTCCTTGCTCATCAACCACATCCACTCAACCACTTGTGGATGCTTTCTTCTTCTCTTCACCTTGGTACTCCTCCCATGAGGGCTACCATCCTCCCAAATCAAATTCCTATCTTTGCACTTCATGGGATTTTGAAATGCAATCTTCTCAAGGATCAATGAGACCCTATCAAGACCAAAATAGGTGGTAGGAAAAAACCTCCCATCATGATGTGTATGGCTCAAGGGATGTCCAACACAAGAATGAGAGATGTTATCCATCCTAAGGTGTCCTCCATCTTCTATCTGCTCTTGTGAGAAAGGAAGAAAATATTTGCACTCTGTGGTGTGTTGAAGTGCACCTCTAATGAGATCTCTCCTTGAGACCTCCCTTTTATCAATAGTCTTCCAAAAACAATGAGCCTTGGATATGAAAGTAGAAATTCCTCTTTGAGCTGAGAGGAGCTCATTGAGAAAGTGTCATCTTGAAGGGTGAAAGGGTTTCTCACTGCAAGATGTCTACTATCATCCTTCAAGGCTTCAAACCCCAACCTCCAATGTGATATGCAATCCAACAAAGGCTCATGAAGATGATGGTTTATTTTCTCCTTGAAATTTTTCATGTTGCATAGCACAGTGCAACCAAGCTGCTCTATGGTAGCAGTGTGATTTGACCCTTGGTCATGAAAAAGTAAATCTCCACATTGATCAAAAGAATTTTTTGCAACAAAATAATGTGGAAATATTTTCATACCTTGAAGTGCATTTGGAACTTCTTGTAGGGTTGCAAGAGTTCCTTCCACCAAAGTGTTGGCTGCTCCAACTGTTGATGTATGTAGCTGCTCCTCTATGAGTGTGATAGTGTTATCACAAGCCTCCTCAAGAGGTGGTGTGATTTTTTCTTCCTTTGCCACTTCATCATCAAAGGTTTTGATCAACCCTTGGATGAACTTTGCAAAAAATTTCACCCTTTCATGGCTCAAGTGGCTACTCCACAAAACATAGGCTTCACCCTCCAAGTGCAGCGCTAAGATTTCAATAGCTTCTCTCTACTACAGGATGTAGAAAGAAAAATTCTACCAACTCTTTCACCCAAGTTTTTTCATTAGATGACCCATCAAAGGTAGACAATAGAAATCTATTGCCTTTGATTTCTTTTCTGCTACATGGTCTCTTATCTTCCTTTAGCTGGATGAAATGAGGAAAATCTAGAGTCTCCTTGAAGCCTCTAGGTTTACATCTGTACTCAACAAGGTAATCACTTAGGATCTGATGATCCAAGTACCTTCCATGCTCAATATCTTCTTCTTGATGAGAATAGGAAGTGCATGGTACTCCCTCTTCTTCTTCTTCAATTTTCTTGACCTCCTTGGAGAGGTCTCCTCTGGATCTAAACATATATGAGAATAAACTCATATTCTTCAAAAATTTTATATTCTTGGGCTTAGACTCATAGGTTGAGCCAAGAAAGTTGCTTTGATACCACTGTAATGTTCCCAAATCGGAACAGCTAGCAATCCATGGCTGGAAAATGCATTTTCCAGAAATGGAGGCAGCAAGATTTGAAACCAGAACCTAGACTCCTTAGAAAAATGTGTCTAGGAATGAAATCCAAGAGATGGAACCAAATAAATCCTTCTAAGGTGGTTAAACAGATCCACCACACTTAGATGTCCTCAGAAAATGCTCGGTGAGGGTCTGCAACAATGTATGAACATACAAATGGAATGATAGCATTATTTTACTGAGCCATGGCACATGAAGAAGTAAATGGTTGATCAATGAATAATATAGCATTAAATGTGTACAATTCTTTGAGGATTCAATCACTCAAGCTTGGCAATGAAAGCCTCAACAAGATAAGTACATGAAATGTGACAAAACACTGCTATGTAATTATGCCCTAGCTATGAGGACGCATTCTATGCTAGAATACTACTAAAAAATGATGTAAATGCATGAATATGACAATATATTGCTCAAATACAATAGGGGATCAAATATCTAACCCTTAGAAACAATAATACATCAATCCTCTGAAGGATTGGCTGAAATATACAAAATGGAAAAAATGTCGGAGTTGTTGGGCAGCAGCTACAACTCAAATCTGGAACTAAGTAGAGAAGGATGAATATGATGAAAAATCTAAAGTAGACCTCCTCCAATGGATCTCCTAAGTGGAAGGCTGATCCTTACACTTGAGATCTCACCCTCCAAACAATACAGCAAACCCTCACTGCAGATACTCCATGAAAATAACGGAGTCACTAAGAGGAACTGTGTAGTGAGTGGAATAGAACATTGTGTCCAAGTGCCAAGATCTGAAATTTAGCTTTCAAGCTTCCAATATTATCTCCCAAAGAAAGGAAAGACTCTCTCTCTGAAAAATAAGAGATGAAAGAGGTGTTGTGGAGTCTCGACTGCAACACCCTACAACACAGTATTATGCTGCTACAACAATAACACTATCCTAGAGGAGGATGCTTTGGCCTTCAGCCAAGATATGTGGAAAATGAAGAACCAACCTTCAAGAGGCCTCTCAAGAAGGTGAGGAAATCCTAAACAGGAATTTCCCAGCAATTCTTGCTAAACAACAAAGAATGCACAATGTCTGAATAGACATGAAATCATAAACATATGCATGAATAAAAATGGCTCTCCTCCTCTCCATATATAGAAAGTGAAGGCTCTCTCTCCATGGGCCCCATCCATTAGGGTTTCCTCCATAAAGGAATATTCCCTCCTCTATCTCTGCACTATCCCATGTAGTGCTTTCCACCTCATACCCTGTGCTAGTTGACTTGGTCAAACCTCTTTGCAAATGTCTCTTTTCACACATGAGGGTGTGAAATATAGTTCCATGGCTGATCCCTTTCCATACTAGAGGGATTTTATCTATGTTTTTATTATCATTGGGCCTCTTTACCCAATTATTCATCTCCTAAATGAATTTAGACAAAAATTAATGTTCCAATTTATTGAAGAAAAATTAGGAACATTACATTGATCCCTCTGATTTGCTCTCAGCCTTGTCTGCAACCGACGCGTTCCTTCCTTTTCTTGTCGGATTCTACTATTCCAACGTCAGGGAGTAGCAATCATTCCTTTTATCACTTTCATGCATAAATAAGGGTAAAGGTTAGTTAAATCGTAACTGTAAATAATTCCTTCATTTCTTACCATAATTCCTCAATATATTAGTGCATTAAGATATGAAAAAGATAAGAATCAAGGAAAATGATGATGAAATTAATAGTAAATACATACCCATTTCGTAACTCAACAGTAGGTGCGTTACACAATCCAAAAGGTAATACCCTGTAGGCGAATGTTCCCCATGGACAGGTAAAGGTGGTCTTATCCTGGTCTTCAGGATCAATCTGAATTTGGTTGTAGCCACTGAAACCATCCAGGAAAGAGAAAAATTTTCTCCCTGCCAGTGCATCTAGAAGCTGATCAATAAATGGAAGGGGAAAATGGTATTTTTGCATTGCCTTGTTGAGTTCTCTATAGTCAACGCCTATTCGCCATTTCCCATTCTTTTTGGGAACGACAACTAATGGAGAAACCCATTTACTGTCAGATATAGGATAGATAATATTCACATCTAAAAGTTTTTGAAGCTCTTCTTTAACAATATCTTTTGGGTGAGGATTTAATCTATGATGAGGTTGTCGAATGGTTTTTGCATCCTTTTCAGTGTATATGTTATGCATGCATAGCTGAGGGTCAATCCCTTTCATATCTGAGTAATCCCAAGCGAAAACCCCTTTATTTTTCCTAAGGACTTGAATAAGTTTCTGTTGTTGGTCATCACTTAGATTACTATTAATGTTCAGGATCTTCCCTAGCTCAATTTCAATAGGTTTTCTATTATAAACAGTGGTTGTTGGTGTTTTTTGATCATTGATATCTCTCATGGGATCTTCTTCGATTTCGTTGTCAAGGACTGCTTTAATCATGTGACATTTTGAACTTAATATTGTGGTAGGATGATTGATAAAATCATTAATGACATTGTCTTCAGTTTGGTTTTTGAATTCAAGGACATCTACCATAGTCAATGGTGACCAAATATTTTCTGTCAAGTATGTTGCAGGTTGCTTCCTGGCTTTCAAAATAGTCAATCTTGGCTGAGCAGGAGGGTATAAAGCTAAATTTTTCACATCATTCCACCTGTTTATAGTCATACTTCATGTCCGGCAGCTAATATAAGCATCAATAGTCGCTAGCCAAGGCCTTCCTAATATTAAGGGATTTCCATCTAGCTATTTCCTAGGATTAATAATCAAGAAATCCGCCGGGTATTCCCAAGTGTCAACAGAGACCATCACATCCTGTAATGTTCCTTCTGGTCTAATGACTGATCGATCAGCTAGTTCTAGTAAGGTAGTTGTTAGTTCCAAGGCTGTGATGCCAAGAGTGTTGCAAGTTGTAGTTGTGAGAATATTAATGGCTGCCCCTAAGTTAACTAAAGCATTGGGAAAAGAACGACCATTTATCTGGACTGTGACAATGGGATTTCTGGTATCCTCATATTTTACAGGAGTTTCTTTGCCTAGTAATAAATCAGATAAAGTCCCGACAACATGGAAAATAGGGGTTGTTTTTGTTTTCCTCACAGAATTCTTTATACAAAATTATTTAATAGTTTTGGCATATATTGGAATATCCTGGATAGCCTTGAGGAGGGGAAATTTTATACAAATGTTCTTAAGTTCACCCAGAAGATCAAAGTCAGTATATTCAATCGTGCGTGGTATCAGCAATATTTATGGGAATGTGGGGGAAGTGGTTATGATTTGTTCAGGATTTTTTTGTCTAATTGTATCTTCCCCTTGTTTTATTTCTTGATAATCTACAGTCAGAGGCTTATTTGTGTGCAGTTCTTCCGGTTGAAAATATTTATCCTTACCTAGAGTGATTATGCATCCAGATCTCAACTTAAGCTCATTACATTCTTTCAACTCATCTTAAGGGTCCAGATCCTCGATGATTTGTATTGATTGAATTGGTCTGTTATTTGGATTTGGGTTGGGTTGAGTTGGAAGTTGTGGTCGTTTATTAGATTGAGGAATCTGCTGCAATGTATAAGGTGCTGGTAAATTTGGTTGAGGCAGAGTAACTGTCCCCATAGGCTGGTTCATAGATATTTGCCAATTTGATTGCCAGTTCTAATTTTGGGAGGTGGAAGGGGACCATTGGGAGGAATAAGGATTGTTCTGCCAGAATGGTGGTGGGTAAAGGGAATTTGGCCAATTATTATTATTTGGATTTGACTGATTGAGCCATGGTGGCATAAAAAATTCTTGAGGTGGAAAAAAATGTGGTTGATTCTGCCATGCTGCCCCTAAATATTGCTGAGAATTATATTGCGAGGAAGGAAAGAAAAAAAATGGATCGATAGGCATACCTGTCTGATGCGCTTTCCATTAAAAATGCTATTTTAACAGATATATTGGTTCCATTTCATCTTTCTCTTCCTTGAAAACTACTTTCAATCCTAGGAGTGATGGGCAGCTTTCTGTGGCGTGCTCTTTAGTGCATATGGCAAATGTTCGTATCGTATCTAGGGGGCATTGTTTATGATTGTGCTTCTGTCTACAACGGGGGCAGAAAATAGCCAAATTTTTTTCTACTATAGCCTTATTTTTCTTTGCTTGCATGACATCCAATTATGTCACCAGGGTCCCCAGGATATCAGTCTTGAAATCCTCCAACAGATTTCCTATTTCGCTTCGTGTAATGCTTCCTCCTAAGGCTTTGTTGTCTCTAGGGCTTGCATCATGTCCGACTAGTTTCAGCCTTGTACTGCCCCTGGAACACTTAATGCACAAATCTATAATATTGTTATAGCTTTCTTGATAAATGTCACCTTTACTCATTATATTTAGTGTCTCTACCCATTGGTCTTTCATACCTCTAATTAGCGTGGTTTTTAGAACATTATCAGGTAGATTTTTGTAAGGAGATATTTGCAAAATATATTGAAAAAATTATACATATTCTTCCAGAGTCTTGCTAGGCTTAGCTACCATTTGAAAATTTTCATCTTTTAATTCTCTAGTTCGGCAATAATCTTGATATTTTTTAAGGAAAGATGTTTTCATTTGGTCCCAATCATTGATGGTGCCTCCACCAAGTCCCATAAACCAACACAGAGCTACTCCCTTCAGAGTAGAGGGGAATAGCTTCAGCTTCTGGGGGTCGGTAGTGTAGTCATAACCCCTGCATAAAACATCAAACTCGAAAAGGAATGCATTGGGATCTTCTGAAGTTAGCCCATGAAAGGTAGGAATATTTTGTAATGGGATAGCCTTCATGGGGGCATTGACAGCTGTGTCAACAATAGGGTATTGCAATGTAGAAGTTTGAGGTTGCTGGTTATTAGCCATTTGGTCAAAAATATGCCAGTATTCTTCAGGGATCTTCGGAGCTAGAGAATTATTCCTCGGATGTCTACAAGAGGCTGGAATAGTTCTAATAGCACTACCTTGATCTGGAACACTGTGTGTCCTCTACTCAATCACTACTTCAGGAGATATAGGTTCTGATAATTTAATTTCAAGATTGCTTGTCTCTCCTTCTCCTTCATGGAGGTTGCAAGGATTTCCTTCTTGTGAAGGGACAATTTGTGAATTTTCAGTATCTTGAAAATTCTGTTCAATCCCTTTAGTCTTACTGTGAATCTTAGCGTTAGCTACAAATGGTGATCCTGCAGCTTGAATGAAGTCAATAGGGCACCTGGCAGCAACAATTTGGGGTCCTACTGATGATTGAGACTCAAATTTCTTAAGATTTCGTCGATAAAAGTTGATCGTCCAAGGGTCACCGGTCCCTTAGGTTTTTCAGGTTTAGAAGAAGGAATTTTGTATTTTTCAGGCCTTTTAGTCATTCATGCAAAAATACAAGCATTCACTCCTATGCAATTCTGCTAGAAAGCGGGTGGATGAGCGAGCATGTTACTCGTTCGCTACGCATGCTCTTACCTTCCATTTTTAATACCCAATTCTCCCTCAGCAGAAAAAACATCAATCATACATTACTCTTTACAGAGTGGCAACACACTCCCCGGAAACGACGCCAAAATGTTGGGTGCTAACAGGTGTATTTAAAAACTCCTAATTGCCTCACATTAATTATCAACCAGGGTAAGTCGTTTTATCTCAAGCATGTACACAATATGTGCAAGCTATTCATACAAAGAGTAATAGTAAAACCTCTCATTGAATATAGATGCAATCATAAATCTAAAGCTTTAAAAGGAAGTGATTCATCTACACATTATAACACAAAACTGTAATTCATTCCTAATTCAACTAATTCAAATGATAATAAACCGAGAGCACTGAAGCATTAACTGAGCTCTTTCAGCTAGATCTAAACAATCGAACAAAAGGAAAGTAGTGGAAATAACAGTCTATGCTTTAAGTAATCAAAGCCAAATCTTTTAACAAGCAACTAATAAATTGGAAATGCACACTCAAGGGAATAAATATAGAAATCTAAATTATCAAAAGTAATTCACTGTAAAGAAGAAAAGCATAATATACTTGCAGTAAATGGAAAATTATAGCACAAAGAATAGCAGCATGATTCACCAGAGACCGGGCCCTTAGCCACCAGCAAACACTACTTAGTTACTCAAGAACAATCAAATGAAAAGCAACGCAAATTATATATTAATCATCACATTCATTACAATGCAATCCTGTCCTTCAGAACTATGTTCTGTTCATTATAAAATGATACATAAATAAAATAGACATGATACAATATGTGATATGATCTGATTTACATTCTCCACTTTCTCCTATGTCATCATGTCCATCTTCGTATTCTTCTCGTTCCTTTATAGCTAAAGGAAAAGGTAAATGTGATCCCTCAAGATCAGGGGATCTTGAGGGATTCATAACATATTGCTATCTTTGGACAGTTGGTCGTTCTCACTGATTCGTCTTCTGATTTGACCGCCTTTAACGTGCCTTCTTTTCCCTTGATTAGATCCTATTGTTCCTTTTTGGGAACAGCTATTGTTTTATCTGTTATTTTCATCATAAAAGCAATGGAAATTAGTTTGGACGGTTAAACCATTTCAAGACTATTTCATTCATTTTTGTATCAAAATCCATTCATGATATTATTATATTATGGCACAAAAATGGACGAAGAAGAGGAAAAAGGATAGTATTTGAGAGTAAATACATACCTATTGCAAGGCTCAACAGGTGGCAACATACTGATTCCTTCACGTTAGCAGAAAAACCCAAGTTCATAGCAATTCTAGTTAGTGGGATGACAGATTCGCTACGAAAATGTTAGGTGAGTCCGTAGTGAAAACAGGTTGTTTTGCACAAAAAACACTGCGAACTCGGGAAAAAGGTGCCAAGTGTCAAGAAATGACTTAATTAACCCATGCATTCAGGTTTTTGAATTTTACCTTTGACAAGACCTTAGTCACATGACCAATGACCACATAAACCTTTTAAGACCATATACAAAACATGAAATTTAATCAATTTCATGACTTTAATTGACCATAACAACCTAACCTAACTCAAAAAGACACTCCTAAACCAAATTAATTTTTATTAAGGATAAAAGTGGCTCCACTAGGGATGTTGCGCCCCTTTGGTGCTGTAAAGAACCAACAGATCCATTTCCTTACCTTGAAAAAACTGAAAATTCTGAATTTCATGAAATCTTCTTCAAGCTTTAATGGCCTTCTCCTTGGGCTCAAACTTGTTGAAAACTGCAATCCAAGCTGAAAACTAGATATGTACATGCTGAAAAGATGCTCAGAATACTTGAGCTTATTCACACACACACACCTACCTACCCTATCCTGCTGAGAAACTACTGAATCATATGACACAAAAATGCCAATGAAGCCAATCAAGTAGCTACTGAAATAAAAGGATTGCTTAACTATACACCAAAAAAATCGAAACTGGAAAATAAAATGGAAAATGAAAATGAATTTGTTTATCACAGTGAAGAAATGGATGAAAACTCAGGCTGAAAAAATTATCCATATAGTCTGCTACAGGATCAATAAAGATATAATCTTTTTTATGAGTATTTTTCAAAATATTGAGCAAATAAATCCTCATAGTTGAACACTTCACACTTATTTTCCATGTCATCATATACTTTCAGCTGTGTGCCATCATATCTATTTTTTAAAACAAAACATTTCTCCATCTTGATTTCAAAAGACAATAGCTTGATATCTGCTTGTTTTGGCTGGAAAAAACTTTCAATAGGCTGCATATGATCTTGAAAATGTTAAGACTGAATTTTAGCTTCAACATCTTCAATATATTTTTCAAGCTCACGAGCCAATTCATCTAAAAATCTTGTCTTATTTTCGGGATCTTCAATATATTTTTCAAGCTCACGAGCCAATTCATCTAAAAATATTGTCTTATTTTTAGGATTTACTTTATATGACTTTAAATAAAACGATAATGATGAATAAAAGTTCTCACCAACTTCTACATCAGAGCACCATCCTATGAACTCCGGAATGGAAAGAGAGCCCACCACAAAATTTTTCTTCTCCATCCATGTTTCCAAGAAAATGAACCCAAAAAATGAAAATTATTTAATATATCTAACAAGTAACCTTTCCACCCAACTTTTACACTTTCCTTGGAATGAATCTATAATGTTCCCAAAATGGATTTCTCAGCAAGACATGCCTGAAAAATGAATTTTTCAGGAATTTGTGCTTTATTTATCATAAAAAGTGTTTAAAAAACACTCAGAAACCAATTCCAAGTACTGCAGCAACCTGTACTCAGCTTTTATGGGCAAAAAGGTGGGGAAAAGTGAGGATTTTGGCCCTAAAATGAGTATAATAAGAAATATGCGTAACAATAAGGGTCATGGCTCTGGGATATGTTATATTAGGTCAAGAGGGATCTACATGCAAAATTTAAGCAAAAAAAAATGCGTTTTGCTAAGTTAAACAGTTCCTCCTTCCTGACTAGTCAAGAAAAACCCTGATTTCCCATGACTTGGAAGATGCAAAAATTTACTGAAGCAAGGGCAGCATATTTTTTTAAGGTTTAAGTTTCAAAACAGTATGAAAAATCATAAAATTAGTTCAAGAACATGGCATGGGAATTAAGCAAGAATAAACAACATTTTTACATAGAAAATCCCTCAAGATTGAGGTGCTGCAACACAAGAGAATGACCCAGAAAACCTTCAACATTAGTTACAGGAGGCTGAAGCTTATTTTCATTAAATTACATATCTTAAACTGATAAATACATGAAAACAAATATCTGTAATGAATCAAAATGCCCAAAGGGCTCTTTATTACATTCCCCTTGGGGATTTCAGCAATACATGAAAATGCCGGAGCAGATCTGAGTTTTACTACAGCATGATTCAGAAATTCTGAAGCAAAAACTTCAGTGAGTGTTTTAGATCTGAAATATACATGGATTGGTTGGCCAATCCATGGATCACCCTTGATGCAAGGAGGCTTCCTTCACATCAGAGATCTAGCTCCAAAATGATGCCAAAAACCCTGCAACACTGCTCCTTGAGCAATAACGCAGATCTGGGGAAGGACCTATGCAATATACCATAAATAACACATTGGCCTGATGCCAAGATCTGAAATGAAGCTCAAATCATTCAATAAAACTCTCCAATGGATTAGAAACCCTCCTCCACTGAAAAGAAGTATTGAAATGCTATAGGTCTGAAAAGATCTAAATCCCACTTGTTGCAACTTACAAAAGAAATCAAACCCTAAATAGGATCTACATTTCATTTTGAAGTAGAAGCTTGGCCAAATGTTGGATAGTGGATCAATGCAGCACATCCTCCTCCAAAGAGCTACTCCATGGAAGGAGAGAGGATTCCTAAACAGGAAACCCTCTTCCCTTTGGCTAAGCAGCCAAGAGAACTCCAGTTGCCCAAGCAACCTCAAATATGAATTATCATCAACAACCCTTTCTTGAGTCCTCTCCCTCCCTTTTATAAAATGAGGAAGTGCAAAACCATAAACCACTTCACTTGATTTAGCCCCTTTCACATTTAGAAGCTCCTTCTAGAACTGCGCAAATCACTTAGGAGGTTCAATGCACCTAGACTGTCTTGTGATTTGGTCCTGTTCACCCAGTCAAATAGCTCAGCCCTGTTCACACACAAGTGGTTTTTATGCAACCAGCTCATATTTAATCTTGTTCACATTGAGCATGTATTTATTTTTAGATCTAAGGAGTGTTGCATGTCCTCCATTAGTCTATTATTCATAAACATGAAAAATAAGACAAAATTCTAATTTTCCAATTAACTTAGCTAATTTAGTAACATTACAGTCCTCCCCTCCCAAATGTTGCTTGTCCTCAAGAAACTTCTAGGATAGAACTGAAAGATGTCTCATCCTCCTACTGTAGCATCCCCATATGATGTACTCCTGCAAATAATGAGATGTTGTGTTAACAATGAATCTCCATATTTCCCCTCCCAAGCATGCAAATTAGCTGAATAGCTATCATCATGAAACAATCAAATACTCAAGAAGGAAATAAGGTGTTGCCTAGAGGCTCCCTTGAGGCATGGAATCTAAAGTGTATTGGGAAATATCATCCCCCATGTGAGTTCTCCACCCTCAAGAAATCATCCACCAAAAATGAGTCACCTCATGACATGGAACTCTATGAAAATGTTCCTCCACCTTGAGCTCCTACAAAATAGGTGGGTGAAATTCTGCACATGGTAGACAAGATAGCCTACCCTACATTGTTCTCCTCTCCACTTAAGATAAGTGTAGAGTGAAAACTGATCTTGGGCTGCAAGGACATTGCCCTCAAGTGGCATCATGAGGATTAGATCTGCAAAGTTCCTCCCTCCAATGGTGTAAAATCAATCAGCCCAAAATGCCTCATATGTCATGGATATAAGAGTATCACCATGAGGTACTCCATCATACACATGGCTCACCTCCAAAAGAAATAAGTGTTTGGCTATGGTGGCCACAATTTTTCCCATGTTCCCATTAGAACATGTGATGTAGAAAATGTGGGAATATCTTTCCCAAAAGGACACACTCATCTCATGTGTCTCTTTCTCAATCATGCTCTAAAAATACATAATGGCAATATCAGCAAAGAAAACATGATCATCATCATAATGAGTGAAATACTGAAGGTTCTATGTGATGCAAGAGATTACCAACAGTCCCCCAAATCCTCACAGCTCAGTCTTCTCAACTACTACTTAAGAAGAGTATATGGCAAATTGCCTCTTGTGACATGGTTAATCATATGAATAAAGAATCCACATGTAAGGAAAACATCTTTTCCCAAGGCCACATAATAGATGGTTTTCTCCATCATGAAATTTGGCCCAATGAAGTTCATGGAGCTTAGTAAATAGCTTGCCCTCTTGTGGAGCAATGCACTGCCAAGAGATGGTAAGAGAATGCAAGCAAAATCTCTCACCATATGTTGGAAGCAAGAAGATACATGGATTCATGAGTGAACCCTCAAGTGTAGTTTGGCACACTTCCATGAAGAGAAATGAACCAAGCTCTGCATGAAAATCCTCTTCTCCATGCTTGGAAACCCAAGACAAGAAGAATACATCATCTTCCTCACCTCCTCTTGGCTCACCAAGTGCATTGAATGAGAAGTGATCCTGGGAATACTCCATCAATAAATCCCAGCTCCACAGTGACAACGTTGTTGGCCTATGTAAATAGGCTCCCATCAACAAACATCTCCAATATTTGACATGCAGAATGTCAAAGGCATCTCCCATAATGCTGCTACAAATTAGAAGTCCTCCCCATGAAGGAAGTCCTTCTTAAACATCTAAGACCAAGGAGTGACCCCTTTGCACTATGATAGTGCCATCTTCTACTCCTACAACACCATGAAAACTGTGAGAGCAATTCTGCCCTTGATCTCTCAAGAACATCCCAAGCAACAAAATCCTTTGCTGCTTTCTCATACTTCCATCATCCATCTTGGTACTCCTCCCATGAGGGCTACCATCATCCCAAATCATATTTCTGCATTTCATGGGATATTGAAATGAAATCTTCCCGAGGATCAATTTAACCCTATGAGGATCCAAATAGGTGGTAGGAAAAAACCTCCCATCATGACGTGCATGGCTCAAGAAATGTCCAACACAGTCATGAGAGATGTTATCCATCCGAAGATGTCCTCCATTTACTATCTGCTCCTGTGAGAAGGGAAGATCCTCCTCAAATTGTTGAAGAACTTTGCACTCCATGATGTGCTGAAGTGCGCCTCCAATGAATTATTCCCATGAGGTCTCCGCTTCATGCATGACCTTCCAAAACCAAAGGGGCCTTGGATTTGCTGCAAGTAGAAGTCTCTCTTTGAGCAAGGGTGTGCTCATTGAGAAAGAGTCATCTGGAAGGGAGAAATGGTTTCTCACTCCAAGATGTCTACCATCCATCATTCCATCCTTTATTGCTTCCTGAATGAAACTCCCATGTGAATGCTCCAATGAAGAATGGTTCCTCTCTTCTTCCTCACTACTTTGGCACAGCGCAGTGCAACTCTGTTGCTCAAAATCAGTAGCATGCAAAGATGTAGATCTCTCCATACAATGTGCTGAAATGACAATAGATGGATTTTTTTAATCATACCTCTGTGAGATGTAGAAGCAAGAGCTTCTTCTGCAACTATGTAGTCTTCCTTCATTACTGAACATGAAGGCTTCTCTTCCAAGGTTGTGCCAGCGCTGGTACAAGTCTCCACCTTCTCAATCTCCTTGAGATCTTCCTCAATACCCTTGAGGGCCTGGAAAAGGAGTAAGGAGGTCTCCTCTTCTGTCATTCTTCCAAGTGGTGGAGCCATGCTCTTGTTTCTTTTCTCTGTATATCTCTCCTTCTTTGTGAGGATAGGAAGTGCATGGATTTTTCCCTCCTTCTTGAAACCTTATGCAGGTCTCACTGCAACTTTCTGCTTCATGAAACCCTCTAGGAGTTTCATTTTATTCCTCCTTCTTTATTCTGTCTAACCTCTTTGAAGAGGCTCTTCCTGGATCTGAAATATGATGAGGTAAAACTCATCTCCTTCAGCTTTCTGATCTCTATCTCTTCTCTTCTCTGATACTGCTGTAAAGTTCCCTCTTTAGGAGTATCAAGATTCTATTCCAGAGATTGATTGCAGGGGCATTTACTAGATATGTCACCTTTGAGAAAATGATGAGATCCAGAGGCTACCTGGACATATGTAGACTCTATCTATAGAGATTTAAAGATTCCTACTTCATGGATTCATCACTTTGGCTTGAAGTCACAGGTTGAGCCAAAGATCATGCTCTGATACCACTGTAATGATCCCAAAATGGAATTCTCAGCAAGAATATGTGCTTCAAATATCATAAAAAGTGTTTAAAAACACTCAAAAACCAATTCCAAGTGCTGCAGAAACCTTTACTCAGCTTTTATGGGAAAAAAGGTGGAGGAAAGTGAGGATTTTGGCCCTAAAATGCGTATAATCAGAAATATTCATAAAAATAAGGGTCATGGCTCTGGGATATGTTATATTTGGTCAATAGGGATATACATGCCAAATTAAATAAAAAAAAAATGCATTTTTCTAAGTTAAACAGTTCCTTCTTCCCGACTAGTCAAGAAAAACCCTGATTTCCCACGACTTGGAAGATGCAGAAATTTACTGAAACAAGGGCAGCGTATTTTATGAAGGTGTAAGATGTAAAATAGTATAAAAAATCATAGAATGAGTTTAGGAACATGGCATAAGCATTAAGCAAGGTTAAACAACAATTTTACATAGAAAATCCCTCAAGATTGAGGTGCTACAAGACAAGAGAATGACCTAGAAACCCTTCAGCGTTAGTTACAGGAGGCTGAAGCTTCCTTTTATTATATTAAGGATCTTCAACTGATAAATACAAGAAAACAGAGATCTATAATGAATCAGAATGCCCAAAGGGCTCTTTATTACATTCCCCTTAGGGATTTCAGCAATACATGAAAATGCTGGAGTAGATCTGAGTTTTACTGCAGAAAATCTGTAGAATGATTCAGAATTTCTGAAGAAAAAACTTCAGTGAATTAATCAGACCTGAAATAGACATGGATTGGTTGGCAAATCCATGGATCTCCCTTGATATAAGGAGGCTTCCTTCACATCAGAGATCTAGCTCCAAAATGATGCCAAAAACCTTGCAACACTGCTCCTTCAGTAATAACACAGTTCTGGGGAAGGAACTGCACAGTATACCATGAAGAACACATTAGCCTGACGCCAAGATCTAAAATTAAGGTCAAATCATTCAATACAGCTCCCCAATGGATTAGAACCCTCCTCCACTGAAAATAAGTACTGAAATGCTTTAGATATGAAAAGATCTAAATCCCACTTGCTACAACTTACAAAGGCAATCAAACCCTCAATAGGATCTGCATTGCAGTTGGAAGTAGAAGCTTGGCCAAATGTTGGATAGTGGATTAATGCAACACATCCTCCTCCAAAGAGCTACTCCATGGAAGGAGAGAGGATTCCTAAACAAGAAACCCTCTTCCCTTTGGCTAACCAACCAAGAGAACTCGAGTTGCTCAGGCAACCACAAATAATCAACAACCCTTTCTTGAGTCATCTCCCTCCTTTTTATAAAATGAGGAAGTGAAAAAACCTAAACCACTTCACTTGAATTAGCCCCTTTCACATTTAGAAGCTCCTTCTAGAACTGCGCAGGTCACTTGGGAGGTTCAATGCACCTGGACTGTCTTGTGATTTGGTCCTGTTAACCCAGTCAAATAGCTCAACCTTGTTCACACACAAGTTTTTTCTATGCAACCAGATCATATTTAATCATGTTCACATTGAGCATGTCTTTATTTTTAGATCTAAGGAGTGTTGCATGTCCTCCATTAGTCTATTATTCATAAACATGAAAAATAAAACAAAATTCTAATGTTCCAATTAGCTTAGCTAATTTAGGAACATTACAGAATCATATAAAAGCCTAATGAATACACCTTCTTGTTTGACTCTAAGGAGCTCACTAAAGTCATGAAACTTTTATAAATTCTCTAAATTAAAGCTTAAATATTCTCGACCAAACTTAGGGCCAATACTTAAAAGATATGCATCCTTGGGCAAAATATTTGGAAATCCATAAATTTTTGAAAATTCCACACATGCATACCTTGAAGAAATTTTAGCTGCATTTAAGTTTCTCATTTCCCAGTAGTGTTACCATGAAGCTATGAATTTCTGAATTCTTCAAGAATGGAGTCACCAAGGTAGAATTACAACCTTCAAATTGTCTGATCTCCTTCTACCTTCATTACATGTCCCACAAGTTTCCTCTTGATCGCACCAACATATACTCAGTATTATGACATACCCCTAAACAGGAACACATAAGGAAAACCATTATTCACGATCTTAATGGCGCAAAGATGATATACATATAATTATCAATTACTTACATCGTTACTTGATACATAGTTTCTTTCAAGGTCGAATTTACCTTTTCCTATCACTTTTGTTGGTTAATTGTCTCCTAGAACAACATTGACACCTATAGCTTTATTGAGAGAGATGAATATACTCTTATCACCATTCATATTAGTAGAACATCTAATATCTATGTATCAAGATTTGTCATCATCCTAATCATATAGAGAAAGAATACATTTCTCTTACTTCTCTTTCTCTTCCATTATTTAGTATGATGAAATTTGTTAAATGGATCTTCCTATGGCTTCTCATTCAATTCTTTGCTTTGAGTAGGTTCTTTTTGCAACCTTAATTTAGTCCTACAACCCTTTTCCATGTGTCCAAGAACATTGCAAGCATAACATATTATCTGTACAATGGAGGGGGAAAGAATCATATCCTCTAAAACCATTTCACATATATGATCTCTACCTCATAGTCCATTCATTTCCATATGGTTTATAATCTATGGCATTATGCCCAAATAGATTAGAAGAAAATAAATATCCATGAAATGAACTTGTATGGGTAGGAATAGACGACCTTATTGTGAGGAGTGTTCCTCCTTTACTTCTTGATGGAGAGGTCTTCATGCTCTGCATAATCTGATTGTATGGTTGGAAAAATATTCTTCTACAAAAATTCAAAGTGTGTCCAAAGTTGTGGAAGATGAAGAAATCAACATCATTCAACAATGGAGAGAATGAATTGTTGTTCCTTCTTTGGAAGCTCGTATTTATTACATACTCATACCTAGGAGAAAATAGTCTTCTTGAAAAAATCACTCTCCATTGTTTGTGGTTCCACTGCTTGCTTCCATTTCTTTCTTTTAGTATCCTACTATTTCTTGTTCCTTTACTAAGGTTTTTATATACTCCGTTATTGCCTTATAGTCTACTTGAACATGCCTATGGTGACTATATTCTCCCTTAAATGTTTCATGAAATCCAATATCCGATTTAATGGAGAGATACCTTGAAAAACTGAGGATATTTTCCAACATCTTATTACTATATTGAAATATCAACTGCTGACCTTTTCTTCTAAATCACTTCCTAATGTGACAACCTCAATTTCTAATTTCTCACAATGATTCTCTCTTTGTTTTGATTTATTTCTTATTACTTATTCAACTCTTCCTTCCTCTTCTATCTAGGTTTTCAACCTGATAATTTATTCCTTAACCTTATACTCTTTTTCATCAAACATATAGAGTAATTTTTGATATTGAATTTCTTGTTCATTTTTATTTTCTATATTTGTCCTTAAAGAAATGATTTTGGATTCAAGTCTCTCACGATGACTTTCCTTTTCATTAAGTTTTCCCATAACTACTTCATTGGATATTTTAACTTATTATTGATGGGATTGTAGTAATATTACAATATTCTTTAGTTCATATATATTTTTAGCCCTGTTATCATATATTTATAACATCTCCTTGAGGCTCTTAATATTTTTCAAGGAAGAGATAAGTTTCCTTATAAGATCAAACTCCTTTTCTATCCTTTCCTCTTTTGAATCTGAAACACCATATGACATGAAAGGATATAATTATTATGCATGACCACAGTCATATTCTAATAGATTACAATTTTATTCTTTATATTTAGTGAATGGTTTCAACATTCCTATGTTTTTTATCATTATCATGGGTTCTAGAATAGGAAGAAGCAATAAGGCCTATCTTCAAACATTTATGGAAAAATAGAAACTTACATGGTGATTGAAATTCTCCTCCATCTACATCGCTTTCACAATTACATCATTCATGGAAGGCTTGAAACTTGTACCATATATTCTTTGTAGTTTCATAATGCATAATATTCTCAAATTTCAAGTCAGGTAGATTATAGAAAATTTCATTCATAGCCATAACATTCCACTAAAATTATTAACTTGATAGGTAATTTTTAGTATATTCGTTAGACACTAAATTCAAAACATGAGATCCAAGAGATATTAATCTAGATTTCATCATTTCTTTCCATACCTGATAGTTTGCATCATTGAGCTGAGGAATACATTGATGATCTATGAATTTTTCTACATCTGATTGTCCTTTTCTAACAATTGTTGATACTACCATTAAATATGATACATTACGTGCATAGCCATAGTCCTTTTGCAGTATTTTCTTCTTCTAAGATGTCATATTCTTGTTCTTCCTTTTATTCGACATAATTCCTTGGATCTCCTTCCAGCTGTTAAAAAAAATCCCAAAGGACCCACTATAATACAAATGGTTGAAAGTACAAATAGGTGCAGTGAATCAATATTTAAGTTATTATGATTGCTAATTAAACTTTAACAGCTCCTTTTTAAACTATATTTAATAATTCACCAATAATACCATGGATGAAATCAATAGGTTAAGAACCATAATACAAATAACATGAGAAACACATAATACACAAATATTTTTAAAGGTGGAAACCCATAAAGGGAGAAAAACACCATTCTTATTCTTATTTCTTAAATCTTTCTTTACATGTGTTCATTGGCACCGACTAGTAGGAAGAACCTAATCCTTTCATAGTTTCGCCAACACCCATCAACAGGAATCATCCACTCCCTTCCCAGTTTCATTTGTACCCATCAACGCGAAGCACCTACTCCCTCAAATTAGTTCAACAACATCAACCAACTAGAGGCACCGGCCCCAAAAACACTCTACATCTCCATTCCATAAATTTTCATACTGGAACCACTCTCTTTAGAACAAATATAAAATCAGCTTCCAATCAATACAAACTTTTGTGTAAATATATTCACTATTTAACAACATTGTTATCATCAACACATCATTAATAATCATTGTTCTATCATCATAAACACTTATTATGTCTTCGGATTATCCACAGTGTTGTAAAACAATGGTCGACGTTTCGAATCCCAATGGGGATCCATCTTCAGGACAAGATGCTTGAGGACCATTTTTTTACAACACTGTGGATAATCCAGAGATTTCTTTAATAAAAGAGAACCACAAAATCTTGAAAACTTATTATGTCATCAACACCCCTTATTCTATTATTAGAAAATGTATCATTACAACATCAATCTCAAAGAATAATCAAACCTATCACTAGTCCTTGTCATCAAAATATTAGCAACCTCATCATCACTATTTCAACAATCACTTCAAAAAAAAAGAGATTCATCATCATACTAACATTATTTGCAACACAAACCCTAACTGAACACTACAACACATCATTGCACTCATCAGCAGCATATAAACAAACTCAAAAACATAATGATACTCATGTCATTGATAGGAACACATAATCTATATAACAATCAACATACCCTGCAACATCAGTATTCTAACTCTCATGCAGCCCTAGCATTGACACACTAGCAACGTCAATCCTAAATAGCTCCAGTCATCAAAAAATCTCAACACCATCAAATTTACACAGTAAAAATTATGTAAAAATTGCAATCCTTTTAACACAACAAATACGTTAGCCTTGTTACAAATTCATTATGATGAGTAGTATCTCATCAACATGTAAAAATTGTTATACATATCAATTAAAAAATAGACTATAATTCTGACAAGGGGCTCAACACTTTATCAACGTTGATTTCATAGTTAAATTCTTAGTTAAGAACTCACTACAACACCTTTGACATGTTACAACAACAAAAAATAACAACAAGAGTTTACTTGACATAGAACAAACAAGATACAACCCCAAATCTACTAAAAACAATAGTATCCCTAAGATAAACAACTACATCTGGCACTTTAACAATGACATGTGCTTCAAAATTTAATTACAATGGTTAGACCAACGCAAATCTTTGTCATCAACAACAACTCAACATATTCAAAATCTTAGTGACAAAAAATCACTATTCTTCATATGATTCATAAAGAAAACTATTACAATGGTTCTTTTCTGGGCATTAATACTATAACAACATAATAAATATGAATGCTAACTCTATCAATCAACTCAGAATTAAAATATATCAATAACAATGGAAACCCGACCTCACCCATGAAAAAAAAACACTACCATCAATACTCATTCAACATCATTAGTAATAATAAATATTCTTCATTCATGCACACATTCTGATATTTTGTATCTCTACCATATCCTCTTTACAAATGACAATGTGAAAATTTCTAATGCTTACTAGCATATCCCATTCGAAGACCAAGGATAAGCCCCAGATAAATTTAGAAATCAAAGGTTATATTTCCCCTTATATCACTGTAGAGAAAATATTAGCCCAAATGGAATTCCACCTAGTATCTAAGACCATTGAAGAGGGCTTTATTTTGAAGGAAAACTCTACATATAAATAACTACATCTTTTTCTAATTGACAATATTCCTTCTCTATAATCTCAACCTCATCTTAGAGGAAAATATATTTGTTACATAGATTGTTTGCAGGACCTTTAATATGTGCAGTTTTTCTAATCCTCTTATTCCATGCTATCTTTAAGGATCTGTAGAATTTAGTGAGTTTCATCTCCCTTCGTTCAGTTGAATGTAACACCTCCTCCCATATCTACCCACTTTAACTGACCTTCCCAGGGTAAACTGATCTTGGGGCTACTATGACATGACTCAACCTCCTAGATAACCTTAAGGAAATGGAGTCAACAAAACAAGACCTCAGTGACTTCCCTCAGGTGCTACAAGACCCAAAAGAGCTAGACCACCCTTCCAGGTGCCCAAACCCTGAGTTAACTTACCTTTTTCTTGATCTGGACTTCTAAACGTTGGCACAACACTACTTTATTTTGATTGAAAACTTCCAATTGCATGCATGATGCCTACAAGGGAGTGGTTGGAGTATTGTTGACCCATTTTTGTGCCTACGACAGCAAGATTTGAGTCACTTTTCAAGGATAGACCCAAAGTTACTACCCATAACTTGAAAAAATTTATAGAATGATAAATTACACCAGGAAAAAGGCTCTAACACAAAACTTAATTAAGGACTTAACCTAACAAGGCCTAACCATGAGAGTCATTATGTCAAACACATAGTAATCATGAAGTTTATAGGTCATGAATGAAAATCTAAACATAGAGATATCAAAATTATCTGAGAAACATCAAGAATGTCTAATTCCCTCTCACAATAGCTGCAATAACATATATTAGTTCATGCATTCATTAATCATCCAGTTACAAGTAAAAACATGATAAGAGCCACAAGATGAATCTTTCATAAAACCATGATTATAAATAGCATATAACCATATAAATAACAATGATAGAAAAACCAGTAATGCAATGTAATAGCAAGTATAATTACTCATTAATTACAAGGGGAAATATCTCTTATCAATCATATGCAGAACCCAACCAAGTCAAGGACTTCCACGTACCACCAAACTATAGATTGAGTTGAACCATATATTTCTTTCATCCAATCACCCCTGTGCCATATTCCAAGCATGAATTTGGTATCTCATGGGATAATCGATTCATAAAAAACCAAGAGAAATAAAAATTTAAACCACCTCAACCCTCACACTACCGTGATCTCACCTAAATAGGTCCCAAGATTAGAAAACAAAACTGAGCTTGGATGCCTCAGAATTTCTTCACCATCCGTTGAGGAATTTTATTGTCTCAACCCACCTATTGAGGGCTTCCCAAAGAAAACTATCTCCACCCCAACCCTTGGGATTTACTTGAGACCACCTCACCTAGATCCAAAAACCTTTCTGCAATCAAACACTTAACCAATAATGAATTCCGTCACACCATGGCTATTCGAAAATGGTAAGGCAAGACTGAAACCGTTGTCAAACTAGGAAAAACCCATTCCAATGACAACAAATGAACCAAATACACACATGCATCTATCATGCATTCCAAAACCATCTAGGAAATCATGCATGAAACCTATTACCTGCAAGTATTCCCATTTAAGCCTCTTGATCCAACATTTCCTTGCTTGATCCTTTCTTTCCTTTGATTTCCTTGTCCTTCCTTTTCTTTCCTTTTTTTTCTTTTCTTGCTTGCTTGCTTTCTCCTCTTGGTGCTCTTCTCCTCTTTGAAACAAATTCCCAAAACTAAAATGAAAAAAGGATGACAAAAGCTATGAACTAATCCTTTGAATCCTTTTTATTATTGTTGCCTCTCATTTCTTCATTTTTCCTCTATTTTCCTTCAATTTCCTCCTCACTTGAAGCCTATGACCTTTCACCTTCCTTTTCTCCTAATTTCCTTTATTTTCATAAATAAAATGCCAAAAATTCCCTTTTTCATTTCAAATGCCCTTCCCAATTCCTTTTCCAACTACCCTTAGTCATAATAAACAACAAGTGATGCCCACTAGGATGTTTTTCCCAACATTAAACTTTGAATACATGTCCCATGGTCTTGGTCTTATTTTTTCCTTTATTAACTTTATTACATGAAATTTTAACTCAGGTTTGTTATAGTATTTAAACTTAGCTCGTTGCAGTATTTAAACTGAACAACCTTCTCAAAAGCAAAAACTATCATGAAAACGATGAGAACATGACAAACATATCGCTTATTGGAGCTTTATAACACAACTCATTACAGTATTTACAATAAAAATTCTACATAAATATGTACATATACCAAAACTCTTTTTCCTCAACTAGAAAATAATGAAGGATACATAGCCTAAATCTGACCATCCATCTCCCACGTAGCTTCATCGGGCCTAAATTTTTTCCGTTGCACTTTAACTTGATTAATTTCTCAATTCGCAAGCATGATCTATTTCTGTTTTAATATGCACTTAGGTTCCAGCTAGAATTATCCTTCTGGATCTAGCTAGAATTATCCTTCTGGATCCAGCTGGAATTATCCTTCTGGATCTACCTGCAATACAGACCAATCAATCATATGATCAACATCCCTTACATATATTTTAAGAAATGAAACATGGAAAACATGATGGAATTTCACTGTTAGAGGTAGTGCACGTTTGTTGACCACAAGTCCAATCCTCTCAAGGATTTTAAAACACCCACAATACCAAGGTTCTAACTTGGAACATGATTCAATCCTCAAGGAGCTCCTCTTGGGCTTGATGTAAAAGTACACATGGTCTCCTATTTATATGTATACATGGTTAGTAAATGGCATATGTTGATCTACGTAACTCTTATGTCTATCCTATGTCTCCTATATATTCTTATATATAACCTACATTTAATATTCCATATCTTCCAACATGTCCGGTCCAATAAGTACCCTGTACCCTAGATCACTCGAACTGAAGGGAGTGTGACAACTCTACCCATAGAGTGCCTCAAACAGACTCATCCTTGGTGAATCTTGATACCCAGTTTTGTAATAAAACTCAACCAATGGAAGATACTCCTCCCACCTCCTCTACTGACGCATGACTTACATCCTCAACAAGTCCTCCAGTATCTTGTCGACCCTCTCTATTTGTCCATATGTTTGTGGACGATAATTTGTATTGAAGGAAAACTCTCTACCCAAACCTACAAACAAATCATTCTAAAACCTCGAAGTGAACTTTGAATTTCTATCTAACACAATATTCCTCAGAACACCATGCAACCACACTATATCTCTGATGAAGACCCGTCCTACCTCACTAGATGAATAAGTAGTCTTCACTACGATGAAGTGATATACCTTTCTTAACATGTCAACGAAAACCATGATGGAATCATGTTAATTTTATTTCCTCGAACATCCAGTAATAAAATACATGGAAATGACCTCCCATTTCCACTTTGGAATTGGAATAGGAAGTAACAAACCACCTGGATGCTTTCACTTTTCCATCACCTATTGAAAATATAAGCGTCTAGCCACAAACTTTGCCACTTCCTTCCTCATATTCAACCAATAGTATAACTTCTTCACAAATTTTAATTTTTTCTGATATCCTAGGTGACTTGAATATGGCTTGACATGAAACTCATTCAAGATAAGTGTAATATTCCAAAATTAGCATGCAACTAATTGAAATATTGATTTTTTCTTTTGACACCTAGGAGATGAATAAATGGGTAAGGAGGCCCATACATTTCTAAAATAGGAATAAAATACCTCATGATGTGAAAAGGGATCATTATAATAGCTGGATTTCACACCCTCATGTGTGAACAGGGGAAATTACAAGTGGACAAGGTCAAGTTTGACCAAGTCAACAGTGTTGGAATGAAAGCTGGAGATCATCTATGGAGATAGCGCAGTGATAGTGGGAGGAATATTCCTTGGTGGAGGAAACCCTAATGTTTGGGACCCAAGGTAAGAAGGCTCACACTTGTTTATAAGGAGGGAAAGGCATCCATAGTAAGGCATGTTATGGATTATTGAATTTGTGTTCTGCATGACTATTATGCATTATTTAGCTGTTTAGTTGAGATTGTTGTGCTGCTTAGCACAAGGAATTCCTATTTAGTAATTCCTTCTCCTTTCAAGAGAGGCATCTTAAGGGAGCTTTTATTTCATTTCTCCACATCCAGGCTTGAGGCCAAGCTACCTCCTTCAGCTACAATGCAGTTTCTGTTTAGAGTTGGGTTGTGTTGCAGGGTGTTGTAGTGGAGGGTTGATAACACCACTTCTGGAGCTTGTTTTTCAGAGGAGGAAGCATTCTTCCCTTTAGGAGATCAGTGAGGAATATTCTGGAGCTTATTTCACATCTTGTCACTTGGCCAACATATTTTCCATCACCTACAGCTCAGTACCTCTCTTTGACAGCGTTATTTCAGTGAGTATTTGCAGTGAGGGGTTGCAGTGTTTGATTGGAGGGTGAGATCTTCAGTGATTGGATCAACCTTTCACTTCAAGGATCTTTTGGAGGAGGTTTATTCATCATTGGTATCATCTTCAGCCATCTCCATCCAGTTAGTGAGTTGCAGCTGCTACTAAACCCTAGGGTTGCATTCCGGCATTTTGCACTATTTGCATATTTCAGGAAATCCTCTCTGGATTGTCTTGGAATTATTTTTGGGAGTATATATCTTCACTCCCAACATTGTATGAGCCATATATTGGTAGATATGTGTATTTGAACTTTCCAGTAGCAGTTATACTTAATAAAATTGCATTGTCCTAGCCTTGGGCATTATTTTTGTAGCAATATTCTTCATATTTCATGTACATGTTCGCTTGAGGCTTGTGTTGCCTAACTTGAGTGAGTATTTCATCAAGATCTTGTATACATTTTGCTGATATGACATTAATATGATGGCTATATTATCTTCTTACATTTCATGAGTTGATTTACGCTGCTATTTCCAGTTTTGTGTTCATATATTGTTGCTTCCCCATTTTGGGATATTACAATAAGCTTCTTGAGCTCACTCTCATCTGACACATAGATCATGTCCCTGAATCTCACTAAGCCATCTGTCATGAGATGATAGGCCATATCCTAATCACCTGTATCATGTTGTAATATGTGCCTAAGCTCCATGTACATTTCATCCTATTGTCCTACTTGTAAGATCTAATGCTCTAAATCTGTCCCATATGAAATCATAGCTGCAACATGGTTTAACTGCACTCTCCTATTGAGAGCATCTGCAACTCTATGCTCCTTTCCTTTAATGTATCTAATATCGATGTCGAACTCAGTAAGGGTATCCAACCTTCTATATTTCCTAGAATTCATATTCATTGGTCAAACAGATAACTCAGCCCACTATGATCACTGAACATCACAAATCTCTTGCCAAGAATATAGTGCCTCCACATATTCAAGGTGTGAATAATAACTGCCAACTCAAGATAATGAGTCACGTATTTCTACTCATGCTCATTCAATTTACTTGACTCATAACATACCATATGTCCCTCCTACATTAAGACTCCACCAATTCCCCTTTCACATGCATATGTACACACCACGAACTCTTTATCCGGATATCCAATCTTGAAAACTAGAGCATTTGTCAACAACTTCTTCAACTACTCGAAACTTGTTGCACATCCCTTTTTCCATTCAAATTTCTTCCCTTTCTCTGCAAGCAGGTAATATGATATGATATCCACAAGAATTTCCTAATGAACCTACTATAGTAACCTGCTAATGCCATAAATGATTGGACCTCATCCACATTCCTAGGATTTTCCCATTCCATGAAAGCTCTTATATTTTTCATATCTTTTCTAGGCCTTCCTTGGAGACAACATGCCCCAAGTAATGTACCTCTTTATGAAAAAAGTTACATTTAATAAGCTTGGAATACAACTGATTATCTCTTATAAATATCAATATTGATGCTAAGTGTTCAACACATTCTTCCTCATTATTATAATATACCAATATATCATCAATGAATGCAATAAAAAAAATTTCCAAATAAGGATGTGACACACTATTCATCAAGCACATAAAAGAGCTAGAGCATTCGTCAAACCAAAATGAATCACAAAAAACTCATAATTCCCATACCTGATCCAGAAAGCAATCTTGTAGAAGTCCTCTTCCTTGATGTATACCTGATGGTATCCTAATGTTCAATAACCTTGTTTCTCCCTTCAACTAGTCAAATAATTCATTGATCCTTGGCAATGGATACCTATTTTTGATGGTTACCTTGTTAAAATTCATATAATTAATGCACAATTTGAAAGTATCATCCATCTTCTTCACGAACAACACTAGTGCACGCCAAGGCGATACACTAGGCCTAGTGTATCCCTTATCAAGAATTTCCTTCAATTGAAACTTCAATTCCACTAACTATGGTGTGCTCATCCTGTAAGGTTTCTTTGATGTTGGTGCTGCTCCTGGTACCAACTTAATAGAAACATATACTTTCCTGTGAAGAGGAAACTCTGAAATATCTGCTCGGTATACATCCCAAACTTGTTGCAAGACTAGATACCTCTTGAATATTTATGCATCCTCAACATCCTTACCCTTATCAGTGGAAATATTCACCGCAAAAAATACACACCCTTTTCTATAATTGCACTTTTGCTGCATAGTTGTGACCACCCTCACCGATGTAGGCTTCTTCTTTCCCTACAAGTTTCTCTTTTCCCCCATTATCATCTAGGAAATAAATAGCTTTTTCATAACAATTTACTTTGGTTCTGTGGAGGTATAACCAATCCATACCTAAAATCATATTATATGATCCCAATCGAAGGCCATTTAGGTGCACTTATGTAGGCATACAATTCAGCTCAAATGCACAAGCTCCTACCCAATGATGAACTCTCTTCTTAGTACCTATATCCAACTTCACCAACCAAGACTCTCCATGCACTTCTTTTCTCAAACCACACTTATCCACCAAGTCAAGATTAACATAAATATAATTAGATCTAGGGTAAATCAAAATAGAAACAACTTGAGCACAAAACTTACCTTCCATCTCAATAATGGATGCCTCATGATATTCGTGTATGTTGTCCACAACTACATAAATATAAAGAATGATATGGCCCACATCCCCAACTATTTATGCCTCCTGAGCACTGTAGATATGAGTTATTCCACCCTGGTACAATAGACAATCCTTCTTGCAGTGCCCTACCATCACCTCTATTCTACTTCTCTTGAGGTTGTGACCCATTTCCCTTCTCAACTACATTAAGCTTCTTGTAAGGAGCAAAATTTTATTTCTCACTTGCATCCTGAGGTCTTCCCTGCTTTGGTGGGGACTTCCCTCTAACATTCTTATTTCGCTTCAAATCACACTTAGACTCAGCTTTACACCTTGAATGCTCATAATAGTGCTTAAGTTTCCTAATGGATTCATCTAGTGACCAAGGCTCATCAAACTCAGTAAGGTCTCTATATGTTTTTGGCAACCCACTAATGAACCTTTGTATCTTTTCTTTCTCATCCCTGAGGTAATGCACATACCTCAATAGCTCTAGGAACTTGCTAGTATACTCATCATTTTTCATGGAACCCATATATAGCTCATAACAATCCTTAGCTATGTCATCATAATATCTCTCATATAGGTACTTATTCTTGAAGAGACCCTCCAAATCATCCCAAATCAACTCTTATTCTCAAATTTCCTTGACATTATTCATATCTTCCCACCAAATATCTTCTTTCCATTTGAGATTGAAGGTAGATATTTTGGCTTCCATGTTCTCTGAATAGTTATTGAATCTAAATAATTTATTCATCCCAAGAAACCACACCTCTACATCTTCTGACTTCTTCATCCATCCATCCAATGTAGGAGGCTTGACTTTCTTGAACTCCTCAAGAAAGTACTCACTCCTCTTGTAAGGGTGATGGTTGTGGCGACTGTGATAATGTCTTGTGGTTGAAGAACTAGAATGATATTGATACATACCAGTCCTCCTATTAGGTGTATCCAATGATCTTCCACCTCTGACTATTTCCCCTCTATCCAACATGTATCCCAACCGAGAACTACTACCATAGGCATCATTATTATTCTCTTCCTATTCTTGACTAATCCTTGACTATCCCTATCTTAGCAAGTATGACAAACTCTAAAGGATCACTGCATTGACCTCTTCCTGCTATTCCTGAGCCCTTACAAGTATTTCCCCGGCTTCTACCAACTTGTTATTGTCTTCCTTACAACTTATGATATCTGTCTTCAAACTCTCAATGTATCTACTATACTAGGAGAATATTCAACTCTTTGTTTCCTAACTGATCTATAGGGAGAGTCACGTGAACTGTATTCTACCATTTTTCTCGTCATATTTTATTCTCTTCTTCCTGCAAGCATGCCATCTCAAATAAACCAAATAGATACCATAACCAAAATCATACCTCAATGATGTTCAGGGGGTGCTTATCTCATTTGCAAAATTATTCCCAATTAGCGCGATACATGTATAATCACAATCATATCAATATGCCAACATCATGCATGACCCTAACAATTGCATACCATGACCTCATGCATGACAACCATAACCATGAAAATGCATACCTAATTTTATGCATCTAGTGCATCTAGTCCAAGTGTTTGAACCATGCTTTAATACCACTATATATCGCCTCCTTCCATATCTACCCACTTTAACCATTCTGCCCGGGGTAAACATGAACTTAGGTCTACTATGACATTCCTCAACCTCTTTGATAACCTTAAGGAAATGGAGTCGAAAAAACAAGACCTTATTCACTTCCCTCAAGTGCTCCAAGACCCCCAAGAGCTAGACCACACTTCCAGGTTTGCAAACCCTGAGTTAACTTACCTTTTTCCTGATATGGACTCCCAAACACTAGCACAACACTTCCTAGTTTTGATTAAAACCTTCCATTCGGATGCATGATACCTACAAGGGAGTGACTATTGTTAGGTCCCTATAATACTAGTGTAGCCCCTTTATTTTTATTGTTAGTGTAGCCCCCTTATTTTTATTGCTAGTGTAGCCCCCTTATTGTTATTGTTGTGCCCATGTAGCCTCCATATTGGTATTGTTGTACCCCATAGAAGCCCACTATTTTTATTTTTGTGCCCTTACATTATTATTTTTATGTAGGCTCTGATTATATTGTGACCCCTTAGACTCCTATATATAAAAATGAGGTCTTTTCATTTGTATTATCCAATAATTTTTCATTTATGTAATGTAAATGATGTTTCCCCCTTGAAGAGGCTATTTCTCAAGTCCTTGATCTATATTTTCTCTATTTTGTGAATTGGTTGCATAACATTTGTTAGGTTCCTATAATACTAGTGTAACCCCCTTATTTTTGTTATTGTGCCAATGTAGTTCCCATATTGTTATTTTTATGCCCCATAGAAGCCCACTATTGTTATTTTTGTGCGCTTACATTATTATTGTTATGTAGGCTTTGATTATATTATGACCCATTAGACTCCTATATATACAAAGGAGGTCTTGTCATTTGTATCATAAAATAATTGTTCATTTATGTAATGTAAAGGAGTTTTCCCCCTTGAAGAGGTTATTTCTCAATTCATTGATCTATGTTTTCTCTATTTTGTGAGTTGGTTGCATAACAACTGCAGTTTATTTCACCTAGTTTTGTTCCTATAACCGCAGTATTTGAGCCACGTTTTCAGGGATAGACCCCAGGTTACTCCCAGAACTTGACAAAACTTTCTAGGATGATAAATAAAAAACGTACAAAGCCTCTAACAGAAAACTAAATCAAGGACTTGACCTAAAAATTCCTAACCATGACAATCATTCCATCAAACACATAGTAAACATGAAGTATATAGGTCATGAATGGAAATCTAAACATAGAGATTTGAAAATTATTTAAGAAACATCAAGAATGTCTAATTCCCTCTCACAATAGCTGAAATAACATATATTAGGTCATGCATTCATCAACCATTCAGTTACAAGTAAAAACATGATAAGATCCACAACATGAATTTGTCATAAAACCATGCTTATAACAAGCATATAACCACATAAATAACAATAATAGAGAAATCATTAACACCACTTAATAACAAGTATAATTTCTCGTGAATTACAAGGGGAAATAACTCTTATAAATCATATGTAAAATCCAACCAAGTCAGGGACTTCCACGTACCACTCGACCATAGTTTGAGTTGAATCAAATATTTCTTTCAGTCAATCACCCACATGAAATATTCCAAGCATGAATGTGGGATCTCATCGGATAAACTGATGCATAAAAAACCAAGGTAATCGATAGGTTAAACCACCTCCACCCTCACACTACCACGATATCACATAAACCGATATGAAGATCTCAAAACCAAACAGAGCTTGGATGCTTAAGAATTCCTTCGCCATCCCTTGAAGAATTTTACTGTCTCCACCCCCAACCCTTGGTATTTTCCTAAGACCACCTCACCCAGCTCCAAAAACCTTCCTGCAATCCAAGGCCCAACCAAGAATGAATCCCATCACACCATGGTTATCTAGAAATGGAATTTTGAGGTTAAAACACTTTCAAACCAGGAAAATTCCATGCCAATTACAAAAAATGAACCAATTACACACATTCATCTACCATACATGCCAAAACTAGGAAGGAAATCATACATGCAACCTATTACCTGCAAGTATTCCCACTGAATCCACTTGATCCAACATTTCCTTTATTTATCCTAGCTTCCCTTTGCTTTCCTTATCCTTCATTTAGTTTTCTTTGATTTCTTTCTCCTCTGGGTGCTCGTCTCCTCTCTAAAACCAATCCCTAAAACCAAACTGAAAAAAGGCTGAAAAAATCTCTGAACTAATCCTATGAATCATTTTTATTATTTTTGCATCGCATTTCTTCATTTTCCCTCTATTTTCCTTCAATTTCTCCCTCACATGAAACCTATGACCTTTCACCTTCCTTTTATCCTAATTTCCTTTATTTTCATAAATAAAATGCCAAAAATACCTTTTTTCCCTTTCAAACGCCCTTTCCATTTCATTTTCTAATTTCCCTTAGTGTTTTCAAGATAAATCCCCTCTGTGGAGAGAGACAATATCTCTAGCCCTAGAGTGGGTCTAGCAAAACAATATTTTTTCTAATGCAAAGCTCTCTTAACTAAAATTTACAATGCGACAAGAAAAGAGACATAAATACCCTTTTCCCAACGCTACGCTTGAGTCCGTTGATGATGACCTTGATCCACGATCCTTGTAGGCCCGCTCCCTGCTACTGATGGCACACAAATACCTGGGGATGATCAAGAGACAAAAAAAAATGTAATGAAATACATAATAATCGTAAATAGTAGCTATCTAGTAGATCAAGGAGTACCATAATATTTGCATAAAAATTTAGACAAATATAGAAAGAAAACATCAGATATTATTATTGATAAATACAAAAGGAGAGCTTACAACCCAGGCCTTGATCTTGGAGGTGTCCTTTGGTGAAAATTTGAGTCCTTCATTGAAGTTCAAAAGAATTTCTTCTCCCTAACACTTAGGCTTTATCACAATGCTAGGATTCAATGGGATGAGAGTTCAAACGAGTCTGAAAATGACCAACCAAGATCTAAATTTGTGGGAATGAGGGATGCAAATTTATAGGAAGGGAGAAGAGGTTGGGAGCCCATGAAAGGAGGAGGAAGGCCCACTTTCTAAGGTATGAACCCCCATGGATGAGATCAAAGCTCTAAAATCAGAGAACTCGACCTTATCACCACCATTTAATAACCAACACGTCGCCCTTTAGCTTCTAGAGGTCGAAGCTTCTCCTCTATTTGAGGAAACACTACTAGAAATGGGTTCAGCATGGTTTTCCAAGAAATAAGGGCAATGACAGTGCTAAGCTAGAATTGTGAAAATGACATCAATGTGGTCATGGCACTAGGAAGGACACTAACCCAGGAAACTAGGAATTTAACCAAGTTTCTTCATTGATCCTCCAAGGTTGTCTTCTTTGGATATTTAGGGGATGTGTTAACATATTTCTTGATGGTGGAAACATTTCACAAGATCTGTCACGGGGCATTTCAGGATCAAGGATAGGAAAATGAGCATGGTGAAAAATTATTGTGTAACACTTAGCCATAATAAACAACAACTAATTCCCACTAGGATTTTTTGCCCAAAATTGATCTTTGGATGCATGTCCCATGATCATAGTCTTATTTTTTTCTTTATTAACTTTATTACATTAAATTTTAACCCGATGTTGTTACACTAAAATATATGATCGGTAATGGATAAACTCTATTAAAAAAATGAATATCTAGAATTTACATTCGTCAGTTTAATTTAAATAAAATCAACAACGATAACCATGTTAATGAATGCATATGTATATGATGCCATATTTCACTAGATCAATCATTCAATTTTTCCAATACAAAATTTGAACTATATGTTTACATCCTAATCGATTTACTAATATAATTATTTGCAGGGCATGGAATTGACCTTACCTACTCATGCGAGATAAATACCTATATGTTTTTATTGTGATCACACCAGACCTTTCACGGACTCATCACACCATTACTTATCATGTTCCTTGCAAGTGATCATTACTACTCAAACAAGCCAAATCAAAACATTATCCCACACCATATAATTTATGTTGTACGTCACCATTTTAGATATTGAATCATAGATTCTACATATTCATATCTTGTTATTACATGATCAATAACCACATTTTTCATCGCATTTTCAAAAAGCTACCTCTTGATCACACCAACCTATACTTAGTATTATAACACACCCCTGAACCAAAACACATAAGGAAAACTACTACTCATGAGCTTAATGGTGCAAAGGAAATCTACATATAAGTTGTCACTCTTTCTTCTTGCATTGTCACTTGATGCCAATCGATGCATATATTTATACCAAATGTGTGATGACCAAATAGGAGTTGACCCAAAAATACCATGGGAAATTACTGTGGAGAATTTTGATGGTAATTGGGATGATATGAGAGCCAGGGAAATTTACCATGGAGATATAAAACCACAGAGCCAACCAAAAATATTTAGGGCATTTACCATGATAATTAAGCCAATGATGCACCAGGAAACCAATGAAGAATGACCTTCATTGCATAGGATGGAGATGAATGAGACACAAATAATTCATATATATTTAGACATGAATTACAAATAGGTAATATGGGTTGTGGACGCATATTTTACGCAAGTAATTTAGATTATGAACGCTAGACGGTCAACTTTAATCAATGTTTTTTCCTAAATATTTAGAAATTTTGATTCACCTTCATGTCTAATAAGTGGAAAATAACTTCAACTTCTCTCATTACATTATGAAATTATTAAACTATCCTTCATAAGAGATCCACTAGTTTGACATCAATGCCAACACCAAAATTTCCAAGACACAATATCATAACACAATATCCATTTTCATTGTAGATCCATAACCAAGATTCATTCCATTCCACTATTGACTTCAATACCAACACAATGCTAGTAGTGCTCCAAACTAGAGGCATTAATTTTGGTTATTTTTTCTTTTAGATTACCGACCAAAAAATATGGTTTCGTTTTTGGTAGATTGAGACTACTAATATTTTGAACTATTGTGATGATTATGATATAATTTGATTTCCGAGTCCATGCAAATTTAACTTACAAATAAATATATATATATATAGTGTAACACATGAATATTTTGAGGACTTTTAAACAATAAAAAAACTAGTAGGTATAGTTTGGTTTATAGTAGTGTAGAATTTAACTTATTTTAAAAATGGTTAACACAAATTTTAAAAATAAATAAAAATAGACTTTTGTATTTGGGAATTATGATCATAGTCACAAAAATTATATAATAAAAATGGAAAATACTGATTTTATTAAAAGAATTATATTTTTGAGTCTTGATTTATTTTTCCTAAAAAGGAATAAGACCAATTCTTAGATGAATCCCTACGGGGATCAAATAGTGACCTCTTTCATTTATATATAGGTGGTATTTCTCTATTAAATCTCCGTGAATAATCATTATTCTTATAACTAAGGTTAACATTGGATGAAATGGAAGAGTATTAAATTGTAAACCTCCACAAGGTTTTTGAACTTCAAGAAATAAGAAATGTTTATGATATAACCAAATAAGCATTCAAGCATGCGTTTATACCAATGAAACTATAACTATGCAAATTTAATTGTTCTATACTGTTCTTAAGTTGTTAGAAAATCAAAATTTTGATGCTTGTACAATCACTCTTTCAATGTTTTGTATAAACTTCAAGATATAAATTTGATGGAATGTATGAAAATATCTATTTCTGATTTAGTTTCAATCTTGATTTGATATATTTGCAATATAAATTCCATCCTCATTAATATAAAGAAATTTTAATTCTACCTTTCCAAATAACTAATACTCTACTACTTAGTGTGTAATCTATCATGCTAATTCTATTTATTTAAACATGCAAACTCTATTCCTCCACATTCAAATTTATTAGTGATGATTCATTTACACTGGTATTCAAATTTTATTGGGGCCTATACATCATTGACTTGATTGCAAGTGTAAGAAGAATTGTGTTGACATACTCTATTTGTTAAATACTTCAACTAATAATGTGAACATTTAATAATAAGAGGTATTGGTTTATCCATGTCATTGCAGTAACCATAGAAATGGGTTATTACCCATCTGTTTATATTATTTATCCAAAGAAATTAATGATTCAATAAAATGCATGGTTGTAAGTAAATTGTGGCATGTACAAGATTAAGGTAATTTTGCAATGTTGAGTGAATGGTCCAAAATACCTTTCCACTTAGAAGATGAAATGAACCATTATGATTGTTGGAATTATAAGGAAACATTTAAAATAACAATGTTGTGGAGAAGAAGGGCATTAGAGTAAGAAGAGAATTTGGAGAGAAAATGAAGAAACAAGGAAGTAGTGGAGCATGAAGAACTTGGAAGAATAATTATGTTCAAAGACTCTCAAACTCTATCTCTAAGCCAAAGCAATCTACAAAAATGTGCTAATGAGTAAGAATGCATTGTAAGCACAGTTGAGAATGCATACATCACCATTGCAACCATTCATTGAGAATAATAAAATCCACCACTAAATGTTGGTTTTCCGATTTGGATTTCTAATTTAATTATGTATTTGTTAGTGAATTATTTTTGTGTTTGATTTGGTTGTGTTGTTGTCATAAGAATTAAAATTCTCTATTTATGCCAGTGATAATTGTTAGTAATTTATTTTATTGCTTATAAAATCCACTATACAGTGACATCAATTCTCCTTTATTTGAATTGTAAAGGTATATATAGCCAATTCCATAATCAATAAGTATAATTTTTTTTCTAAAAATAGCTAATTTCCTTTAACTATTGATTTGATTCACAAATGGTATAGAATTATAACCATAACTTACAACTTAAATTAATAATTATTTGGTTTTTTGAATTATATGTTAACATTCTATCTTACCCACTAGTCTCACAGTTGATAATTTGATGGAACCAATAGCCATATAATTTTATTCTGTGTATTTATTGAATCCCTGCATAATTTTTTAGCCCATTGTGGAGAATCCCATCACCAAATCAATCCATTCTCCATGCATTGGCAAGGGGAGTCTATATGGGTTATGTGAAGTCCACATTTTATAAGGAATACAAGATTATCAATCATTCATTAACGTTTATATAATTGATAGTAACATTGTGTAATAGCCTATGGTTGAACCTCGCATTACTGTAAATAATTGTAATTACTCAAATATTGAGATAAGGGACACAAATTATAGTTTTCTTGGGGAGGGAGATTCCTTGAGGAATTGGAGAAATTAAAGACAACATCCATGGGTTGGATAAGAAGATTGAAAATATATAACTATGCATTAAATTTAAATGAAGAGACAAGGATGGGCCAAGGTGTCTTTGACCTCCAACCATAAGCAAGAAAAGGAAAAAATAAAATAAAGAGGAGCATGGGCTATGTTGTCTAACAGTTGACTTCATGGAGACTTGGGAGAAGACATACGGTTCGTATCTTAGGAGGTACGAAAACTAGTCAGAAAGGAGGAGGAACACACTCTGATTTTTCAGGGATGCATGCATAGTGGGAGAGAGGAGAAGAGAGCACCATGGAAATTCCTCCAAGGGTCTGAGGTGTTGTAGAGAGTAGTGTAAGTCTTGAACTCTGGGAAAATAACACAAACTGAGGAATCCTATGAGATAGGCTTGTTGGGTGAAATATTTCAAAGAGAAAAGGCTTTCCTGAGGGTTGAATAACTCATTGGAAGCTTGGTATTGAAGAACCTACTATCTTGGGAAGAATCACTTAGGTTCCTTTGAGGCTGATGAACCACCAGGAGTTGCATTGGGGAGTGAAGCACTGATGTTTGTCTCATCAACAAACCACATGGAGGGGTGATTTCTTCCACCTATAAATAGCTTATCCAATGATGAAAATTCCTTTAATGCGAATTCTCTTTTCCTGAAAGTAAGCTAAGAATTATCGGTTGTATGGTATCCTTCCATGGATGTCAATGTTATGTGTAAAGTATGAAAGACTGAGCGGGAAGTACGTAGCTAGTGGATGGAGGTTGTGTGACCTTGTGTCATCTTGTTTTAGCTAAAGAAACTATTTGGCTTCTCTTCCAAAATAACTCCACCTCAAGTACAGGAATATGGCTCGGGGGTGACAATTGCAGGTAAGTTTTAGTTGTAGTTGTCTATGGTTGGGTGGACAGTGGTAGTCCCAATCTCAGTTGCCAAACCCTTTAGACTATAAGATAAGTGATACTTCCATTCCTTATATTTAAGCATTTAACATGTATTCACTATGTTTTCTACATGCATGTAATTATATTTATTTAATGCATAAATGTGTGGGTGTATACATGTGGATCTAATCTAGAATGATATTTCTTGCCTATTAGTGGAACATTGATTTATTGTAGAAATATTGGGCATTTGCATGGTTTCCTGTTTCCTTTCATGAGTTCATTATAAGTTTATTATTATCCAAACATAATAGTATATATCTAAGTTAAGATGGGCCTGATTTATAACAATTTTTATTTATCTAAGAAGCCTACAAACCTATGATTTTTTTTGAGTTGATAATTGCTGAAGGGTCTCAGTGAAAATGAATGGGCGGGTCCCTATCCTATTTATTATATCACCTAAAGAATTGTCCCTTAAGTTTCATTTCATTATATGTATGAACATTTTTGAGTTGAATGTTGATATTGTGGGTTTAATGCCTACATTTCTTAGCCACAGATACCTACTTAGTCAATCTAATATGTTAATGGTGTAAATAATTACTGGAACTGAAATTTCCCTTTGTAATATTAAAGAAGCCTTATACCAAAATTCCATGTCCTAACCCTATATTATGTACAAGAATTTTGTCTTAGGCTTAAATAATGAAATATGAGATTGTATATTCATATGTTAGAGCCACGATGTGCTATTATATCAGTCATTTATGGAATGGATTATAATAGTTGAATTACATGATTTTTTTTTATAACAAGTACTAGTCATGGTAAGCCAAGATAAATACTATATGTGGCAGGGTTGGGATAAGGCTATCAATATTATTATTGAATACTTTTTTAGATGTATTCTAGACAACCCACAGGCTTGGCCAGGGAAGTTTTCTTCTACGCCCCCATGCAATTATATATATATATATATATATATATATATATATATATATATATATAACATTGAAGGTTTGAATGATTATGGAACATCCAAGGGTTAGGATCGAGCATAGTGAGGACTGACTAGCACCAAGCCCAAAGGCCATCGCTCGAACTTGTGCCTATGCAGAGTTGGATGCCTTATCCCTAAGGATTAGGTCGTGGAATTGTGTAACCATGTGCTACAATTGGAGTGGGGATAAAAATTGTATCTAAAGGCAGAGATCCATTCCTAATAACATCGGTCAATATAATGGTCAAACTCCCCCCTTTGTTATGTTAGAAAGGGGGGGAACCCCGCTTTAATCATAGTCATCGATTGAGCCTTGGTAAATCAATATACAAGATAATGGTGGGGCCTCCCCTCTATGATGTTAGCGAAGGGAGGAAGAGGTCCCACTAACCCTTGGATCAGTCGAACGAGGATGGATCATTGGATGGTGTGTAGGCTGAGTAGTTAGGCAGACTTGCAAGTAGAAAGTCTTTCCAGTCAGGTACATAGTGTTGAGTCATCCATAAGGTATGTTGAACAAGAATACAAGTGAGTCGCAAAAGTGATTCGGGGTCAGGTCAACCTCCGACTACTTCGAGGATAACTCCTATCCCAGTGGATTGGCCATGATGGCAGAGATGATGCACTAGAGCACCATCTGGATTATGGATGGAGTGACACGTGGCTGAGTGACATGAAAGTATAGTGACATGCCACATGGGAACCACATGGGTGCCACATGGAAATAAAATAAATGTGACACATTTTAAATTAATAATAATTTAGAGAATCATAACTTGCAATCATGGAGTTTGATCAAGACAAAATTTATATAACCATAAACGTCTCGTCCAGGTGAGGATGACAATGACATCAAAATTGAGTTCTGAAAACTTGGAAGGAATTAAAAAATAAATATTTTACCTCATTTCTCTAATGGTACCATGGAAGTTTGGTTATCATAGTGAACATATTCTTAAGGGTAAGGGGGTGTGTTTTCAAATGGTATCATAGCTTGCAGGTTAAAAAATTGGACTAGATGGGCTCTATCATGGAAAAAATAATGGCTAGGTTCTTTCCCAACCCTTAGGAATAGTTTGGTACTTAGTTACAGATTTAAGAGAGAAAAGGGGTTTCATAGTGAATTTTAGAAAATGGATAAAAGAATTGATTAGGTGTTAAAATCCGGTATGTGATTGATCATTGTGTGAGCTAGCAATATGTGTTGACAGATATATTTTTTTTTACTATGCATTCATATGTAGTAATGTAGATGACTTGATATTTGATTGATATCAGAGTACTAACATGAATTGATTGTTTCAACTAGCCTACCACAACAACTCCACCAAAATCAAGTTGATGGTCATGATTTTGTTATCTATTATGTTATGATGTATGTAACAATTTTGTGTGAATGAAAACACATCACAAGTATCAAAGGATAGTGAGAAAAAAAATGAGTAGAAGGATGGTTGAATACAGTTCTAACAAGTCACAACATGGGCATGAAGAAGCTTCAGTAGAGAAAATGTGAGGAGAAAACTACCAACTATATGGATACCTTGAGAATCCTAAGGGTCGAGATTAGGATCTGTAAGGAAGATAATGAAAGGTTGGTAAGTGCTCGGGAAAGGAAATATTATGTAAATGTAGTCATACTGCAAATCCTCTCAGACTTATTGAGACAAAAAAAACATCATTTGGGGGCTATTCATAGAGACAAGTAGAGACCTTTAGAACCAGAAGAGAGAACCAATGGGACATATGGTAGCAAGCCAGGAAGAGGCACAAATAGGAAAGTGAAGACATTGTGAGATGGAATGCATCGTTGAGGACCCTAGAGAGAATAAATAACACTTATGGCCATCACTTTGGTAGACATTCTAGAGCTACTACCATGAGGCATCATCATTTTCCTCGTCATCATCACTAGATAAAGAGAGAAAGGGAATATATGGAAAATGAATTTAAGAAGGCAAAACCACACACATTTGATGGAAAAATGAAGAAATATGATGTTGAATCTTGTTTTCTTGGAATGAATAAATTCGTCAAAATTCAAAAAATTCTAAGAACATGAAAAAAAAGGTAGCTACCTATAGTTTGAAGGGAAATGCTGAAATTTGGTTGGAGGACATGAAGAGTGTAAAGGGAATAAGAGAAGAGGATATTTATTAGAGGGAGTTTTAGGATTATTTCATGAAGAAGTATTTTTTTGAGAGACACTTTGATAGCAAGGAGAAGGAATTCTATCAGCTTAAATTGGGCCACATGACAAATGATTAATATACCACCAGATTTCTAGAGCTATAAAGGTATGTCCCTTACCTTAAAGAGGAAAAAACAAAGATTAAAAGATATTCTAGTGGACTGACACCCTCCTTCAAGGATAGGATTGAGTTCAACGATCCCAAAACGTTGGAGGACGTAATAAGAAAGCTGAAATCATTTTACGAGTATTCCAAGCGCATGCTCGAGTTTAAACCTAATTGAAGATCTAAAAGTTGGACCAAGTTCAAAGGAAAAAGGAAGAAATAAATTAATGAATCACACACAGCCTCTACCATTGAAGATAATCAGTGAAGGTTCAACACTATTGGAAAAAACTATTTTAATCAAGAAGGATCCAAGAGTTACGAGAAGGGTCTCATTGTCGCTTTGACAACAACCCTCCAAAAAATTTTCCTATGTCCATTTTGGAGCCTATGCTAATTGTCCTTTCAAGCCCCCATGTGTCTTCATGTGGTTTTATTTTATATTTGTGTGTTTTCTCATAGTTTCTCACCCTCCTAAGTTAATGTCTCCTAAGTGTCGTCACTTAACCATTAGAATCATTCGAGTTACTAAGGTGATGGTTATGTGAACTCACATGCATGTTATGTTACTTCAGTCATGTGAATAGAATGTAAGTTTAATATATGAACATAAGTGGAATGAAAACAAGCTTATCGAAAGGAAATAGCATGGGTAGAAGAAGCAAGTTATACCCACCACATTTGTGAATCTAAGATTGACTGCATGATTGTAAATATAATCTTGATTGCATGATTGTATGGAATTATAATGTTCCAAATGGAAAAATAAATTAAATAACGGAAGTAAAGAACTAGCTACAACTATAAAATTCAAGCATGCACAACCATACACAAATAAACATTGAAATGGGGAGAAAACTATGAGCCATTGCCATAATATAATAAATTATGAGCACAATAATTGGGATAAGAGAAACTTTGGCTTGCTATAGCAAGCAAAGAAAGATTCTAGATGAATATGATGGTACCCAAATGTTGGAAATGGCTCTACTACCAAATCTTCGTTCACCTAGAAAAATTGTCATCGCTTCTATAAAGGAACCACTAATTTATCCCTCTAAATTGCTCCAAAAATATTGATAAATTAGCCACAGGCACTACTCCACCAACTCAACAAAAACTAGAAATATCTCGCGAACTCAAGTGGTAGAAATGGTCCTATAATAAACTGTGTCCTCCTCCAATAATTTTTGTTGTTGAATACTGAGTGGAACTAGGAAATATACCCTAAGGAGTGCTCAGAAAATTTTGCAAAATCAATATTATCCTCCTCTCATAAAACTCACAAAACACCAAAAAGGGTTTGGTATTGTTCCAACCTTCCAAAATCACCACCAATTCTTGTGAGTTCCTCCAATGACTGGGAAATTCGTCCTTTAGAAAATAAGCCTATATAAATCCTCCAAAATGCTGGGAAATTCCCTCAACAATCCTTCTTGCACATCCTAGCAAACCAACTCCAAAAATCCCCAGCCAAAACTTCCCCATAAGGAGCTATGCAATCCAAAAATCCTTCTACAAGGGTCCTGGGAAGAATAATTTGACCTAGTAGTAGTAACACCCTTAGTCCACAAATCCACCTAAAAATTTTTATAGGATGCTCAAGGATTGGACTTGTGAAAACCCAGAACTATATAAGCCCGGAATACCTCTACATAAGAACTTGTGGTCCCTTTTCTGCATCTAGATTTCTCCACAGAGCAGCTCGATTTTCCTGTAACCTCTTCGGGATGCCTCCAACGATTATTTCAATGATCCCCTAGGGTGGTACTCAAGTTCTAACAAAGAAGGAGTGATATTTCCCCATAGAAATATCTGGTACTAAACAACACTTTTTGACCCGGCTAAATAGCTTGAGCAACAATGGTTTAGAAGTAAAATTAGCAAAAGGTGCCCAAGTGAGTGCTCCATATTCCATTTATAATTTCTTCCCCTTCTCTTTTCTTGTGGGATCCACCCATCAAATTTCCTTCCCCTCCTTCTCTCTCCACATTGAGCTTTCCAAGAGAGTGCATTCCCTCATGGAATTGCCCCTTCCTTCCACTAGCTCCATGATTTCCCCTTTTGCTCTAAAGTGTGTCCCTCTATTTACCCAAAAATCAAATCTTCCTTTGATTTATCCATTCTCCTAAGTTGTGGTCCAAACCATCTCCCAATTTCCAAAATAGAAATTATTCTTAACAAAATTAATTAATTGGGGACATTATAGTACTCCCCACCAAAAATCGCTTGTCCTAAAGCAATTCTCGAACAAGTGCTCTCTCCCTGATGACCCAACTATCATTGCAAACAATAGCAAGGTCCCAAATGTTTCATTGATTCATCAGCGAATCACTAGGAAAAAAAATAATCTCCATAGAACTGAAACCCATTGGAAGATTTGCATGTCCTCCCCCTCTAGATACCATCTCGTCTCTAAAGGTAGTTGAACTGCCAAGCCCTGTAATATCGGGGTCCCATGCTAATCTCAAAATGACACCACCATGTTGACACTGCACCACTCTAACTATGGTCGACTTCTCATAGTACCCATACCATATCCTCTCCTCCTGGAACCTAATTGTCTAGTATCTATAGGGCCTAATCACATCTCGCTAGTCATAAGGCCACCCATGTGAAGTCTCTGGGAGATATCATGCATGCTGCCAAATTGGGACCCAACATAATACCTGGACGTCCTTCCCTTGTGGGAGCCCTCTCTCTTAATTCTGTCACCCAACTTCTCTTACATGTATCTCCATGGCCCCATACTAATATCAAAGTGAGGTCAACATGTAGGCGTTGCTCCAGTCTAGGCATGACTGCAACCCCCTTGTGCTCCTACACATCCATCCACTCATGCAATCCTCCGTCAAAACCCCAATAAAGGATAACTCTATAGCATTCAAGACTATCCTTCTAGGGCATCCCATCAAAGCCATCATATACCTATCCTTGTCCAGTCTCTAGCCAAAACAATGGCAAGGAAACCCCTCCTTGGTCGAGATTGTTAATCCTGACGATCCCCAACCTAACCTCCCAATGGAGATGTTATCCTTTCACTATAATATCTATGATACCTTCAGAGAAAGGTGTTCTACTACCCTAATGGATCCTTGGAACCCAAAGCCAAGTTGAAATCCCATTGCTTCCAATTCTTTTTTCCTGCCACTGTGTAGTATTGATGTCGATTGTGAACCCCATGTGCCATAAAGATAAATCTTGAATGTTGCTAATAGAAATATATCGAATACCAATGACCACCTCAGTGTATGTATATTTTTCCTACTCTATCCAATCATCACCACTAATTTTTCCATCTGCACCCTAGGTAATGTTTCAATACAGTATCTGAAGCCTCGATACCTACTGTAAAATTTCCTCAGGTATACACAATATCCTCTTCTCATGCAGGAAACCAAAAATCCCTACTGAAGTATAGGCACATGTCTCCCCCACTATCAGCACCCCAAGAGTGAGCTTAGAGATGAACGGCATAAAACCCCTGTAGAAGATCACCTCATCTCCTAGCATGTGGCTTCCAACTCACATACTAGCCCTGTTCCTCCACCGAGGAATCCCTATTGTCATTAGAGAAATTTCGAGGTATAAAATGGGCCTTCTAAGAAAAATGTACAACCAAAATAAAATTTATAAGAAACAATAGGATTTAATATGATGATGTCAACCATGGGGGACGATTCACCATTTTTGGGGTAAAAAAGTAAAAATATTAAAAAATAATAAAAAATATAAAACTATTTTTTCAACTTGTATTTTCAACTTATCTCCCTAAGGTTTTACTTAAATTTTGAGTGCGAGTACTCGTTTGATGAAAAATTTAATTCCTCATCCAAGGGGTACCCATGTTTCATACTTTCGATGGACCCTACTACATGAAATGAGAAATACACGAAAAAAGGTGATTGCAATCATGTTTTTCATGCATTTCTCATTTTTCATGTAGCAGGGTCCATCGAAAGTATGAAACATGAGAACTCCTTGGATGAGGAATCAAATTAAGCATTCAGCAAGTGTTCCCAATCAAAATTTGAGTAAGCCCACAGGGATATAAGTTGAAAATATGAGTTGAAAAAGTATTTTTTTTATTTTTTCCCTCTAAAATTTGATGATGTAATCAAATATTATTTTATTATTTCCAATATTGTTTTATAATTTATTTAGGAAGCCCATTTTAGAGCTCAAAATTCCCCTAATGTCCCCTAATGCACTGAATATCATATATTCATCTCGAGCAAATCTTCCAAGTCCCGCTATCCACAATGTAGGCATCGATCGTACAAAACAAGCCCCCCCTCAACAGCTTGTGATGCCAATGGGTGAGAGATGCTTGGGCTCCGACAAGTATCATCGAGAACCCATGTGGACACTCCTAAATAGCCTTATGACCAAACCACTCTCTAAACCTGGGTACGTCCCCCTCAAGGGCATGCCTAACTCTCTCATCAAGTTCCCTACTAGAAAAACTCCCCCAGTCTGTAATGAAGCCACGCATGTTGTTTTATATAAACAAGTATCCTCATGCCCCCTACATACAACTCTACCCTGTTGCACATATTTTTGCACTGATAGACCCTACTACATGTTGTCTCATCATCCCAGATCGGCTATAATCCCTATTGTATCGATGTGTTTCTCACACTATGAGGAAATGCACTGCAATTTGAACCTCTCCTCTTACACCCTGGTGTGACCCTGCACACCACTACGCAACACTCTGCACCTCTGCATATCGTTGCACACTTTCACATACCCCTATACTTCCCTAGATGCCATGGTCTAAAACTGATTCAATAAGTATCATTTTTTATCCTTTCAGTATCACTGTATCTACATAACCTCAGATGAGTGGACCTTCCCTCCTAATCCTCCCTCTGATATCTGACATGTGAATCTCCCTATGTACCTGTGGGGTTGTCCCTAGGGTTTTTCTCCTTGGTGAACCTTGTGCCCCATATATCCATGGGAATCCTCCTCTCCATGCAAGGAACTATCCGGTGGCATGTCGATGCCACCTCCTCTAGAAACCTCCTTTCAAGGTGCACTGACAATCCAATGCCCCCATACAGAGCTAACATCCGAAGGCAACTCATGGAGCCTGCCTACTCCTTTGTCAACTCGACCTGTCACTAGTATTTTCTAGAACTCTGATGGTAATATGAAAGTGGGGATGTTTCCAACCATTGGATCCACCATCCTGCTAATACCATGATTGGCCCCATCCATGGAGTGGTGGGGAGTCCCACCTGAATCCCAACAATGATCCATCCCTCAAGCCCCTCTCGAAAACAACAACCCCCGCTAAACTATCCTCCTGACCATGTATGTATCTAAAAACCTATCCATCCCCATCAGGTACCAATTCAATACCTGTCGCGACCCAACCCCATGAGAGGGACTAAATGAAATATCCCCTAAGTACGTAGCAAGTCCATCATGTGATCATTGCGACCTATGCAACTCATTTCACTTCGTTTAACTGGCCCGGTCAATAGATACAATCTATCTAGGTGAATCAGCCACTCTCCCTCCAACGTGCAGAGGTAACCTGACAATACTATAGGCCCCATATACATAATCCTAAAGAAAGATACTAACTGAATTTACTACAGATATGTTATCTTCCTATGCATATATCTACTCCTCTTCAATGGCAGGCCCAAAATGTGACTACCATCCTCCTCCATCATGGGCTCAACAGGAGTCCCGAGTTGCCCCACCATAGGTATCTCCTCAAGCATAACATCCTCACCTATCTCACGCCCCTCAAGGTTCTCTCTATGCTGATGTAGGTAGCAATCATCTAGGAACTCTATCACAGCTATAGGTACCTATTTTCCTACTGGCACCTCATCAATGGATGGTCTTATGGGTGTGTGCTCAATTATATCCACCAATGTGTCAATCAAGGTTACCAAATAAAAATCCCACAAGGTTGGATCTTGTGTCACACTCAGTGTGTCTATGTTCTCCTCACAAGCTTACGTGCCCTTGTCCTCATGCTCAACCTCCTCATTAGGCTCTTGATGTCTAAAACCAGGTCTCCACCCATAAAATTGCCTCCTAGTCTCACCCTCTAACTTCCCTCCTCTACATGATGGTCCAACCCCTGAACTATACTTCTCCTTCTCTTTTTCATCAAGGAAATTAGGTAGGGTAGGAAGGTCAGACTGGCCATTCATATGGGTGTTGTATGGTTGGGATGTGTGTGCATGTGCTTGGCTTCTTTGTTTGTTATGTATCATTTGTTGTATCCCCTCTAGGATCTACTGATTTTGCCTCACCAATTGTTGGCTCTGCCTCATTAACTCCTCCATGATCTTACTAGCCTCCCCAAAGTTTTCCAAGATCATACTTTGATACCACTGTAATGCTCCAAATGGAAAAATATAGTATATAATAGAAGAAAATAACTAGCTACAACTATAAAATTCAAGCATGCATAACCATACACAAATAAACACTGAAATGGGGAAAAAACTCCGAGCCATTACATTAATATAATAAATTATGAGTACAATAATTGGGATAAGAGAAACTTAGGCTTGCAACAACAAGAAAGGTAAGATTCCAGGTGAATATGATCGCACCCAAATGTTGGAAATCGCTCTACTACCAAATTTGTGTCCACCTAGAAAAAATGTTGTTGTTGTTGGAAAGGAACCACTGATTTAGCCCTTCAAAATACTCCAATTTTTTTTAGAAATTAGCCACACGAACTATTCTACCATATCAACAAAACCCAGAAATATATTGTGAACCTAAGTAGTGGAAATGGTCCTAGAATAAACTGTGTCATCCTCCAACAATTTATGTTGCTAAATGATGAGTGTAACTTGGAATTTTTCCCTTAGGAGTGCTCAGAAAATTCTGCAAAATTAATGTTAGCCTCCTCTCACAAAACCCACAAAAACCCAGAAGGTGTTTGGTCTAGTTCCAACCTTCCAAAACCACCCCCAATTCATATGATCTCCTCCTATGACTAAGAAATTCATCCTTCAGGAAATCAACCTTTGTAACTCCTCCAAAATGTTGGGAAAATTCCCTTGGCAATCCTTCTTGCACCTCCTAGCAAGCTAGCTCCAAAAATCTCCAGCCAAAACTTACCCACAATCAACCTGCATAAGGAACTATACAATCCATAACTCCTTCTGCACATGCCCCAAGAAGAATAACTCGACTTCGTAGTTGTCACACTGTCAGACCACAAATCCACCTAAAATTTATTGTAGGATTCTCAAGGATTGGACCTGCAAAAACTTTAAACTAGCTCAGGCCATAATACCTCTCCACAATAAATCGTGGTCCCTTTTTTTGTATCCATATTTCTCCACAGAGCAACTCGATTTTCCTGTAATCTATTTGGGATGCCTCCAACAATTATGGAACTTATCCCCTAGGGTGTCACTCAAGGTCCACCAAAGGAGTGATATTTCCCCTAAGAAATATCTGGTGCTAAATAGCACTTTATGACCTAGCTAAACTGCTTGAGCAACAATGGTTTAGAAGTCAAATTAACAAAAGGTGCCCAAGTGAGTGCTCCATCATCCATGTAATTTCTTCCCCTTCTCTTGCCTTGTAAGCTTCACCCATCGAATTTAATTTTCCCTCCTCTCTCTAATTCGAACTCTCCAAGGGAACGTATTCCCTCATGGTATGGCCCTCACCTTCCACTAGCTCCATGATTTCCCCCTTTTCTCTAAAGTGGGTACCCCTCTTTACCCAAAAATCAAATCTTCCTTTGATTTATCCATTCTCCTAAGTTGTGGTCCAAAATATCTCCCAATCTTCAAAATAGCGAAAATGGAAATTCTTCTTAACAAAATTAATTAATTGGGGACATTACAGGCATAATGTGAATGGTTAATGGTGAAATGTTGCACATAACACATATAGTGATCTATTGTATTCATTGGCAGGCTTTGTTACATATCTACTTTTAGACTTTGGTTGATATATATATATATATATATATGGTGATATTCATTAGCGTTGCTACTTTGGAAATTTGGGTGAGATATGGTGTATATAGTACTTGAGTTTTATGTGTGAAAATAAAAACTACTTCAATCCTTTCATGCGCATTTGATCCATACTAAAAATAGGCACAGTACATGTGTTGGTTTAACGTTTTTTTGTTCTATATTCTGGGTGACTCAGATACTAAATCTCTCCCTAGCAAAGCTAAATTTTTTGTTGAGACCATTTATTTTGTTGTTTGTCTACCATTTCTGATCACACTGAGAGTGATGTGGCTCGACACCACCCTGGGACTTAAAGGTGCCTACAAAAGGTGGGTAATTTTGATGCAGACAATGAATGTGCCCTTCCTTAGCATTGATCAAGATTCAAGGGATGAAATTTATTAGGGTTTGATCATTAAATTTTATGGTTTCTCATGGAATTTTTTTTTTTGAATTAGAAACTTGAAATATTTCCTAAAGCTCCTCCATTTTCTCTCCTACATTATATGACTCTTTCTAAAATATTGCCCATAAATTTTCAGTGTAAATGGTAAATTGTTGACTTAAATTGTGGAACAACCACTGAAATTTCTTTGATGGTTGTGTGTCAACTTGGACATCCAAGGAATATGTATGTTGATATTTGTATCATTAATTTTGCAGTTAGCTTGTGTTTTGGGTGTTGTTTAATGGGTTCATTATTTCATTACTCCATACATTTACCACCAATTTCATTTTCTCTATCCATATTGCCATTGTTTATTGTATGTTTTCTCATTCCCTTGTTGAAATTACTTAGCATTGTGAAACCCCTTTCTTTTGCAACAAGCTTTAATAAATTTTGCTAGAAACCTCAAGAAAATAGTTATCAAGCTCTACAAACTAAAAAAACCCTAATTTCAACCAAGGGCATCAAGAAATTGGCCCTAAATTGAAGCTCCCAAATGAGAAATTAGAAAAAAAAGTTGTTGCACATGTGAAAACCCTCATGTAAGTTAATATTCAATTATTCCTTAAACCATAATGCTTTATGGTCAATTCATCTTTTCATATATTCAAATATATTTACTGTGTCTCCATCGTTACCCTTGTTCAGGATCTTACGCCCTCACACCTTTTAAAATTGTATCCATAACAGTTGATGTTTCATGCATTCTTGGTCATTTCAAGTTATATCAGTTGTAAAATTTGTAAAATTACACTTAATTCCTATTGTTGTTATCTTTTCCAGCCTTTTTACATTTGTATCGAATGGTCCCATATTTACCTTGGTGCAGAGAAGAAAAGATAAACCTATGTTGGAAAAAGGAAATAAAGTTAGGTGCTTGTAGTACACTAAATACACTAGGGCGAAAGCAGCATTAAAAAAAATTCTTTTCTTGGGCACAATAATAGAAGAGATGGAGGGTATTGGAAATCAGGGCCCTTTTCTTAAAGTCTGAGCAGGTGTGAGGTGGATCATCGTTTATCACGACCTGACCAACCTCCGAAATAATTACAGGGAGGAACTGGCGCCACAGATATGTTGGCAACACTCTGATGCAGGTGCATCTACTTTGGTTTAATCATTTACTAAATGAGTTAGTTTGTAAGTTGGGATTTAATTAATTAATGTATTTTTCTACAGTTTTTATGAGAGAATTGGTATTAACGTAAATAGGATAAGATTCGAGAGGATTGTGGAAGGATTGAGAGGATTATGGATAGTTAGCTCTTATCTAGGGATAATGAATTGAATGAGAGTTTTTAGAGATTAGATGAGAAATGTTAGGGATTAAGAGAGATATGGGCAAACATTGAGCCAACATCTCTCCTGTAATTATTTTATAAATTAATGAATTCTGAATTTCTATGCATACGTATGGCGTGGTTTTATGTTTTGTGTTTTGTTAATTAATTTTGTGCAGGCCTTGATCATTTGGTATCAGAGCGCAAGGTGGTATTTTTCTCTTTCAATAGGGCCGAGAGAGTGAATTTATTTGGACTGCGATTTTTTATTTTTTTTTCATGCATAGATCAAATCGCTTCAATGCACTACAAATTCGGTGGAGCCTTACGCGTTAGATATTTCCTCAGATCTATGCAGATGAAATTCATGTAGTCATGGACAAGGAGGACTTGAAAAGAGTGTGGAGCAACATACGATAACTGAGCAATGTTGCAAGAGTGGTTGTGTGATAAGTGAGTCGAAGGAATTAAAGCTACCTCCTACCTCGCCTCCTACGCTGAGAAGCATGCAATTTTGATCGTGGAAAACAGATGGAGCTGTGTTTGTGTTGAAGTGATGTGTTGAAAGTCGCAGTGAGCTCAGGAATAGTTGAGAATTACAGTCACAATGGCGGCACGTTGAGAACATGAGAACAACCACTTTCAAGTGCTCTGCGATTTTGTTGATGAGGAAAGTCATAGTTATGAATCTGAATTAGTGAGAGGTGCAACACGGATTTCTACCAAAGTTCCAGGTACGCATAGTTCTGAATGCCTAAGACGTTGTGGCTGAGTGCTGAATTGAACAAGTTGAAATGGTATTGTTGCCTTAAGTTGAGATTGTTGTGAATTTTATATGCATATTCACGCTGCCTCGAGTTAAGATTTGTGTGAATGCAACCACTGTTGGTGTCGTTGAAGAAGTGTGGAAATCCGGAAAAGAAAGCGTTGGTTACATAGATGCGTAGTCATGTGATCCTGCAATTTAAGTTTTAGCATTTGATGTATGTGAATCACCAGCGAAAAAGTGTTGGATCATTGACATCCATCGGAAGAAAATAGACAAACAGCGTTTTCCTTCATTACCACAAAGTTTGCAGATTGAAGTAGTTAGATTGTTGTTTATGTATGGTTGTCTACTTATACAAAGACTACAAAGTGCTTACAATTCGATTGCAATTTACTTGTGGAGCCAAATAGATACGCGGACCCTGACATATACATGCAACTTGTTTATTGAGCGTGCTACTTTTGAGTTTAGTGAAAGTACTGCAAATTATTTAATTCTGCATGTTGAACTTTATTCTGCGTTGACTTTTATATAATTTGGCTGGTGGATTAAGTATATCTATGTGTTGGGGGGAGGGGCGGGTTGGTGTAAAATTTGGTCTATATATGGTATGGGCATATATGGTGTAGTTAATTGAAATTAGTATGATTTTATTAATCAGAAAATGCTATAGTAGAAGGATTATTTTAGAAGGTTACATAACATTGTTATATTTGAGAGGGTTATTTTAAATAAAGTATTTTTGTTTAAAAAAAAAAGAGTTTATCAAGTGAGTCCTTGCACAAGTGAGAGATTATCTCAAGGTAAAATTTAAGTCAAGGTATTTTAATGAAGATTTGATGTCAAGACTGGAGTCAAAGAGTCTTAAATCAAGTCAAAGGTTTGAGTCCTTGAATGTAATTCGGTTTAGGATCACGATTAGTGGAGCTTGACACCCAAAAAGTCTGGTCATTGTGAAGACAGTTTGAGAAATATTGTAGTTTTTGTTTACAGCAAAGAGGAGAAAGGAGTGCTCAGGGAGAAGGTTCAAGTGAAGTGAACCATTCGCCAAATTTAGAGGAGACAACTTGGTAAATTAATTCAGTTGCAGGTTACAATGAACAAGGTGAAATTCACAACAGAAGATGAAGATGTAGGATCGAGAGAAAGGTCACATCGATGATGCCATAGAGGTTGGCATTAATGATGAAGAGAGACAGATTGGAGAATTAAGACACCATTGTACGTGTTGCTAGAGATATTACAAACACAAAGACACAAATGGGTAATAAAAAGAGCAATTAAATGGCTAGTTAAACAATTGATGGAAAGAATATTGAAGTGCAAATTGAAGCTACAGACAAAGATATATATTTGTGAACCTAAGCAAGGATCGTTGTTGGGTGACGATGATAAGAAAATTGAAAAATAAGAGGAAGATTCAGTGAGAAACTTGAATGAATATATGCTACATAAGGAAGGGATGCAAGAGGCCATAAGCAAGACCTCTACGTCTCATGATTTTGAAACTAATACGTGTTTTGTGCTCGCAGGTAGTAGAGAATCACAATAAACCAAAAATAATTTGGAAATTAAGGAAGCTCAAAAACCATTGGAGGAACCTATGCAAGTCTACAAAGGCATAGATATGGAGGATATTTCTATAGAAGTGGATTTTTTAGAGGATTGGTTGGACAATCCAAAAAACAGTTGTGACAAAAATGAGATATTGATGGACTGCAACAATTTCATAGAGGATGAGGATGAGATTTCAATGAAGAAAATTCAACAGCAAAGTAGCAAAAATGAAGACGACTTCCAGGAGAAGCAAAGAATGATAGAAGATGTGTGGTATCCTAGTGAATTCATGGAGAAAAAACATATAGCACAAAGGAAAGAAGATGGCAGAAGTTGATTTATGACAGAGAATAAGTACACATGAGCAAGGAGAAGGGCCAACTACAGCATAAATTTTGAAACCCTATAAACACAAAACATCGACTACATGACAAAATAGTTGTTTTACTGCAAGTCAAAGTTTTAAATCCAGGAGGATCTTACCAAGACTGATGGTCGGGAGACCATGATTTATTTTTACCCTGGGAGTGTGATGCAGGTGCATCTACCCTAGGTTAATCATTTACTAAATGAGTTATTTTCTAAGTTTGGATTTAATTAATTAATGTATTTTCCTATGGTTTTTATGAGAGAATTGGAATTATTGAAATAGGATAAGATTCGAGAGGATTGTGGAAGGGTTCAGAGGATTATGGATATTTAGCTCTTATCTAGGGGTAAGGGATTGAATGAGATATTTTAAAGATTAGATGAGAGATGTTAGGGATTAGGAGAGATATTTTGGGAGTTAGCTTAGGATCTACAACCTCCTTGGGTTCTAATCCATTTGTATAAATAGGTGAGCCTATGAGGCATGAGGCAAGCAGAATTGTGTGTGTGTGAGTGAGGAATGTGATGGCCAAACATTGGGCCAACATCTCTCCTGTAAGTATTTTATGATTTAATGAATTCTGAATTTATGTGCATACATATGGTGTGGTTTTATTTTTTTTGTTTTGTTCATTAATTTTGTGCAGGCTTGTACTAGCAGATCGTCAGATTAATGCCCCAAATTAACTTTGGGTGATCTCAGCGATCCTAACCCCCGCTTGTCCACCCACTAGAGGGAGCGATGCAGACCACACCCACCACGCCATATGTCGAGGTGAAATCATTATCAGCAAGCGAGCGCTACAGTAAATGGTAAAGGTACCCACTCCATGTCTCAACCAATCACCTTCTACCACTTTTCACCCCATCATGAGCTCACCTGACGTCACGCTACTGTTTTTTCCCGCCTATAAAAATTTGACCCATTATTCGTTCAAATTTAAAAATATATTTCCCTTATTCGAGTCCTCCTATCGCTCCACTGGTCCACAATGTCGTTCACCTATCAAATAGTCTAGAGTTTCCTCAACTTCATTTGCTCAAAAATTCACCCGATAAATCAGGTAACCCATGGGCCTTTTACTTATAATTTTATCCTTATGCTCAAAATGAAGAAACCTACACATAAAACTCCTAAATCATGGTAGGTTAAACCCCCATCCAACATTTAGCCACTCATGGTCATAGAATCTCAAATATATGACTCACCATGCCCCTACCACCTATTATACCTTTGGTTCTGCATGTATGACCACCATCTCAAGGGAGAAGACCCTTATAGTGTAGTGGAGTCGGTGTTGTACTACCAAATTGCACCATTTGTCTAACATTTTGCATAGTTTGTTTCATGGCTTGCCACATCCTACGTTGAAGATAAAAAATTATTTGTATCATCTACCAGAGTGAATATCCTAGAGATAACTCCAGATTTAGTTCAAAAGGCTCTGGTGTACCCAATTTCCCCTTAACATGAAAAATTTACTGAAACTACCATGTTATAAATTATAACACTCTCCCATCTATGGGACAACAGGATTTCTTACAGATTATTTTGGTTCTTGGCCAAAAATCCTTACCTATTGTTGATTCTTTTCCTATACCTACATTTATAGAATTCGTCCAACCCATCCTCATGGTGATTTCCCAACAGTTTGGGTAATATGATGCCACTAATGTCACCAAAGGTTCCATAGGGTTTCTGAGAGTGATGATGCAGCCAAGTCATCATTTTGATATACCTTCTTTCCTACTTGAATCCATCAAATTCCAGCTGCACCATTTTCCTATCACTTCATTTTTTATATACTACTCCATCTTATTTTATTTTTTCTTATACACCTATGTGGATGAATCTTAATACTTGGGTCTTAGTCTCATGGATTCACACAAACAACAAAAATATGTCTTTGACTGGGATGTTGTTGTTAGGAATAAACCCAACAATGATGATTATTCTCAATTCATATCCAATTATATGTCTAATGCATATAAAATCATCCATAATGTCTCTTCCCCAAGGATTCTTCTCAAGCAAAAAAAAGCCTCCAACTCAGCAAAGACACCAAGGTGGGTGATGAGTACTTATTTGAGGGTCATAATGAAATTAGGATTTATGGGTGTGAGCTCCATCCTTACCATTTACCTATTTTTATTCCCATGAGAATATTTTTCCTATAATTCATCAGATAGAGCCTACATGTGGATCAAATTCAGTTTGTTCTTGCCAAGAAAGGCTATATGTTCAAATTGGGAAAATCAATAGGTCCTTTCATTGTAAATAATAGAAAATATTTTCAATCAGTTGAATATTTATTAAGGGAACTGAATTTTGAAATGGGATACATTTGGCACTATGATCCCCTTGGCCTCATTTCAAAGAAAAGGAAAATAATTAAGGCCTCATCCTATGATCATGAATATAGGCTTGAATTTGAATGGAAATCTAAATTTGATTCCTAGCATATTAATACAAACATGGATATTGAGACTCTGATTGCAAAATATAAGGGACAAAAGAGGAATGTCAACGAGACTATAGATGTGGAAATGGAAGTTCACTCTAACAAAAGGGCCAAAATCTGAGAATAAATTGATGAAGATATTGAAACTAGGCAGATCAAGACAAATTTAGATCAGCCAGGATTCTAGGTGACCTTAGAAGACTCACTTCAAGCTTAAGCTTCTTCATCTATAGAGGTATCACTTATGGTTTCTGTTGAGAGCTCAGAAATGATGGGATCTAGTTGGGCTATAGGGAAGGCAATAGAGGAAAGTAATAAGAATATTAGAGAGGAAATGAAATAGCATCTAGCATCACATTCGATCCCTTACCAGACCATAATTTTGATTTCCATGTACTTGGAGAGGAATAAAATGATTTTTTTGGTAAATTGTCCCTCAGAATAGTCCCTTCCATCAGGCTCGCATTTTAGGATTGTGGATATATCTCTGGACCTGACTAGTGTACCTCTGCCAGACAAAATAAACTTTCATAAACAGGTGGGAGAGATGTTTTACAGTGAATTAATTTGAAATGATATGACCATCAGAAAAGTTGAGAAGATGTTGGAGAAGGTTTCCACGAAGGTAAAGAAAGAGAGAGATAATTCTAGAGCTCTTCATTTGCAGAATGAGAATTTCAAAGAACTTATTGTTAAGATAGGAGTTAACCTAGAATACAAAGTTGTGATAGAGACACTTATCCAGAGTTCACAGGCTGAGATCCAAGAACTAAATCATAAGTTGAAGATATAAACCAGTGAACATGTGCAGTCTAGAGAATTAGCCCAAGTGGAAGGATAAAAATATATTCTAGCCAAGGAGTTGATAGAACGGAATAAATAAGTAGTGTCCCTCAAGTAATAAGTGAAGAGCTCCAATAGAGAATTGACTCTCATATTTTTGTAGTGCTTGTACCAGAGAATCCACAAATCTTACTGAGAAAATCACTAAGACCCTCATTGGGATGCAACTATATAAAGGGGAACTCAAGAAAGTGCAGGTATATTTAGATAGTGACAAGCGTTCCCTCACACAAAAGGATCAATAGTTGGAGACTGCAAGGACTAATTCAGAGCTAATCAGTAAAAATCATCTAACAACAAATCATGAAATTACTGAACTAAAAAATAGGCTGAAAGGTAACATGTCCCTCCTCCAAGCCAAATAGCTTATATGGGATCAAATAATAAAAGAAGTGAAGAATAATTAGGAGAATACAACCCTGATGGCAGAGAAGAAAATTGCAAACAAGGATTATGAGTTCTTTATCCTATCTACCAAGGAGGAGGATGTAAGAAATTTTGAGACAGCTGAAAAATTCATTCAATATATTAATGAAAAATAAACCAGTGAGTTGAGGGCCATAGATATTGTAAACTGAGTAACTACAATCTTGGATGCATCCAAGATGATCCAGAAGGAAGTTGCTAGATCCAATGCCGAGAAATGTCTAGAAAAGGTGTTAAAGGATGTAGTTATGTTTGACTCAGAGTTCAAACAGAGGGTTAGAGCTAGACTTCCTAGCTATTGGGACCTTGTAGGATCATTTATCCCATGGGATCAGTAATTCAAATGATATTAGAGGCTAAGAGAAGAGTTGACTCCTCCCACAAGAAGACCTCCTCCTTAAAGGGAAAGACAGTAGTGAACTATCTGAGGAGTAATTTCCAATTTCTATGGCTTGTGAGGACCTTGTTTCACACAAGGAAAAATTATGTAGTGCTCACCATTATTAATATTTCATATATAAGTTTCTTTTTCTCTCCTCTACCAAGCCCATCACTGTGGCATAAATGTTACCAGTTCATCAATCCTCGAAAACTCTAGATCATTGACCCAGCATCTCTTCCTCCAAAACCATCCCAACATTGATGAATATAGTTTGATCATGTCAATCATGGAACTTTTTTGTTTTTATGTTTTTGTAAATATTCCATTTCAATAAACAAACTCAAGTCAGTTAGGGTTTAGTTAGTATATTTGAGAAAGTATCACACTCACAAAAATTTTGTTGTGATGAGCCATTAGGAGATAAAGAAGGAATATTATTTTAAGGGATACTTGTCCTGAGGCCCTATAAAAAATATTTATGATGCATTTTGAAGGGTTTGAAATTTTGTTTTCGAAGGGCTATTGAATTTTGAATGGAGAAGGAAAATGTATGCTCTATCTGAATATTAATAAATAAGTTTTCGTGATTCTACTTATGATAAGGTTGTAGTATGTACTGTCCCTAGTGTTCATTCCATTATCTGTTTCTTTCTTCTCAAATGACATGTAATAGTAGTTGTAGGATGTAATTTTTGAAATCATGGATTAATCTATGCCTAATTTATGTTGGAGATGCATGTGATTAATGAGATCTAACATCCTTAATATATGCTCCATGTACTCTAAAAAATCGTTTATTGTTTTCATCTCTTTGTTTTCCTACTGAAGTTCAATGCATGGGACTTTGTGATAAGCCCTGTGTATTTGATTTCTTCTCTTCATGTTTTATTTCACGTATGCTACAATGAAAAATGAACTATGTGCTTCTGTAAGTTAGCCACCAGAGACTAATGTTAAGTCTTCTATAGATTTTTTCTTTTATAAATATAATACAACATCTTGAAAGAGATTCTAGAACATTTCTAATTCAAAATGTTTTTTAAGTGTTGAATGTGAATGCACAATTCCAAAAAAATTTACCATTACTCTAAGATGTCCTAGGCACTGACCTCTCCTCAATCTGAAGGTTATCTCTAGGAACTACAATAGCTATAATCCTTCTGGTATGCTATGAGACTTTAAAAAAAAGGGGTAGAGCATGTGATGAAAAGACAAAAATTAGAGTTAAAGGCATAGTATGCATATTTGAAGAATTTTTCAAATGATTTTCCATGTTATTTTGTCTCTCATTGTACTTTTATTTCACTCCCTAAACACTCATTTCCCCTTAAATAGAGCTTATTGGATAGTGTTCTTGATGTAAAGTTTAGTATTATAAATTTAAAAGGTAAATATGCTAGTGGTTTAAATATTGACTTACAACCATATATGATTGCTAATTTTTGCAACTCACTTTGCATATATGAGCTTCCATCCTCATCGACAGACGGGGTGAGACAAGGTGGAGGGAATAGGCCTCATGCTTTGTGGTATAGCATAAGAAGAAAGAAAAATCATTCTTTTGTTAGGAATTTACCACAAAACAAATATACAATTTACCGAGAGGAATAAACATAAAAATCCAGCAATAAACCATAAACATAAACACATATGTTTATCTAGGAAAACCCCAAAACTGGGGCAAAACCCAAAAATTTAAATTTCATTAATCATTGGCCAAAACCCTGGCCAATCCAGCCAAGTGAGCCTTCACCACTCACCTCCAGGCCTACATTACAATGAAGTCTTCCCAGCATTTTATAGGCTCCATTACATGCAATACCATGGGCTAAAAACCATGGGTGCACAATACCATGTGCCCCAAAACCACTACTATTTACCCTAGTCAACATTAACTCTATCCTGAGTCAAGTTTACATAACAATTCCCCCCTTAAACTTGACTTGGGTTTTGTTGACTAAATTGAACCAAAACTACTAAGTGAGACAACCCCGCTCACTCTAGCTCTTCTCCCCTCAAATTTTTACCCAGAGTAATTGTTAACTTGACATCCCCCCTATCACTTAGATCTAACCCAAAATTTACCAATGATTACCCAGGGGTACACATGCCATACCAGGTCTTACAACACTATCCCATTTACATATAATCTGTTGTTTCATTGTTGCTATTATTTGTATAACCATTCTCTACATTCATGATGTCCTCTCTAAATAGAACATCATAATTGTACATAAAGGACATCATAGTTGTACATGAATCTTGCCACCAATTGCAATAAAAGAAATTAATTTTTCATGAGCCTTTCCACGGCCTCAGCTCTCCTGATCTGCATCTCAACCTTGCAATCATGTGTTGAACCTGTATCTCCTCGCGAGTCTGTCCAAGCTTCTAGGCATTCAATGATGTTTGCATGATGCCCTAAATTGATCGAATACACTGTTCCCTACGTTTCTTAGTCCAGTATGAGCTCATGCTTGGTATCTTGCATACTGTAGTAGACAACACCACATCGTGCCTTCTCTAGTGTCTAACTTCCGGCATGTTTATAAGGAGTATATAACCATGCATTCCACTCACAACTTCCAATGCCTACAGGTCTCGTCCAAAGCTTGATTTATGCATGAATCTCGCATTTCTCTTTGGCTTTTTAGCAAATGCATTGACACTTGGCTTGGATCCACATGAATCATGATTCCTTCCAATTCAAGGGGCTACCATGCGGTTAGCACTCCATCCAAATCAGTTAGTGCAGATGCAACATCTAGCCTAGACACATGTGTCATTAATTATGCTCAGTTTGGTAGCCATTGTCGATGGTTATGCATGGGCCTACCTGCATGCCTCCAGACTGGCCCCAGGGTTCAGATCTCCTATATCCTTTTCTACCACGACTCCAACCATTCAAGAAGAGAATCTAACCATGCCATCTTTGTTCCATATCTATGCATTGCGCCAATCCACCTCTTCACATTTTAGGCTGACTCTCTACCATAGATCTGCAATATCACTCTTTCTTTGCACATCTCATTTCATGATCTCGGCAACATGGATGCATTTTTAGATATGCACATGCTGATTGTTTTCATCACCGATATGATTTATCACACAAAAATATTTTGTGTTGGTAGTGGCCTCGTCTCCACAAATGTTGAACTGGGCACCAAAAGCTCATCTCCAAAAACGCTGAACAGGGCACTAAAAGTAGGTCTTGGCACCACCTTCTGTCGTAGCACTCAAACAACACTGCCACCATGTCTGGAATTTATCCTCACATCTCCTTCTCAGCCGAGTGGATTTCTCCAACATTCTTGACATAGTTTATGAAGCGGTGCTTCATATCCACCTTGGCATAGTGAAGCCAGAGGTTTCATTAATCGACTTCCAAGGCCCTTTAAAATGTTGATCTCGTATAGTTGCAATCCTTTTAATCTCTTCCATTGTGCCATTGAAGCTCATAGAGCATCCATGAGCTATTGATCTTCTCACATGTGATACTTCACCCTATATTCACATCCACACAAATATTTATTGACCAGAAGTACCATCTCTTTTGCATGCTAGTCTCAGTTATCACCTAAGTATCCTCCTTCGAATCTATTACTCTGATCCGATCCCTACACTTTCAGAACACCAATGTCTCTGTCAAGGCATATGAGCTCCATTCATAGGCCAATAAAGCCCTTGGCTACAAAAGCATCTCTTTGAAGCCAAATATGGCTTTGATACCAGTTGTTAGGAATTTACCGCAGAAATAATATACAATTTACCAAGAGGAATAAACATAAAAATACAACAACAAGTCATAAACATAAACACATATGTTTATCCACGAAATCCCCTAATCCAGGGCAAAACCCAACCATTGAAATTTCATTAATCATTGGCCAAAACCTTGGCCAATCCGACCAAGTGAGCCTTCACCGCTCACCTCCAGGCCTACATTACAATGAATTCTTCCCAGCATTTTATAGGCTCTATTACATGCAATACCATGGGTTGAAAACCATGGGTGCACAATACCATGTGCCCCAAAACCACTAATATTTACCCTAGTCAACATTGACTCTATCCTTAGTCAAGTTTACCTAACATATTTTTCATTTTAATGTAGACTCAGAGGAATTACATCAATTGGCCACTATTGGGCAATTGTTTTTAGGTTCCCCTAATGTTACTTGTCAACCCCTAATATTTCAAAGAAGTGATTCTTCTCCTCTATGGTCCCATCCTAATGTTCATGAGATACTTGTACATAACCTTGCTATTAACACCTAGGATGATGATTCTAATTATGGCTAGAACCATTTTCCCAACCCTTCTCATGCTTAAGATAAAGGTTGGGGGGAAATTATTGCAACCCCTTCTCATCATGTGTTTGACCACTCATTACTATGATTGTTCATACCAATCATCTTCATATGAAACAGCCAACTATAATTCCAATCTTAAACATATTTTTCCTTTTTTTACTGCAATTTATCATCTTATTCCAGCTAATGTTGTTTCTAGTAATTTTGTTTCTACTAAAGTTGTTGTTTTTGTTCATCTAGCTTCTAAATTTTCTTATTCGGCCAATCCTAGTCCTATTCCTATAATTTTTGTCAACCCTAATGTTGAAAATCCTACTTTTGACCCTGAACATTAAAATGCAGGTCAAAACATTATGGTTACATCTCATGGAAAGGGAGGAAAATAACATGAAGTTGTGTCTGACATAAATCCTACAAATTCATCATAGAATGACCAACGATTATAATTGAGAATATTTTTTCTGAAACAATGCATAACTCAATTGTTCTCTCATACATATTTTGGTGTACAAAACTAATGTTTTAGTTTGGAATTTCATGACGTTTTGATGGCAGTTTTATTTTATGGTTTTTCTTATAATGGCTTTATTTTTAATGATCAATGCCTATGGACACTTACTATGCACTTATTTGGATGGACACACACACACACACACACATATAGAGAGAGAGAGATATCCATCCAAATATGTGCATTCCTATATATATATATATATATATATATATATATATATATATATATATATGAGTTATGGAATGAAATTAAACCTTTGAAGATTCACCATAATGCAATGCATACTTATGCATAGGATATAAGGTGTTATCATGCATGATTTGGATTTTATTTTCTTTAAAGGATTCTTTGAGAGATGATAACATTTTATAATTATGGAAGTCCCCCCCCTGTTGAGAAATTTAGGGAAGTGTAAATAGGTGATTTCTCTTATTTTTAGTAATTGTTTGTGATGCGATTTTACGTCTTTAGATTGCCTTATTATTTTCACTTCATTATTATTAAATTTTTCTTTATCAAACAGATACCAAATCATAAATAACAATGAGACAAAGGACACAAGATATAGGTGATCATCTAGGTCCAAATCCTCTCCAATATTGAGAGGAAAACACAAAAGAATTATTCTTCTTATAACTATTGTACATTGTCTAAACCAACACAACCTGTGTGTTTTGCGACATATATTAACCGCCTCTCATGGATCCTTATCTCTAGCAATGTGATCGTTGACTGACACCTACAATTTGTTTTCTAATGGCAATTGTGATTCTCAATAATTGGTATCAGAGCGTAGGTCACGAGTTTGATACACACATGTCTCGTGTTGGGGGGGATATTGTTGGACATTTTCTAAACCAACACTCCCTGTGTGTTTCGTGGCATGGAATAACCCCCTCTTATTGATCCTAATCTCTGGAAATATAATCATTGACTAACACCTGTGATTTTTGGTCTAACAAAAAATGTCATTCCCAACAATAGAAGCTTCAATTGACAAATTCCAAGACCTAGACCCTTGACCAAATCGTCTCCAAGACCAATTCAAACTTGCCTTTGATATTTTCAACTTCAATCCTATAATTACAAATTTGACCTTGAATCTACTTCGACCCTGCTACTACACTTTGAATTTTCAACACTCAAACTTTTAATCTACAATATGTGATTGCAATTTCGTACTGAAAAACCCTAAATCAGTTGAATTATGGACAAGGTCTCTTCCTTATTCTTTCTCTTGGATATATGTTGCTTCCTCTCCAATTCGACTTGCATAATTGATCTTCTCTTACTATATTTATACCTCCTATGGTAGTTGTAATATCTCAGTCTATTCTGCAACAGGGAGATGCGCTAACCCTTTTCACGTGTGAGAGTTTCGATCCAAAACAGACCCAAACAATTTGGTTCTTCCTTCTTCTTTCACTAGTATATGAGGCTTCTTCTTGTTCCTTGATCAAAATTTTATTTTGCTTGAGTGAGTATTCTTCAAATTATTTCAATTACTAACATCTCTATCTCTCCACAAGATCATAGCACAATGCTAGCGACACCAATGATTTATAGATACGATCATCATTGTGTCTCTTGGAACATACCCCACCCGAGTTCTCTCAGATTATGTTCCATCGGGACTATTCTTATCCTGGATTTCCATCCCTCAAATAATATGCATACTCTATGACTACTATTATCTTGGATGCCCTACCACATCCTCAAATAGTATTGGATGTCATATGCTTACCCGATCCTCCATTATTTCTTCCCAAGTGAAGACAAGAATGATATTTCTATCTCTCATTCTCAATTAGGGAGGATATATCCATTCCTATGAAGGAATGTACCCATTCCTATAAAAGTAATGTACTCAATCTCCCTCTTATTCAGAGACTTAACCAACCTCCCTCTTATCCAAGAATTCGTTTCCAGCAAGTCTTCTAGGTGGATGTCATGGGACAATCAACTGCTATAGGGTCTCCCTCTTTTGATGTCATGAATTTTAGGTTCTTTGATATGGAGCCTTCATATTTGGGACTTATTCATAGGGCACAGACCATACATTACTTTGATTTATGAATCATGTATTAGGTCCCTATATTACTAGTGTAGTCCGTTATTTTTGTTAGTGTAACCCCCTTATTGTTATTTTTGTACCCCTATAACCCCCATATTGTTATTATTGTGCCCTTACATTATTATTGTTAGGTCAGATAGGGTCATATTCTGACCCCATGGACTCCTATACATAGAAGGAGGTTTTTTCATTTGTATCATCCAAGAATTTTTAATTTATGTAATGTAAAGGAGGTTTCCACCTCGAAGTGGCTTATTTATAAGGTATTGATCTCTCTTTTCTTCTATTTTTGGAGTTGGTTTCATAACATTTGGTATCAGAACTTTGGATTCTAGGGTTTCGCTTCTCCAAGAAGGTCATCATGGAATTTTCTATATACAAATTTTCCTACGAAGATTTAGAAGCTGAAATTTATATCACTTGAAGCTGAAATCCTAAGGAACCTTGTGTACAAATTTCAAATCTTGGTTCACAATATTTGCCGAGATATGATCTATGGAAGTTAGGATTTTTTCAGGCTCTTGAATTTCATCTCAAAGAGGTGACCATGGGAAAATCGTCATAACTCTCTCTCTGAGCATCGTATTGGAATTCTATAAAAAATTAATCGAAAGTGCACATACTTTAGTTTCCTTTGTATCAATTTCATAGCCGAATAAGGAAACAGTGACATGTGGCACTCCATACAAGTGTGCTCTACTGAACCAGTCTATAATTGGGTCATTGTGGGAGATTGGGCATAAATTTGTCTTGAAGCATCCAAATCAGGTCAAACCTATGGAATTCGAAAGAATATTCAGAGGGCTACTGCAGGACTGAATTTCAAGTATTGAATATCTGAAATCACAGAGATAATTATGTTTCAATATTGAGCTCTTAAAAAGCAAGAAAAAGGTGTGTATTTTGTTTTTCAAATTGCATAAGTTTTGTTTGAAAAATTAGTTTGAAGTGATTCCAAGGGCATATTGAAGAATATATATCAGTATTGGGTTCTAAAATCCCCCCTAAAAAAATTCAACACCCATCAGGCCCTCAGAATACTCTACTATGACTCATGAAGATGAAGAATTGAAACATGATATATCACAATTACAAGAGAAAGTGCACCAAATTTCGCTCTCACAAAGAGAACCAAAAAATGAAATGGAATTTTTGAGGAAAGGCATGGAAGCTAAGATAAATGGTTTGAAGAAAGGTGTGGAAGCTAATATGGATGGTTTAAAAAAAGGCATGGAAGCTAAGATGGATGGTATGGAAGAAAAAATGGAAGGTTTGAAGGAAGACATGGAAGGTTTGATAGAGTTGATATAAGAAATGATTCCTATTGGTGAAAAAATGGTATAGGAAACTCATGATGAGAGCAAAATAAATGTTAATCGTGATTTCATATACTTGAATTTTGGATGGAAGACCCACAATATTCCAAAGATCGATATGAGGATGTTTGATTGAAAGGATCTCGTAACATGGATACTACATATGGAGAAATATTTTGATCTCAATAATGTGAAAAACACATAAAAGGTACACATTGCAACTTTATATTTAGAAAAAAATACATTTGTATGGTATCGATGGATTTTCTCCCGTAAAAAAATTGTCACTTGGTCAATTTCACTCACATCTATAAATATGGAAGTGTTTCTACTCCAAGACTTCCACAACCTACAAAGTTGACACCACAACAATTAGAAGAAAAAAGAGCAAAAGGGATTTTCTACAGTTGTGATATCAAATACACTAAAGGTCATAAGTGTGCCGAAAAGAAATTATTTTACATAGATTGTGAAGATGAGGAATAAAATGAAAAGAAACTTCAAAAGAAGAGGATATATATCAGGAACCAACCCCAAAGAAAGAATAAATGAGTCCAACTATATCGTGTAATGCATTGGCAAGAATTACCACTCCTCAAACTCTCAAGATAGAAGGACATATCAAGAAGAAAAAGGTAATAGTGTTGATTGATTCAGGTAGTACCCATAATTTTATTCATTATAAGGTAACCAAGGAATTGAATTGCTTCCTATACCCAGCACCAGAATGTCAAGTGATAGTAGCAAATGGAGGAACTATAAATTGCTCTATAAAATTCCATAATATCAAGCTAATCATGGGGGAATATGTATTGAATATTCCAATGCTTTCCATTCCAATGGGAGGTGTTGATGTTGTACTAGGAGTACAATGGTTACAATCTCTGGGGACCGTAGTTTTTAATTTTCAAGAACTTTTCTTGAAATTTTTTCAGAAGGAAAGGAATTTGAATTACGGGGTATCGTAGGGAAGCCGAGAAATATAATAAGCTATAATTTCATGAAAAATATTATAAAGAAAGAATAATGAGGTGTAATTGCACAATTATGCTCACTAGAAGTTACAACATCAAAATAATATATTTCTCCAGATCTCCAAAAAGTCTTGGACAATCATTCTAAGGTGTTTGAAACTACTAAAGGACTCCCACCTATTCGTGATCATGATCATGCTATTCATTTGATTCCAGGAAGTGTTCCTCCAAACGTCAGGCCTTACAGATATCCTTATGTCCAAAAGAGATAAATTGAACGTATGATTGCAGAAATGTTAGAGGTTGATATAATTAAACCTAGTCAAAGTTATTTCTCTGCTCCAGTAGTATTGGTGTACAAGAAGGATGGATCATGGCGCATGTGTCTGGATTATAGGGAGCTCAATAAGCTTACTATTAAAGATAAATTTCCTATTCCAAGTCAACGTTGGGAGGAGACTTCAATGGATTTTATCACAGGTTTACCTAAGTCCGAAGGAAAGAGTGTCATCATGGTGGTAGTTGATAGACTTACCAAGTATGCACACTTTTGTGCATTATCTCATCCATTTAAATCAAGTATAGTTGCTACTAAATTTATGGAAACAATTCAAAAGCTACATGGAAACCCAAATATTATTGTAAGCAACAGAGATCCCATTTTTACTGGAAATTTTTGGACATAATTATTTTCTTGTTTGGGTACTCAACTAGCTCATAGCTCATCTTATCATCCTCAATCCGATGGTCAAAATGAGATAGTGAAAAAAAATGTTTGGAATGATATCTTCATTGTTTTGTATCTAATAAACAAACACAATGGGTCAAGTGGTTAGCTTTGGCTGAATGGTGGTAAAACACTTCCTTCCATACTGTAGCAAAAATGACCCCATTTATGGCACTTTATGGATATCATCCACCGTTCATCACATCATATTTTAGAGAAAATACTAAGGTTCAAGTAGTGGAAGATCACATCAAGCATCAACAACAATTTCTACAAATCTTAAAGGATAACCTAAATTTGGCACAAAATCGAATGAAACAACAGACGGATCAACATTGCAGCGAGAGAATTTTTGATGTAGGAGACTAGGTATTTTTATGGCTACAAACATACAAACAAATTTCCCTCGAGAAATCTAAGAAGGATAATAAATTATCGCCAAAGTGCTATGGTCCTTACAAGGTGTTGCAAAATATTGGTACTATGGCATACAAATTGGAGATTCATGCTTCTTCACGAGTGCATCCATTTTTCCATCTTTCATGCTTAAAGAAGGTTATAGGTGACAAAATTCCAGTTCAAACAATATTTTCACAACTTGATGAGGAAGGAAAAATCATATTGGAACTTGAAGCAGTCACGGAAACAAGAACTCGACAGCTACGAAATCGATCAATTTCAGAGTATCTCATCAAGTGGAAGAACTTACCCACTGAATATTCTACATGGAAGGATAAGAATTTTATATAGAAGCATCTTGAGATAATCAAGCATTTAGGATAACAATTTTTTGAAGGAGAGGGGCATGTTAGGTCCCTATATTACTAGTGTAGTCCCTTATTGTTGTTAGTGTAACCCCCTTATTGTTATTGTTGTACCCTTGTAACCCCCATATTGTTATTATTGTGCCCTTACATATTATTGTTAGGTCGGCTAGGATTATATTTTTACCCCATGGACTCCTATATATAGAAGGAGTTTTTTTCATTTGTATCGTCCAAGAATTGTTCATTTATGTAATGTAAAGGAGGTTTCCCCCTTGAAGTGGCTTATTTCTAAGGCGTCGATCTCTCTTTTCTTCTATTTTTGGAGCTGGTTTCATAACATAATTTCAGTCATGTCATCCTTCCTTTCATCGTAAAGTGATGCATTAGTTCATATCTAGCTTTCCTTCATACCTTTCTACCTTCTCCACATCATGTTTCCTTCAGTATATTTCATCCTACCACATGAGTATTAGTTTTAGATGAAATCTACAACTTTTCCTTTGGTAGCCCTGCATTAACCAATTCATATATTGTTCAAAAATAAAGAATGAACATTAAATAAAAATTACCTTTGTGATGGTACTTTCATCATGACATTTATTTGTTGTAACGTCAACATCCTACATACATTTTGACACATCTCCAAAAATATTAAATTTCAAGGGTCTCTTTCCCTTCCAGACTTCATTGGAGTCTTCATACCTTTTCCATGGAGATGTAATGGTAAATCCTTCTAGTTATCAGATGTTGATTTTTATGTGACAGTAGTTTCATTTTTCAATATATTTCCTTACTTTCTTCATATATTGCTTCTCAGGAACTTTCATTCATAATTCCTTCATTTTTTTCAACCACCTCATATTCCATATAAGGACTTATTATGTTGATTTCATCTAGTCAATATGTTTATCGTACCTTTATGCATCCTTCCAAAGGAGGAGACCCCTTTCTCTTAATCATGCTCATGAGGTGGAGCATTTATCCATGGTATCTACAACTTTATGACATGACTCAATTTTATCAAGTACAAGCATACATACCTCATCTCTTATTTTTGGTCATCTAGACTTCCTTTAGCAGCTTCCTTAATTCAAATAAATTCAATCACCTTGACTTGCTTCACTTATTTTGACATCATGCCATCGTCCAATGAATCCCATACAAGGTGGAATTCTCTGTGAGACACTTACTTCTTCCAAAAGGTTAACCTTTCAATGAATATCCTAATGGAGGATCTTGATCATTCTCATCTTGCAAATAAGAATTATCCTTTGGATTGTTGATCAATCTAGGGCATTTGCATTAGGATATTTCTCTTTATTAGTGTTTTCTCAGTGAAATCATTTTATTTATTTAGATTAGGATCTACTTCATCTTAGTTTATTAGAGTTCTTATTCATCAAATAGTAAATAATGCATGAACATAAAATAGACATGAGACACGGTGTGTATGCTATGAGCCGGGGCCAAAACCTCTCACTCTTTGAGAGGAAAATCCACACAAATTCTTCTTATAGAGATTCCAATTGACAAATACCAAGACCAAAACCCTTGACATAGTAGCCACTCCAAGACCAAGACACACTTTCTCTTTTATCGAGATCTTCATTGTTCCGTGGATACTGAGATTTTCCTTAACACTGAGATATTTATCACTTATTTGACACCAAGATCTTCACTGGTGCTATTAACACTGTATATTGAGTTTCAAAGAGATCCGAACTATGCCATCAATATTTTTCTATCCCTTCAGTACTTCTTTTTTACTGTGATATTATCATTAGAGGGATCTGAATTCCCATTGACACCTTGACACCATATTGTCTGAAATATGATAGAAATTTTATATGGAGATCCAAAATCATCTCACTGTCTATACACCAAAACTCTCAGAGGTATGAGAGGTTTGAACTATATCTTGACCACCAGAAAAATCTAAAGGTATATGAGCTTCACAGTCATCGAACTATAGTTTCCCACAAAAAAACTCAAAGATAAGTTACCAAAAATATCAGAGAAAGATATCTGAAATTTATCTTTCTGTGGTGACTGATATATATATAGATATATATATATATATATATATATATATATATATATATATATATTTGTTCCATATATTAACATTACATGAAATATTGAATATATGTGTCCATATAAGCTGAGCCGACATGACTTTTATATGCATATTTGAGGCCGAAATCAAGAGGAGAAAAATGATTGTCTTTGGATGGATGTTTAGACACTTCTATAGATTCATATATATTGACATAGGCTCAAGAAGAACCTTTCATACATGACATTAATTCTTTGACTCTAAATGATAAATCCTAATATTCTAAAATCACTTGCTCATGAAACCTGTGAAGCAATACTTACAAAAATAATTTTATTACATCATCTATACAAGTCACAATTACATGTCATTATGAATATCGATCCTAGTTACACTTTTCAATGCTCCCTCTACACTATGGCAACAAGACCAATGATTTAATAGACACCCTCATCATTGTCTCTCTCAGAACATACCCCACCCAAGTTCTCTCAGAGTATGTTCAAGACTATTCTTACCTTGGATTCCCAGTCCTCAAAGAATATTAGTTATTTCACGACTCCTCTTATCTTGGGTTCCCTAATACATCCTCAAAGAGTATAATTTTCTAGATGATTACCCAATCCTCCATTTTGTCTTCCTAGGTGAAGACCAGAATGACGTGTCTATCTCTGCCTCTCAATTAGGGAGGACATATTCCAATAAAGGAATGTATTCATTCATATATAAGGAATGTACCTAATATTCCTCTTAGCTTATTTATTTCCAAGTTTCTACCAAATAAGAAACTTGTTTCCAGGCTCCCTCTTAATCGAGGACCTATAGTAGCTTCCAGGTGGAACTAATGGGACAACCAGCTGCTCTGAAGAACTCCTTCCTTCAATGTCATTAATTTAATATTTTTATGAGTTCTTCATCTTTTGGGACCTCTTGATAGGGCACAGACCATCCATCACTTTCATCCACGAGTCATGTCATCATTCCTTTTCATCAGAGAGTGATCCACCAGTATTTCATCTAGTCTTCCTTCATGTCATTTTGTTGTCTTCCTACCATGTTTCTTCAAGGATATTTCATCTTACCACATGGTTATCAATGGTGGAAGACATCCACTCCCCTTTGGCATCCCTGCATAAGCCCATCCATATATTGTTAAAAATAAGAAATGAACACTTAAATCAAAATTACCTTTATGATGATCTTTCATCATGACATCTTCCTGTAGGTATCAACATCCTGCATACATGTTGACACATCTCCCAAATCTATCCATTGTAAAAGGTCTATATATTTTTTAGGCTTCCATTAAAGTCTTCATATCTTTCTAGGAGATTTCCTATTCAAGTCTTCTTGGTCTTTAGGATATTGATTTCCTTTACCATGGTTGCATAACTCATGATCTCTTCCTTCCTTTCTACACATATTTCACTCCAAGGAGCTTCCAATCAGAGTTCCTTGATTGTGTCCAACCACGTCATACTTCATATGAGGACATGTTATGTTGATTTCATCCAGTGTGACCTATTCTTTTATGCATCCTTTCAAAGGAGGAGATCTCTTTCCTTTGATCATGCTTCTCAAGATAGAATATGTGATCCATGTTACCTGCAACCATATGACATGACATTATAATATTAAATACAAGAATACATACCTCATTTACCTTCAGGTCATCTAGGCTTCTTTCAGTAGCTTTCTTGATTGAAATATCTTCAATCCCTTGATCTTATTCATCTCTTATTTCATCATACCATCATCCCATGAACTCCACAAGTTGGAGTTCCTCATGGAAAACACTTGCTTCCTCTCTAGATCGATGAACCATCCGATGAGGATTCCATCATAGAATATTGAGGATCTTGCATATCCCTATCAGGCACATGTTTCCTTTTTTACTTAATTTATGATGAGCGTTGTCCTATATGACTTCTTCCTATCCTTAAATTTCCATTGATATTCCCCAAGATCCATATTCTTAAAATTTAACTGCCATGGATTTTGTTCCTTCTGTTCTTTATGATTTTTCATGGTGATGTCACAAGCTCTAGTTTCTAATGCTTCCATGATGCCACAATGAATATTATTATTTATCATGGTCATATCCTATAACAAAATATTTAGGAGCTATGATAATACCTTTTGTGAGGGAGACTATCTCAATCATAGTGGAGATCTCTTACTCCATATTTCCTTGGTCTTGTTTTCGTTAATAAGCTTCCTTTCTGTAATATTCATAACTTTTACATAGCACTTTATTTTCTGAGAACCAAATTTCCCTTTCCTTTATGCAAATTTTTTAGTCCTTTAACCTTTATCACTTTGCCTCCAACTTGTCTTCTTCTATCTAGCATAGAAACCATAAGTTGTTGAATGAGGTAACTTTCTTGTCCCATGGACATTTTGTTACCTTGCTCATCAGTTAGAATACTGATGATTATCTTTTTATCATTTCTCCAAATCTCATAATTGATAATCTATGAAGATATTCCTTTAGTTTTATGTAGATAAGGTCCAAGTGATATGACCTTCTTTACTACATCTTTATAGAATAGTTTTTCCAACTCATATATCTCTTTGATGTCTCCAATATTGCTACATAGGGATGAGGGAACCTTTGACTAATTTCTCAAGATACTTTGATCCCTTGGATCCCTTTACATGTATTCAAATTGTTGGGGTTCCCATGTTTTGTTGTGTAACCAGCTCCAAAAAGAGAAAAAAAGAGATATGAACGCCTTATAAATAAGCCACTTCGAGGGGGCAACCTCCAATACATTACATAAATGAACAATTCTTGGATGATTCAAATGAAAAAAACATCCTTCTATATATAGGAGTCCATGGGGCCACAATATAATCCTAGTGGGGCCACAATATAATGAGATCTCTTACCCACCAGTGTTCTCAACTCATTTAATTAAATCTAAACAAGAACATCTAAAGATAGATTCCATTAATTCATACATCATCTAGCAATATATCATACCACTACACTGGTTAAATTAATTGAAATCAATCCTTAGATAACACATTTAGTAGAAAACATAAAGGCAAGGAGAGCAGAAACATATGGTGCCTAACAAGGGAAAATCCTATGCCAGATTTCTGATGCAAGCTAGAAGAAGTGTAATGAAATGAAATAAAACACAAAGATAGAAAAACATCACCAGCTGCTTTAGATCAGGATCCAAAGAAATGTGCTTGTCATATTAAAAAACAACACCAGTCATGTACAACATTGCCCATAGCTTGAACATTTAGCCTGAATACATCTTTTTTCAGCCCATCTTACAACTTTACACAGAACTATATCTCACAGAAACAGCGTGCAGTTCTCTGATATCTCATCAACAACTTTTACAATGTTTCTTCATGAAATTTTATAGCAGAAAGAGGGGCTGAGGAGGTAGGTGAAAACTAAATGCAGCATTAAAACTTCTGAAAAGAAAGAGGGCCAAAGCCCATTCTATTTAAATTCTGAGCATTCAATTCATGTCAGTCTTTTGATGGAAGAGTGGTCTTCTTCAGGCCTCTATTTACTTCGGTATGTCTCTTGATGTACTTTGACTGCAAGACTTTGTGGTACTATTGGTGAATAAACAAAAGATAAATGAACGACTGAGAAGTATTCCATACTTGTGAAACAAATGCTCTGGTAGCTTCGGACTGTTGTCAGGGTGGAGATTTCTTCAGGAGCACGGTGTAGAATAAAAACTACATGGGTGCTTTGTCCTTTATGGAGGAAAAACATTATGCTGCTGTAGAAACCCTGATATGCATTGATTTCTGCGTGATCCCTGGGTCTTCAATCTGGTACTTTGCCTCTAAATCTCTGAACATAAGGCTTATATATCTTCATTTGCATGCCTTAAGCTCTCTACTGCTTAATTTAAATCTCTGACTGTGAAATCTATGTGTTAATGGCACCGGGACATTTTCACAGAGTAAAACCCTAGTCCTTTAATGCACGTCCTGTCATAGGACCTCCTCGGGTTTTCTTCATGATTTATGCCTCTGCACACGGTCTTTTCCTGTGTTTTCTGTCACTATGACAGAAACCCTGAATCATGGTGGCCATTTACTATTGGTAACCCTGCAAAACACGAAAACCTGTTATGAAATCCATAAATGGGGGTAATGGATGAGACGGGGATGACGAGGATGGCCATGCAGACTGGTGAGATAGCGGAAAGGTGCAGAAACATGGTGGAAAATGCAATATGACAACAGGACGTGGTCTGGAAGACATGGGCGAAGCGCAGCAGATTTAATGTAAAATAATGAACATTTGACCTTGGAAAGCATATATATAACGGGGGTGAGGCGAATGTACGACGGAGACACATGGAGGTGACGTGGCGGGACCGGGCACTGGTGAGACAGTCAAATCCAAACCGTCCGATCTTGGTGGAGATCGACGGTGGAAAACACGTCGGAGGGCAATGGACTGTGGGCCAAGGTTACGACGGCTATGGGTTATCGCGTGCGCAGCTTCATGGACCGATCACCGTTGAATGGAGGGCTCTGGATTGGATGGCTGATATGCATATCGCTGCGTGTCTTGTGCCGAAGAATAATGCGTGATGGGGTAGCGGTTTTCCAACCGTACAGGTGCCACGCGGCAAGCGATGAGTGGAATCACTGCAAAAATAAAAATGCCTCCAGTCCTCAGAAAGCGGTGTGATATATACAAGCGGTTTCGAATGGGTGCGCTAGTGGGACCATAGGGGCAGGTAGACTTCGAACCGTCGGATCTGCGGGTAAATGGACGACGATTGCATGGTCAGGGGTTTGAACGGGGAAACACAGACACTGTGGATTTAACGATCGTTGTCCGATCTATAAAGATCAACGGTCAGGAATGCTCCCGATATACATTGGATATTAGCACCTTTCGGGCCAGCGCTCAGTTGCAACACCTGGGTCACGTGGAGAAAAAGCTGAGGAGCTAGCGAGAGGGGGCTAAGGCCTAATGTAAGTTTCAAAGTGGATTTTTTGCCCATTTTTAGTGCAATTTGAGGGAAATAAACGGTAATGATAGAGGTAATGAGGGTTTAAATGGCCAGCCAAGGGGTATGTGTGGGCTTTAAACGAGGTTTTGGGAGAATCAGAGTGCTAATGAGGGAAATAAAAAGGGGAGAAAGAGGGTGGAGAGTGAGGTATTTTGCAGGGGTACCAGGGGCAAAAATAGGCCTTTCGGAGCACAATTTTTTTTTTACAATCAAAGAGGCTTGGGGGGATGGAAAAAGCATAGTAGATTTATCAAAGGAAAATGCACAAGGAGGCTTCAAGGATGATGTGTTTTCAGAGGAAATGCATTCCTTGAAGGTTCAGAAACAAATCAGCCCCCTGCTTGCTTGTCAAGAAATTTTATAGGGGGGCTAACACAAATATTGCTTGATCTTTGGAGAATTTTCCATAGATATGATCAATGAATTCACTATTTCGAGGAATATTTCTATCCTCCTTTTTCATGCAATGAATTTCTATGACCTAGCCATCTTATAGATCTCCTTGCAAACACGAAGTCATTTTATCAAATTGGATTACAGAACAAAAGATACTTACTTTACCAATGAATATTAAATATTCACCTTGATCACTTTGATGGTGGTTGAAGAAGATGTATTGATGCTTCCTCGGATGATCTTCTTCAAGGATCAGGATTAGATCCTTGTTGCAATTATGATAATGCCTTCTTTCATTTACGATACTTAGACTTGCTTGGAGGTAAATAACTGTAGATTTAAATGTTTCTCTTGGTTTTCTATGTATTGTGCTACTTACATTGTAGATCATTTTAGCTTGATGAGATGACTAGGGGATCCAACATTTTGTTGTCATGTCACATAAGACTTATTTCTAGTACCAATATATTTTCTTGTTGTGATAAACAAGGTAGTAATTTTGAGATTTCCTTACTGAATATCACTGAGATTTATAACATAGAATGGCACCATATCCAGAAAATATTAATACATTCTCTTTGAGGATATCCAAACTGCAATCAAACTCATTGATCTGAAAATTTCATAGAATTCTAAAACTGAACCTTTGATATTTTATCCGAAATTTGATGCTTGTTTATTTGACAACCTTCAACTTGCTTAAATTCCATTCTTGAAAAATGATCCTTGAGTGTCTCTTTGATTAGATTCCCTTCCTTAACTTTAGCACCATAGCTCTGAAACAATGTTGAGAAATCTAGGGCATTTGCATTAGGATATTTCTCTTTATTAGTGACTTCTTGTGAATTCATTTTATTTCTTTAGATTAGGATCTTATTCATCTTAGTTTATTAGTGTTATTCTTCATCAAACAGTAAATACTACATGAACATAAAATAGACAAGGGACATAGTATGTAGGCTACGATCCAGGGCCAAAACCTTTCACTCTTTGAGAGGAAAACCAACAAAAATTATTCTTATAGAGATTCCAATTGATGAATACCAAGACCAAGACCCTTGACCTAGTAACCACTCCAATACCAAGGCACACATTCTCTTTTAACGAAATCTTCATTGTTCTTTGGATACTGAGATCTGCCTTAACACTAAGATCTTTATCACTGATTTGACACTGATATCTTCACTGGTGCTCTTAACATTTTGATGGGCCTCTAAATTAGACATAAATTAAGGCCCATCTAACTTTTATTAGACTCATCTACCTTTCTTATGCACATTAAAATATATATTAAATATCTCCTTCTGCACTTAATCATGTTTTCTTATGCTTTAATATTTTCTTAGGAAGGTTTAAAGGTAATTTCATATTTGTGCCTAATATTGGTTAATTTTGTATAATATTGTGAGAATATTGGGAGATTATGCAGATTTGGAGAGGGAGATAATTTAGGGACTTGCTCCCTGCCACTGGAATATCAAGATTGAAGAATAAATGAGCATAATGTCAGGAAATTATGGAGAAATATTGGAGAAATTATAGGAGTATTGTCCACCCTCCTTAACTCTCAAAGGTAGCCAAAGGATCCCAACGATTCTCTCCAGCAATTCGACTTCCAGACACAGCCAAACAACTCAAGACCAAGTGCACTCAAGCCATACTTCACTTGGAGTCAAGTGGAATCATTACCTATTTTTTAGGGAGTTGTTGGAGTTTCCCATGAGGATAAATAAATCTAATAAAGAGCTAATTAGGGTCAATTTCCACTCCATTCTAGTCAATTCGATTCCATTCAGAACTTTTTCTGCAAGATATTAGGCTTTTGTTGTTTAAGACCTTTGGGATGTAATATAGCTATATTTTTAATGTAATGAGTATTCATATGACTTTCTATTGATTTAGTTCTAGAGATTTTGGCTCGTGGGTTAGAGCCCAACCCATGTGCCTCAGCTTCTCTGTTGTTCCCATTCTTTTCTTTCATGTCATTTAGTTGGTTTTTCTTCTAAGAATTTAGCTAGTTTGCTGGTATTTTTATTGATGTTTTAGTTGCTTCCCGTTGTCTTTTTTTTTAGATATAATCTGCTTATCTGCGTTGTCGAATAGCTGATAAACTCAATAAAGTTGTGAGGTAGTCTTCCCCTCTCATCTGTGTCAATAGGGTTCAAGTAGGGTAGACCTTCCCATAGGCCAAAAATTTCTTTCTGTTTGAGTTTAGGGTAGAGTTGTAGTTCTAGTTTCAGTCTTTCTTTCCATTGTTTTTACCACACATTTCATATGTATTTCATTCATAAATTAACAGTTTTGATCGCAAGATGTATTTTTAAAGCCCCAAAGCAGCTCCATGGTGCTCCCCCGCTTCATTTCCCATCTTCCTTCCATCTCTGTTGTTACGCTTATATTCTCTTATTTTTCCTCATCACAGCTACCACACCTTTTTTATTCACAAAAAACTTGAAAACCTTTAAAGTTTGGCCTCCGCCCTTTTCTCTTCAATTTTCCCATTATCGTACATCGCAATCGCATTTCGCACCTTTTTCCCTTTTTCTTTAAGAATTACTGCTTGTTTTCGCCGATTGTGATAATCACTTCGTACCCCACTACCATACATCACAAATCACAAGCTGCAACTTTTTCCCTTTTCTTTTAACACTTACCGCTCACTTTCCTCGATTGAAATATTCCTTTTTCCCTCCTTTCTCCTTCGCTCTTTATTTCTATGTTAAAAACCTTTGAAAGAACCTTACTCTTCCTTTAACTGAAAAGCCCTTCACTTGGCCTTCATTAACACTTACCGGTCCTTTCTGTCGATTGCAATATTATTAAAGCACTCTGCCACCTCTCTTACCACCACATCATCTAACTGGTCACCTTTTCGCATTTCGCAATCATCACATTTCGCATTTCACAGTTCTAGCCTTATCGCAATTCTCGCATTTTTCATTATCGCATTTCAGCCCCGCACCTCACTTACTACCTTCCGCCCCTAAACCTCGATTTCAAAATACCGCAATCGCACCACAACATTGCAATAAAATTTTGCATCACATTCGGTATCGCATTTCGCATTTCACATTTCCTCCTGACAACACTCCCATTTCTCCTCCAGCCTTGCGACATTGTGATATTGCGATATCGCATATCACACATCGCACTACCAACCCTCCATCACAATTATACCATCCCGCTTTCCAAAGCCTCCCACTCCAAATAATTTTTGTGATATTATGTGCTTTAATAAAGTACAAACACCTTTTTCACTCCTCTAAGCCTTGCTTCATGTGTTTAAGACTTCCATGAGCACCTTTATCCCTTTTTCCTCTAAACTTCAATCAACACTTTTTCAGTTAGAATTAGATCATTAATAGCTACATGGTTAGAAGCATGGTAGATATATCATAGGATAAGTAGAGTGTGTTTAACATTTTTTCTAGCTCAATTCAATTTAGTTTAGTTTCTTTTCTGTCATTTCCTTTCTGCAATTTAGTTTAGTTTCCTTCCTGTCATTTATTTTCAGCAATTTAATTTAGTTTCCTTTCTGCAAATTAGTTTAGTTTCATTCAAGTGTGACAAACTTCACTAAGAACCCTTAGAAATAGCACCCTTTCATAAAGCAGAAGAGGGTGACATGAACAGAATGCATCTGTTGTGTATATAACACTCTCACCTCCAAGTTTTTACAAACCCTGGTTGATAAAGTAAATTAGGGCAGCCCTTGGGAGTTGCAGCACTCTTGGTGCAATACTATGGCTCACCACTTTTGGCACCGTTGATGGGGAGGTGTCTAGTAGATGCTTTGATTATGTTTTTAGCATTCTTTCTGCTTTCCTTTTTCATGTTGTTTCCGAAATATTGAAAAATACAAAAAAAATGATTTCATGCCTCATAGGAGTATGGATACTAAGAATTTTTTTTCTTTAAATACTTGTCCAATACCAACCCCCCCACTTGATAACGCGGTGCAGTAAGAACTACATCGCCATACAATTTTGAAGGAAGAAGATATGGATGGATATGATGACAATAAAGAATATCTTATTGGTTTTCCCATCAATATATGGACATCAGTGTACCTATGAAGAAAATCCCTCCATCTTTCCTTCCCAACTTCCATGGTATGAGGACAGAGGATTCGGAAACATTTCTCTTTGAATTTGAGATACTTTGTAGATCTTAGATCTTTCCTGCAACATTGAAGGATAGAGCTCTTAAATGGTTCATGATTCTAGGTACTAATTCAATAAGATCATGGAATGATATGCAAAAGATATTTCTAGAAAAATATAAATATCGTGATCTTAGAGAAGAAATTTTTAGAATGAACCAAGAAGAAGATGAGAGCCTTGATGATCTAATACACAGGTTCATGTATAATGTTAAGAGGGAGAAATTGCATCATCTAGGATTTGACACACTAAAAACCCTCTTACTTAGAACAATTAGGGATGAGTGGATTGATCTCCTTAATCTCACGAGTAGAGGAGATGTATACCAACTATCATTTGAAGAAATTTTTGAAATAAGCAAGCGCATATCAAGAGGAAGGGACAAATTAAGTAAATCAACATCAACATTGGTAAGGCAAGATGAACTTGGAAATTTACTTTATAACTTTAAAACAGAAATTCTTAGCAATCTAAGTGAACAAGTAGAAATGTTAAGAATGCACAATGAGAAAAAATAAGATGTCGATATTTTTGTTATCCATGCAGAATCATATGCTACTAAATGTTGTCCATCATTCCCCAGGTTTAAACAAGTTTACCAAGAAGACAATGGAGCAAGGCAATCACCAAAGAAGCTATGTTATGTAGCTCCAAGGATACCCTCACAGCCTAGTCAACTTGATATGATGCAAGGACCCACTTCACAATTTCAAGCTTATCCACATCCATCTCAAACTAATTGGAACACACTCTCTCCTTGGAAACCTTGGCCATCTCAACCTCCAACCCAATATCGACAACATGGTTGGCAAGGTCCTTATTGGGAAAATCCACAGTATCCTCAATATTTCCCTCCATATCCTCCATACCCAACTCCATGCCATCCCTACCATCCAACTCCACCAAAACCACAGCCTCAACCACATCCATCTCATATATCCACCCCCACTCAACTACCATTTCCAAACCCACACCATGAAGTATCTCAGCCCACTTACAATGTTTAGGTACAACACTACCAAACATATCCTCTTGATCTAAATGGTTTGCATCTTAGTTCAAGAAAGGTATTGCAAAGAAGATACTTTCTTAATGTCAGTGAAGGACAACATCAAGAAGAAGAAGATAAAAAGATCAAGGGCTGCACTTGATGAAGAGCCGGCATCTGAATCAGATGTTGAGAAAGTTTCCTCATGTTTACAACATTTCCTCCATGTGTTCAAGAGAAAAATCACAAAAAGAGGAAGATTTGAATGTCATAATATAATAGGACATCCAAGGTGATCCAACTCAGCAAGTGGACTAGGGGCGTCACAACTATATTGACATATGGTTCCAAATATTCATTAAGTTGCAGCAACACACTCTTCTCCAACAATACTTGATACAATCCCAGTCAAAGCAATTCATCTCTTATATTCAGGCACATGTTAGAGCATGTATTCCAAACGTGCACCTGATTTTATCTATCATCTTGATATGTACATGGCTCCATTGGAAGTATTCCTATACTTGAAAAAAGTTTTGTTTTTTCAAGTAGAGTAGGAAAGTGAAAAAATAAAAATAAAAAAATAAAGGGAAAGAATAAAATCTCAGGTTAAAACCTCTTTTGAGGCGTTTGAGATTGCCTCACTAATTGAAAACCTCCATGAGGCGGTCATTGGGTTGAAAAAAAAATAAGAGAGAGAAAAATAAAAGATCCTAGGTGAAAACCTATTTTGAGGCGCCTACGAAGACCTACTAGTGGAAAACCTCATTGAGGCAATTAGTAGGCCTTAAAAATAATAAAAATAATAATAATAATAATAATTTTCATTTCTCCATGTATCTCTCTCTAATTAATGTAGGTGCTCTCCAACCTTTTCAAGCAGAAAAACAACAAGTTGGAACAAAAAGAAAATTTGGTCAACACCCTGGTCAAAGGAAGTCAAACTTGGACTTCCTCCTCCTATGCTCAGAAGATCCAAAAGGACCTCAAGCAGATTATCACATGCATCTTTAGAACAGCTTCAGAACCACCAAAGACAGCTTCATCAACCATATCAACAGCTTCAATATCACCTAAAAAAAAAAAACAAAACAAATTAGTGGTAAGGGTTTGGTATGCAATCATCTAACCCTTTCTTCAAATCTATTTTAGCTTAAGAAAACATTAAAAAGTGTGAGAAGGAAATTTTTTTATATAGCCAAAATGAGTAGAGAAACCTGAGCCTTATCTAGCAACTAGCCTCACTTTTTCCACTAAGAAGAGGAACAAGACAAATGTACAAAGAACTTGAGAAAGTGGGTAGTAAGCAGTTCATTGTAATGGAAGACAAGGAGTACCAAGGGGTAACCAAGGGTGAACTCGGTCCACATAAAAAATAATTGCGAGTTTATTCTGCATGCAATTAAAAAAAGAAAAAAAAGAAAGAATAGAAAAGAATAAAATAAAATAAAAGGTGGATCCACCACCTCTTGGCATGCAAAACATATTTTCTTAAGGCATATAAGGACCTCCATGAAGCACCTACAAGAATAATAGCAAGAAGATTACCAGGAGGAGCAGCGCATGGGCCAATAAATAGAAAATGAAATAAGCCAGCATGTAGGAAGAACCATAAGGCAGGGAGGATGAATAGGTTGCTCAGAGTATTAGCAGCAGTTTCAGTAGGGGGTGATGATGGGCCTCTAAATTAGACATAAATTAAGGCCCATCTAACCTTTCTTAGACTCATCTACCTTCCTTATGCACATGAAAATATATATTAAATCTCTCCTTCTGCACTTAATAATGTTTTCTTATGCTTTAATATTTTCTTAGGAAGGTTTAAAGGTAATTTCATATTTGTGCCTAATATTGGTTATTTTTGTAGAATATTGTGAGAATATTGGGCAGATTATGCAGATTTGGAGAAGGAGATAATTTAGGGACTTGCTCCCTGCCACTGGAAGATCAATATTGAAGAATAAATGAGAAAAATGTCAAGAAATCATGGAGAAATATTGGAGAATTTATAGGAGGATTTTCCACCCTCCTTGACTCTCAAAGGTAGCCAAAGGATCCCAAGGATTCTCTCCAGCAATTCGAGTTCCAGAGGCAGCCAAGAAACTCAAGACCAAGTGCACTCAATCCATACTTCACTTAGAGTCAAGTGGACTCATTACCTATTTTTTAGGGAGCTGTTGGTAGCTGCCCATGAGGATAAATAAAGCTAATAAAGAGCTAATTAGGGTAGATCTCCACTGCATTCTAGCCGATTTGATTCCATTTAGAACTTTTGCTGCAAGCTATTATGATTTTGTTGTTTAAGTCCTTCGGGATGTAATAAGACTGTATTTTTAATGCAATGAGTACTTAGATGAATTTCTATTGATCTAGTTCCAGAGATTTGGGCTCATGGGTTAGGGTCCAACCCATGTGCCTCAACTTCTCTATTGTTTCCATTCTTTTCTTTCATGTCATTTAGTTGGTTTTTCTTCTAAGCATTTAGCTAGTTTGCTGGTATTTTTATTAATGTTTTAGTTTCTTCTCGTTGTCTTTTTTTGTAGATCTCATCTTCTTATCAATGCTATATAATACTTGATAAAAATGATAAATTTGTGAGGAATTCTTCCCCTCTCATCTTTTTCAATAGTGTTCAAGCAGGGTAGACCTTCCCACACACCAAAAATTGCTTTCTGTTTGAGTTTAGGGTAGAGTTGCAGTACTAGTTTCAGTTTTTCTTTCCATTGTTTTTATCACACATTTCATATGTATTTCATGCATAAATTAGCAAGGTTGATCACAGGACATATTGTTAAAGCCCCAAAGCAGCTCTGTGGTGCTCCCCCGCTTCATTTCCCATATTCCTTCCATCTTTGTTGTTACGGTTCTATTCCCTTATTTTTCCTCATCGCATCTAACGCACCTTTTTTATTCACAAAATGCTTGAAAACCTTTAAATTTTGACCTATGCCATTTTCTCCTCGATTCTCCCACTACCGTACATCGCAATCGCATTCCGCACCCTTTTCCCTTTTTCTTTAAGACTTAACGCTTATTTTCGTCGATTGCGATAATAGCTTTGTACCCCACTACCATACATTGAAAATCGCAAACTGCAACTCTTTCCCTTTTCTTTTAACACTTACCACTCGCTTTCCCCGATTGCGATATTCCTTTTTCCCTCCTTTCTCCTTTGCTCCTAATTTCTATGTCAAAAACCTTTGAAAGAACCTTACTCCGTCTTTTTCTGAAAAGCCCTTCACTTTATCACACTTCGCAATTCATGTTGGCCTTCATTAACACTTATCCCTCCTTTCAGCCGATTGTAGTATTATTAAAGCACTTTTCCACCTATATTACTACCACATCATCTGGTTGATCACCTTTTCGCATTTCACAATCATTTCATTTCACATTTCTCAATTCTAGCCTTATCACAATTCTCACATTTCACATTATCGCATTTCGTTCCCACGCCTCACTTACTACCTTCCGTCCCTAAACCCCGATTGTGAAATACTGCAATCACACCACAAAATTGCAATTGCATTTCACATCGCATTCAGTATCACATTTCACACTTTTCATTTCCTCCTGACTACACTCCTGCTTCTCTTCCGGCCTTGCGACATTGCGATATTGCGATATCACATATCGCATATCGCACTGCCAACCCTCCATCTCAATTCCACCATCACACTTTCCAAAGCCTCCCACTCCAAAGAATTTTTGCGATATTATGCACTTTAATAAAGTCCAAACACCTTTTTCACTCCTCTAAGCCTTGTTTCATGCGTTTAAGCCTTCCATGATCACCTTTAGCCCTTTTTCCTCTGAACTGCAATCAACTCTTTTTTAGTTAGAATTAGATCATGAATAGCTACATGGTTAAAAGAATAGTAGATAGATCATAGGATAAGTAAAGTGTGTTTAGCCGTTTGGACAGCTCAATGCAATTTAGTTTATTTTATTTTCTATCATTTCCTTTCTGCAATTTATTTTAGTTTCCTTCCTGTCATTTCTTTTCATAAATTTAATTTAGTTTCCCTTCTGTCATTTCCTTTATGCAAATTAGTTTAGTTTCATTGAAGTGTGACAAACTTCACCGAGACTTATAAATAGCACCCTTTTGTAAAGTAGAAGAGGATGACATGAACAAAATTCATCTATTGTGTATATAGCGCTGTCACCTCCAAGTTTTTACGAACCCTGGGTTGATAAAGTACATTAGGGCAGCCCCTAGGAGTTGCAACACTCTTGGTGCAATACCAGGGCTCACCACATTGTATACCGAGCTTCAAAGAGATCTGAACGGTGCCATCAATAGTTTTCTAGCCCTTCAATATTTCTTTTTGTCATTGTGATCTAAGCATAAGAGGGATATGAATTCCCATTGATACCTTTTCACCATAATGTCCAAAATTTGATAGAACTTTTATGTGGAGATCTGAAATCATATCACTATTGCTACACCAAAGCTCTCAAAGGTATGTGAGGTCTGAAATATATCTTGACCACCAAAAAACTTCAGAGGTATCTGAGCTTCACCATCACCAAACTATAGTTTCCCACTGAAAAACTCAAAGATAAGTTACCAAAAATATCTGAGAAATATATTCTAAATTATGTCTTTCTTTGGTGACTAAGTTTGATATATATATAGTTGTTTTTTTCATATATTAAGATGACATGACATCTCGAATATATGTGTACATATAATCTGAGCTGACATGATTTTTATATGCATATTTTAGGTCGACATCAAGAGGAGAGCAGTGTTTGTCTTTGGAGGGTTGTCTACGCACTTCTATAGACTCATATATATTTACATAGGCTAAGGAAGAGCTCTTCATACATGACATTAATTCTTTGACTCTAAATGATAAATCCTAATATTCTAAGATCACCTTCTCATGAAACCCATGAAGCAAGACTTACAAAAATAATTTTATTACATCATTTATACAAGTCACAATTACATGTCATTATGAAGGTTGAACCTAGTTACACTTTTCAACATGAATAATATATGATGAGCTCTATACTATATTACTTTCTTGACCCATAAGTACTACTTATGCTTAAAATCATGTTACCAAGAGCTACTTCCTTCTATTTATGACTACCATAGACTTCTACTTCATCTCTATTTCAAGCTTCATGTGATGTCATGAGCTATTTCTTTAATTGTATGCTTTTTTATGCCATCTGCTAACATGATGCATCCTATCATGCTTATAATGTTTAATACCATGAAAACTATACTTTACAAATTTAAACTTGAAAATAACTATGTGAGGAAGATTATTGCAATCATAGTAGAGATATTTTACTTCCTCCTTCTTGGATTTCATATTTGTAGCTTCTTCCACTTCTTTAGTGATATGGGTTTCTTCCCTTCCTCCTTTTTTTTTTCCTTCCTGAGATTTGGCCCATATCTCTTATAGTTCCTATATTCATGAAAACCATACCATTGAACCTTTGACACATTCTTCTTCTTTTTTGGGGGACCAAGCTTCCCAAACTTCCCTTTTCTTATAGCCATGGAAGAAAATGCTTGAGCTTGCTCACTTGATCGTACATCGATTTTTGCCTTCATCCTGGTTCATTGAATGGAGTATCTTCCTTCTTCCCATATATTATTGATGTGAAGTTGCCCCATTCCTCTGGTAGTGTTGAGAACTATGGTAGTCATTTCCTTGTTGGAAATCATTTCTCCCAACTCTTAGTCTCTTATTTATGATACCATCATAAAGTATGAGGCTATTCCTTCTTATTTTTATCTATTCATCTTGTGGAGATCTTTTCTTAACGATATCACTTCTCCTGCAGTGCTTACTAAGAGAACAATTTTACAAGTTTGTCATATATTTATTTTGATGCTTCTAATTTTGATACATAGGGAATGAGGGGATCCTTAATGGATTATATGAGAATCCTTTGAGCCCTTACTTTCCCTTTCACGTCTTTTTAGAGTGCTTCAAATTATTTCTTTGTAGGGTTAGTTATTGAGCCCTTAACATGTTCCATGACTTCTTTTTCTATGGGGATCAAATTGGTCCTCTTCTTTGATTCAAGAAAGTTTGATGACATAACCAACTTGTTTCTCTCCTTGAAAAAATACATTTTCATATATTCATATGTGGGCATAAATAAACTTACTTGTGAAGATAATCCTTGATGGAAATATCTTCAATCTACTGCCTTCTTGAGTTTGATTATGATATGGTAATAGAAGAATTCTTATTGAAGAAAATGTATTCTCTCAAAATTTATCCTTAACCCAAAGAGAGGGAGATCATCTAGAATTATTGAAGATGATGATAAAATTCTTGATATTGATTCCATTGTATGATTAGGCTTCAAGATGCTTCGATTTGAATATATATTCAATTTGAGTAGAGGTAGGGTCTTATGAGGTCTTCTTCTTTGATATGATGATGGAGTGGGGATCCTAATAATGTTCCAAGTGTATATGTCTTCTTTGAATGAACTAGGGTTTAGAATTCCTTCAATATTATGACGTGATCATTGTCCTTGAGGTGCTCTTGAGGTGAGAGGTTCTTCTTTATGATTGATTCCTTTGATGATATTCTAGTGCTTCAGTATTTGAGTGCCCTTTATTGAGCTTCCCTCCATTGACTTGCCACCTTAGTTCTGATGCCATGTTGAGAAATATAGGGCAGTGTGAATATGTGATTTCTCTAATTTTTGGTAACTATTTGTGATGTGATATTACTTCTTGACATTGGGTTTTTCTTTTCACCTGATTATTATTAGAGTTTTCTTCATCAAACAACTACCGAATCATAAATAACAATAAGAAAAAGGAAACAAGATATAGGCAATCATCCAGGGCCAAAACCTCTACAATCTTGAGAGAAAAACCCAAACAAATTCTTCTTATTATAGAAACTTCAATTGACAAATTCTAAGACCTAGAACTTTTACCAAATTCCCTCCAAAACCATTTCAACCTTTCCTTTTATATTTGCAACTTAAATCCTCCAATTTCAACTTTGACCTTGACTCTACTTTGACCCTGCTACTACACTTCAACTCTACAACACTAAAAATTCAGATCTGCAATATGTGATTGCAATTTTGTATTGGAGAAACCCTAAATCTATTGGATGATGCAAAATATCTCTTCCTTATTCCTTTGCTCGGATATAGGTTGCTTCCTCTCCAATTCGTCTTGCACAATTGACCTTCTCTTACTAGATTTACACCATATATGGTATTTATAATATCTTAGTCTACTCTACAATAGAGAGATGCTCTAACGAGACTTCACAGGTGTGATATTTTTTATCCAAAAAATGCCTAAATAATTTGGTTCTTCCTTCTTCTTCCTTCACTAAGATATGAGGCTTCTTCTTGTCCCTTGATCAAATTTTTTTGTGCTTGAGTGATTTTTTTTTCAAAGGAGGTCGATGGCTCTATATATAGGCTTCTTGGCACGTCCTTTTAGGTCAACTTGAAGTTTCATTAGGCCAAATTTTTGTGCCATGAGGCTGACTTGATGCTCACTTGTGATGAGGTCTTGGAGGGTCTTTTTTACTCTTACAATGACTCAAATAAATTTCCTTACAATATGTAGCATGCCCCAAATGGGTATTTCATACATGACAATAACCTACAATATCTTGATGGGATCTTGACCTAAAAATAAATTTCCTTGAGCATGAAACCCATGCCTCAATATCAGCAATAATAAATTTATTTTTCTCATTACATCAAATACATAAAATTGTGTTTACATATGTCATTATGAATATCAAACCTAGTTACATATTTCAACACTCCCTCTTAACTAGGGAGATATTCATAATCATGCAAGGTACTTGGATAGTATCAATCTAAATAATTATCATAAGAAGAGTTAGATTGGTAACCCATTTTATTAGCATCATATGATCTAGCATCGTCACATAGAAATACCTTGACTAAAACCTATATATTTCTCCTCAAGATTAGAGCACAATGCTGGAGAGACAAATTATTTATAAACACCATCATAGTTGTATCTCTCAGAACATTCCCCACCCGAGTTCTCTCAGATTATGTTCCACCAAGACTATTCTTATCTTGGATTCCCATTCCTCAAAGAACATTGGTCCTCTTCAACTACTCTTATATTGGATGACCTACTACATCCTCAAAGAGTATCATATTTCATATGCTTACCGAATCCTCCATTCTTTCTTCCCAAGTGAATACAAGAATGATGTGTCTATCTCTCCCTCTCAATTAGGGAGGATATATCCATTCCTATGAAGGAATTTAACCATTCATATAAAAGGAATTCACCCATTCCTATAAAATGAATGTACTCAAGTTCCCTCTTTTTCAAAGACTTGACCAAGCTCCCTCTTATTCAAATACTTTACCAAGCTCCCTCTTATACAGTGACTTAGTTACAGAAGCTCTTCTAGGTGGGGATCATGGGACAATCAGTTTCTATAGGGGCTCCCTCTTTATATGTCATGAATTTCATCTTATTTGATATGGATCCTTCATCTTTGGGACTTCTTCTTAGGGCACAAACCATCCATAATTTTCAGTTATGAATCATGTCATTCATTTCATCCTTCCTTTCATCATAAATTGATCCATTAGTTCATATTCGGCCTTCATTCATACCTTGCTACCTTCTCCACATCATTTTTCCTTCAGGATATTTCATCCTACCACATGAGTATTATGTGCAGATGACATCTACATCTCTTCCTTTAGTAGCCCTGCATTATCCCATCCAGATATTGTTCAAAAATCAAGAATGAACATTAAATCGAAATTACCTTTGTGATGTTATTTTCATCATGAAATACGTTTTTTGTAACATAAACATCATGCATACATATTGACACATCTCCAAAAATATAAAATTTCAAGGGTCTCTTTCCTTCCTAGACTTCATCAAAGTCTTCATACCTTTTCCATGGAGATGTTATAGTCAATCCTTCTAGTTATCATATGTTGGTTCTTATGTGACAGTAGTTACATTTTTCATGACCTCTCCTTACTGTCTTCACATATTTATTCTTAGGAACCTTCATTCATATTTCCTTCATTTTTGTCAACCGCCTCATATTCCATATGAGGACTTATTATGTTGATTTCATCTAGTCAATATGTGAACCATACCTTTATACATCTTTCCAAAGGAGGAGATCCCTTTCTCTTGATCACACTAATGAGGTGGAACATTTATCCATGATATCTACAACTTTACGACATGATTCAATTTTATCAAGTACAATCATACATACCTCATCTCTTCTTTTTGGCCATCTAGACTTCCTTCGCTAGCTTCCTTGATTGAAATAAATACAATCTTGACCTGCTTCAATTCTTTTGACATCATACCATCATCCCATGAATCCCATACAAGGTGGAATTCTCGATGAGACACTTGCTTCTTCCAAACGTTGAACCTTCCAATGAAGATTCCAACGGAGGATCTTGATCATCCTCATCCTACAAATTAGCCTTTTGAATAATGTATGATGAGCTCTATAATAGATGGGTTTGTTCTATCCATAAGTGGTACTTATGCTTCCAATGAGGCTAACAAGAGCTACTTTCTTATATTGATGATTTCCATAGGCTTCTATTTCAACTCTCTTTCAAGCTTCATATGATTTCATGTGATATTGCTTTAATTGTATTATTTTATGATGACATCTCCTAACATGATGCATTTTATCATGCTTGTAATTTTTTCTACCATGAAAACTATACATTACAAATGAAAAATTGAAACAAAAAACTTCAAAAGAACTAGGTGAGGAAGATTATCTCAATCACAGTAGAGATCCTTTACTTCCTCCTTGGATTTATTCTTTTAAGCTTCTTCCACTTCATCAATGATATGGGCTTCTTCCCTTCCTCTTTTTTTTTTTTTCCTTCTTGAGATTTGGACAATATCTCTTGTAGTTCCCATATTCATGATAGCCATAGCATTAAACCTTCGACATGTTCTGCTTATTTTTCTAACGACCAAGCTTCCCAAACTCCCCTTTTATTTTATCCATGGCAGCAAATGCTTGAGCTTACTCGCTTGATCCTACATTGATTTTTTCCTTCAGCCTAGTTTCTTTTATTTTTCATAATGACCATAGTTCATTGAATGGAGTAGATTCTTTCTTCCCATAGATTCTTGATGTGAAGTTTCCACATTCCTATGGTAGTGCATTGAGAACTATGGTAGTCATTTCCTTGTTAAACATTATTTCTCCCAACTCTTAGAGTTGGTTTCTTATTTCTAACACCCTCATAAAGTATGAGGCTATTCATTCTTCTTTTGATATCTTCATCTTGTATATTTCTTGTCTTAACGAGATAACTTCTCCTGCAATGATTGTGGAGAAAAATCATACAAGTTTTTCATATATTTATTTTGATGTTTCTAATTTTGATACATATGGAATGGGGGGATCCTTGATGGATTCTATGAGAATCCTGTGAGCCTTTACTTCCCCTTTCATGTATCTTGCGAGTGCTTGAGATTCTTTCTTTGGAGCTTTATTGATTGAGCCTTAACATGTTCCATGACTTCATTTTCTATGAGGATCAAATCGGTCCTCTTCTTCCGTGCAAGAAATTTAGATGACCCAACCAACTTGTTGATCTTCTTGAAAAAAGACATTTTGATAGATTTAAATGTGGACATAAATATACTTAATTGTGAAGATAATACATGATGACAATATCTTAAATCTATTTTCGTATTGAGTTTGATGATGATATGGTAATAGAATATTTATTCTTGAATAATAAGTCTTCTCTCAAAATTTATCTTTAACCCAAAGAGAGGAATAACACCTAGAATTATTGATGATGATAACAATGATTGTGATCTTGCTTCCCTTGGATTATTAGGCTTCAAGATGATTAAATTTGAATATATCTCCAATTTGAGTAGAGGTAAGGTATTATGATTTATTCTTCTTTAAGATGATGATGGAGAAAGGATCCTAAGAATGTTCCAAGTGTAGATGCCTTCTTTGAAAGAACTAGGGTTTAGACTTCCTTCAAGATGATGATGTGATCGGTGTTCTTGAAGTTATCTTGAGGGGAGAGGTTCTTCTTGATGATTGATGACTTTGATGATATTCTAGTGCTTCATTCATTGATTTCCATTTATTGAGTTTTCCTTCCTTGACTTGTCACCTTAGCTCTCATACCATGTTCATAAATATAGGGCAATATGAATAGGTGATTTCTCTTCTTTTTGGTAATTGTTTGTGATGTGATTTTACTTCTTTACATTGGATTCTTATTTTCACTTTATTATTATTATAGTTTTATTCATCAAACATATACCAAATCATAAAGAAAAATGAGACAAAGGACAAAATATATAGGCAGTCATCCAGGGCCAAACCTCTCCAATCTTGAGAGGAAACCCCAAACGAATTATTATTCTTATAGAAACTTCAATTAACGAATTATAAGACCTATACCCTTTTAAAAATCCCCTCCAAAACCAATTCAACCTTTACTTCGATATTGGCAACTCCAATCCTATAATTTTAATTTTGAACTTGACTCTAATATGACCTTGCTACTACACTTCGACTCTACAACACTGAAACTTTAGATCTGAAATATGTGACTACAATTTCGTACTGCAATAACCCTAAGTCAGTTGGATGATGGAACAAATCTCTTCCTTCTTCCTTTGCTTGAATATAGGTTTCTTCCTCTCCAATTTGTCTTGCACAATTTTCCTTCGTTTACTATATTTCGACCTTCTATGGTAGTTTTAATATCTACATCTAGTCTATAATAGATGGATTCTTTAACCCTTCGCACGTGTGAGAGTTTTGATCCAAAATAGGACCAAAAATTTTGGTTTTTCCTTCTTATTCCTTCTCTAGGATATGATTCTTCTTATTGTCCCTTGATCAAACTTTTTTGTGCTTGAGTGTGTTTTCTTCAAATGAGTTCAATGGCTCTATATATAGGCTTCTTGACACATCTTTTTAGGCTAACGTTTTTCTCCATGAGGCCGACTTGATGCTCACTTGTGATGAGGTGTTGGAGGGCTTTTTTGACTCTTACAATGATTCAAATAAATCTCCTTACAATATGTAACATGCCCCAAATGGGTCTTTCATACATGAAAATAACCTAGTAGCTCTCAATGGGAGGTTGACCTAAAAATAAATTTCCTTGAGCATGAAACCCATGCCTCAATATCAACAATAATAAATCTATTTTTCTCAGCACATTAAATACATAAAGTCATGATTACATATGGAATTATGAAGACTGGACCTAGTTACATATTTCAACAACCCCCCCCCTCCCTTGAGTCATGTGATATTTCATATTTACTAAGAGACCATTGTTCTAATTATTTTCCTTCTTAACCACTTGAGAGTTAGTTTTATTTATAAATATACGTAAAAGTAAAATTTTAAATGATTGCATAAGTTTCTCAAATGAATCTTATTACAAATGCCTACGTGGAGAAGGAAAATGAGACTGAATCTTCACATCGATTATGTACTTATTTTAAATAATAGCAATGATTTGAGGTTTGAAAGTTTGTCTCACTGAAAAATTAGTCATACCAACATCCAAAAAGTCTCATTGAGCCAATTGCAACAAGGCCAAGGATTATTTTTTTGTTCATTAATACTAGCATTTGACTGACACAGTTTATAGATGTCATTTGTCAAGAACATTTATGTCAAAAATTATTTTTAATCTGTTAATTTTTGCTTATTATCTAAACAATATTTTCAAATATACTCAATGAAGGATCTTCTTGTTATCTTACCATCTTGGGATTTATTCTTATTATTTATTTTCTTCACTTTTCTAATTGCAATATATTTTTTCTATACATAGCATATCTTTTGCTGATAAATTTGAATTCTACATATAGACAATGAAACTTTTAAGTTTTATTTAATATGGTCATAATTGCTTGCCTTGATAACTTGTTATTTATTTTTTGAGTTTTTTACTTGTAAATACATCTTTTATTAGATAATTTTATTTGGTTTCTAGAAAAAATTTAATAGCATTTATGGTTGGTGCATGCCTATAAATACAACAATCACATTAATGGTGTTGGTTTTATTTATTGTGTAGTTACTTTGAAGTTGTAATATATTAAAATAAGGCTATAAATTTTGGGCTTATATGTTCCCATCTGTCTTGGTCTAGCCCACCAAGGATTCAAAGAATGTTAGATGAATAGGAATTTTATTTCGAACATCAATAGTAGGGTGTTTCATCTAAGTTGGATGCATCATAGAGTCCTAACATCTAGGACCATCATGCTTGTGCACTTTTATGTAAGCACTAGATTTAGAATAGTTCATATAACTAGAGTAGAGAGTGAGTAAAGGGTTATATTTGGGGTGTTGTATGTGTCCATGTTTGGATTTCTAGAGAAGTGAAAATTTGGCAGTTTGGGACGATTGCTAAGGGATAAAAATTGGTGTGCATTCTTCCAAAACGGATAAACATGTGTCAGTATGATTTCTTAACACAAGTGTATGAAAATAGATCACTTTAGCTACGCATGCCAAACAACCCTAACAAAAAATATGGTTGTTAAACTTCTTAGATCTGCAATAGACAGTCGAAACAAATGCAAAATAAACCCAGATCTATGAAAATAAAGCAACTAAATATCAAAATGAAATAAGAGTTTCTCCAAAATATCGAATGGACAAGGCAAGAATTATAAAGATTATTTTGTATTATGTAACACCTGGGAAGAGAACTGATACATTCCTCCCTCAATGGCATGGGTTCTTTATTGTCCTCAAATGCTTCAGCTTCAGAGTTTCTCCCTCAATGGTGTAGAATACCCAAGACGTGTAGAACAAAAAAGGGAGCTCAATAATTAAAAGAAAATAAAAATAATCAAAGATAAACAATGATAAGAGGATCAAAGTCTGACCATGGTAAAAGGATCAAAGGTAAGTAATGAATGGAAAACCCTCCTATTTATAACAAAATATTGAGTTATCCTTGATAATGGTGCATAGTAAAATATTTTTAACCAAGATCTAGATCTAACTTCTTGGAATATTCTATTATATTTTGTTGGAGGGAAAAGGAATTTAAATTGGTTAAATCCATTTATTTAGAAACAATAAACAAATAAAATATTTATTTATTATTTCAAGGATGGGATCAAGGAATAATTCAACAAATAATGATTTATTTTATTATTCCTAAATTATTTAGTCAAATTTAACAAGGAATATTAATTAAATAAAGATTTAATTAATTATTTCTAGATAACAATAAGATAAATAATTATTTCTCATTAATTGGGTTAAATATGACCAGGAATATTATTAAACAAAGGTTTAATTAATTTTTCCTAGAGGAAAATCAAATAAATAAGGATTTATTTAATTATTCCTCACGAGCTTTTCTATTTGGACTAGAAATAACTTAATAACTATGGTTTATTTAATTATTTCTTAGTGAAAGCAATTTTACTATGGTAAAATTGGTCTTACATGGTGTATTTCGATACATCTAATTCTACATAGTTAGATGACCAAAAATTGGTGTAACATATTTTCCCCAATGTACAAGCATTAGGAGCTAATCGTATGACCGAAGTATGTTGTAAGAACACAATCCCTAGTCATCGAAGGGGACTCATAAAGAGAGAGATACGTAGTTGAGGCGAAGAGAGAGAGGATAATAATTCTGAGGGGGCAATATAGACAACCGTAAGTCTCCTTTAATGGTTGGGTACCTATACATAATGAGGCGGGGTGGGCATACCTATGCCTGCCGAGATGACAAAGTACAAAGAATAATGGTTCGCTCAGTAAAATGAGACTGAGCTATAAAGTACATGATATGCTAGCGTAAACATGGGCCGAAAAAAAATATAATGGATCCCACATACATACTGCGCCTGAGACAACAGCTAGGATTGAATATAATAATATATGAGTACATGAGATATAATAACAACCAGAGAAGCCCTGATAAAGAGGAAAGGGATATGAAAATATAAATGGATCATCTAAGTGATACATGCATGCTATAGGCGCTGCAAGTGGCTGGGGTTGAACCCATCAAATCTACAGAGCTGCATCTAAGGCTATAGAAGAGAATGAGGTCACTTGAGCATGTGGGGAGCTACCTGAAGGGACACCCCCTCATGAGGTCTAAAAAATCTCACACACACCCGGGAATCACTGGATCAATCTGTTGGATCACTGAACTATCGAGGAAACAAATCTCAATTATGCTGAAGTGGAGTAGATGAGAAACAATCAAGTCAAAGGGCAATAAGGAGTCCCTTTTCCTAGTCCGAGGCACCGAACAATTATGGAAGCTGGAACCAAGATACACTGCCCTATAGACATGTCGTATGCAATGAATGTGTTGATGTTGACAAAAGGAGGTTCGCCATAGGTGAGGCAATGAGGGTCCTCAACTAAGTCACGAGGGAATATACTATAGTGACTGATGGAATAACACCAGGGATGATGATGGAATGGAGAATACTAAGTAGAAAATGGACAAATTTATTTATCATAGCATAAAAAGCATGGATGACCTCGCAGCGACAGACTCAACTCTTTAGGGGAAGGGGCACAATGGGACTGGGGGAAAAAATGGGCTACACGAGAGAGGGAAAAGGCATGAATGGATGGAATACTATAGTAGGATACAAAAGGAACTCGAGATAGACTCCATGAATGCAATGATGACTCAACTCAGATGCTCTGAACAAGGGCGACTTGATGATGCTGCCACACAGAATAGGCCCGGTGGGGACCATAAAATCATGAGAAAAAGATGGTTACCCACAACAAAAATCAACATGAGTGTCAACAAGTATGAAGGCTAAGTGGTGCCCCAATTACAAGTGGCGTAAGTGAAGAAATTTGATTTTGAGAGGCAGTGAAGTGACCCTTTATGGAAGAAAGGCTTCCAGATGAAGTATCAAATCACAAAAAATAAACGAATACCCATTTTAGAGCTCGATGAGAAATTTCCAATGGTGTTGACGGTTCGTCAAACAGAGCTGCGATTTGGTCGCAATTGGCGAAAGAAAAAATAGGGTTTCTCTTTTAATAGGGTGATTTCCCTCCAATTTGATTCATTTGAAAGTGTAGTTGTGGTGAATGTGGAGAGGATGAAAAGGCCCTAAATATTGCGACATTTTTCGTGAATAAACTGACCTTTGAAATCGAGATCCATAAGTTTCAGGTAGGTGGCCTAGCCATACTCTTCAATTTCAGTGGTTTATAATTTTTTATTATGTGCCTAGAGCCTAGGAACAACATTCTGCCCCTCCTCACGGCAGGCTCACACTTTTTGGGGATATTTCTGTGACCTAGGTAGTAGGTTTCAGAGGAAAAATTGCAACCTCGTAGGTTCAGGGCTAAAAAATGTTCAAGCTTCCAAAAGCTGGGTTTTTTGTTATTTTTGGCTGGGAACTAGGTCTTGATGTTTTTTAGGAAATTTTTCCTTCCTCTAATTGAAAAATTGTTGGGTTTGTGCAGGTATGGTAGAGTTAAATATTAAATGGAGAGAGAGAGATCTTGAGGCACTTTGTTCTGAGATACATAGGGATCAAGTTGTTCGAGGTGCACTGGAAAGATATGGTTTTCTAAAGTTGGTTCAGAACCCTTTGATGAGGGAAGGAGAGCCCTTGTTATCCAGGATAGCCAGCTATTGGGACCCGGACCTAGAGTTCTTTATAGTGTAGGGGCTCCAGATCGAGTTGACGGTTCATGACATTTATTTCCTGACCGGTCTTCCACCATTGGGGATGGTGGGGAACATCCAGCTAGTATTACCATGAGGGAGGAATATCTCTGAGTTTATGGACTGCCATTGTCAACCAGATGTTTGTGTCAAGGGCACGGCTATACCGATCAGAGACCTAGAGATACTAAAGACTCAGGTTGTCCCCGCAGCAGTGCTGCAAATATTGGGCAACCAAGCCTTCCATCACATCACCAGAGGGTAGATGATGCTTGTTGAGAGTGTGTAGAGAAGCATCTACTATGGGTGGGCCCAAATGATGTTGATGTCGTTGAAACGATAGTTGTCTCTATGCATGTGACAAGTGAATCATGACTATGATTTGGGATAGTGTTGTGCTCATTCTTCTTCGAGAATATCCCCACACTTCGGCCTCATGTATAGATCCAAGATGGGGGCCCACAGGAGCCCAGGATGTGCCATTGGAGGTGGCTACTAAGGAGAGGAGGAGGCAGGGGAGACGAGTGGGTGTTTCGACCCGATTTATTTTCACATTGGGAAAAAATGCGAATGTATATTGATGACTATCCATACAGTGGGATGAACTATTAGGGGGACCCGAACTTGCCACTTCCGCCCAGTCGAGCATGGGAACCAGATGGTAAGTGATGTTGGGTGTGGAGCCTGATTATCTTGTTTACTTTGTATCACAGCATCGGACCCCTGTACCTTAAAAGGGGCGGCAACGCCACCCGTAATTAATCACTACCGTGGGGGGTCCAGGGGAGGGTGGCAGCACTTTTCGGAGCCCCCCCCTGGTGGGGACTTTCAGGGGAAGCACCCCCGAAGCTAAAAACAGATGTAAAATTGCCTTGTAAAAGTATAGTAATTTCTAGTCAATCTGGGCCGTTCATAGGCGGATGATCTGACGGTAGAAGTTATGTTTATTTTAGAGTTTTTTGCCCTAGAAGGCAACCCCCTTGTATATATGAGGGTATTGTATTGCGGCTGTGTATTATGTGTGTATTCTCAGAGCGAGAAAAAGATAGGGAGACTGTGAGAGAGAATAGAGGATATTACAGTGGATCTGCTATAGGTTTTGTCTCTTCAATTTTTGCTGGATAATAGAAAGGAAGGACTGGCTGTTCGGGGTGGACATATTGTTAATTCCCAGTTACGTATATGTTTATTGTCTCTCTGGTTTTATGTGTTTTATGTGCTTGTATTTTCTGCATATTTTATGTGTTTCATTGCTCTGTAATATTTAATTTTCTAACAACTGGTATCAGAGCCGAAGGTATATTTGGCTGATAAACTCGCAGAAAAAAAGGGTTCCTGGTTCGAGTGGGAGCAATGGCGGACGATGGTAAGTTTAAGGTCGAGAAATTTAACGGCCAAAACTTTGCGCTATGGAAGATGCAGATGGAAGATTATTTGTATCAGAAAGATCTGTACCTACCATTGAGCGGAAAAACAAAGAAGCCGACGACCATGACAGACACGGAATGGAACATTCTCGATAGAAAGGCACTCGAAACAGTACGGTTGTGTCTTGCGGCGTCATTCACCTTCAATATTTCGAAGGAAAAAACAACAGAGGGTTTGATGCAGACGTTGGCGAAACTGTATGAAAAGCCCTCGGCCTCAAACAAGGTATTTCTTATGAAACGACTATTTAATATGAAGATGTCGAAAGGTGGATCTGTTGCAGACCATTTAAATGAATTTAATACAGTTACCAGTCAGCTAAGTTCTGTAGGGGTAAACTTTGATGATGAAGTTAGAGCTCTGTTATTCTTGTGCTCATTGCCGGAGAGTTGGAATGGTTTAGTAATGGCCATTAGTAACTCTGTCTCTGGATCTATTACTTTAAAGTTTGATGATGTTGTTGGTGCTATCCTTAGCGAGGAAATGCGACGGAAAAGCTCCGGTGAGACATCAGGTAATGCTTTGAGTGCAGATTCTAGGGGAAGAAGAATGGAAAGAGGAAAGAGCTCGAGATATCGCAGTAAATCAAGGAAAGGCAGATCCAAGTCTAGATCGGGGATAGTGTGCTGGAATTGCGGAAAGAAAGGACACCTAAAGAAAGATTGTAGATCTCGGAAGGGAAAAGAAGGAGACACACAGCAAGAAAACAATCATGAAGCAAATGTGACAAGTGATGTGTTACAAGATTCTTTGATTCTTTCTTTTGAAAATGTTATTGATTCTTGGGTTGTAGATTCAGGGGCTTCATTCCATGCCACACCTGATAAGAAATATTTTCATGACTATGTTTAAGGAGATTTTGGATAAGTTCGTTTGGATGATGATAAACCCTATAAAATTGTTGGAATGGGTAAAGTTCTTGTAAAGGAACAGAATGGAAACCAATGGCTACTAAAGGAGGTAAGGCATGTTCCAAATCTGAAGAAAAATCTGATTTCAACAGGGCAGTTAGGCAGTGAAGGTTGTGTGACAACTTTCACAGATAAAACTTGGAAGGTCACCAAAGGAGCGCTGGTAATAGCAAAAGGTGAAAAGGTTGGTACAATGTATTTATGCAATGGTATTTCTAACTCTGTTAATGCTTTAAATTCCAAAGGAGAATATGCAGGATTATGGCATCATAGGCTCGGACACATGAGTGAGAAGGGAATGAAGATTATTCACTCAAGAAATTTGTTGCCAGGTTTGAAAAATGTTGATTTGGATTTCTGTGAAAATTGCATTTATGGAAAACAAAAGAGAGTCATATTTCTCAGAGTTGGGAAAGAAAAGAAGAGGGAAAAATTGGAGCTTGTGCAAACAGATGTATGGGGACCTGCTAAGGTATCATCTCTATGTGGCTCTCATTATTATGTTACTTTTATTGATGATGCAAATAGAAAAACATGGATTTATTGTATTCAGAATAAATCTGATGTATTTGATACTTTCAAGAAATGGAAAGCTTTGGTTGAGATTGAGACAGGAAAGAAGTTGAAGTGTCTCAGATCAGACAATGGAGGTGAATATTGTAGCAAAGAGTTTGATAGGTACTATTCAGAGCATGAATTCGCAGAGAGAATACAATTCCAAGAACACCACAAGAAAATGGTGTGTCAGAAAGGATGAACAGAACAATCATGGAGCGTGCAAGGTGCATGAGATTGCATGCAGGATTGCCTTTAAAATTTTGGGCAGATGCTGTAGATACTGTTGTTTATCTAATAAACAAAGGACCTTCAAGTTTCTTGGATGGTGGTATTCCAGAGGAAGCATCGACAGGTAAAAAGGTAAACTACTCTTTTTTAAAGCCTTTTGGTTGTGAGGCCTTTGTCCATATTAATAAAGAAAATAGAACAAAGCTTGAGGAAAAATCAAAGAAATGTACCTTTATTGGATATGGTGTTAATGATTTTGGTTATCGCTTATATGATTATGAAAATCACAAAATCATTAGGATCAGAGATGTAATATTCAATGAAAAGGTCTTGTATAAGAATCAGTTGCAGGAAAAGAAATAGGAAAAAGAAAGCAAGGAATACGTGGTTCTTGATGAGATATCTGAAAAATTAAAGGTGCCTGAAAATAATAATAATCAACAACCACAGCAGCAGCAACCACCACAACAACAACAGGCACCTCAAACACCTGAAAGTGGTGTTAGAAGATCTACCAGGATAAGTAGACCCCCTGAACGATACTCTCCTTCATTATATTATTTATTGTTGACTGATTTTGGTGAACCCGAATGTTATGAAGAAGCAATGCAGGTTGAAAGCAGGAAGAAGTGGGAGCTAGCCATGGAAGAAGAGATGGACTCCTTAATGCATAACTAGACTTGGGACTTAGTCAGGTTTCCTGCAGGTAAAACTACATTGCAGAATAAATTGGTTTATAGGCTGAAGGAAGAAGATGGAGGAAAACAGAGGTACAAAGTTAGACTTGTGGTGAAGGGGTTTGCACAAAAGAAAGGTATTTATTTTGATGAAATATTTTCTCCTGTTGTTAAGATGAATTCAATCAGAACTATCTTAAGTCTTGTAGCAGTGGAAGATTTACATCTTGAACAGTTAGATGTAAAGACAACATTTCTCCATGGAGATTTCGAGGAAGAGATATACATGCAGCAACCAGAAGGATATGAGGTAAAAGGGAAAGAAAAATTGGTGTGCAGGTTAAAGAAGAGCTTGTATGGCTTAAAACAGGCTCCAAGGCAGTGGTATCTAAAATTTGACAAGTTTATGTCCGAACAAGGTTATACTAGATGTCACTCTGATCATTGTGTTTATCTAAAAAGGCAAAATGATGGCAGCTATATTATATTGTTATTGTATGTAGATGACATGCTTGTTGCAGGGTCTAACATGCAAGAAATAAATGTGCTCAAAAGGATTTTTGAGCTGCAAAACAAATCCTTGGTATGAGGATAACTAGAGACAGGAAAAATCACAAATTAACACTGTCTCAAAATGAGTACATAGAAAAGGTGTTGAAAATATTTAATATGCAGAATGAAAAACCAGTTAGTACACCTTTTGCTAGCCATTTCAAACTTATTAAGGAGATGTGCCCCAATACCCAAGAAGAAATGGACTATATGTCTAAAGTTCCATATGCATCAATAGTTGGAAGCTTAATGTATGCAATGGTCTGCACAAGGCATGATATTGCACATGTAGTGGGAGTTGTAAGTAGGTATATGAATAATCCAGGAAAAGAACATTGCATGGCAGTAAAATGGATTCTCAGATATTTAATAGGTACCACAAATCAAGCATTATGCTTTGGTGGTTCAAACATTTCTCTACAGGGATATGTTAATGCAGATGTGGCAGGTGACAGAGATAACAGGAGGAGCACTACAGGATATGTATTTACTGTAGGTGGAACAGCTGTCAGTTGGGTTTCAAAATCCAAAGTGTTGTTGCACTTTCAACAACAGAAGCAGAGTATGTTGCTGCTACAGAGGCTAGTAAAGAAATAATTTGGTTACAAAGGTTTATGGATGAATTGGGTAAGAAGCATGATATGGGCACATTATATAGTGATAGAAAAAGTGTCATTCATCTTGAAAAGAACTCAGCATTTCATTCCAGGACTAAACACATACATCTCAAGTACCATTTCATATGGTCAGTATTGGAAGATGGAGAGTTGAAGCTGGAAAAGATACACACTGTTGAAAATGCAGCAAGATGATGGAGCCTAGTGAAAAGAAGTCGCCTTCACTAGGTGGGCCCGCAGACTATTTTTGGCGCAAAGTCTATTTTTAGACTATGTCTATTTTTAGACATATGGAGCATGGTCCGTGGGTTGCAGTATGTTAACTCCTTTGGATTGGTCAAGTTCCAGAAAGCAGTAAAAATATATGACCCCTATTTTCTGACTTTCGTGGTTTCTATTTCTAGACCGTCATTAGAATAGTCAAATATTATTTACCCTTAATAATATTTGGACTCTAAACTTCAGTTTACTCTCTTGGAGCACTTCAGTTTGACCCCCGGAGGTGGGGCATGCAGCTGAAATAGGATTTACGCTATTCCCATGTGTTTGGTTGAGCTAATGCGTAATTGACTTCAGTTAGACTCATGTGGCAGAGTTTTGGTGGAGTTGATTGAGGAGTTGATGGAGATGGTGTTCCGGTTAACTAGTTGAACTAGTTGTGATCAGTTTAACTGACGATCACACTAGAGATGAGTTGGGTGAATTAAATATTATTTAATGCACTGATATTAACTCATTATTCAACTAAATAACACATAATTTTAACTCAGTGCATGGACAGTTCAGTGAAGACAAGTGGAAGAGGTAGATGAAAGGGTGAGATCGACAGCAGTTGTACATAAGTTGTGCATGAGATTTGCACAATCAGTGGGATGAGAGTGCCAGTGATGATTGCGCTGTTCAATCAAGGTGAATTCAAACTTGGTTCAGCTACATTCACACTTTGGATTGCGCAGTAGAGGCAGGCAGACTAGAGGAGGAGTTTTGAACCCGCGATCGGTTCAAACTGAGCTAGTTTTGTGTGTAGTTTTTGGAGACAGTACTGTGTACTTGTGAGGAGTATTCTATTGTGTAAAACTACATGATTCTCATCCATTATATGATACATATAGCTGGGGGTTTTCAGCTATAAGCTTTCCCCATACATGCTGCGTTCTATGTGTGTGATTTGATGTTTTGTCGCTTTGTTTTTTATTCCGCATGTGACGATTAATGGTAGAAGCGATTATGTGTTATGCATGCAATTCGAATTGATGTATGATCAGGTTAATCGCAGCGAATAAACTTCATTATTCAGCAAATTTCTACATGGTATCAGAGCGAAATTAATCGTCGAGATCTATTACGGTGATTGTTTATTATTTCCTCGGGCAGAGTCTGCATGCGGGCCAGGTAGCCTCCGGAATATTCATCCTTCCTTGTAAGGTGAAAGATCTGGTGAATGCCCGTGTAGTCAATCTCTGATCTGGAAATAATTAGCTCTCAAGTGTAGATCAGAAGCGATCAAGTTTATCAGCTCTTGGTGAAATTCGAATTTGCATATTTGTGTTCTTGGTGCCGCGGCGAAAATGTCCTTCAACGGTTTGCGACTCGAATATGCTCTTGAAGGCAGTTCGAATTATGTTGCATGGAAGGACCGCATGGAGGCTGTATTGGATGATAATGGGCTGTTGGAATTTGTGGAGAAATATGTTCCAAAGCCTACCTCTACTGATGCTGCTGTTGTGGAAGCATGGCAAAAGAAACAGGCGAAATGTCGAAGGATCTTGTTGGAGGGCGTTAAGGATCATATTGTATCCAGCCTGCATGGTAAAGCTACTCCATATTTAATGTGGAAAGCACTGACAGATCTGTACCAGAGCAAGAGAGACCAAAGGAAACTGGCGCTCAAAGATAGACTGAGAAACATCAAGATGGAGAGAGGAGAAAGCATCCCCAAATACCTCACGAGGTTCACCCAATGTCGGGATGAACTGGGAAGTGTTGGTGTGACGGTGGATGATGAGGATCTGGTGAGTTTGGTGCTTCTTGGTTTGCCGAAGAGTTGGCATGCATACCAAGATAGTGTCAATGGTCGGGAAAAGTTGCCGGGATGGGAAAGACTGTGGTTTGATCTCGTGCAAGAGGAGATCCGGCGAAATACCAGAGATGGAGCTTCATCAAAGGGAGCTGATGAAGAAAACTGTGCTTTGGCTGCCAAAGAAAAGAAGGGGAAGAAGAAGTCTTCTCAATCCGGTGCTAAGGGTAAGCAGAAGCAAGACATGTCCAAGGTGAAGTGCTTCCACTGTCACCAGCACGGACATTATGCCACAAACTGTCCACAAAAGAAGAAAAACAAGAAGGCTGGCGGATCTGCATCTGGAGAGGCATTGGCCTCGCAGTTCGAGCTTGACTTTTCACTGATCGCATGCTTGGTTTCAAGTGTGATGGGATCGGTGTGGTTCTTGGACAGTGGCGCATCATTCCACATGACTGGAGATCGGGAGTTGTTTTCAGATCTGGAAGACAAAGATCTGGGCATGCAGATCGAGATGGGCGATGACGGTAGATACAGTGCGACTGGTATCGGTACCATATCCTTTCAGAGGGAGTCTGGTAAACCCTTTGTCTTAAAGGATGTCATGCATGTACCTGGATTGAGGAAGAACCTGATTTCAGTAGCGATGTTGGAGGATAAGGGGTATGATGTGGTCTTCAGCAAAGGAAAAGCCTTCCTGCGCAGTAAGACTACTGGAGAGACCCGGATGATAGGGGTTCGAGTCAAGAACCTGTATCAGTTGCAAGTAGATGGCTGCGTAGCAATGGCATGCAAGGCGGGAGAAGTGGTGAGCCGGGATGATGAGGGCGAACTGTGGCACCGGAGATTGGGCCATCTTCACCATGGAGCCTTGAAGATACTACAACAGATTTCTACAGGACTTCCAAAGGGCACTCTTGCGCAGTCAGATCAGTGCAAGGGGTGTACCTTGGGGAAGTATGTGAAAGCCACCTTTCACGAGAAGGATAGTCGCGCCACGATGATCCTTGAGAGAGTTCACACAGACGTGTGTGGTCCTTTCTCAGTTGCTTCGACAGCAAAGCACAAGTATTACTTAATCTTTGTTGATGATTTCTCTCGAAAGTGCTGGATCTTCTTCATGCAGAAGAAGAGCGAGACATTCGCGAAGTTCTGTGAGTTTAAAGCACTGGTCGAGAAGGAGTCGAGGAAGAAGGTGAAGGCTCTCATGAGTGACAATGGTGGTGAATTCATCTCGGCTGAATTCAAGGAGTTCTGCAGCGCAGAAGGGATTCGGAGAGAGCTCATCGCACCCCATAACCCACAGCAGAACGGGGTGGCTGAGCGGAAGAACAGAACGATCGTGGGTGCTGCACGGGCAATGTTGCATGATCAGGGCCTACCCCTTCACTTGTGGGCCGAGGCATGCAATACAGCAGTGTATGTGCAGAACCATTGTCCTCACAAGGTTCTTGGCATGAGTACACCAGAGGAGGCTTATTCTGGCAAGAGGCCTGATATTTCCCATTTGCGGATTTTCGGATCTCCTGTCTACATGCATGTGATGAAGGATGCAAGAAGGAAGCTGGATCCAACTGCTGAAGTTGGAATATTTGTGGGGTACACTGATACACCTCACAACTATCGGGTGTATGTGCCAGACAGTCGCAAGACCGTTGTGCGACGGGATATAAAATTCCAGGAGGAGAAAGCCATGCAGTGTTCGCTTGAGAGGGAGCTACACTTGCATGCAGATGAGGAGCTGTTAGTTCCTAAGGAGGAGCTTCCGGATGTGGATCAGCCACAAGAGGAGGTTCAGGAGGTAGAAGAAACCACCCAGGCAGCGCCAACCATCAGAGGGCGCATGCGCACTACAGAAGTTGAGCGACTGGCTCGGGATGCAGAGAGGGTTGTAGGACCACCTACAGCACAGCGCAGACAGAGACAGTCACCGGATCGGTACACTGGATACATGGCTCTTGTGAGTCAATGTGTTGTGACGGAGCCATCCTCTTTTGAGGAAGCCGTGGAGGAACCCGCATGAGTTGATGCCATGATCGAAGAATATGATTCGATCATCAGGAACAGTGCATGGGAGATTGTCCCAAGACCGGTTGGGAAATCAGTTGTAGGTTCGCGATGGATCTACAAGGTGAAGCAGGCGGCTGACGGGAGTGTGGAGAAGTACAAGGCGAGATTTGTCTCCCGTGGCTTCTCACAGATCGAGGGGATTGACTATGAGGAGACTTTTGCACCTGTCGCAAGGTATTCCTCCATACGGACGATCCTTGCTCTCTCAGCGCAGATGGGGTGGCACATTCATCAGATGGATGTGAAGACTGCGTTCCTCAATGGAGTTATTGAGGAGGAGTTGTACATAGAGCAGCCTGAAGGTTTTGAGATCTTCAGCAGTGAGTCGCATGTGTGCCGACTCAAGAGAGCACTGTACGGGCTGAAGCAAGCACCTCGTGCTTGGTACACTCGGATAGACAGCTACTTCACCGGGCTTGGATTCTCCAAGAGTGAGGTGGATCCAAACCTGTACCAGATTGTGGTGGAGGGGAAGTTGTTGATCATCGTACTGTATGTAGATGATCTGATTTTGACTGGCGATGAGCAGTTGATACTTTCATGCAAGGAGGATCTTGCACGAGATTTTGAGATGAAGGACTTGGGCCTCCTTCATTACTTCCTGGGATTGGAGATCTGGCAGCGGAGCAGTGGACTGTTTGTGTCTCAGGGCAAGTATGTCCGGGAGATTCTGGAGAGGTTCAACATGCATGGCCGCAAGCCTGTTGATACCCCTCTTCCTGGTGGATGGAGGAAGGGAGATGCTACTTCGGAGGAGGTAGTGGATGCAACTGTCTTTCGACAGTTGGTGGGGTCGTTGATGTATCTGGTCAATACTCGACCCGACATATGCTATGCAGTTAACCAGCTTTCGCAAGCTATGGTTAGGCCTACCAAGCTCTTTTGGAAGGCTGGAAAGCATGTGTTGCGTTATATCAGTGGCACAGCGGGATATGGACTTTGGTACAGACAGGAGGATGGAGTGAAGCTTTGTGGCTTCACAGATGCAGATTGGGCAGGGAGCCCAACGGACCGGAAGAGCACATCTGGAGGGATCTTCAGCATTGGGTCGACAGCAGTTTCCTGGTACAGCAGGAAGCATAGATCCGTAGCACTCAGTTCAGCAGAGGCCGAGTACATGGCAGCAAGCTTGGCTGCATGTGAGGCGATCTGGATGAGGAAGATCCTGGTCGACTTGTTCGGGTTGCATTTGGAGCCTACAGTGATTTACTGTGATAACCAGAGCTGCATCAAGCTCTCGGTTAATCCAGTTTTTCATGATAGGTCCAAACACATTGACATCAGGTACCATCACATCAAAGACTGTGTTCAGCGGAGGATCATGTTGTTGTCCTACATTCCGACGGAGGATCAGGATGCTGACATTCTAACGAAGGCGCTCACCAGGAGAAAATTCGAGTTTCACAGAGGCAGGATAGGGGTTGCAGACAATCCATATCTTTCTGAGAGGGAGTGTTGAAAATGCAGCAAGATGATGGAGCCTAGTGAAAAGAAGTCGCCTTCACTAGGTGGGCCCGCAGGCTATTTTTGGCGCAAAGTCTATTTTTAGACTATGTCTATTTTTAGACATATGGAGCATGGTCGAGGGGTTGTAGTATGTTATTCTTGGATGATTGGTCGAGTTGGTAAAAATATATGGACCTCTATTTTTAGACTTTCAGGTGGTTTCTATTTTTAGACTGCCGAGCTAAAAATAGAATAGTCAAATATTATTTACCCTTAATAATATTTAGACTCTAAACTTCAGTTTACTCTCTTACGGCACTTCAGTTTGACCCCCGAAGGTGGGGCATGCAGCTGACATGAGGATTTACACTATTCCCATGTGTTTGGTTGAGCTAATGCGTGATTGACTTCAGTTAGACTCATGTGGCAGAGTTTTGGTGGAGTTGATTGAGGAGTTGATGGAGATGGTGTTCCGGTTAACTAGTTGAACTAGTTGTGATCAGTTTAACTGAAGATCACACTAGAGATGAGTTGGGTGAATTAAATATTATTTAATTCACTGATATTAACTCGTTATTCAACTAAAGAACACATCAGTTTAACTCAGTGCATGGACAGTTCAGTGAAGACAAGTGGAAGAGGTAGATGAAAGTGTGAGATCGACAACAGTTGTACATAAGTTGTGCATGAGATTTGCACAATCAGTGGGATGAGAGTGCCAGTGATGGTTGCGTTGTTCAATCAAGGTGAATTCGAACTTGGTTCAGCTACATTCACACTTTGGATTGCGCAGTAGAGGCAGGCAGACTAGAGGAGGAGTTTTGAACCCGTGATCGGTTCAAACTGAGCTAGTTTTGTGTGTAGTTTTTGGAGACAGTACTGTGTACTTGTGAGGAGTATTCTATTGTGTAAAAATACATGATTCTCATCCATTATATGATACATATAGCTGGGGGTTTTCAGCTATAAGCTTTCCCCATACATGCTGCATTTTATGTGTGTGATTTGATGTTCTGTCGCTTTGTTTTTTATTCCGCATGTGACGATTAATGGTAGAGGCGATTATGTGTTATGCATGCAATTCGAATTGATGTATGATCAGGTTAATCGCAGCAAATAAACTTCATTATTCAGCAAATTTCTACACACACTAGCCAAAATCCTGCAGATATGCTAACAAAAGTTGTAACCAGGGAGAAACTGAGAATGTGCTCAGTTTCAATTGGTCTTCAAGGATGACGATGAAGATGAGGAATAGCCAGGTCCAAAGAGGAGTCATTGTCCAGCAGATGAAGTAGTGGTGGAGTTGCTACAATCAATCTCCAAGTGGGATATTGTTGGGTGTGGAGCTTGCTTATCTTTTTTACTTTGTATCACAGCATTGGACCCTTGTACCTTAGAAGGGGCGACAATGCCGCCCGTAATTAATCGTTGTTGTGGGGGGTCCGGGGGGGGCGACAGCGCTTTTCGGAGCACCCCCCCCTGGTGGGGGATTTCGAGGGCAGCTCCCTCGAAGCTAAAAACAGATGTAAAATTGCCTTGTAAAAGTATAGTAATTTCTAGTCAATCTAGGTCGTTCATAGGCGGATGATTTGACGGTAGAAGTTATGTTTATTTTAGGTTTTTTTGCCCTAGAAGGAAACCCCCTTGTATATATGAGGGTATTGTATTGCGTTTGTGTATTATGTGTGTATTCTCAGAGCGAGAAACAGATAGGGATACTGTGAGAGAGAACAGAGGATATTACAGCGGATTTGCTGTAGGTTTTGTCTCTTCAATTTTTCTGGATAATAGAAAGGAAGGACTGGCTGTTTGGGGTGGACGTAACCCAAAATAGGTGAAACACGTATATCTGTGTCTCTCTGGTTTTATGTGTTTTTTGTGCTTGTATTTTTCACATATTTTATGTGTTGCATTGCTCCATAATATATAATTTTTCTAACAAGTGACAAGTTGTTATATTTCATGATGAATTTAAATTTTTAGAATGATGTATATGGCACTAATTCGTTACTTTTGGTATGCAGATATAACACTGGTTAGACCGGCTAGGTATATGGGACGACCTATAGCGTCAGGGGATGTAGGGTCTAATACAGCTAGAGGAGTTGACCAATCAGATTCAGATGCACTATTTCAGGATTTTCATTGCAGATGCCATCTTTTTATGACCGAGGTATCAGAGTGTGGCTGGCAAGATCTAGATGACCACTACATTAAGGCATGTGTCGATCTACCCTCGGAGTTGTGAGGGTTCATGTGGTGCATGGCGATGGTCGGACAGGGTATGCGGGATCTACGTGCTGTAGGAGCCGAGCCATTGGCTCGGTACCTTAAAATAGTGATTAGATGTAGGGGCATGATGTGCCCCTAGTTTTGATTTTTGTAACATGCTATGGTCATGTCGGATGTATTAGATTAGAGGAGTCCAAAAAATTTATGACTTTGTGGACACATGTTATGGATATGCATCTTTTATATATGATGAGCATGTGACTCGCCTTTTTTTTTGTTATTGTCTTGTGTGAAATGCATGTGATAAGTGACAGTTTAGAATATTTTTTGCAATGTTATCTACATAGTGATTTTGGGCTCTAGGTACATAACTGAAAGTAATGGTTTCCAATTCACGCATTAGGAGCTTCACTCACAGATATCTTCTAAAAAGGACAGGGTTACGCACACGATAAATGCCATTCAATTTTCTAACAAGCAGCGGGGAATCTAAACGAACATGAAGATGAAGGATGTGATTGTCAAGGGCATCTACTAACAAACCTATCACTGCATCATTTTGGCTTGATTATTGGTGGCAGATCCAATAAATATGCCGTCGGAAAGGACTAACGAATGTATGGGAGTAAAAATGGCCCAGGCTGTGAAGCCAAATTCTGCAAGTAGCGACTTGCACCATCGTCATAGCCGATGTACAGTGTGGATGAAAGATCCATCTAGAAAGCGTCACAAGACAACAAAGGAGAAGATGATGGAAAATGCAAGAAACCTGAATGCATGGCAGAAATCAAACATGCATGAGGGATGCTATGGGTAAAATTTATATGCCCCTTGCACTTGGTAAAGATGTGGTCGATACCTGGTGTAGGGAAGCTGTCGTGGGGACAAGATTTGTTTAGGTCACGAAATTCCATAAAAAAATGAATGGCACCTATTTTCTTGAAAATGGTATAAGAATATCCATCCTACTTGAGCTTATTGATTACAATTTTGAGATATTCTCATCAAGAAATGTGTCTCAAATTTTAACAGACAGGGTAGGTATCGGGCCATGTGTCGATATGGTGTTCAATAGTGGCAGGATCATGTTTGGGCCTCTCTAAACAGAACTTGGCATAAAAATTATGGAATTATTTTAGTAGCTTGGATTGAGCCTCAATTTCTTCCAGGGCAATAGGTGCCCCCAAGGCAATGTTTTCTTCGTTGAAAGCATCGGGTGCGGGAATGGGATTTCTAAATCTATTGACCTCGTCATAGATTAAGTCTTTAGACTCCACAACATACTGATCATGAAACTTTTGCAAAGGGAAGTACGCATGGTGATGCATATCATCCCAAGGAAAGTCGGGAGTGGTCATTGCTTCCATAATGTCTTCAACAGAGTGAAATATGGGGGGAATAGAAGAAGAAAGACCACATTATGCGGCGAGGCTACCTAACACATGAGCATGAGAGATATGGTTCACATATGCATCACTACAGATGGTATACGAAGAGCTAGTATATGAAGAATATACTGATGTTGAGCCCAAGGTGATCGCCAAAGGATACAAGTGAAAATGTGCTTTGTTTTGGATACATGTGGTTGGGAGGGGGATAAGTGCTAGAGGAGTTGGCCGCTCCCTGAGGTAAACCATAACCCATGGGAGGATGATTATATTTATCTGAAATATATCCAACAATATCGTCGGTGGTGTGAGATTCCCCTGGTTCGTTGGCACCACCAAGTCTAGGAAGATCCGATAAGACAGTATAAACATAACCAAAATGGGCGTAGATGAGGTCATATTTCAACACAATTTGGAGAGCTTCTTCCTCTTTCTGAGGAAAGTGAGATGCGACATCTTTACCAATAGAATTAAAAAGCATCCTGAGAAACCAATCCATATAAACATGGATGTAAAATGTAGGAGCTCGACATAAGCTCCTCCTTCTACGCCATTATTGGACCTGGTTAGAAAGGCGGGTGGCAGAAGTTTGATGGAATGCAGCCAAAAACTCGTACTGATATCATATCAGAGAGATAAATGGAAATAGGAAAGAAACACTTTAGCAAGAGTCTCAAAAGTGGAATGAGAGGCAGAGGCCTGGTCGACATACCACTTTGTAGCGTCTCTAGTGAGCATGCATTGGAATAATTGAAGATAGATGGAGTCATCAATGATATAATTGGACAAACACAACATGTGGAAGGAGCGGACGTCATTAGTAAGGTCATCTCCAGTGTTTCCTTCAAACTTAGCAATGTAAGAAGAAATCTTAGTTGGAATAACAAGCCAACCTGGATCATGGTGTATAGGGTCGTTAATTAACTAGATGAAATTGGGGAGGCTCAAACCTGCCATAAAAGGTAGCAAGGGAGTAGCCAGGATGGTTTTGGTATTGGTTCCATTACTAGCAGCTCCAGTGTTAGGGTCAAAGCTACCACCAACGTTAGTACCAGTACCTACATTGGCACCTGACATGGTGGGAGAATGAAGTAGAGGGGAACTGGGTTCAAAATCAGGGTGAGGGTGCGAAGGACTAGAATCAGAGTCATTATAGGGACTCGGTGGAGGACTAACTCAGAGTCAACGAGCTGGAGTAAGTCTTCCTAATGGAAACTGAGGATGAAGGCCTAGGATTTTCTGGGTTAAATGCCTTGGGGGCGCAATGTTCGCAAGACACAGATACCCAAATAATGAAGAGATATAATAAGCAAAGGCGCAAAGGGTCAAATAAATTAATTACAATGTTTATCTCTTGGCTTGGTGATGTAAACCATGTGCTCTTTTCTTTAGGTGTGCGTGTGTGTGATGTGTGCATTAATTTTAATTAAGCCCGGACGGTTGTGTATAAAGAAAAAGAAAAAATGTTGTATAACTATAACTGAAACGATAGTGAAAACAACTAAAGATTCATAAATTCAGCCCAAAAGAAAGGGTTCCCAAGAAACTGTTCTAAGAGGCGGGTGAAATTGACTCAAAACACAAAAGGTGGCTAAAAGATCTAAGGTCTAAGGGATAGGGATATAATGACTCAGATCTGTTGAAAATAGGTGTAGAAAACAACAAGAAATGAGAGGGGAAACTGCTGCAAAATGGGAGGTGACAGGTTAAAACCCTAAGGGAAACAAAAGGGACCCTAAGGGAGAGGTCAAACAAGACTCAAGAGGGTGTTTTGGATGAGATAATAACTGATCTTAATGGATCTTAAAGAAAGAGGGATCAGACCCTGAAAAAAGGTTGAAAGCGTTGAAAAATCACAGACTACCTACTCAACTAAACCCTTCCTAAAAATTTGGAAGCGTACTAAAGCCCTAAGAGGCTTGTTCCCACTTCAAAAATAAAAACTGAGCATATCTTGGCCTAAGACAGGCAGAGACAGAGGTCAAACAACCCTGGAAAGTGTTTGCAGAAAACCTTGAAAATTATAGAAAAAACCCTGCAAAAAACTACAACTCATAGGTACTAACCTCTTTGTTGGTGAACTCGCATTTTTTGGCCTAATAGCTACTATATGAGCCCTGAACTCATAGGTTTGGGGCTGAAAATTGTGAGCTGCACTTCCGGAAGTCTCAGCGGTAGGTTGCAGAAATTTATTTCATTTGTGTCGCGATTGATACTTGTTACCTCTGGAAAACACCCAGAAACATGTGGAAGTTAGATTTTTTTCTGTTTTAGGGAATAAAAGGTAAAAAAAAACATTAAGAGGCTAAAAAATAGCTAAATAAAATCCCTAGGTATTGAAGCAGATGGTCACTCAGGAAATCTAAATAAAACCCTATGGAGTCGCCAATTGTTAGTATGATTTCTTAACGCAAGTGTACGAAAAGAGATAACTTTAGTTGCACATGAAAAACATCCCTAACAACAAACATGATCATTAAATTTCTTGGATCTACAATATACGATTGAAACAAATGAAAATTAAACCCATATCTATGCAAATAAAGTAGCTAAACAACAAAATGAAATAAGAGTTTCTCTGAAATATCCAATGGACAAGACAAGATTTATAAAGAATTTTTTGTATTATGTAACAACTGGGAAGAGAATGGATACGGTCCCCCTCAATGGGATGGGTTCTTGGTTGTCCTCAAATGCTTCAACTTTAGATTTTATCTCTCAATGGTGTAGAATACCCAAGACATGTAGACTCAAAGTGAGCATGATAAGCAAAAGAAAATAAAAATAATCAAAGATAGACGATGATAAGAGGATCAAAGTCCAACCATGATAAAAGGATCAAATATAAGGAATGAAAGGAAAACCCTCTTATTTATAAAAAAATATTGAGTTATCCTTGATAATGGTGCATAATAAAATATTATTAACCAAGGTCTAGATATAACTGCTTGAAATATATTATTATATTTTGTTGGAGGGAAAAGTAATTTAAATTTGTTAAATCCATTTATTTAGAAACAATAAACAAATAAAATATTTATTTATTATTTCAATGATGGGATCAAGAAATAATTCAATATATAATGATTTTTATTACTATTCCTAAATGATTTAGTCAAATTTAACAAGGAATATTAATTAAATAAATATTATTTAATTATTCCTAGAGAATAATAAGATAAATAAGGCTTTATCTAATTATCTCTCATTAATTGGGTTAAATATGACCAGGAATACTATTAAACAGAGGTTTAATTAATTATTCCTAGAGGAAAACCAAATAAATAATGATTTATTTAATTATTCCTCATGGGGTTTTCTATTTGGACTAGAAATAACTTAATAAACTATGGTTTATTAAATTATTTCTTAGTAATAGCAATTTTACTATGGTAAAATTTCTCTTACATGGTGTACTTCGATCCATCTAATTATACATGGTTAGATGACCAAAAATTGTTGTAACGACATGGAAGTGTTACAAAACACATAAGGATCAAGCTCGTGGGACCTATGAATTTGATTGATGTGGCAAGCACCACGAATATATGGTCGAGACCACATGGACTAGTGATCCAAGATATTTTTCTTACAGATGCATAAAGAATTACATGTGATAGAGCATGTTAACCAGGAAAACTAAACGCACATAAACCGAAGAGAAATAATATATCAAGCATGAAAACACAATACAAGGAATTGATTACTCAATTTGTCCAAATTGGACTATTTCTATGCACCCTTCTCAACAATGGGGAGGCCTTATTTCATTAAGTGGCATTAAAGAGAAAAAGTACAAGAAAAACTTACATTAAAAAAACCCTTATACTTCCAAGATGGAAGATGAATGAAAAATGGAGACTCTGGTTGTTGAAACTGACATCACCACTAAGTTCTTGCCGAAAAATCGTGCAGAAAAAAATATCCACATGTCCAATTATAACAAATTTCTTTTCTATATCTCTTGAAAAATTTTGATACCCCAAGATTCCTTGGGCAAGGTTTCGGCCTCCTGTCGGGCTCAAGATATTGCCTCCGCACCAAAATTTTTCTCTGCTGATCCATTGTCGCTCTCTCGTGAAAATTAAAATTCATGGTTTAAATAAAAAATGTTGGCGGAGCCACCATACCAACGAGCCATGGCTCGTCGGTGGAGGAATCAGCTATGTCAGTAGAGGTCAGGGTTAGAATCCCCCTCCTCCCCAACTTGGTAGCTTGTTATGACTATTTCGGCAAATAGTTTTATTACACATTAATGTGGTTGGTGTGGAGTTTCTTTTTCCACGCAGTTCAAATGGTTTCACCTTATATGCGGATTCATGGTTAATACCTTTTAAATATGTGTCTAGTTAGTGTCTCGGTTGCTCCATTGGTATATGGTTGGTGGGTGGGTTCTGCTCCACGCGGCCCTGTGCCAACTTTTCTTAATTTAAATATATATAAATTCCAACAATAATGTGGAACATAGTGTAGGGGTGGTGAGGGTGGCAGCCCACCACCCCATTATTATATATATTTTATTATTTTTTAAACCAACACCTTTTTTTTTTTCAAATCTAAGATTTATTAGGGAAATTAATCATCCCAAAAATCCACCCGCTCTTGGGATCTGGTCCCACGTCTCGGTGCCAGTAAAATTGTAGAACCCTTAAACCTGGCCCACTGCCCATTTTAGCTACAAATTTGACTAGATCTAACTTCTTCATACAACCTCAGATTGGAGTGCCGCTTGCACTGTTGGAATTAGGATGACGAGCACTTCGATCTGGTCCTAGTCTTGTTGACATCTGACCAATTTAATTTTTGAGCCATTTCTAGTGCCACTTGTACTTTGAGACCCACTTGTACTCTGATATTCTCTTGGATCATTCCTCCCCATTGAGGAACTTTTGGTCCTCCAAAAGCATGAACATAATCTACAATTTTTGTGTACCTTATCTACATCACAAGTGTCTTGACAGGTCACCCTTACTTCTCCTTCACCATTGATCTTCGGAGCCATAAGTGATGAACCAACACCTGCATCCCCCACAAACCTATAGTACAATATTTGCAAATTATATATTCATTTACATGACCAATTATGACCCAAGCATCCTATACTTGCCAATAGTTTATAACACACTCTCTCCGGTCAAGTTTTACATAGTAGAAACCAATACCCTAGCTACTCATAAAAGGAAAAAAAACATCATCATTGCTTTATTAAGTGATGGAAAACACATCATCACTTTTACATTTATTCGCAGTGCATGATTTACAATTGTGGCCATCACAAACTACTACACCTAGAAAAAATACATTTTACATAAAAAATCATACCACCATTAATGTGGTGGATTCGTTCGTTAAATATTTTCCCCTGATGGCTTCTTTATCGATGCTTTCTGGGCATGGAGCATCTGACATGTGGCTATCTGTTGTCCAACCTAATTGCAGTGACTACAATGATTCTTTCTCCTCCAAAATTTTCAGGTCATCTTGGAGCATTTTACCCTGGTGTGTCTTTTATAGGTGTTCGTGGGACCCTCACTATCACCGGAATGTGATGAAGTAATCCCATCATCTGTCATTGGTTGTGTTGGTGTCCCGTATTTTGATATTTTTGCAAATAAAAAGACAAGGCAACATCAGAACCAATCTTTAGAGTTACAGGATCTAGTCCTCCTGCTCTCAGAGAGGGATCTCTCAAATTATCTGTTTTTGCAAAGGATTGTCTTGTGTGCTTTGAATATTGGTTTTAGACTAGTTATTAAGTGCAAGTGTTTGTTTGTTTTTTTGGTTGAATTGATACAGAAGAACATAAAAGTTCTAGGAAAGATAGATATAAAGGGGGAATGTCAGCTTCATTGGGCAATGGAGTCAAAAAGAAGTCATGACAAACTTATCAATGGATATGGGATATCAAAGGGAAAATCTAACTTGGCCGCAAGATCCTTTGGTTTTGGAATGATATGGACATCAATGACTTGGAAAGAGAAGTTTAATTCTCAACAAAGGGAATTTGAAAGCACAACTTGAACAATAAAGAGTTATTTGATAGACAAGGCTAACCATGAATTCTACAAATCACACTTTAAGAAAATAATGACTTCAAAACAACTTTTAAAATGAAATCTAAGATTCGGGGAACACCCTATTTCCTCAAACATTTTATTTCAAATGACTTAGAAAACATAAAATATTCACTGATAATTATGGTCATAGAAGAGGGAACACCTAAATACATCTATTATCACAACTATAAATACCTTTAAGCCAATTTTTCAAGCAAGGGCAAGGGGTATGATCAGAACATACCTCCTTGGCTCACTGTAAACAAAGATACTTCAAAGGGAGACTTCAATAACAGTGTTTAAGTGGCAGCAGACAAGCAGGGAGAACCATAAATCATGCTGAAACCAACTATTCGAACTATTAGAGAAATAAACAAGCATTAAGACTAAAGAGAGAGATTAAAGATTATAAATTACTTCATCAGAAGAAAACATAAAACAGTGAAGGATTAACAGGTCTAAGGTGCTTCCAAGAGTCATTTCTTAGCCTAAAACTTTCATCCTACTGTAGTAAGAATTTATGGAACAAAATGAAAACAGGGAAAAACATTAAACAGTTCAGAATACTTCACCAACAGCCAAGCTCATGGATCCAATGATAGAGCCTTCTTAAGAACAAGCATGCAACAACATCATTGGGGCTTCCAAGACTTCAATTTCTTCTTCAACTTCAACATACTATGTATTTATTTCTGAGACTTTCAGTATTACAACTAGTAATCAAACAACCAACCAACAACTGCAATGGATTCCTCAACAAGTTTGTATAGAGGAATGAGGAGGTTGAAAGAAAGAAAAGATCTTCTGAGTTCAATTAATACAGTTAATGCTTCTCAGCCTTTGAGGGGCTCAAGGGAGAAGTCTACAGATATTTTCCTGTATTAATTGGTTTACATTAAGTATTTAAGCTTGCTGGAAGCTTATGTTGACTTTAAGGCTCTGTGTCATCTTTTGAAATAACTCTATTGATATTTTATATTAGCTTCTTTGATTCGAAATAAATATTCAGCTATAAGGGGTAGATATGCTCTGTTTTGGTCATTACTCGGCCTTTTTTCGAATGCTATGAAACCACAGGTGGCAATCTGGTAGCTGAGAGGAATCAATTTTCCCCTTATGTGGCAGTGTCGGTCTTCAACACTGATACTCTTTTTTTAATTTAATTCTCTGTGTCTTGTTGATGTGCAGGTATGTACGAGGTCCATATGGAATCAATGCCCATGAGTCATCGATGAAACATTAAATTGAACCCTGTATATGGCTTTCCTTTTGATGAATGAAAGTGTGGAGGATCGTCATCCTTGGCTTTCATTTTCTTTTAAAACATTTGAAATCCCTTTTAAATCCTACACAATACAAAAATAATTAATAAATCCTTCATATTTGGTAAAAAACTACTTAGGAGGCTTTGGTTTGGAGCGTGGTCGTTGGATGGAAACATCCGACGGTGGAGATTTGCACGTGGTGGTAAAAAGTAGAGCGGTGGGAGATTTTAAGTCAGAGCCGTTGATCTATGATTGACCAAGAAGATCAACGGTCGAGATTAGTAGTGATTTAATAATGCAAAGGGGTCACATTATTGTGAAAATAGAATAAAATGAGAAGAAATAAGGTAAAAAACCCTTTGGCAGAGGAAAATGCAAAGGAATTGAACTTGGGGTTTCGGGATGATCGTGGGCCTTTGGATGAGATCAGGCCATGAGATCAACGGCAGAGATTTGCACGTTGAAAACCCTTTGGAGAGGCAGAGGGCGATGATACGAAGTGAGATTAAATCTGGAACGTTGATTTGTAGAGATCAACGGCGGGCGGAGCGTGCGATAAACGTAATAGAAATGGGAAAATTGGTTTCGGAGGTGAAAACCACGGGTTTCGCGTGGAGAAGAGGCAGATAGGCGGTTTTAACTTTTGGAACACGATATGCACCAGGAGGTGACATGTGGCATTAGAATATCGCCCATTTCGCGTTTTTTTGGAAAATTAACATTCGCGCTTAAAGTTACGTGAAAACGCACACCAACCGTCAAATCAAGAGTCTCAGATCAGATGATCAGGGAGTGAGCGCGATACAGACCAGATGCACAGGCGATAATAAGTAGGGTGGTTTTATTATGGACCATCTGATCAGGGGATCGACGGTGGAGATTAGGTTTGGAGGGAGGCAGGACCCACAGGGGTCAAGCTCGGCAGTGTTAATATGAGTTGTTAGATGGAACAAATCAACGGCTGAGATGTGATCTGGGGTATAAACAAAATGATGCAAAGGCAGAGAAAGGTTTAATAAGGACCATTGATCTGCAGAGATCAACGGCTGTGGTTGGCTGAAAAAAATTATGAAGCGGGACGCATAAAATATAACCAAAGTGGGTAGATGCAATCTGGACCATCCGATCTGGACGTGTGGATGGCCCAGATGCAATCAGAGCATGCGATCGGCGGGGGGGAGAACTTGAATGGCGTCGATGCGATTGAGCGTTGATCGTCAATCTGAAAATCAGATCGACGATGGAGGATGCGTTAGAAGGTGACCAATCGGGGGTGGGGAACAAATGCGCCCGATAGGAACCTGCGATGCGATTTTGCGCTGACCATTTGATCGGTTTTAGATCAATGGTGGGGATTGTCTCAAATATTGAATGGCGGAAACCCTTCAAAACTTTATGAAAACCAAAAAATTAATGAAACACTAAGGTTTTGGCTTCGAAGGCAGGCTATGTATAAAGACTTGGCGCCCGTCTGCAGAGCCGCGGGTTTATATGAAGAGCCATGGGCCCGGGGCTTTATATATAGAAAGGGCCAATTGGGATCGGGCCTTCGTGCTTTTCAATCTACCCATTTTGATTTTCTCCGATGCGATTAGCGCTTCGGGAATTTAACTCTTGGTCCCGGGCGCAGGTTTATATGTAGATAAATGGAGAGTGGGATTTTATACAAATGGGGCTTAATCGCATTGGAACTTTGATGCGCGACTTTTCAATCTACCCATTCATATTAAAAAACATTGCTCCAGCGGGTTTAGACCGAAACTTAGGAAAATGGGTTTATTGATTTTTACAAAGGTAAATAGCAATCGGGAATGGTTTATAACAATGTTTAGAGCCCGGATGCGGGCCCATGGGTTATATGAAATAATAATATGATCGGGGGGTTATAAAGAAAGGGCTTAATCACATCGGAGGTTTTTAACATGGCAAATAAACTCGCGCACTCTGATTTCTCCGATGCGATAAACGCCAAATGGGCTTAGCGCTTGGTTCCAGCTCCAAGGCATATGGTGGGGAAGTGGTTAGGACTTAGCCCAAAGGAGCTTAAGCCTATAATCAAAACATTGATTTTTTATGAGATTTTTCGAAGTTTTTGATGGATTTGGGGGTTTTGGTAAAGTCTAAAAATGAGTTTTAGACTTTGAAAAAGGGATTTTCATGAAGGGAAGAAGGGAAATCATAAAAAATAGAGGAATTCCATGGGGAATAAAGGGGTAAAAATGAAGGTTAATTTTGAATGAAGGAGGGGAAGAATGGGATTTTGCAGCAACCTTTTCTTCATGGAAAAACAACAGAATTTCTGGGTTCAAAAGGAGAACAGCAGTGATGATTAACCAAAGGATAGAATATCTTCAGAAGACTTTAAGCACCAAAAATTTTTGCAATAAAATTGTTTCTTGAAGGCTGTCCAAAATGATTTTAGCCACCACTTGATATGACAAAATTTTATAGGTGGCTAACAGTGGCTCCACTTGGGAATGGTGCCTTCTTGAGGGCATCAAGAATCTAAGACTTGCATTCTCTGGAGGTTGATCAGTGCCTTATCCATTGGGCTGCATCTTTCTTCATTTGGATGGTCTTCTTTTGCTCTGAAAAATATTAGCAGCCATGAAAAATAATGAATTTTCATCAACACAAGCTTTCTACCTACCCAATCCTACTGATCTAACATTTTTATTCTTTAGAGTGCACTTGGATTGGCAAAATCTCTTACAACATTTTATTCTTTTGAAAGCATAAAATATATTCTATTTCTACTTCTTATGTCTCCATGAACTTAGATTAGACAGTTGAGTTCATATGCTTCTCTACCTAATCTACTAATCTATTAGGATTAAACAGTCTAACAGATTTTTATTCACTAACTTCTAAAACATAAATTAAAAAGAATACAAGTCAAGATTGGACAGTCTAACTTGTTGCTGATCTATGGCATAAAATAACAAGCTGCACATAGACATTATTTTGCAGAAAAAAATAAATCAAAATGGAAGGCTTAAGATCTAAATGTTCAAGCACTTCCTTCATCTTTTTTCAGCTGGGTTTTTACTTCTATTTGGGTTGTTCTTTGCTTGTTCTCTGGTTCAGATTTTGGGCTGATTAGAACCATTTTTACCTCTTTTTTGACTCAGGAATTAAAAACAGATTGGAGTGATTCTTGTTTGGAAACTTAGGTTCAGATTTTCCCTCTTTTCTCTCTTTTACTGTTTTTGTATTTTTATTTTTCTAACTTTGAATGCAACGTTCAGACTATGATATTTATAATGAAAAATAAAATGCTTTGAAACTCATGATTCCTGGTAGAAGTAATGCTTTAGCATCCTGCCATTGACAAGACCTCCATACAGATCTTCTCCATTCAATTCTTTCAAGAAAAATGCATTGTGACCCCTCTCAGCATGAACAATATAGGGGCCTTTCCATAAGTTCTCAAATTTTCCATGTTTTCCCTTTTCTTCTCTCCTTGAATCCCATTTAAGAACAACATTTCCGACCTGGAAATTGTTTGGCTTAGTCCTCTTATCAAATAGTTTCTTTACATTTTCTTGGAATAACTGCGTCCTTTCATAGACTTCTTCTCTGGTCTGCTGTAAATGGATGCTTTGATTGATTCTCCTCTACATATCATTCTCTTTGACTTGCACTTCTTGAAGGAGCTTCATGACTAGAACTCCTAATGAGGTGGGAAAAACTGCATCCATGCCATAGACCAGCTGATAGGGGGACATATTTATTGACTTCTTTGTAGTTAACCTATTAGCCCATATGGCATAAACTAGCTTACTGTGCCATGATTTCTAATTCTGTTCCAACAGCTTTTTGATGATATTGATGAGGCTCTTGTTGGAAGATTAAGCTAATCCATTTCCTTGGGGATAGTAGGCAGTAGAATGGCCCAAGGTTATGTGGTATTTGTAACAGAAATCAACCATCTTCTTAGATTTAAAAGCAGCATCATTATATGTTATGATTTTTCTGGGACAACCAAATCTGGATAGGATATTTGTTTCAAGGAACTTGATAATGACAGAGTCATTAGCATTTCTGGAGGGTATAGCTTCTATCCACTTGGTAAAGAAGTCAGTGGCCGTGAGGATCCACTTATGTTGGGCTGAGGAAGATGGGTGAATTTCTCCAATGAAGTCTAAACCCCATTGTTGAAAAGGTGCCTCAACTCTGATAGGATGTAATGGGAAGGGAAGGATTTTTCTTTTGCCATAAAAAATTTGACACTTGTGGCAAGACATGACTAAATTTTGAGTGTCTGGGAAAAGGGTAGGCCAATAGTGACCAGATCTAAGAATTTTGTTTACTGTGGCCTTCCAGTAGAGGTGTCCTCCACATTCTCCGTCATGCAACTCATGCATGATTTTTTCTGCACCATCTTCATGTAAACATTTAAGCAAAATTCCAACAACATTTTTCCAATATAATACCCCATCTAAGATGCAATAACTCAAAGCTTTTTGTTTCAAAAATCTAGCTTTAGTTTTAGACAAAGAAGGAGGGGCATTCAAATATAAAAGCACATAAATAATGTCAGCATACCAAGGATAATTCAAAAATGTTTCCTCAATGAAAGGAGTAGTAGATTCTTCTATTTCTTCCAACATAACCATATTCATGTCTAGTGCTTGGAAGTTAGACTCAGCCATAAGTTTTCCTAATCCTTTCCCTTTAACTAATTTGGTGGGCATGATTTCTAAGTCATATTCAAGAATAGTTGCAATCCATTTTCCCCTTTTACCATCAGGGTCTTGACTTAGAATGTCCTTGACAACAGTATGTAGAACAAAAGAAATTATGTGAGAGTGTAAAATATAGACTCTAAAGTCCTTTAAAGCTTTCACTAATGCTAAGGCTTGCTTCTCCATGATGTTATATTTGAGCAGAGCATCTCTTAAGGCCCTACTAAAGAATGATATTGTTTGTTCTTGCCCCAAGTAATTCTTTTGAAGTAACACTGCAACTATTGTATGCTCAGATGCAAAATAAAAGATATAAAAGTCCTTGGTAAAATCTGGACTAATCAGGACTGGTGTTTGATTAAGAGTTTGTTTGACCAGTTCGAATGATTGTTTAGTTAGTAAAGTCCATTTTACACCTAAATCTTTCTTGATCATGTTTGTAATGTTTTTTAATAGCTCGGAAATATTGGGGATAAACCTCCTCAGAAAATTAATCTTTCGAATGAAAGATCGTAATTATTTGAGGCTTCTTGGATGGCTGATATAAAATATTTCGTCTATCCTTGTGGGGTCTATTTTGATTCCCTCTTCTGAAATTATATGGCCAAGAAGTTTACCTTCTTGGAGACCAAAGAGTGTCTTCTTGGGATTCAATGACAAGCCAAATTTCCTACATTTCTCAAAAACGTTTCTCAAGTGAATCAAATTTTCTTGATCAGTTTTTTAGAATACGGTTATGTCATCAAGGTAAATGATTATGAAATATCCAATATATTCAGAAAAGGATATGTCCATGGCCCTTTGGAAGGTGGCCCCTGCATTCATCAATCCAAAAGGCATTTTGACATACATAAAGGTGCCCCAAGGTGTGGTAAAAGTAGTTTTGATTTGATCACTTGGGAGCACTAACACCTGGTTGTAACCCAAGAACCCATCTAAGAGAGATATCATTTTTAACCCAACTACCTTTTGAAGTATATGGTCCATCTTGGGTAAGGGGTAGTTGTCTTTTAGAGAGGCTCTGTTTAAATTTCTGAAGTCAATACAGAGCCTGATTTCCCCTATCTTCTTCCTAACAGAAACCAAGTTTGATACCCATTCTGAATATATAATTGGTACTATGATTCCAGCCTCATGCATATTTTCAATTTCTGCTTTAACTAGAGGGAATAAAATAGGGTTTATTCTCCTTAATTTTTGTTTGAAAGGCTTTTGATTTTCTTTGAGAGGGATTTTGTGCTGAATGATGCTAGTATCATACGATTTCAGGTCTTTGTACCCTCAAGAAAAAACATCTTTAAACTCTTTGAACAGTTCTATGTATTGCAATTTTATGTGGGTTGGGAGAGTGCTGGACAGTTTAATCATCTTGGGTTTTGCTATGGTGCCTATGTTATGTTCTTCTACATTTTTTTCCACAGGCTCCATTCTCGGTTCTTTGGCTACAACGTTAAAATCAAAAAGGTGTTCTAAAGGTGTGAGACCTCTTGGAATTGTATCATTCTTGCATTGTAAAACTTCCAAGTCTTCTTGATCTGCGTTTTCAATTATCTCTTCTTCAAAAGGATTCTCATAATGATTTATATCAGCAGAATATGTCATTTCAACTTCTGGGATTTTTTCAATACACAAATAGTTTTCTTTATGGCTGGTTTCTGATATTGATATGTCAAAATCGTTTTCTGATTTTAAGAAATCATCTATGTGCTTGTCAGAATCAAACACTTGCTAGTGATCTTTGTTATCAAGCACAACAGGCCTGTGTTTTACCTTTACGCTAATTTGTTCATTTATCTCAGGTATTTGGAAATTGTTGGCATTGAAAGCAAGTTCATTTGCTAGGTGATTCAGTGCTCTAGGAATGAAAATAAGTTCATACTTTTCAAAGGTTTTCAATAAATCAAGGGCAATGTTCCGATATTCCATAAGCCTTGGATTTCTAGCTGATTATTCTCCCTCGATTTGTCTTATGATAAGTTCAGAATCTCATAATATTGATATCTTTTGGGCTTCTAATTGTTTAAGAAATTGTAAGCCTAAGAGAAGTGCTTCATACTCAACAATATTGTTAGTGCATGGGAAATATAATTTATATGAAAAACTCTGATTCTTATTTTGAATCCAAACACCTGCCCCTACACTTTTTTTATTACAGGATCCATCAAATTTTATTGTCCAAAGTATATTTGCCTCGTTTTCATTTTCTTGTTGTTGTTGATTACCAATGTTTTGTATCTGATTTGAGGGAAGTTCTGATTGTTCTGGTAAACTGGTTGGGTCTATGTTTTCCTTTTCTTGTTGAGTAATTCCATCTTCATTGCATAAGATAAAGGAATCTAAACTTGAGTGAATAGAATAGATTGGAGAGTTGTTTGGTTTATCTATGTTGCTCATCATGTATTTCATGTGAGATTCCCTGTATAGTCTTTTGTTTTGGTTAAAAACAGGGATGGTGGCATAAGACATGTCCATTTGAAGGCTTCCCTATAGTTTGGCTCCCCATGATCTTGATAAGAGCATGCCATACTTAGGGGGAATGTCAACTACAACTATGTCCATTACTAGACTCTTAGCAGGGATTTGAGCTAAGTTAACACATAAATATTTGATTAAACCCAAACATTTGACTCTGCTTGAATCAAAGGAAAAAAAATCTTTGTATGGTTTAGTAATCTCTAAGCCTAAGCTTTCCATTACTACCTTGGGCATTAGATTGTTTGAAGCTCTAGAATCTAACATGGCATTGTGTAAAATTTTCTCATGTATGTTCAAAATAACATAGAAGGGAGGAACAACCCCTTCTTGGTATTTTCCTTCAACTTCTGGACCAAACAACAACTCAGGTTTGTCATATGTCAAGTTTAAGGTGTCATTATCACTTCCTAGGTTCAAAGCTTTTAAAAATTGGTTTTTGTACACTTCTTGGGTTACTAGTTCAGCTAGGGGGATGGTAATTTTTATCTTGGCAATCTCTCCCTCAAGGCTGAAAGGAGCAATTGATTTTTTCATATTTACATCTGTTTTTTCAATTGAATTCCTTTCAACAATTTTGATTTTCTGAACTTTGTTTGGACTGGTAATTGGGATAGTTTTGTTAGGACCACTAGTTGAAGTGCTAGGGGTACTTTGTTCAACATTTGGCTGGCTATTTTTCTCTTTGTTTAAATCTGGTTTTTTAGCCAAAATGATGGGTTTATTGGCTGTCTTCTTAGGCTGACTTTCTGCGTTTTTCTTAACAGCAGTGCTAGTGTTCTTATCCTTTGAATTTTCTACGTTCCCTTTGATCCTAAGATCATATTATTTGTGAACCTCCATGATTTCATTTTCAAACCCCAGTCTATAATCATCAGAATCTTCATAGGTGTTTGTACTTTGATCAGAGAAGAAACCTTGTTCTTCCTCAGTGAGGAAAACATCATCCCCACTGTCTGATCCAATCAAGTTTACATGAGCTTCTCCCAACCTTTCCATCTCCCTATCTTCCTCATATTGATCCACATAGTTCTGTTGGAAGGGAGGTCTAACCTGTTGGTCACTTTCTTTTTGCTTATCTTGATTGTTTTCTCTTCTATAATTCTGATTTCTATTTCTATTTTGGTTATTTTGAGGTTCTCTTGGTGGCACTCTCTCATTCAAATTGATCTTTTCAAGCATCCTCTCCATCACCTTCACTAGGTTGTCAATTTTTGTGTCAGAAGTTGAGGTTGAGGGTAGTAGGTCATCTTTATAAGTTACCCTCTTCTCTAATCTCAACCTATTTCTTTTCTCAATTATGTTTTCTTCTACGCTCACAGCTCCTTTCTGCATGTCTTCTAAGGTTAAGTAATCTCTCTCCCTTAACTGATAAGCCATTTCAGCATCAAAGCCTTCGGGATACCTTACTAAGGCCATGCCTTGGGGAGGTTTCATGTGAGGTGGAAGAGCATTGTAAACGCTATTGAACCTAGTGGAGTAGTCATGAACACTCTCCCCTTGATTTCTCTTGAGGCTGCTATATTCTGCTAGTATTTGGAGAGGGTTCTTTTTGAGTTCCCATTTGTTGATGAATGTTTGATGCAAGGCAGGGAGATCATTTATGTTGTTAGGAGGTAGGTTTTTAAACCATTTTTTTACATCTCCTCCTAAACTTTGGGCGAAGATCCTCATCTTCACAGTTTCTTCTTCTATCTCCATGTAATCGAATGCATCTTCCATCCTATCTACATGATGTTGAGCTGTTGTAGACTCTTTTCCAGTGAAGTGAGGAATTTTGGATTGGTAATCATTTGGTAAGGGAAGTAGAGGTTGTGGTAACACTAATGGGGCATACCATGTTGCCATGGCTGGAAATAAGGGTGGATTTATATGAGGTGTATTTATATGAGTGGAAGTGGGATGAACAAGAGTGTTTTGCACAATGGTAGTATGGGTTGGAGTGGAAGAAACACTTGGGCCAACAAACTGATTTTGAGCAGACTTGTTATGGAAAAGGCTAAAGTGATGAAGAAGCTGGGAATCAGGAGGAGTGAAAGGTGACGCTTCTCTACTGGAGCTTTGTTGCAAATCTGCAATGTCAAGATTAGTTTGGTTTAAATCACCTTGAGATCTAGTTCTAAAGATGTTCTTTGTATGATGTAAATCAAAGTTTAAATTCTCTAAGACAATAAGGTTTTCAGGGGCAGATTTTGTTCTTAAGAGGCTCCTATTAGCAGCTGATTTTCTAGATTTAGAAGTCTGCCAAAGAATTCTCTCTGGATTGTCAAAAATTAAAGGAGGATTTGGCTCTGGATGGGATCTAGTGTTTATCCTATGTGAAGCCATACTGTTTTTTAAAAAAATGAGAGAGGTTAAAGTTTTTAAGGGTTGTTTTTGGGAGTTTTACCTCTCACGATGTCTTATCTAGTATGGGACTAGGATTCTAAACTTCTTCAAGGCTGGTTAACACATTCCTAAAGAGATTTGGGGACCTAGGTGAGTGATAGGCCTACTGGGCTAGTGGAGTCGCCAGGTGGAAACTATTTAGCTTCTATGAAGGTAAAAAATTAGATGGTTCCACCACCATGTTTATTATGAAGCCAAACTGAAATGTTTTTGGGTTTTTCTGAGTTATTTTGGTCTTATAGGTTAAGAGAGTGCCCTAAATCTGATTTAACACTTAGCTAAGGTGTTTAAGCATACAGAGTTCACTCTTATGGCTTGGTAACTGGTCCTTCAAGGTTTGATAAGGTCTTAAGGGAATCCTAAGGGTTACTTAGTTTGTCACTGATTCAATTAAGTGCTATCATGATTACCATTTTTGTTAGGTAGTGCTTGAAGAAGGCTACTTATGTTATACTGGACAGGGAGTGTTTTGTTTTAAATATTTTACTCAGTGTCCCACCATGATCGCCATCATGTTGGTGTCCCGTGTTTTAATAGTTTGGCAAATCAAAATACAAGGCAATATCAGAACCAATCTTTAGAGTTACAGGATCTAGTCCTCTTGCTCTCAGAGAGGGATCTCTCAAATCATTTGTTTTCTGCAAAGGTTTATCCTGTGTGCTTTGAATATTGGTTTTAGATTAGTTATTAAGTGCAAGTGTTTGTTTGTTTGTTTGGTTGGAATTGATACAGCAGAAACTAAAAGGTCTAGGAAAGATAGATAGAAAGAGGAAATGTCAGATTCATTGGGAAATGGAGTCAAAAATAAGTCATGAAAAACTTATCAATGGATATGGGATATCAAAGGGAAAATATAACTTGGCCGCAGGATCCTTTGGTTTTGGAATGAGATGGACATCAATGATTTGGAAAGAGAAGTTATTTCTCAACAAAGGGAATTTGAAAGCACAACTTGAACAATAAAGAGCTATTTGATAGACAGGGCTAACCATGAATTCTACAAATCACACTTTAAGCAAATAATGACTTCAAAACAAATTTTAAAATGAAATCTAAGATTCGGGGAACACCCTATTTCCTCAAATATTTTATTTCAAATGACTTAGAAAACATAAAATATTCACTGATAATTACGGTCATAGAAGAGGGAACACCTAAATACATCTATGATCACAACTATAAAGACCTTTAAGCCAACTGTTCAAGCAAGGGCAAGGGTTATGATCAGAACAGACCTCCTTGTCTTACTGTAAACAAAGATACTTCAAAGGGAGACTTCAATAATAGCCTTTAAGTGGCAGCATACAAGCAAGGAGAACCATAAATCATGTTGAAACCAACTATTCAAACTATTAGATAAATTAACAAGCATGAAGACTAAAGAGAGAGATTAAAGACTCTAAAATACTTCAGCAGAAGAAAACATAAAACAGTGAAGGATAAAAAGGTCTAAGGTGCTTCCAAGAGTCATTTCTTTGCCTAAAACTTTCATCCTACTGTAGTAAGAATTTATGGAACAAAATAAAAACAGGGGAAAATATTAAATAGTTCAGAATACTTCACCAACAACCAAGCTCATTGATCCAATGATAGAGCCTTCTCAAGAACAAGCATGCAAAAACATCATCGGGGCTTCCAAGACTTCAATTTCTTCTTCAAATTCAACAGACTATGTATTTATTTCTGAGAGTTTCAGTATTACAACTAGTAATCAAACAACCAACCAACAACTGCAATGAGAAAAGATCTTCTGAGTTCAATTAATACAATTAATGCTTCTCGGCCTTTGAGGGGCTCAAGGGAGAAGTCTACAGATATTTTCTTGTAGTAATTGGTTTAAATTAAGTATTTAAGCTTGCTGGAAGCTTATGTTGACTTTAAGGCTCCGTGTCATCTTTTGCAATAACTCTGCTGATAGTTTATATTAGCTTCTTTGATTCAAAATAAATATTCAGCTGTAAGGGGCAGATATGCTCTGTTCTGGTCATTACTCGGCCTTTGTTCAAATGTTTTGAAACCACAGGTGGCAATCTAGTAGCTGAGAGGAATCAATTTTCCCCTTATGTGGCAATGTCGGTCTTCAACACTGATACTCTTTGTTTAATTTAATTATCTGTGTCTTATTGATGTGCAGGTATGTACAAGGTCCATATGGCATCAATGCCCATGAGTCATCGATGAAACGTGAAATTGAACCCTGTATATGGATTTCCTTTTGATGAACAAAAGTCTGGAGGATCGTCATCCTCGGCTTTCATTTTCTTTTAAAACATTTGAAAACCCTTTTAAATCCTGCACAATACAAAATTAATTAAGAAATCCTGCATATTTGGTAAAAAACTACTTAGGAGGCTTTGGCTTGGAGTGTGGCCGTTGGATGGCAACATCCGACGGTGGAGATTTGCGCATGGTGGTCAAAAGTAGAGCGGTGGGAGATTTTAAGTTAGATTCATTGATCTATGATTGACCAAGAAGATCAACGGTCGAGATTAGTAGTGAGTTAATAATGCAATGGGGTCACATTATTGTGAAAATAGAAGAAAATGAGAAGAAATAAGGTAAAAAACCCTTTGGCGGAGGAAAATGCAAAGGAATTGAACTTGGGGTTTCGGGATGATCATGGGTTGTTGGATGAGATGAGGCCACGAGATCAACGACGGAGATTTGCACGTTGAAAACCCTTTGGAGAGGTGGAGGGTGATGATATGAATTGAGATTAAATCTGGGCCGTTGATCTGCAGAGATCAACGATGGGCAAAGTGCGCGATAAACGTAATAGAAATGGGAAAAGTGGTTTCGGAGGTGAAAACCATGGGTTTCGCATGGAGATGAGGCAGATAGGCGGTTTTCACTTTTGGAACATGATATGTGCCAGAAGGTGACACATGGCATTAGAATACCGCCCATTTCATGTGATTTTTGGAAATCAACATTCGCGCTTAAAGTTGCGCGAAAAAGCACACCAACCGTCAGATCAAGGGTCTCAGATCGGACGATCGAGGAGTGAGCGCGATACAGACCAGATGCGCGGGTGATAATAATTAGGGCGGTTTTATTATGGACCATCCGATCAGGGGATCGATGGCGGAGATTAGGTCTGGAGGGAGGAAGGACCCACTGGATTTAGGCTCATCGGGGTTAATATGAGCCGTTAGATGGAACAAATCAACGACTGAGATGTGATCTAGGGTATAAACAAAATGATGCAAATTTGGAGAAAGGTTTAATAAGGACCGTTGATCTGCATAGATCAATGGTTGTGGTTGCCCCAAAAAAATTATGAATCGGGATGCATAAAATATAACCAAAGTGGGGAGATGCAATCTGGACCGTCCGATCTGGACACGTGGACGGCCCAGATGCAATCAGAGCATGCATTCGGCAGGGGAAAGAACTTGAATGGCACCGATGTGATTGAGCGCTGATCATCAATCTGCAAATCAGATCGACGGTGGAGGATGCATCAGAAGGTGACCAATCGGGGGTGGGGAACAAATGCGTCCGATAGGAACCTGCAATGCGATTTTGCGTCGACCGTTTGATCGGTTTTAGATCAATGGTGGGGATTGTCTCAAATATTGAAATGCGGAAACCCTTCAAAACTTTATGAAAACCAAAAAATTAATGAAACACTAAGGTTTTGGCTTCTAAGGCGCACTATGTATAAATACTTGGCGCCCGTCTGCGGGGCTGTGGGTTTATATGAAGAGCCATAGGCCCGGGGCTTTATATATAGAAAGGGCCAATCGGGATCAGGCCTTCGTGCTTTTCAATCTACCCATTTTGATTTTTTCCGATGCGATTATCACTTCGGGACTTTAACTCTTGGTCCCGGGTGTAGGTTTATATGTAGAGAAATGGAGAGAGGGATTTTATACAAATGGGGCTTAATCACATCGGAACTTTGATGCGGGACTTTTCAATCTACCCATTCATATTAAAAAACATTGCTCCAGCGGGTTTAGACTGAAACTTAGGAAAATGGGTTTATTTATTTTTACAAAGGGAAATAGAAATTGGGAATGGTTTATAACAATTTTTAGAGCCTAGATGCGGGCCCACTAGTTATATGAAATAATAATATGATCGGGTGTTATAAACAAAGGGCTTAATCGCATCGGAGGTTTTTAACATGGCAAATAAACTCGCGCGCTCTGATTTCTCTGATACGATAAGTGCCAAATGGGCTTAGCACTTGGTTCCAGCTCCAAGGAATATGGTGGGGAAGTGGTTAGGACTTAGCCCAAATGGGCTTAAGCCTGTAATCAAAACATTCATTTTTTATGAGATTTTTCAAAGTTTTTGATGGATTTGGGGGTTTCGGTAAAGTCTAAAAATGAGTTTTAGACTTTGTAAAAGGGATTTTCATGAAGGGAAGAAGGGAAATCATAAAAAATAGAGGAATTCCATGGGGAATAAAGGGGTAAAAATGAAGGTTATGTTTGAGTGAAGGAGGGGAAAAATGGGATTTTGCAGCAGCCTTTTCTTCATGGAAAAACAACAGAATTTCTGGGTTCAAAAGGGGAACAGCAGTGATGATTAACCAAAGGATAGAATATCTTCAGAAGACTTTAAGCACCAAAAATTTTGGCAATAAAATTGTTTCTTGAAGGTTGTCCAAAATTATTTTAGCCACAACTTGATATGACAAAATTTTATAGGTGGCTAACAGGTTGACTGCTAGTTGTTTTGGATAAATCCCCAACTTCCTTCCTAACATTCCCAAGTCCTGCATAACAAGGAAATTCCTCTACGTTGATGGGGTTCAAAATTCTTTGGCCACTAATGTTGAGGCCTTTTCCTTGATATCCCATTTTTTACAAAAAAATTTATCCAATCCATGTATTATGTTTCTAAAAAATAGCGAAATCATCATCATGAAAATTACATGAAGTCGAAGAATCATTTTTTACCTCAGGTTGGTTGTTCCCCAACTTCTCCAAGCCCTCCTCCTTGGCTTGTATTTTATGTTGCAACCTTTGTTTCTCCTTCTCTACTTCTTGCAGGAGTCTCCTTAGTTTGACATTCTCTGCCTGAATGTTGTGGTTGATTTTTTCAAGTTACTGGAGCCATGTCGTGTTTGCTACCCTCTTCATTTTTGGTGTAAGAAATTCGCTGAAATTTTTGTTTCATCGCCCGAATCAGAACCCAAGTTGATAGGTCCATCTGTTGTGATCTCAAAAGCTGCAATCTTCATTTCATTACCTGAATCTAACCCCGGGTCAATTGTTCCATTTCTTGTAAATCCTACATCTATGACCCTTTCATCTTCCTCTGATTCAGACTCTTAGTCTTGTTGTACGGTCGCAACTTCCTTTTGCTTCTCTCTTCCTCCATTCCTCTTAGGCCTCAATTCTGGTTGCATTTTCTAGTAATTCTCCTCATCATGCCCTTCTTTGTGACAATGATTACAAGAGGGCTTTGCTCCTCTGCTCTTAGTTGTTTCTGCTCTTTTAGGGTGGTCATCTTTTTCATGTGTCCCTCTGCGTTCAAGATGCATGGACTTCACACTAGCGCATCAATAGTAGTAGGCTCAAACAATAACAATCAATGCCTTATGTAACTATGTAACGAACCAATATACTTAGTTAAAATTTCAAGTAAATCTAATGGAATTCCCTAATTCAATGCTTGTTTTCTAAATTCTTCAATGAAGATTTTCACATTTTGACCTTTGCCTTGCCTTAAATATTTCCATTCCATTAATTCCTTTTTTTTCTATCCCAAAGGGTAGAATTGATCTTTCAATGCAGAAACAAAGTTGGACCAAGAAGAAAGAAGATTACCCAATTTTTTGTTGCCTTTCTTCAACTTTTTCTCCCACCAACGAGAGAGGTGCCACTCATCTGAAGATATGTTAAATTGATCTTTGCTTTATCTTCCTCGATTTACTGAATCTGGAAATGAACCTCGATATTTCTAATCCAATTGTTAATTTTTTCTGCATTACATTCTCCATTATATGTGGGAAAATCAAATTTCATCTCTAACTTAAAGAATGGTTTCTTATATTTATTTATTTTATTTCTATGATAATGATGAGAAGAAGAGGAAAACATTTCACTGGTGGAAGGAGCCTGGAGGAGGCTCTTCTCCTCCACCTCCATGATTTATCAATGCATGATCATCTAGCTTGTTCTCCTCTAGTTTCACTGTCTCCTCAATATTTGCAAACAGCTTGTTGAATTTCCCTTCCATGGTGTAGAAATCCTTGTGGTAGTTTTGCTATTATTCCCAATGAGCTTCATCATATACAAATGTAGAGGTGTGCAATTCCAAAAGAATATTTGTTTTAGTTGGTAATTATTAAAAATATATAATATATCTTTGTACCATAAGGAATAATTTTTCCAACTAAATGTATCAGATGTACTGGGATCTTGCTGCAACCTTTGAATGAGTGTACATACTTCTTCATCATTCTTCCTTTCCTCCCTTGCTTTAGTTATCCAAATAGAAATGGCAGAAATCAATGCTTCCAAATCCTTATGCCTTCTTGAGAGTGCATCTGCAACAACATTTAGCTTCCCTTTTTTTAGATGATTTCAAAGTCATAACCCAACATCTTTGTGACCCATTTTTTCTGCTCTTCTGAAGATAGTCTTTGTTCCCAAAAGTATTTAAGACTATCATGATCAGTTTTTACCTTGAAGTGTCTTCCCATTAGGTAAGATCAAAATTTCTTTATTGCATGTATTATTACCAACATTTCCTTCTCATAAATATATTTCTGTAAATACTTTCCTTTGATTGTATGGCTTTCAAAATCAATGGGTCTTCCTTCTTGCATCAAAATAGCACCAATTCCATTTCCTGAGGCATCACATTCCACAATAAAGGTTTTTGTTAAGTCTGGTGTAGCTAAGATCGGTGCTTGACACATTGCTTGTTTAAGATGTTTAAAGGGTTTAGTTGCTTCAGGAGTCTATGAAAATTCATATTTATACAATAATGTTGTTAGAGGTGATGTTATTCTCCCATAATTCTTAACAAACTTGCGATAATACCCTGTTAACCCGATAAATCCTCACAATTTATTTATGGTTGTCGGGACTTTCCATTCCTTAATGGCTTTAATTTTTTTAGGGTCTACCTTAACGCCCTCCTAAGATACAATATGACCTATATATTCCACCTCTTATACTCCAAAGAAACATTTGGAGGTTTTTTCATATAATTATTTCTCCTCCAATAGTTTGAGCACTCTATCAACATGTTGAACATGATCCTTCCAAGACCTGTTGTAGGTTAGTATATCATCAAAAAATACTAACACAAATTTTATAAGGAAGGGTTTGAAAATGGAATTCATCGACCATTGAAATGTAAAATGTGCATTGGTAAGGCCAAAAGGCATGACCAAAAATTAATAATGACCCTCATGAGTTCGAAATGTTTTTCTCGGAATGCCTTCAGTCTTCATTCTAATTTGATGATATCTTGAATGGATATCCAACTTGGTGAAATAAATTGCTCCATGTAATTCATCAATCATAGGGATGGGAAATTTATCTTTAATAGTGAGCTTATTGAACTCCCTATAATTCGGACACATGCACCATGATCCATCCTTCTTGTGCACCAATCATTAGGGGAATTTTGAGGTCTAAAATGGGACTCCTAAGGAAATAAGAAAATAATAGCTAAACCAATAAAATAATATTTATGAATTTGAAATTCACTTTTTGTACCAAAATCCATGTAACCATAGTTAAATAAAATTCAAAAGTTGTACCAAAATAAAATTAATAAAAAAATTGTATATATGTGACTATAAATAAGAATGAGTTTTTCAAGAAAAAGTCATTATCATTGAACAACTAATGAATTTGTCCTTTGTACTTAAATAACTTAAAATAAAATATAAATATAAATTTACATATTCTTATTTATATTATATGTTATTAATTAAAATTTATATTATTTAAATTGTATAATAACATGTAATTAATATACTATATAAATATAATATAATATAATAAATGTATAGGGATATGTATTGTTTCTTTCAAGAAATATGAAATGACAATAATATTATTTTATTCAAAAAGTGTGAAATGACATTTATTATGAGTACTTTAATTTGACTTTAAAAGTACTTAGAACACTACCATGGTTAACCATGAGTTTTATCTACCATTGAGAATGTGACAAGTAAGTACCTTTAACTCAAGAAATGCCACCTAAACCATTAGGGATGATGTCATCCCCTAAAATGTGATTGGTTCTCATAAAGTGAATTTTGATTGTACATTTTCCTTAGGAGGCCCATTATAGACCTCAAAATTTCCCTAATGACTACTAGAGCAAAGAAAGAACTTTGACTAGGTTGAATTATACCAGCCTCTAGAATTTCTGCAATAATAAGTTCAATTTTTCTCTTTTGGACATAAGGATATATGTAAGGCTTGATGATTGGAGGAACACTTCCTGGAATCAAATGAATATCATGATCATGATCATGAATAGATGGGAGTTATTTGGTAGTTTTAAACACTTTGGAATGACTTTTCAATACTTTTTGAAGATTTGGAGAAATAAATGATTTTGATGTTGAAACTCCTAATGAGAATAATTGTGAAATTACACCTCGTTGTTCTTTCTTCAGAAGATTTATCATGGCATTAGAGCTTATTATATTTCCTAGTATCCCTGCGATACCTCGTAATTCAACTTCCTTTGCTTCCGAAAAAAATTGCAAGAAAAGTTCTTGAAAATTAAAAGTTACCGTCCCCAAAGATTGTAACCATTGTACTCCTAGTACAACATCAGCACCACCCATTGGAATGGAAAGCATTGGACTATTAAATACATATTCCCCCATGGTTAGCTTGATATTATGGCACTTTCCAAAGAATTTTATGGTTCCTCCATTTTCCACCATCACTTGACACTCTCGCGCTGGGTATAGGAAGAAATTCAATTCCTTGGCTACCTTACAATGAATAAAATTATGGGTAATACCCGAATCAATAAGAACTATTACATTTTTCTTCTAGATATTTCCTTCTATATTGAGGGTTTGAGGAGTGGTAATTCTTGCTAATGCATTACAGGATATGGTTGGATTCATTTCTTCTTCATCTAGGGTTGGTTCTTGGTGCATATCCTCTTCTTTTGAAGTTTCTTGTTCCTTTCCTTCCTCCTCTTCACAATCTATGTAAAATAATTTATTCGTAGCACACTTATGACCTTTAGTGTATTTTCTATCATAACTATGACAAAGCCCATTTTCTCTTTTTTCTTCCAAATGTGTTGGTGTCAACTTTGCATGTTGTGGAAGTCTAGGAGTACCAACACTTCCATGTTGGGAAAAATACTGAGAGGGGGGGGGGTGAATCAGTATTTACTGCATATTCAAAACTTTGTACTTTTTCACTCTCTAAAACCCATACGCTACTTTCTTTTAGTAAACTCGCATATACACGCGGATATCCTTCATACAACTCGCGTATTAGCAGAGATCTAAACATGCAGATATTTATTAACTTAGTTCTTTGCAATATTCATTCATCTGATGTTAGGTTAACAGTAAACATGTGTAGTAACAACAGAATAACCATCACACAAAGCATCACACATGAACACCAGGATTTTTAGGTGGAAACCTGGGAATGGAAACCACCGGGGTTATAGCTTGTTTCACTTTCACATTTTATTATAGGAGAAAACATCTTATTCTTACAACATATGTGGCTGAGTGCACCTCCCACCAAAGATGTAGTAAAAGCCGTGCCACATTGTACCCTCTCCCGAAGGGAGCTCCAACCCCCCGACTCGCTTTGCCAGCCTTCCCCGGAAGGGAGCTACGACCCTCCTCATTTACAAATTTCACCCGGAAGGGAGCTGCAACCCCCCGATCTGAGGCTACAAATCTCTAAGACTCCCATGGACCACGTTTCATCAATTTTCACACTCGGATCCAAAGCTTCCTTTAGGACACCACTTGCAGCCACATTTCATCATACTTTCAGATCGACCCTTTCCATACTTTTATCAATGCCTCAACCATGAAACAAGATACATATAAACGACCGACGATATTAGCAAACCAAACAGTAATGCACGTACATTTCTTACCACAGACTTCAGCAAACCCTACTTTGCATACGCGCTTTCCTTTCTCTGATGTCATGTATATACGCGGTTCCGTTCACATAAACCAGCGTATACTTCTGTACATATTACAGAGCTAATTTTATTGCGCATATGCGCTTTTTCTTCAGCGAAGCCGCGTATATACGCGCTTCCTCTTCGGCGAACTAGCGTATGGTTCTTCAGACTTTTATGTTATTGCAATTCTTCACAACAGATACATCACTTCAGATTTTACCCTTTACCTCAGACAGATATTCGCCTCATCACAGATCTAATCATTCCTTAAACAGATGTAGCAAATACAAGTACATTTCAGATCTAGATCCCCTTCTTCATCATTGGTGCATCATACGTTCAGATCTAATGTCCACCTCCTGAATCTTTCCATTCAGATCTATCAGAGAAGTTATTCATTCAAGCTCGACATCTTGCACCCACACTCATGATTTGCACAATGAATTTCTTCTCTTTATATAGGTTTACCCTTTTTCAATACCATGAGCCAAAACTACATTACTTCCGATGGTATTCCTGGACGGGGTCACATAGACGAATCATTACTCAATACAATGGGTCAATACCATGGTGGTTACCCCTATTTTTGCACTTTATGAGCGCTTTTTTCCCATACGCGACTTGGCACGTTATTTCCCGCGTGCATACGCGACTTATCCTAGACAAATCCGTGTATGCCTTGAGACATACTCTTTTCATCATAGATCTAATACATACTGAATTCCTTTCTTCATTACCTTCTGTACTCACTGTAGATACATCAGATTTAGTTCATCAAGACATATTCTATCAAGCACAACTTCATCAAGTGGGTTGCCATTCAAGGACAACACTCAGCATCATATTGCTAACAAACATCATTTCATATTAGATTTACATCATTTTCAAGTCCATCAGGTCAAGACTAACTTCATCAGGTGGTTTGCCATCAAGGACAACACATGCCAACAATCTCATGTCTTCATCTTCATTAAGTGGGTTGCCATCAAGGACAACACTTCGTATCATATTGCCAACAATCTCCCTTTGACTTGATGAACCATGATGGTGTTTGATTATCACAACAGATAGGTATATTAAGAATACATTGACACCATGTCACTTCCCATTTTGAAACCATTCTTTCTCTTCATTCTAAACACCATGTCACTCTCCCCTTGACATCATGGAAAAGGTGATCAACATACTCTCCCCTTTTTCTCCTCATGTGGAAGAAGCGTTCTGCAGATCTAATATATACTGAAGTGACCAAGCTCCCCCTGAGTTCATGCTGAATCTTCAAACAAATTTTCAATGAAGTACATGACTCTATGAACTTCCTATCACCAAAGACTCATACTTACATCAAATATCCAACCAAGTGGATTTACATATAAGACTCAAGTACCCAACCAAGTGGGTTTACACATTTCAATTCAGCTACCCAACCAAGTGGGTTTACAATATTTGACACAGCTACCCAACCAAGTGGGTTTGCAAATTTGACAAGTCCTTACATGACTGAATATTACAATTTTACATCATGGATCTCTACATGATCTTTTCATCAAACTATAAATATAACTTTAAGACCAACACCAGAAAGTCCTCAAGAAAGAGAACATATGTCAGAACCATCATAATGCCAACAATGCATTATACTCAGCAACACTAATTCTCCCCCTGAATCTATGCATCCAAGCAACCTTTCCATATGACTAAGGCTCCCCCTTAGTGTGTGCATCCTGAACACTTTTACCAACAAATCATCAAGGCATCTTTATCAAAACATTAGAAATAGAATTATGAGAACTGGAACACCACCAGAGATACCAAACAATATCAGAGATACCAAACAGCACTGCAACTGTGCTGAAGAGAGCTGACTCCAAACAGAAAATTGTCAGCAATCAGACATACGCGGTTTTCTGTGCATGAACTCGCGTATATACGCGACTGTGTTTCAGGAAATCCGCGTATCCAATGCCATCTTCTAAATTTATGCAGATTTGTTCTTTTGACTGGCAGAGAACACTCCCAGCTTCTGTCTTAGATACTCAAATGCTTCCCTGGGCAGAGGTTTGGTAAAGATATCAGCAACTTGTTCTTTGGAGGGAACATACTCCAACTTCACCTTTTGCTCAAGCACTTGTTCACGTAAGAAGTGATACTTGATGGGAATGTGCTTGGTCTTCGAATGCATAACATGATTCTTTGAAATACTGATGGCACTTGTATTGTCACACTTAATGGGGACAGAAGATGTACATTTGATTTGAAAATCTTGCAATGTTTGCATCATCCAAAGGAGTTGAGTGCAACAAGATGCGGCAGCCACATATTTTGCTTCTGCTGTAGATAAGGCAATAGAATTTTGCTTCTTGCTGAACCAAGATACTAACCAGGGTCCCATATAGAATGCACCACCACTAGTGCTTTTCCAATCATCAACACTTCCAGCCCAATCTGCATCAGTGTAAGCATGAAGAGTAAGATCAGCATTCTTTGGATACCATAGACCAAAGTCTTGGGTCCCTTGTAGATACTTGAATATTCTTTTAACAGCCTGAAGGTGAGACTCTTTTGGATTAGCTTGGAATCGTCCAACAATCCCAACTGCATGCATAATATCTGGTCTAGTCCCAGTGAGATAAAGTAGACTTCCGATCATTGATATGTATTCTGGTTGATTCACCGGGGGAGAATCATCATGAGAACTAAGATTACATCCGGTTATCATTGGTGTACTTACAGGTTTGCATTCTTCCATGCCATACTTCTTCAGAATTTGCTTAAGATATTTTTCTTGTGATAGGAATATACCATCTGCAGTTTGATGCACTTGCAATCCAAGAAAGAATGTTAGTTCCCCAAGTAAGGACATTTCAAATTCTTGCTGCATGACAGAAGCAAATTTTTGACTCATAGATTCTTCGTTACTCCAAAAAATGATATCATCAACATATACAACCACAATCAATAGTTTATCATTTTCAATTTTTGTGTATAAGTTGCTATCAGCAGACCCCTTTGAAAATCCTTGTTGATGAAGATATTTGTCAAGACGATAATACCATGCCCTTGGAGCTTGTTTGAGACCATATAGAGCCTTTTAAGTCTACAAACAAGATTTTCATCATTTCCCAAAATGAATCCTTCTGGTTGTTCTATATAAACTTCTTCTTCTAGATCACCATTGAGAAATGCAGATTTAACATCCATTTGATAAACTTTGATTTGTTGAAAACTTGAAAAAGCAAGAAACATTCTTATGGCTTCAAGTCTAGCTATAGGAGCAAAAGTTTCTTCAAAGTCTATACCTTCTTGTTGAGTATACCCTTTGCAGACCAATCTAGCTTTGTTTCTTACAACATCCCCATTCTCATTTAGCTTGTTCTTGAAGATCCATTTAGTTCCAATGACATTTTGTTCATGTGGTCTTGGTACCAATTCCCAAGTGTCATTCTTTTCAATTTGATCAAGTTCTTCATTCATGGCTTGCTTCCAACATTCATCTTTGCTAGCTTGATTGACATTTTGTGGTTCAATTGTGGATAGAAGTGCCAGATGATTAGGAGATCCCACAAGAGTTCTCCTTGTTCGTACACCTGATTCCTTGTCACCCAAAATTTGAGATTCAGGATGATTCTTTTGCACATATCTTGATGGAGCTTTTCCAGATAGATCATCTTCAGGTTCTTCATTGGATCCATTGTCTATATCATTTGATGTAGAAGGACATAGGTCACCATCATCTTCTTTTGTTGTTTTTTTTTCTTCTTTAGGAGCTGCAGGAGACTCATCAATAACAACATCAATGCATTCAACAATCTTTCGAAGCCTTTTATTGTAACATTTGTATGCTTTGCTTGAAGATGAGTAACCAAGAAATATCCCTTCATCTGATCTAGGTTCAAACTTGCAAAGCTTTTCATCATTATTTTTGATAAAGCATTTACTTCCAAAAACTCTAAAATGCTTCACAGATGGAGAATTACCATACCAGAGTTCATATGGAGTTTTGTTACTATTTACCCGAACATGAGCCTTGTTGAGAATGTTAGCTGCTGTATGTGCTGCTTCACCCCAGAACATGTCAAGAGTTCTAGAATCATCGAGCATAGCTCTAGCCATTTGTTGAATTGTTCTATTCATTCTTTCTGCTACGCCATTTTGTTGTGGAGTACCTACTACAGAGAATTGTCTTTTTATGCCATGTTGTTCACAAAATTCAAAGAATTCATTTGAAGTATATTCTCCTCCTCGATCAAATCTAAGACACTTTATTTTTAGATCTAATTCATTTTCAACTAATGCTTTGAAGATCTGAAATTTTTCAAATGCTTCATCTTTATGTTTAATGAGTCCGATCCAACACATTCTAGAGTAATCATCAATAAATAAGATATAGTATTCTTCCCCACGTGGTGACTTTTTCCTCATAGGTCCACATATGTCAGTATGAATGAGTTCAAGAGGCTCACTTGATGATCCTTCTTTGGCATTGAATCGTACTCTGGTCTGCTTACCAAATTGACAAGATTTGCATATGATACTTTCTGGTAGATTAATATTGGGAAGACCATGAACAGCTTGAAGTCTGCTTGCTTTGTTGATTTGAGAGAAGCTCAGATGCCCCAACCTTCTATGCCATAGCCAATTTTCTGAAGACTTTCTCAAGTAACATTGATCTATGCCGTTTAGTACATACAGGTTGCTAGGATTTCTTTTTCCTTTTATAATGATTTTACCTGTATCAAGATCACGAACCACACATTCTTTTGAACTAAAGACCACTTCTATTCCTTGATCACACATTTGACTTACACTTAACAAGTTATGCCTTAATCCATCCACATACATGACATCATTAGCTTTCACCTTTTCTTTTAGAAATACTGACCCTTTTCCTTTAATTACAGCAGGAGTATCATTTCCAAATGTAACTTTCTTTTCCTTTTCTAGAGCATTATATGAAAGGAGTTTGCTTTTGTCACCTGTCATGTGTCTTGAGCACCCACTATCAATGTACCATTGATTTTCTTCACCTTCTGCAATAATGCTATCCCACAATTTTCAACCTGTATTTCTTTCTTTTTCCACACTTTAGAGCTTGAGCGAACATGTTCTTTTGGCTGGACCTTGCTCCTGCATTCAGATTCTTCATGACCAAAGTTATTGCAATAAGTACATTCAACTTCGTTTTGAAGAGGAGAAAAGTTGTTATAGGTGTTCTTCTTTGGTTCAATATTCATCCCTTTCTTTCTTGCTTCTCTTGTCATGATGGTTTTATATGCAACACATTGAACAGCTTTATGACCAAAATTGTGACATGAGAAACATTGTCCATTGAAGTAGAAATTTCTGCGATCATGAAATCTTCTATTTGAATTTACCTGTTGGTTGTAGCTTCTTTGAAAGATCTCCCTGTTAGTGTTCCTTGATTTGAGATGATCATGCTTTATCCGTAAAGATCCTTTGTTCCCTTGCTGAGTGGCCGAATGTGGAGAACTAGTTGTGGTTGCTTTCAGATAATTTGGTGCTGAAGTCTAGGAAGATTCCCCAGTATATCCAAGACCTGTTTTTATAAGAGGAGACTGTTGTATCTTGATAATCTCATCTAAGTTTTCTGAACCTTTAGCAAATCTAAGATTGAGAGTCTTCACTTTCTCATTATCTTTCCTTAGACTTACTACTTCACACTCCAATTCCTCAATGCGTTTTTCCTTTGCTTCAAGCTGATTTTCAAGAGTCTCTATGATTATGTTCTTTTCTTCTAGTCTTACTTTGAGTTGATTGTTTTCTTCAAGAAAATCATTGTCCTCTAGAGCATCCACAAAAGTATCTTTTTCTTCTCTTTGTTCAAATGCCATGAGAAGTCTAAAATCTTCTTCACATTCTTCCTCACTATCAGATGACCCATCATTGTCTTTATTAGTATAATAACTTTTTCTTGTGCTAGATCGATTCTTATTCCTTCTTGCTACTTCTTTTCCTTTAGCCAAATTTTCTTTATAAGGACACTTTGCAGCATAATGACCAACTCTTCCACAATTAAAACATTTGAAAGGAAGCTTACCTTTGAACTTTCCGGTACCTAGTTGAAGTCTTCTCACAAAATTTGCTTCTTCTTCTTCTTCTTCAGATATATAGTTGGATTCTTTGACAACTTCATTTTCTTTTCCTTTTGCAGACGCCTTAAAAATAGCTTCTTTGATTTGAGAAGGACCTCCTTGTCTCATTTCAAAAGCAGTCAGAATACCATGTAATTGAACAATAGTAAGAGTTTGCAGATCTTGCCTTTCTTCAATAGCCGAAACTTTAGAGTCAAATTTCGAAGTCAAGGATCTTAAGACCTTTTCCACCAGAGTAGTATCAGTTATGGTTTCACCCAAATTTCTCATTCGATTTACAATATCATCCAGACGAAGAAAGAAACCGGCAACACTCTCATCACTATGCATCTTCAAATTTTCATATTCAATTCTAAGAGTTTGGAGTTTTGCACTTTTTACCTTTGTGTCTCCTTCATAGCTTAGAATGATTTTGTCCCATATGTCTTTTGCCGAATGTAGTCGCATCACTTTAGCAAATTCTGATTCAGACATGCTTCCCAATAAGACATTCACTGCTTTGGCATTTATTTCATACTTCTTTCTTTCAGCTGCATCAGTAGGAATACTTGCCGGGTATTGATAACCTTCTTCCACGATTGCCCATACATTTGCACCAAGACTTTGCAGATATGCTTTTGTTCGTACCTTCCAGAATATCAGATTGCTTCCATTGAATAGAGGTGGCTTTATAGACATTACTCCTTCTTGACTTCCCATTGCGACGGATCTCCTTCAAGTGATCAAGCTTCTGCAGAAGGACCTGCTCTGATACCAATTGATGGGAAAAATACTGAGAGGGGGGGGTGAATCATTATTTACTGCATATTCAAAACTTTGTACTTTTTCACTCTCTAAAACCCATACGCTACTTTCTTTTAGTAAACTCGCGTATACACGCGGATATCCTTCATACAACTCGCATATTAGCAGAGATCTAAACATGCAGATATTTATTAACTTAGTTCTTTGCAATATTCATTGATTTGATGTTAGGTTAACAGTAAACATGTGTAGTAACAACAGAATAACCATCACACAAAGCATCACACATGAACACCAGGATTTTTAGGTGGAAACCCAAGTCGAGAGAAAACCACCGCTGCAGTTGCTCAGCCTTCAATATTTTATTATAGAGAAAACATCTTACAACATATGTGTCAAAAGTAAACTCCTACCAAAGATGTAGGCACTCATCTAAGGCCGTTTAGTACCTTTCTCCCTGAAGGGAGCTCCAACCCTCGACTCGTTTACCAGCTCCTCTCCCCGGAAGGGAGCTACGACCCCTACCTCGTTACCGCCTCTACCTGGAAGGGAGCTTACAACCCCGGATCAAGGCTACAACCCCTAAAGACTTATGGACCACGTTTCATCAATTTTCACACCGGATCCAAAGCTTCTTTAGGACACCACTTGGTGGCCACGTTTCATCATACTCTCCGTAATGGACCTTTTCCATACTTTTGCCAATACCAACCATGAAATGATACACATAATCAATCCATTGCATATCGCAAACTGAAATTGGTATCGTATCGACATTTCTTACCACAAACTCAGCAGAACCCTAGTTTGCATACGCGTTTCCTTTCTCTGATTGTCGCGTATATACGCGCTTCTGTTCACATAAACCAGCGTATACTTCTGTACATATTACAGAGTTAATTTTAATGCGCATACGCGCTTTCTCTTCAGCAAAGCCGCATATATACGCGCTTCCTTTTCGGCTAACTAGCGTATGGTTCTTCAGACTTTTATGTCATTGCAATTCTTCACAACAGATACATTACTTCAGATTTTACCCTTTACCTCAGACAGATGTTCGCCTCATCACAGATCTAATCATTCCATAAACAGATCTAGCAAATACAAGTACATTTCAGATCTAGATCCTCTTCTTCATCATTGGTGCATCATACATTCAGATCTATCATTCAACTGTAACCCTTTCCATTCAGATCTACTTCAGAGAGAAGTATTCATTCAAGCTCAGATATCTTGCACCCACACTCATGATTTGCACAATGAATTTCTTCTCCTTATATAGGTTTACCCTTTTTCAATACCATGAGCCAAAACCACATTACTTCCGATGGTATTCCTGGACGGGGTCATTTAGACGAATCATTACCCAATACAATGGGTCAATACCATGGTGGTTACCCCTGGTTTTGCACTTTATGAGCGCTTTTTTCCCATACGCGACTTGGCACGTTGTTTCCCGCGTGCATACGCGACTTCTCCTAGACATATCCGTGTATGCCTTGAGACATACTCTTTTCACCATAGATTTAGCACATGCTGAATTCCTTTCTTCATTGCCTTCTGTACTCACTGTAGATACATCAGATTTAGTTCATCAAGACATATTCTATCAAGCACAACTTCATCAAGTAAGTTTCCATCATCTTCATCAAGTGGGTTGCCATTCGAGGACAACACTCAGCATCATATTGCTAACAAACATCATTTCATATTAGATTTACATAATTTACCAAGTCCATCAGGTCAAGAATAACTTCATCAGGTGGAATGCCATCAAGGACAACACATGCCAACAATCTCATGTCTTCATCTTCATTAAGTGGGTTGCCATCAAGGACAACACTCTGCATCATATTTCCAACATTCCATATTTATAGTTGTGAGTAGTAGGCTTCCTTGTCACCATAATTTTTCTTTCAATTTTTCTTACCAACCTGAATGCCTTATCCAATTTATCAAGTTCCCAAAGGTGAACCTCATGTTGGATTTTATCCTTTAGAGCCCCTATGAAGACATCAATCCTATGTTCCTTTGGAATATTATTTACCCTTATATTCAATTTTTGGAAATCCTCAATGTGTTGCATCATTGAACCCATTTATTTGAGATTTATCAATTGGCTAAAGAAGGTGTTGCTCTTTGTATCCTTATAATGTGCTATCATTTCCTTCATAAAAATTGACCAAGTGACCAGTGGTTTATGAGAACAAATCCATCAATACCATAGAAACTGATTTTGTTCTAAATATAAAGTTGCAATGTGTACCTTTAGTGTGTTTTGTGTATTATGGAGCTCAAAGTATTGTTCCATTTGTAGTATCCAAGTTATCATATCCTTGCCATAAAACTTCCTCATATCTATATTTGAAATATGGTGGGTCTTAAATCCAACATTAAATTCTATGAAATCATATTTAACATTTATTTTGTTCTCATCATGAGTTTCCTCTACTACCTTTTCTCCATTAGGAAGATTTTCTTGTAGAAAATTTTCCAAACCTTCATTCAACCCTTCCATGTCCTTCTTCAAATCTTCCATGTTTCCTTCTATACCATCCATATCAACTTCCATGCCATCCATCTTAGCTTCCACGCCATCCATCTTAGCTTCCATTCCATTCTTCAAACCATCCATATTAGCTTCAAGGCCTTTCTTCAAACCATCCATCTTAGCTTCCACACATTTCTTCAAACCATCCATCTTAGCTTCCATTTAATTTTTTATTACTCTTTGCGAGAGTGAAATTTATTGCACTTGGTCTTGTAATTTTAATATATCATGTTGCACTTCTTCCTCGTAATTAGTCATACTAGAGCCTTCTGAGGGCTTAATGGGTGTTGAATTATTTTTAGGGGGAATTTTAGAACCCAATAATAAGATATATGCTTCAATATGCCCTTGGAATCACTTCAAACTGATTTTTCAAACAAGTCTCATGCAATTTTGACAAAACAATACACACATTTTTCTTGCTTTTGAGGAGCTCGATATTGAAACTGATGTATCTCTGTAATTCCATATCCCAAAGCTTTTATATTCGATCCTTTAGTATCCCTTTGAATATTCTTTCCAATGCCACAGTTCTCACCTGATTCGGATTCTTCAAGACAAATTTATGCCCATTCTCCCACAATGACCTAATTATGGACCAGTTCATTAGAGAAAACTTGTACGGCATGCCATGTGTCAATGTTTCCTCCTTCGGCTCTGAAATTGATATACAAGAAACTATAGTTCGTGTACTTTCATCCAATTTTTACATAATTCCAATATGATGCTCAAAGAGAGAGTTATGACGATTTTACCAAGATCACATCTTTGAGATGAAATTTTTGGGAGCCTGCAAAAACCCTAAATTCCACAAATCATATCTCCAAAAAATATTGTGAACCAAGATTTGAAATTTTTCCACAAAGTTCCTCCGGATTTTGGCACAAATGGGTTTTGTTTTTAGCTTCTTAACCTAAGTAGAAAAAAATTTATAGCGACAATTCCACGATGACCTATTTGAAGCAGTGAAACCCTAAAATCCAAAGCTCTGATACCAAATGTTATGAAACCAAATCACAAAATAGAAGAGAGAGAGAGATCAATGACTTATAAATTAGCCACTTCAAGGGGGAAACCTCCTTCACCTTACATAAATTAACAATTCTTAGATGATTCAAATGAAAAAACCTCCTTTCTATATATAGGAGTCCATGGGGTCACAATATAATCCTAGCTGACCTAACAATAATAATGTAAGGGCACAACAATAAAAATAGTGGGCTATTATGGGGCACAATAATAACAATATGGGGACTACATGGGTACAACAATAAAAATAAGGGGGTTACACTAACAATTTAGGGCCCTAACAGGGGAGGACTTCTTTCATTAAGTGGAATTAAAGAGAAAACGTACAAGAAAATTTTACATTAAAAAAAACTCTTATACCTCCAAGCTGGAAGGTGATTGAAAAATGGCGTGTCTGGATATTGAAACTGACATCACCATTGATTTCCTGGCGAAAAATAGTGCAAAAAATACTATCCACGCATCCAATTCTAACAAATTGCCTTTTTGCACCTCTCAGAATCTTTTTGATACCCCATGCTTCTTTGGGCAAGGTTTTGGCCTCCTGTCGAACTTAGGGTTCTGCCTCTGCACCAAAATCCCACTCTGTTGGTCCTTTTTCGCTCTCCAATGCAAATTAAAATTCATGGTTTAAATAAAAAATGTTGGCGGAACCACCAAAGAAATGAGCCATGGCTCATTGGCAGCGGAGTCAGTTGTGTCGGCAGAGGTCAGGGTTCGAATCCCTTGCCTCCCCAACTTGGCAGCTCGTTATGACTATTTGAAAAAAAAAATTATTACATGTGAAGGTGGTTGGCAAACAGTTCCGAACATTTCCAGGCGGTTCAAATGGTTCCACCTTATATGCGAAGTCACGGTTAATACCTTTTAAATATAATTTTCGATTAATGTTTCAATTTCTCCAATGGTATATGGTTGGTGGGCAGGGTCTGCTCTACACGGTCCCATCCCAAATTTTCTTGATTTAGATATATGCATTCCAACTATAATGCGGACCATAGTGCGGGGGTGGCAGGGGTGGCATCCCACCACCACACACACACACACACACACACACACACACACACACACATATATATAAACCAACACCTATTTTTTTAATTTTTTCAAATCTAAGAGTTATTGGGAAAATTAATCATCCACTAAATTTTCCCACTCTCAGGAGCTAGGTTCCACATCAAGGTGTCGGTCAAATTGTAGATCCCTTAAACCTGGCCCACTTCCCACTTTTACCACAACTTTTACCATCTCTAACTTCTTCATATGACCTCAAATTGGAGTGGTGTTCGCACCATTGGAATCAAGATGATGAGCACTTTGATTTGGTCTTGGTCTTGCTGACATCTGCCTACTTTATTTTTTGAGCCATTTCTAATGCCACTTGTACTTTGAGACCCACTTGTATTTTGAGATCCTCCTAGATCAACTAGTGACATGGAGGTAGTTCTGACATGGTGCCTCCATGGAAATGACACGTGGCATCCAAAATTGGTACTTTTGGATGTTGAATTGGCCAACTCCACCTGACACGTGGCAATGGGTATGTCATATCGTATGGACTGATAGTTGTATGTCATGCCAGCATGTGATCTGTGTGACCAAGGGCCACATCATTGAAAATATCTACTCCCTAATAGTGTTTTGTAGCATTTTTGTGTATTGAGGGTGTGGTACCACAGTCAATGGAAGCCACAAGATGGGAATATGCTCATTACCTGACATAGACTTTCCCATCATGCCATGGAGGATTGACATTGATATGTCTAGCAGATGTGGGTGTTGTAACACATTTGATCGATGATGCAAGACAGAAATCTTCCTGATTACCTCACATGTAAACTTATGCCGTGACATGCCAGTTGTAGTTTAAGGCCTTTTTGCTACTTGGGGTTCTAGCACGATGGCACTGTGGAATCAATGGTGAGGTCACAAGTTCCACAAATGTATAACCATTGGCCATTTGGGTGCCATGTGGCACTATTTAATCTTTAAATCTTTAAACAGGCATAAATTTCAATCGAGATGTCAGATTGAGATAAATTTATGCGTGTTTAAAGATTTACCAATTAAACAGTATTGTCAGAAAGCTCTCGATGAGTTGGATGTGATGGTGTTGTCCAAAGTTGATTTTGAAAACTTTGGGAAATAATAAAATTGTGTAACCATGTTTCCATAATAATACCATGGAGGTTGGGTTAATTAAAAGTAACACCTCTCATTCAACCTGGGAATTCCAAGGGGGTGGGAAGGAGCGTGACATAGTATTTACATGTTGCATGTAAACCAAATATTAATTTTTTTTATTTTATATTTGGATGATGTATTCATCACTAGAAATAACATTGATTTAATTTTTTATTTGAAGAAACAATCAGCATATACAATTGAAATGATGTTTCTTAGTCACTTAAATTTTTTTCCATCCAAATTTTTTGCATGGTTGATCCCATATTTATGTCTCAACCTAGATATGTAATTAATCTTTTGTAAATGAATTAGCTGGAATATTACAAACCTTGTGGTACACCATTTTAATTAAGACTAAAGTTAACCCTCTATGAATAGTTGGTTCCTAGCCTTATTTCAATTAACTCACAGTTGGCCTAATATTTTATTTTCCATTTATGTGGTTTTACGTTTTGTGCAAGATCTACAAAAATTCATCGAACACCAAAAAAAGGTGTTGATATATTTTCCTATCAAGGAACAAAATCAACCTCCTAGGGTCTATTTCCAAATTTCCTCTACATTTTTATAGATGTGGTACTCCTCTATTAATCACATTGTGATATATCTATATATATATATATATAAATATATATATATATATATATAATATATATATATATATATATATATATATATATATATATGTATATATATATATATATATATATATATATATATATATATCTATATATATATATATATAATTTCAATATTAAATATTAAGCATTCAACATGTGCACTTGTGAATGGACCAATTTTTCTTCAAAGTAAACATAAAATAATAACAAAGTAAATTATATTCTCACAAATCCATTCCATATTGTAACCCATGAACATATGTGAGGAAACAGATTTGAAGAAAATTTAGATAGACAAAAAGAGAAAGTATTGGTCCATATTCAAATAACTCTAAAATGATACCACACATTTAAAATCATAAGAGCATAACAAAACATCCAGTTAAGTATTAAGCACGAAGATATTGTTGCATCCTTATTTGTGCTTGCTAAAGAATATACAAGGAAAATATTTAATGAAGGTCATTTATCTTCTTTTTCAGTATTAATAGCTAGATATCTCTATGATAGATTTCCTGAACTAGAACAAGTTCATTGAGTTTACACAATCTTGCTATAAATGACATAAGTATCCCTCTTTCAACCTAATATGTTCCCTAACTTTAATAATCAAAATATCATTTCAACAGGCATGTGTAGAAAATCCATGTATATTCAAACTGATATTTGTAATATGCTAAACAAAATACTTGAATCTACTCTACAAGTTGCAGACACCAATTATGATCGCAAAATTACATAAACAAGAAAGAGAAAGAATTTCGATCGCACAACACAGATTTATCTGGGGAAAGCCTCAGCTAAAAGCCCTGCTATTTTCATATTTCATAAGTCAAAGAATATGAGAACATTACAATTCTTCTCTTAGGCTTGAGAGATCTCTGCATTATCTTTGTCCATCTCATTTATTCTTGGGCAAGCTTGGTTCAATACTTAACCAATTTCTTGGCCTCAGGATTCCATATTTCCTTGGGTAATTAGGCCTCTATTAATAAGGGCATTCCCCAATTGCATAATAAATCAAGGCTCTTCCTCTGAGTTCATGCACCACTTGTAAATGTTTCTAATTATACAATTGATAGTACACTTCCCTTTAACTCCATTATCAACTGGGTCTTCCTTAGAACTGACATGAATGAATTAATTTGTGAGTGAATTATCATTTATCTGATTGATCATTGCATGTGAATTAAATCCAATTTAAATCACTTGACCTCTCACTATTTCCTCCATCAGTTAGAACTAGTTCAACTAATTTTAACTCAAATGAATTAAGTTAATTAATTACAACTCAAAATAAACTCAACCAGGGCTCCTAAAAACTTGAGGAGGCACTCTACATGCCTCTAGTTTGACCCTCAACTCAAATTAACTGAACTAACTACGTCTTCCTGACTTATTTAACTCATACATTTTTTCATGTGATGTGTAATTACAATTTGCTTCTAATTTAATTAAGGGAAAATTAAATTAGAATCCACTTCTTGTTGCCATTTTCAACACTCCCTCTCAACAAGAAATGGATTGTTTGCTACCCTGATCCTACCTCTGTGGAACTCGAATTTTCCTCTTCACAATGCCTTCGTCAATATATTTGAATCTTTCTCCTTTGTAGAATGTAATCTAATGAAATAATCCTCCTCTGCACACAATCTCTGAGATGGTGATACCAGATATCAATATGCTTGGACATGTCATGAAAAACTATATTAACCGAGAGTTTGATGCAACTATATTTATCACAATAAATCATCATTGGATCCATCTGCTGACCAAACAAGCCAAAAATTATCTTCCTCATCCAGATAGCCTCTCAAGTTTCTTGAATAGTAGCCATGTACTCTGCCTTTGTTGAACTAAGTGCAACTGATCACTGCTTCCTATTGTACCATGAAAATGTGTTGACCCAATATTTAAGATGCCCCGTGATGTGATCTTCTTTTTGGATGGACTCCATACCCAATCTACATATATGAAGCCTTGAAGCTTCACTCCCTCTGTCTACTTGTAAAATAGACCAAACTGAGTGGTTCCTGTGAGGTATCTCAACACATGTTTGGTTTCCTTCCAATAGAGCTTGGTAAGCTTAACCATATCTTGACTAATCTGGTTAACCATGTAACATATGTACGGTCATGTTTTCACCAAGTACATGATTCAACCCACAAGCTGCCTATAGATGGTAGCTTCTACCACTTCGCCTAAAGTAGTATCATCCTTCCTCCGATTCCCTGCTAGAGAATTCTCTATGGGTTTGTTTCTCTCCATGTGAAACTTCTTCATAAACTCATTGGTATACTTTCCCTGAGATACAAACAGTTCCCCATCTCTTTTCCAAATTTCCAAACCAAATAAAAAATTCAAGAGCCCCATATCCTCCATCTCAAATTCTCTTGAAATATAATCTTTGCAAGGTTAGATAAGCTTCTCATCACCTGTCAGAATCAAATCATTGACATATAATATAATAATAATAAATGTACCTTCAACCACAATATGGTAAAGGTTCACATCTGCTTCACTTTTGGTGAATCCAAACCCGGTGAAGTAGTCGTCGATCCTAGTGTACCAAGCACGGGGTGTTTTTTTAGTCCATGCAACGCTCGCTTGAGTCTGCACACATGCAACCCTATGTCAAAGGTCTCAAATCCTTCTGTTTGCTCAATGTACACCTCTTCCTCAATCACTCCATTTAGGAAGGTTGTATTTACATCCATCTAATGTATCTTACATCCCATCTGTGCTGAAAGTGAAAGGATAGATCTGATTGAGTACCTTGCAACTAGAGCAAAGGCCTCGTCGTAATCAATTCCCTCCACCTGAGAGAACCCTCTGGCCAGAAATTTGGCATTTTGTTTCTCAACACTCACATCTACGACCTGCTTCACCTTGTAGATCCACCTATATCCTACAACTAACTTTCCCTCTGGCCTTGGGATAACCTCACATGCACTGTTTCTAATGATGGACTCATACTTCTCTACCATGGCATCAACCCATATTGGTTTTTTCATTGCTTCCTCAAATGAGGATGACTCAATATCTACACTCTTGCTCATAAGATCCATGTAGGAATTGTATCTATCTGGGGACCTTCTCTACCTATGTTGTGATGTGGGTGCTCCCACATTCCCTTTAGCATGAAGCACCAACCTGTCAGCCTCTCTAGTGTGTTTCCTTCCATCTATGGATGTCTCTACATGAATGGGCGATTCCACTATCTGTTCTTATGCTTGTGGTTGCTCCAAAACTTGAGGTTCTTCTTTTGGAGCTAAGATATTCTCAACTACATGCAACTAAAGCTCCCTCTCAAGGGAAATTCGCATGACCTTATCTTCATCGAATTTCACATCTCTCTTGACCAAATCATCCTATGAGACGGCATGTACACCTGATAGTTGTGAGGTGTATTGATGTACCCCACAAATATTCCCAACTCACTTGTTGGGTCTATATTTTTCCTAGAATATTTGGTTACATGACAATAAATTGATTAACCAAAAAATTTCAAAGTGTGCCACATCTGGTTTCTTACTTGAAAAATCTTCCTCTCATGTACTCATCCTGAGAATATGACGAGGAATTTTGTTCTACACAAATACTATTGTGTTACATGTTTCAGCCCACAAGTGCAATGGTAGGCCATAATCATGCAACATCGCTCGTGTTTATCCCACAATAGTTTTTCTCTTCCTTTTTGCAACCCCATTTTCTTTTGGGTTATGAGGTGCTATCAATTCCTGTTAAATGTATTCTAAATCATAGCAGTTTTTTAATTCATTTGACACATATTCTCCATTGTTGTTTCTCTTGAGAACCTTCAGCTTCTTCCCTATATCTTTCTCAACAGGTGCTTTGAACTCACAAAATTTTGAGAACATATTTATTTCTTTTGTATGAAGAATATCCAACACTTGCGTGAAAAATCATCTACAAATATCACATAATACTTGTGTTTTGTTTTTGGGGTTGTCGAGAACAATCCACACATATCTTAGTGAACTCTTTCAAGGATCATCTTCACTTGAGTGTTCCTATCATGAAAGGTGGCTTTGGTGTACTTACCCAATGTACACCCTTTGCAAGTATCACGTTGCTCAAGTGAACCTTTGGGAAGTCCTGTGGAAATATGTTTCATGATATTCAAAGTGCCATGGTGTAGATGGCCCAATCTTCTATGCCATAACTCACTGATGTCTCAGCTCTTCACCTTCTCTGATTTCGTGCTCAAGGAAGCGCAGTTTTATGCATCCAATTTGTAGAGGTTATTTACCTAAAACCTAAACTTCTTCACATGTCTCGTGGCTTTGTGATGAAGGAACATATTTCCTTTGCTATATATCACATCATAGCCATGGTCTTATAACATAGCAACTAAAACTACATTATTCTTTAAAACAAGAACATACATGACATCTTTTAATGTGAGAGGAGTAGAAGACTCCCTTTGAAAGGTAACATTACCTATGTCGGTCATGCTTTACCTCCCATCATCTCCCATCTCGATATGCATCTAGAGATCCTTCTCCTCCAAGTTGCTGAAGAATTATTTGTTGTTGGTCATATGGAATGAAGCTCCACTATCCAAGTACCACACATAACCCATCATCAATGAAACCATGCATGTGATGAGACTAAAATCCAACTCGAATTGTGAAGTAAGATATTCACCTACCACTCCTCCTGAGGGCTTCTTGCTAGCCTTCTTCTGCGGACACTTTGTGGCATATTTTCCCAGCTCATGACACTAAAAACATTTAATATTCGACAAGTCCTTCTTGCCTACCTGACCAGAACCTAATTTGGAATGGGATGCCTTCCCTTTCCATCCAAGGCACAGTTATCCTCATCATCAATCTTTGATGAGGATCCATCTATGGTATTCCTTTGAATATCTTCTTGTACCAAGTCGAACCACAATCTCTCCCACTCTCGTAGCTTCTCCCTCCCATTCACCAAATCCTAGTAGTTGTGCCATCTCTTGGGAAGGCCTATAATTGTTAGGCTCACCATAACATCCTCGAAAACTGTAACTCTATCACTTCCAAGCTCATACCGATACTAACTGAACTTGTTCAAGTATTTTGGTATTGTTTCACCCTTCTCCATCTTGATTTTTCTGAGCTTATCCTTTAGCGCCAACTTCCTGTGGTCACTATTTTTTTGAAACAAATATGTTAATGCCTTCCCCATAGCATATGGAGTTTCCTTTCCATGGATATTCGAGACGATATTATCTTGAACTCCTTCCAAAATAATCATTTTTTCCATTGCTACGTTCTTCTTCCATGCATCCAAATTTTGAGCATATTTTTTTGTGGGCCTGGAAATATTACTATCTGTGAACTCCTTCAGCCTATTTTCTTACAACACTACTTCCATCCTACCCTTCCAACCTAAGTAATTTTTGGTCTAAGGTTGTCATTGATGTCAATATTGGGATCAATATTCTTGTAAAGTACTAATAACCCTAATGGAAAACCCTAGTAGTAACATCATGTAGACCTCGTATAAAGATGTCCTTGCTCATGATGACAAGTCCCTCTTGGTTATTTAGGATGCCATTTATGATTATATGGTTACTCTTGATGAAGAAGATTAGATCCAGCATGATGTCAATATGACATGGTTGAAAACTTGATGATGACATGGAGGACCATTTGATGACATGGACAATGATTAGGGACATGACATGAAGGACTTGAAAAACACTTGATGTCACATGATGACATTGTTGGAAGATCTCATTTAATGATCTAGATGGTGGTTGAAAGACTATTTGAAGCTCTCCATATGGAAAATGTTCTTGAGATGCAAATCATGTCCTTAGAAGCTCTTGATGACTTATGTGGACTACACTTGATGGATAACCACCCTTGATGACATGGATGACACTATGAGCCTATGATCCTATGATGAAGAAGGAAAACAATGAAGAAATCAATCCATGAATATTCCCAACACTCGAAGGCATTCTGCTTCTACACTAATAAATGACCATTCATATTAAAAAAAAAAAAAATTACTACATTAGAGGCAGAATTTCACTATGACACCTTCACCATCATTTAGAGCATAATTTTAACTTTCTAACGAGCCCTTACTTAGACGAAAACTCCAAACGGTGAGGGAGAATGATAATTTTCAAGTTAAAGATATTATTATATTCTTGGAGCCGACCTATCCTAGCCTTCCCATGTCGATCTACTTGTGGAGACATGTATTTTCATTTAACTTTGAAATAAGACTATATATACAAAGTTTTCAGTCTTCATTTTGAAGCACCAAGGAGGATTTTTTTGGAGAACTATTTGGTTGGGTTAAAATATGAATTGATCATCTATACAACTTGGATTTGTTGGAGAGACAATTCAGACTGCTGGACAGTCATCTATCCTGTGGGATGCACTGTAATTCGGTTAAGAAGAGGAAAAAAATTCAGATTTGAAGCCAAGTTTTTGAAGAAAGCATCCATAAAAAGAAGGTTAAAAAAGGAAGGACGAAGGAGCATATTTTTCATATATTATTATGTGGTTTGTCTGTAATTTTATGTGGAAAAACACTAAAAATTTGACCCTGTGATAGGTCTGTAAAAAACTTGCAAATTCAGCCTAGTTTGTGGATTGAAGTTTTGGAGTTTACTTTATAACATATTTGGAACCATAGGTTATAACAAAGCTTGAATTCCTTTTATAACAGGTATTTCAACAGCCTTGTTGACTATTTTTTGGAGTTGACATAAAGGACATTTGGAGCAGACCTTTGAGAGCATCTTGAAGCAGATTTTGTAGACTAATTGGAGCAGTTGTTGAATCATTTTGAAGAAGAGATATTGGGCATTCTGAAGTTAAAGTCTTGGTTTCCTAATCTTTGGATTGAAGCTTGAATAGTAGCAGAATATTAAGACAATTCAATTTAAGTTTTGAAGGAAGTTGGATTGGTTTTGAATACTTCTGTAATGACACAAATCGGAAACAACTAGACACTTCTTGAAACAAATTATTGGGGCAGTTAAGTGACACCCTTGAAAAAAATCTTGGAGTCAAAGTTACAAGAGAATTCTTGAAGGAATCGGTTGACCTTGTAATGCATGACTGAACCCCTCATGGAGTGACCTTGAAGAATGTTCTGTGTGCAGATGAAGAATCTTGGAGACACCTTCAATGTCATTGAATTTGACTTTTGGATAATAGTGGAGAAGACCTCATGCAGTAGTAGTTGAAGACCTTGTTGAAGAAGCTTTGTTGTGAAGACCGTTATAGAAGCAATATTGCAGTAATCATTGAACACTCTCTAGTTTCAGATGATTTGTAAGACTTGTTGAATCTTTTTTGTAAGTCTTATGAAATTGACAAGTTGTCTTGAAGAAATTATTAAGAATTTTTTAAGGCCCTCATGAGGGAACCTTAATAATATTGTTTGGATGAAATGAAGATTTGTGGACACCTTCTGAGAAGAAAAAGGTTGTCATTGATGAAGTGACATGGATACTAAGTGATGGGATAGTTTAAGATTGACAGGGCTCATTGAAGAAGCCATTAGGAGTCATGAAGTATAACCAAATATATCTTGAAAAATTGAAGTAGGACTTTGAAGCCTCGTAGAGACAAGGTTGGTGCCTTGGAAGATAGGGTTGGAGCCCTAGAGGATAGGAGTCCTCAAGAGACCAAGTTGGAGCATGTATGAGAGATAGGGTTGGAGCCCTAGAGGTTGGTGCCTCAAACTAACAAGGTTGGAGCCTTGGGAAGTCCAAGTCAGTGCTTGGCATAATACAGTTGGAGCTTGGGAGATTGAATATTGGAGTCTTCTTCCAGGGTTGGAACCCTACACATATATTGTACTTGATTTATTATAAAGAAGAGATTAATAAAATTATTTATTCTTACTGTTAATTTTGTGTTCTAAATATAAGTGATTTAACTCGTAATAATAACAATTGAAAATAAATATTGATTCACCCCCCCACCCTCTCAGTATTTCCAAGAATTTTAACTACCATCAAGGGCATATTCGAGTCTCAATCCACAGAAATACATATGAATCTTGTTGCTAGTCCTGAAGAGTAGATCTGCAAATTGGATTCACATGCTCAAAACAAATACGTATTCTTCTCTTCTATAGTGATTCCTTCTCTAATACCATGTAAAAATCGACATATATTCAAACTTTTATTTGTAATATGCTAAAACAAAATACTTGAATCTACTCTACAAATTGTGGAAACCAATTACGATCACCAAAATCACACAAACAAGAAAGAGTGAATTTCAATCTCACAACACAAAGATTTATCTAGGGAAAGCCTCAACTAAAAATTGTACTATGTGTATATTGCATAAGTCAAATAATATGAGAAAAATACAATGTTTCTCTGAGGCTTGAAATATCTCTGCACTATCTATGTTTGTCTCACTAATTCCTAGGAAAGCTAGGTTCAATACTTAACCACTTTCTTAGCCTCAATATTCCCTATTTCCTTGCACAATTTATTGGGTAATTAGGCCCCTATTAACAAGGAAATTCCCCAATAATTATTGTTCAATATATCAAGGCTCTTCCTCTGACTCCATGCACCACTTGTAAAATTATATGATTATACAACTGATAGTACACTTCATTTTAACTCCAAAATCCACTAGGTCTTCCTTAGAACTAACATGCATGAGTTATTTTTTGAGTGAATTATTAGTTATCTGATTGATCACTGCATGTGAATTAAATCCAATTTATTTTACTTGACCTCTCACTAGTTCCTCCATCAATTAGAACTATTTAAACTGATTCTATCGCAAATAAATTAAGTTATTTAATTACAACTCAAAATAAACTCAATCGGGTCTCCTAAAAAGTATGAGAAACTCTACATGCCTCTATTTTGGCCCTCAACTCGAATTAACTAAACTAACTAAGTCTTCCTAACTTATTTAACTCGTACAAGTTGTCATGTGATGTGGAATTACAATTTACTTCTAATCTAATTAAGGGAAAATTAAATTAGAAACCACTTCTTGTTGCCATTTTCAACAGCATGTTCAGTGTTATGTTAGATAGAGCTAAAACTATGGAATAAATTGAGAGATATTGAGCTGAAATATCTAGAGACATAGAAATCATTGATGCATAATTTAGGGAGAGGTTAGCAAGCATACAACCTAATTAAATCAATATTTTCCAAGTAAATGCATACACATTCTTTCCAATCATGTTCTTCTTCTCGTCAAACAATTATTATTCCTCATCAGTGTTAGGTCCCTATAATGTTATTGTAGCTCCCTTATTATTATTGTTAGTGTATCCCCTATATTTTTATTGGTGTGCCCATGTAGCCCCAATATTGTTATTGTTGTGCCCCATAGAAGGCCACTATTGTTATTGTTGTGCTCTTACATTATTATTATTATGTATGCTTTGATTATATTATGACCCCTTAGACTCCTATATATACCGAGGAGGCTTTTCATTTGTATCATCTAGTAATTGTTCATTTATGTGATGTAAAGGAGGTTGCACCCTTAAAAAGGATAATTTTCACATCTTTGATCTATCCTTTCTTATGTTTTTTTATCTAGTTGCATAGCAGTTGGTATCATAGCTTTGGATTCTAGGGTTTCACTACTACAAATAGGTCATCTTGGAATTTTTTCTATAATTTTTTTTTTTTCTGCAAGGATTGAAATGTTGAAATTTCAACCAGGTGGAGCCGAAATATTGGTGAAATTTATGTAAAAATTTGTTGAAAATTAAAACAAGAAACAATGAAGGAGGCATCCTGAAACATCATTCTTGATCCTAGTTGGAAAACAATCACCTAAACTAGGTGGGGCCCACACAGGTGATTTTTGGCGCAAAGCCTATTTTTAGACTATGTCTATTTTTAGACATGTCGATCATATTCTATGAGTTGCAGGATGTTATTTGTGGATGGTTGATCAAGTTGGAAAAATAGATGGACTTCTATTTTTAGACATATTGGGCGGAATCTATTTTTAGATTGCCAGTCTAAAAATAGATATGTCGAATATTATTAGCTCTTAATAATATTCGGACTATAAACATTATCTTATTCTCTTGGAGCACTTCAGTTAAGTGCACGGATGTGGCACAGGAGCTGACAGAAGGAATTACGCTATTCCTGAGGGTTAAGTGGAGCTATTGCATGGAGACTTCAGTTAGAACTCATGTGACAGAGTTTGGTGGAGTTGTAGAAGTAGTTGGTGGAGTTGTGTTGAGTTTAACTCAGTTAGACATAGTTGAGCTAGTTGTATCTAGTCTAACTGATTGATACACTAGTGAGAGTGGTGTGAATTAATTAATAATTAATTCACTAAATATTAACTCATTAATCAATTGAAGAATACATCAGTTAACTACAGTGCATGGACAGTTTCAGTGGAGACCAGTGGAGAGGTAGGTGAAAGAGCAAGTGTGACTATCAGTTGTGACTATAGTGTTGCATTGTTTGCACCACAAATTTAGTGGAGATTCCTTTAAGGATTGTGTGAGCAAGGTTGGACCAATTCGATTTCATCCAGAGCCATTATTTAGCAGGGATTTCGCATTAGAGGTAGGCTAAAGGCTGGCAGAGATCGATGCATGGATTTGCTAGATTGGGCCTGATTAGTGTGTAGCGATTGGATTGTACTGAGAGCTTGTGATAAGCTTTGTATGAGGATTGTTACATGATCTCTATGACATATATTATAGATATTTGGGTTTTTTAGCTTCAGGCTTTCCCGTTAAAACAACTATGTTAATGTGTGTGAATTTTTATGGTTTCATGTGTGCATTGCAATTGTGTTAATTTCCACATGTGATGATCAATGGTGGAATAGATTCTATATTGTGCATGAAGTTAAAATAGTGTGTGATCAGGAGAATATTGGACATATGCATGCATAGTGCATATAATTTCTACATGGTATTAGAGCCAGGTTGATCATTGGAGCAATTGCAATTATTGAAACAGTTGAGTTTTGTGCTGGTGGAATTTGAATTTGCTGCAGTGTTTTCTTGGTGTCAAAGTTGAGCATTCATTGAAATGTCTTTCAAGGGATTTCGATTGGAGTATGACCTTGAGGGAAGATTGAATTATATTTCATGGAAGGACAGGATGGAGGCGGTGTTGGAGGATAATGGGTTGGAGTTCATAGATGTTGATATTCCTAAACCAGGTTCTAGCGATGCAGCCGAACTTGACGCATGGAAAAAGAAGGTAGCAAGGTGTCGAAGGATTATGTTGGAAGGTGTGAAGGATCACATAGTGTCCAGCCTTCACGTTAAAGCCACTCTATTCTTGATGTGGAAGGCTTTGAAAGAATTGTTCCAAAGTAGAAGTGACCAGAGGAAGTTGGCACTTAAATACAAGCTCAGGAAAATAAAAATGGAGAAGAATGACACTATTCTGGTATACTTGAAAAAGTTTGTCCACTACAGGGATGAGCTTGGGAGTGTAGGAGTTAGTGTGGATGAATAAGACTTGGTGATCTTGGCTCTTCTTAGGCTTCCGAAGAGTTGGCATAGCTACAAGGACTCTGTCAATGGTCGAGAGAAACTACCAGGATGGGAGCGACTTTGGCCGGATCTTGTGCAGGAGGAGATAAGGCAGAGTACCAGGGATGGCTCTTCATCAAAGAATGATGATGAAGAGGATTGTGCTTTGGCTGCCAAAGCAAGGAAAGGGAAGGGGAAGAAAAATCCTTCTCAATCCGGTGCGGATGGTAAAGAGTTTGGCATGTCCAAAGTGAAGTGTTTTCACTGTCACGAACATGGGCATTTCGCCACACATTGTCCACAGAAGAAGAAGAACAAGCGGGATGTTGGAGCTACAGCTAGTGAGGCTCTTGCCTCGCAATTTGAGCTGGACTTCTCATTGATCGCATGCATGGTCTCTAGTGCATTGGGATCGGGGTGGTATTTTTATAGTTGCGCTTCCTTTCACATGACGAGAGATGTGAATCTTTTCAGTGACTTGGTGGAGAAATATCTCCAGTTGCATGTTGATTTGGGTGACAATGGACGATACAATGCGACTGGCATTGGTACCATTACCTTTCAGAGGGATTCAGGTAAACTCATTCTTTTACAAGATGTAGTGCATGTTTCAGGTTTAAAGAAGAATTTAATCTCAGTCACAATGTTAGAGGATAAAGGGTATGATGTTGTCTTTAGTGAAGGAAAATTTTTCCTTCGGTACAAAGCAACAGGATAAGTCAAGAAGGTTGGGGTTCGAGCCAAGAATCTCTACAGACTTGAAGTAGATGGGATTTCTACGAAGCTTCCTACTGTTGGGAAGTGCAAGAAAGACATGCAATTGATGCTTGAGAGGGAGCAAGTTTTGCATGTAGGTAAGAGTGAACCTAGGGATGTGGAGTAGCAACAAGATGAGGATCATGGAGTGGGAGAAACCACTCATCAGAGAAATTTTGTGCCATATGGGCAGAGGGAGTGCATGCAGCTATACCATCAGGTGAGAGGTGGGGCGACATGCATGAGTAATCCCAAGAGGAGATTTCTGGGCAGGATTCATGGAGATGGTGTGGATCTCATGAATTGAACCTGGCTACGAGGTGCCCATAGAGCAGCAGTAGCATGATCAGTTGGATTGATGCAGGCAGATCAAAGTGACAGTGTCGGATACTGGAGCGCGGTTCAGAGTTGACAGCAAGTGCAGAGTGCATGGGTGCAGAGTTCAACAGCGTAGTGGTTCCTGAAGACATGTGCAGTAGCTAAGCAGAAGTCGAAGACTTTGATGATAGATGCATCAGATTGATTGAGTTGTTTGGAGCCTATTCAGTTTCAGAAGAGTTGTAGAGCAGATGCATGGAGTTGCATGGCGCTTGCAAAGGTTGCAGGGCGAATGCATGGAGTTGCATGTCGCATGCAAAGACAATCCTTTCTTGTTGAGAGGGAGTGTTGAAGATTGCAACAAGAAACAGTGAAGGAGGCATCTTGAAACATCATTCCTGATCCTAGTTGGAAAATAATCACCTAAACTAGGTAGGGCCCACACAGGTGATTTTTGTCGCAAAGTCTATTTTTAGACATGTCGATCATATTCTATGAGTTGCAGGATGCTATTTGTGGATGGTTGGTCAAGTTGGAAAAATAGATGGACTTCTATTTTTAGACATATTGAGCGGAATCTATTTTTAGATTGCCAGTCTAAAAATAGATATGTCGAATATTATTAGCTCTTAATAATATTTGGACTCTAAACATTATCTTATTCTCTTGGAGCACTTCAGTTAAGTGCACAGATGTGGTACAAGAGCTGACAGAAGGAATTACGCTATTCCTGAGGGTTTAATGGAGCTATTTCATGGAGGACTTCAATTAGAACTCATGTGACAGAGTTTGGTGGAGTTGGAGAAGTAGTTGGTGGAGTTGTGTTCAGTTTAACTTAGTTAGATACAGTTGAGCTAGATGTATCTAGTCTAACTGATTGATACACTAGTGAGAGTGGTGTGAATTAATTATTAATTAATTCACTAAATATTAACTCATTAATCAACTGAAGAATACATCAGTTAACTATAGTGCATGGATAGTTTCAGTGGAGACCGGTGGAGAGGTAGGTGAAAGAGCAAGTGTGACTATTAGTTGTGACTATAGTGTTGCATTTTTTGCACCACAAATTTACTGGATATTCCTTTAAGGATCGCGTGAGCAAGGCTGGACCAATTCGAATTCATCCAGAGCCATTATTCAGTAGGGATTGCGCAGTAGAGTAAGAAATGAAACATGATATATCAAAATTATGATACCAGTTGCAACAAATTTGGCTCTCGCAAAGAGTTAGAAGTGATGATGAATATTAATATGGAAGGTTTATAAGTAAAAATAAAAAGGGACATAGAAGGTTTAAAGGATGGTTTAAAATCAAACATGGAAGCAATGATTAATGTCAAGATGGAAGGGTTAAATGAAGGTTTGACAAAGTTGTTGCAATAAAGACTTCCTAGTGGTGACAAGGTAATCCATGAAAATCATGATGAGGAAAAAAGGAATATGACATGATTTTAGAGGCTCCAATGTTGGGTTTAAGACCCACCACATTCCAAATATAAATATGAGGAAGTTCGATTTTAAAGATTCGGTAATATAGATACTACGAATGAAGCAATTATTTGATCTACATGATGCCCCACACATAAAAGGGGTACACATTGCATCCTTATATTTAGAACAAAATAAGTTTTTGTGGTATCAATGGATTTGTTCTCATAAATCAATTGTCACTTGGGAATTTTTTGTTCAAGAATTGGTAGCACATTATGAGGATACAAAGATAAATACCTTCTTCATCCAATTGATAAATCTCAAACAAAAGGGTTCAATGGAAAAGCACATTGAGGACTTCCAAATATTCAATATCAAGGTAAATTATATTCCATAGGAGCATAGGATTGATGCCTTCATATGGATTTTAAAGGATAACATCCAACATGAGGTTTTCCTTTAGGAACCTAATTCATTGGAGAAGGAATTAAAGGTGGCAAGAAAATTTTAAAGAAAAATTATGGAAATAAGGAAGTCTACCACTCATAACTATAAATTTGGAAGTGTTGTTTTTCCTAGCCTCCCACAACCTACAAGGTTGACACCACAACAACTAGAGGAAAAAAGAGCAAAAGGGCTTTATTACAATTCTGATAGAAAATACACTAAGGGTCATAAGTGTGCTGAGAAAAAATTATTGTACTTAGATTGTGAAGAGGATGAAGAAAAGGAAAATGAAACATCAAAAGAAGAGGATGTACACCAGGAACCAACCCTTTCTCAATATGAAATGAATTTGACCATACCTTGTAATTTATTGGCAAGAAGTACCACTCCTCAAACTCTCAAGATAGAAGGATATATCAAGAAAAAAACTAATAGTGGTGATCAATTCTAGTAGGGAGGAACTATAAATTTCTTAGGTCAGTTTCATAATATGAATCTAATTATGGGGGAATATGCTTTGAATATTCTAATTCCTTTCATTCCAATCGGTGGTGTTGATGTTGTATTAGGATTCTAATGGTTATTATGTTTGGAGAAAATAGCTTTTAATTTTCAAGGAACTTTATTGAAATTTTCCTGGGAAGGAAAGGAAATTGAATTAAGGGGCATCGCTTGGAAACCAAGGAATATAATCATCTCTAATGGCATGAAAAATATTTTTAATAAAGAACAATGAAGCATAATTGCACAATTAAGCTCACTATATGTTCAAACATCGAAATCATTTGTTTCTCCAAATCTCCAAAGAATCTTGTACAATCATTCCAAGGTATTTGAGACTCCCAAAGGCCTCCCACCTATTCATGACCATGATAATAATATTTGCTTGATTCTAGGAAGAGTTCCTCTAAACATCAAACCTTGAAGATATCCCTATGCCCAAAAGAGTGAAATTGAATATATGGTTGCAGAAATTCTAGAGGAAGGTATAATTCAAACTATTTAAAGTTCTTTATCTGCTCCAGTAGTATTGGTACATAAGAAGGATGGATCATGGCATATGTGTTTGGATTATAGAGAGATAAACAAGCTCAATATTAATGATAAATTTCACATTACTGACATTGATGAATTGTTGGGTGAATTACATGGAGAAATTTACTTCACCAAGTTGGATCTTTATTTAGGATATCATAAAGACTGAACACATTCCGAAAGCAACATCCATAACTCATGAAGGTCATTACAAATATTTTTTCATGCATTTTGGTCTTACTAATGCACCTTCCAAATTTCAAGGTTTGATGAATTTCATTGTCAAACCCTTCCTTAGAAATATTTGTTAGTATTTTTTTATGATACACTAATCTACATCAAGTCTTGGTAGGATCATGTTCAACATGTTGACAGGGTGCTCAAACTATTGGAGGAGAAAGAATTGTATGCAAAAAGCTTCAAATTTTCCCTTTGGGATAGGATGTGGAATATTTGGGTCATCTTGTATCTCATGAGGGTGTTAAGGTAGATCCTAAAAAAATTAAAGCCATCAAGGAATGGAAAATCTACACAACCCTAAAGAATATTCAATGATTTATCGGGTTGATAGGTTATTATCGCAAGATTTTAAGAATTGTGGGAAAATAGCAACACCTCTAACAACATTACTAAAGAAAGATGCATTTTTTTGGACTCCAAAAGCAACTAAGTCCTATGAACATATTAAAGAGGCAATGTGCCAAGCTCCAGTTTTAGCTACTCCAGACTTCACAAAAACATTTATGGTGGAATGTTATGCCTCAAGAAATGGAATTGGTATTATTTTAATGCAAGAAGGAAGACCCATTGCAAAAGTATTTACAAAAACGTATTTATGAGAAGGAAATGTTAAAAATACTACATGCCCTGAAGTAATGGTGCCTTTACCTAAAGGGAATACATTTCAAAATAAAAAGAGATCATGATAGCCTTAAAGAATTTTTGGAATAAATATTATCTTCAAAAGAGTAGAAAAAATGGGTCACTAAGATGTTGGGTTATGAATTTTAAATCATCTACAAAAAATGGAAGCAAAATTTTGTTGGAGATGCACTCTCAAGAAGGGATGTGGATGTCGAATCATTTCTCTATGCTATTTCTATTATCTAACCTTATTGGATAATTAAATCAAGGGAGGTGTTGTAACTCATTTTTACATTTGGTATGTTTTTATAAGTTTTTATTTCCTTAAAAAAACAACAAAGGAAGAAAGAAAATATGTATATGAAAAATAAAAAAAAGAGATAGGTGCTACTGTTCAATTTTGAATTTTCCAAAAGAAATAATATCTATGCTCTAAACACTTGTCTGAGAAATTAATGTAGTGAAGGTGGGAACCACCATAGGACAAAGCGGGGTTAAAAAGTGATTAAGTTGCCAGACTAGGACCATTAATGAGACAGTCCCCGCACAATGCTGCAAACCTAACATCACAAATAGAGAAAAATTTATCACAAGGAGAGCCTCCATAGAGGATGTTGACTCCTGCTCATTGAACATGGATGAGCGGCCCAAATTTACTATGGGGGCACAACTCTGAAGGCCCTCCCCTATAGCGGAGCCCCCCCCCACCCCCCGCAGTGACGTCAGTAGGCGAGACAGTGACATCAACAAGTGAGCCCGCTTCATCATTCTTCCACATCATCACACACATCCTTTCTCTTGTCATCTCACATGTCTTGTCGCCCATCATATCATTCATTAAATTTCCCTCAAAACGTTTTCTCCCTTTGTTTTCCATTCATCTATAAAAATCCCTTTCCCATTGTCTTTTCCCACGTCCTCCTCCCGGACTATGGAAGTTTCCAAGAGAATTCATCGGCGTCCAGTCACCTTTCTTCATCAGCCCTAGGTATTTAAACTCAATTGTACTAAAATTCATAAAATTTCAAAGAAAAACATGTTAGTAGGGTCATCTACGCACATCCCTCTTATGCATATTGAGCATGATATTATCGATACCATCAGCATAGTTGAGCACCTGAAATTTTATCAGCATGTCAGGTTAAACTAGTCCAAGTGTCCAGTTTACTCTTCCTTAGTCCAGTAAGGGGTTTTGTTAGCTTTTTTTCCTCAAACCTATATATTTCCAGAATTCGTCCATTGGATAGTCTCAGCAATGTACCCTCATAAATCTTTCGTAATGAACTAGTTGGGAGAGAACATTTTTCAAGTTTAAGCCCTCTTAATTCGATAGTCTATCTGCTATCCTTCTGCAAGTTAATATGTTAGTTTTTCTGATGAGTCTCCAACCACATACTCCCAATACTTTCTTGGAACTGAATTTTTCCAAATCCTTTTTCATCTAATGCCTGAAAAAGCACAATTTTCTCTGGATTCAAGTAAATTTTCTTTAGACATTTTTGCAGAAGACATGAGACCAGTCCTTCAAGTTTTAGCTAAAATTCTGGGAAAAAAAGATGTTTTTATGGTGGATAAGTCAGTTTTGGGAATGTTTTCCCTCATGATAAATCCTGGAGTGATTCTTGATATACCTACTTATTTGGAAGATGTTGTCAATACTCAATTTATGAACCTATCACTTACTGGTTGTTTCAGGTTTCCCTCCCTTATCACTTATTTGTTTCTATAAAGTCATGTGGAAATTTTCACACAGTTGGGATTGGATTTCATGGATATAAATAGAAACAAACAGTCAGACAGATGTAGTAAGGAAGGGAGTTGGGAATTAAGGCCTATTTGATTTCACTTTTTCTTTTCTCCCAATTTTCTATTCAATTATGAATGGTTCACCTACACCATGTATGTTGCCTAAGGCTCAATCATTCTTATAACTGAGAAAATATGTGAAATTTGGGGATTGGTTTTCCATTGAAGATCATACATAAATAAGGTTATAGGGAATTGATGTTGAACCTTTTAGACTACCTAATTTTGCTCCAATGATAAATTTTTCTTTGTAATTCATAAGGCAAGCCTCAATGTAGATCAAATTCATTTTGTTCCTATGAAAAAGGGTCATTTTTTCAATTTTCCCAAGACTGTGGGCCTATTTATAGTGAATACTAGGAAAGTAGTTGAAGAGGCCCATAAAATGTTGGAGGGTATGCATTTATTGTTAGGATAAAAATGGGCTTATGACCCATATCATATAATTTCAAACCATAGGTTGGAGAATGGATATGCTCCTTTTTTCATGAATATAAACCAAAAATTGAGAAATTGGCAAATGGAGGGCAGCCTTCTATATTTGGGCAGATAATTGTAACCCCACATCCCACTGAAAAGAATCTTAAAAGGGGGAGAGAAGAAATAATTGATTTGGATGGTGATATAGAGAAAGAAGCCAATAGGACAAAGGAATTTGATGAGACAAGCTCATCAATAGTGCCAAGATATTCTTTGCAGTTGGGGGAAACCTCATGTTCCATAGGATACACATCATGACTCTGTACCAATTATTAAGCATGCATTTTCATAGATTGAAGAGAATAATAGAAAGATAAGGGAAAGAATAAAATCTCAATTATAGGCTCAAATTGCTCCTGAGCAAACTATATTATTATCATCAATGGATTTGGAGAAAGATTGACTAAGGATAGCTTTTTCTCATCCTTTAGCTATGACTATAGCATATTCTAATGGTTTTAAGACTGCTAATTTAACAGTTGACACAAAGAAAAATCCTCTTTCAAATAAAATTAATCTTCATATGTAGACTGGTCAGTTGATTTTTAATGATTTAAACAGAACTTCCTCAGTTGTTGTTAAGGCTAAAAATATGTTGGGAAAGGTGATAAAACATTTGAAGTTGGAAAAATAAAATTCAAGGGCTTATTCTGCACATAACAAAGAATTGAAGAAAAATATTATTAAAATTGGAGTTGATCTTGAAGATAAGACAGTGGTTAAAAAGTTGTTGCAAGGTGCTAAAGCTAAAATGCAAGTTTTAAAGAAGCTTAAACTTCCCACTGGTGAACATCCAATGGCTATAGAGGTGGCCCAAGTAGAAATGGAAAAGGAATAGCTATTGCAGGACCCTTTACAAAAGAAGGAGGAAATATCAAACTGAAGGAAATGAATAATATGCTACAAAAGAAAATGGGTTCTCGTGTTTGTATCATTGTAGTATCATCTGACTCTGAAGATCATGCTACTAAGTTAACTCAAGTAACGACCGAGTCGAGGATGGAATAAATTGATCTGAAGAAGACCCAAAGATATTTGGATAGTACGTTGAAGGTGATTAAAGCTACAGAAGAAGAAGTGTTGATGACCAAAGATAATGTTGATAAATACAAAAGAGATTATCAAACTGCTCGCCAAGAGATTAAGGAGCTGAAGGAAAAGGTAAAATGGAATATGTCCCTTATACAGGCTAGTGAGATTATATGGAATGATATCATTGACATTGTCCAAAATTTATGGGAATTACTCATTATTATTGGAGAGGATAAAAGCATTGTCAGATATTTGGAAGGGATTATTGTGGCTAATAACAAAAATTCATAGAACATAGCCTTATATGCTACAAATTTGATTGATTTTATAAATTATATGACTCCACATGAACTCAAAGAATTTAGAAATTAAGACATAACCCAGTGTTTTTTGGAGTTAAACAAGATGCTGGTAAAGAATTCATATATAAAAGTAGAAGAAAAGAAGTTGAACGAAGTAAAGGGAGCAATGATAAAGTTTAATATTTTGTTTGATAAAAGGACCAAGGTTGGTTTACCATCCTGTTAGTACCAGCAAGGAAATTTACTCCCATGGGAAACATATGAAACATTGTTGGTGGAAGAAAAGAGAAAAATTGGGTCTACTTATGAGAAAACTGCAATCCTAAAAGGAGCCACTATTTTCAACTATCTGCATAAAGACTTCCAGCTATTGTGGATGATGAAGACCATATTTGTTGAAAAACCTTCATATTCCATAATTACTAGTTTCAGTATGGCACATGTAAAGCTTGTTAATTTCCCCAGTTCAAATGTAGATTAGTGTAGGAAATGAAAAGAATGGATGACTCCATAATCAAAGGAGACAGAGGCAGGAACTTCCTCCGTTCGGGATTCTCAAGTTGTCAAATGACATAGTATTTATGTTATCTTTTATTTTATTTTATTTCTTGAAAGAAATGTATTTTCTATTTTAAATTCAATAATCAAGTGAAAGTAGTTTAGGAAGTTGACAGTTTTATAACTATCCATTTTGACATTTTATATATAAGACTTATCTGAAGAAGGGAGGTTCCAGGTTTTTGGACCTCAGAAGAACCAAAATTTTGTACTTGATATTTATGATGATGAACAAAGCTTATCAAAATAATTTCAAGGAATTTTTGGGTACAATTAGTTTTTCTTGTTTCATCATGTGTTTTTATTTATTTTCATAATAAAGTAATGTAGTTACTGGTCTCTAATATTACATTTGTGATTTAGAGTTAAAATCCTTAATAAAGCACTCCTTTATTCTGAATGACATTTTTTCTTAACCATTTTCTTATAAAACTAAAGATAATAGATTATGTAATAGCAACCTGTTATCAGAAGCTTTTCACCAGCATTTTGAATCTTGTTTTTGTTCATTTGTATCCACCATTTGTATTGTAAGGAGATTTGTTTTGTTATAGATATTAAAGGGTTTTAAATATTATATTATGGGGGTTTCAAAATGAAGGGGTAACAATTTCTTTCATTTCTAAATTATAGTAAATGTCTTGAGCACTAATCTCAAATACAGATTTGATATTGTCTCCCAAGGTACAACAGGAGGATTGGAAGAATGACGAAGAGGTGTGGACACTCATTCAAAAGTTGCAACAATATCCCAGTACATATGATACATAATATCTTGAAAAATGACTTATTATGGTACAAATATTACTTATATAAATGTAAGAATTCCCAACTCAAACAAAATATTCTTTTGGAATTGCACACCTCTCCTTTGGGAGGGCACTCAATATTTTTTTTTAAATACCACATGGTTAAGAAGGAATTTCTTTTGGATCACCTTAAATCTCATATTCAGAATTTTATGGAAAAAATTTTGGTTTTCCAAAAAAAAAAAATTGAGACAATTCAGACCCAAGGTTTGTTACAACCTTTAGCCATTCCAAGTCAGCATTGGGAGGAGGTCTCAATGGAATTTATCACAATTTTACTCAAGTCCGAAGGAAATAGTTTCATCATGCTGGTAGTTGATAGACTTACCAAGTATGCATAGTTTTGTGCATTATCTCATCGTTTTAAATCCAGTACATTTTCTACTGCATTTATGGAAACAATTCAAAATCTACATGGAACCCAAAGGTTATTGTAAGTGACAAAGATCCCATTTTCACTGGAAATTTTTGGATGGAATTATTTTCTTGTCTTGGTACTCAATTAGCTCATATCTCATCTTATCATCCTCAATCTGATGGGAAAACTGAGATAGTGAACAAATTTTTAGAAGGATATATTTGTTGCTTTCTATATAATAAACAAACATAATCAGTCAATTGGTTACCTCTTGCTGAATGGTGGTACAACACTTCCTTCCATACTGCATAAAAAATGACCCCATTTATGGCACTTTATGGATATCATCCATCGTCTATCACATCATATTTAAGATAAAATTATAAGGTTCAAGTAGTGGAAGATAACATAGAGCATCAACAATAATTTCTCGAACTCTTAAGGGATAACCTCACTCTAACACAAAATCGAATGAAAAAATATTCAAATCAACATCACAGTGAAAGAAGTTTTATGTAGGTGACTGGTTATTTTTATGGGTACAACCATACAAAAAAATGTCCCTCAAGCAAGCTAAGAAGGATAATAAATTATCACCCAATTACTATGGTCCTTAATATTGGTACTACGGCATACAAATTGAAGTTACCTACATCTTCTCGAGTACACCCAGTTTTCCATGTTTCATGCTTAAAGAAGGTTATCAGTGAAAAATTCTCAGTTCAAACAATATTTCCAAAACTTAACGAGGAAGGAAAATCATATTGCAGCCTGAAGTAGTCATGAAAACAAGAACCCGACAGCTGCAAAATTGATCAATTTCAAAGTATCTCATTAAGTCGAAGGACTTACTCGTTGAATATTCCATATGGGAGGAGGAGAATTTTATACATAAGAATCCATAACTACTCAAGCATTGAGGACAACACTTTTTGTGAAGGAGAGGGGCATGTTAGGTCCCTATAATACTAGTGTAGCCCCCTTGTTTTTATTGGTGTTCCCATGTAGATCCCATATTATTATTGTTGTTCCCTAGAGAAGCCCATTATTTTTATTGTTGTGCCCTTACATTTTATTGTTATGTAGGCTCTAATTATATTGTGACTCCTTAGACTCCTATATATACCAAGGAGGTCTTGTCATTTGTATAATCTAATAAATTTTCATTTATGTGATGTAAATGAGGTTTCCCCTTTGAAGATGCTAATTTTCAAGTCGTTGATCTATATATATATATATATATATATATATATATATATATATATATATATATATATATATATATTGTGATCTGGTTACATAACAATCAGTCACGTGAGCTTAGAGGAAAATATCTTGAATTTGATTCTTTATCAACAGTCAAAAGCCAAAACGAATACCTTATACACCTTAAAAACATCCTCAAATAATTTTTATTGTATCATTATATTTTTTTCATCCATCTCAATGCTTCCAAAGTGAAAAAATTGCAGGAATCAACTCCCAAGACCATTTTTACCGATGAGACCCAGCTTGGAAAATTGGGGTCTCAAACCTTCCAATATCATTTTTAGGCATCAAACGACATTTTTGGGGGGTAAAACTTTGTTGATTTAATGTTGCACTTTTTTACCTATTTTTCACATAGATACCTTTCCAATGGTGTTGTTATCACAAAATTGCACTTGATTAGCTGCTAATCAGAAAACTTCATGTAAATGTTTCAAACCAATTTGTAACTGAAGCTTAGCCTCTTCATTCTGAGAGGTCTCTCTCAAAGGATTTAATGATATTTGATAATGATGAAATTAGATGGCTAACTCTACTTGGAAAATAACTTAATTGTGATGTGTGTAGGTTGAAAAGAGTACAAGTTTGCAACCATTGGGCTTATGGAGTCAAAAAATTAGTAGCTCAGTGATAAGGTTTCTTGACATGTAAGTTGAGGCAGGTAATATCTTTTAGCAATGGTAAATCACACATGGAACATGAAATAACACATCCATTTCATCAATAAAGGAAGTTGGAGCATACACCTATTAATTATGAGTATTAAATATGAAGACCACTGCAAATGGTACACATAAAAATATAGATCATAAAAGAACTAAAAACTCCATGAGAATCTCAGGTTGGTCAAGAAAAAGTCCTCTGTATTACTGATATCAGTCAAATTACATAAATGTGCAATATTGCAAAATATCTCCAACCCTTTACAATTTCGAATATCTGCCCTTTAATAGACCTTGTTACATGAGAGATGATCTGCCTCTTGACTAGATTCATCGAACTTTTCCTAATGACACCTTGCATAACATGAAAACATGTGCTTTAATGAGAAAATGACAGCTACACTATAAAACAGTCCTTTTCCTAATAGGACTCAAACTTCTAATTATTACATCAACTACCTTATCTCTTAAAACAGTTACACATCTGAAAACTAATGATTCTGTTAGGTCTCTGTAATTTATTAGCAAGATTGGGAGAGTCCAATCACAGAGTTAACATCATTTCAACCAACTTTGGGATTCTAGGATCTAGCCCTCCTGAATCCGGAGAGGGATCTCTCCAATATGTACAAAGATGGATATTGTCTTTGAATTTTAGGGTAATGATATTTAGGCTAGTTATGAAGGCCACGGGTTTTGTTTTGTTTTGGATGGTTGAGCATGAAATGTTACTTGAGGGGAAAATCCTAAATGCAAAAAAGTTTCAAAAGTGAGAAGTTGCAAGCAAATAGAACAGATTTGGCAGACAGATAGATATAACGCTGGTTTTTAGTCCATTGGGCTATGGAGTCATATCTGGGCTTTAATTGAACAAAAACATCAAGTGTGATCCAAGGGGCAAGTCATCTATGTCTAAGGATTTCTTTAAATTTTGATTTATGGAATGGAGTGATACACTAAGAAGGGGAATTAAACAGGTGCAGAACGAAGAGCAGCCTAGGATCTGATAAGTACTTTTAAACCAGTCAGCCTTTGGCAAACACTTAAGGAGGACACGAAAGCAGACTAGGATCTAGTAAGTGCTTTTAAACCAACCAGCCTTTGACACACTTCCAAAAGAAAACATACAAAACAAGGGGAAACACAAAGATAACACAGAATGGTCTAAGATCTAGCAAGTGCTTCTAAACTAGCCAGCTTTTAACACATTCCAAGGGAAACAATCTGTTAGTTATGCAGACAAGTCTAGGACCAGGGCTAACCATATCTTCCTTCAATTCATCATCACATAACACATACTGAAAGTAACATTCAGAAATAATATTCAGCTAGGACGATAAAATGAGGGAACACCAGCATTCTCATGCCTAAAACTGAATTAAGTCATTCCTAAATAACACAGATTGGAAGAAAACATTCAAATAAAGATTTCTCAGCCAGAGAAGGTTACTGATATACAGCAGGTCCTAACCCTGTTTAAACTGTTCTTTACAGTGGAAAATGAAACAACATGAAAACAGAAGTAAAACAACAAGTTACAAATGAGAATAACATCACCGTCAATATAGATCAGGATCCCATGAAACAGCTTTTATATTGATGTCAAACCAGCTCAAAACTTCAAGTCCAATGTTTCAGTTCAACAATCATCTTCACTATTCAACCTAACTACTCTAGCACAAACAGAGCTTCAAGGGCCAGTGAATACTATGTACAAATAGAAGTCTCAAGCTCAAGTGTATTTCAAAGTTCTGCAACCAACAATTTCTCCTCTTCTGTAGAAGTATTTATAGGAAGGTGAGGAGGTGATATTTTAACAAAATACCTCAAAGACAGTTAATGCAGAGTGAAGACTTCTCGGCCCTTTGAGAGGCATCGATTGGAGAAATTACAGGTGGAAATGCTGCATTAACTTTTACATTTATGATTTAAAACTCTAAGTGAGTTTTATCTGACTTTGAGGCTCATATGCTGCGTGAAATAACTCCGCAGACAGTTGTTGCATCAGTTTCCTGTGGCGGAATTAACTCCCTGGCTGCACTGAAGGTAGATATTTCTTTAAGCAATAACTTCGGCCTCTGTTTGAAAGGTTTGAGGCAACAGGTGGCTCTTTGTAGTAGCTGAGGAATCAATTTGCCTCAGTTGAAGCGGTGGAAACCTTTCTGTCATCAAAACATTTATGATTTTCTTTTTAAACTGTGTTTTATATTGGGGATTAGGCTTTTGATAACGGTCTTAGCCGTAATCCCAAAAAAACCGTCTTCAATCTTTATCTGCTGTGCTTTATTCTCAAAACTGATACTCTTTAACTGTGTTTGATTTAAAACAGTGTCTTGTCGATGTGCAGACCCGCACTGGGATTTACGGCATCAATACTCATAGAGTACTAACGAGACATGGAATAGAACCCCGTGAATGGCCTCCTTAAGATAGCCCGAAGGCACAGGAAACTTATTTCCCATCCCTCGGTTTTCCTTCATTCTATAATGGAAAACCATTAAAACGCCTGCAAAACACAACAATAGTTAAGAAATCCTGCAAAAATAGGTTTAAACTGCTTCGGATGGCGGGGGAGGAGCGTAGCCGTCGGATGAGGGCAACCAACGGTGGAGATCTGCATAGAAAGGAAAAAAGGATAGCGGGAGAAGAATAAGGAGGAGCAGTTTTGGACCGTCCGATCTGGACACGTGGACGGTCCAGATTTAATCGGAGGGTCTCGATCGGGGGTGGCAGATAAGGGGATGCGATTGAAATTTTGCGATTGAGCCCTTTGCGATTGAGCGCTGGCCGTTGATTTGAGGACCAGATCGACATCGGGGAATGAATCGGGGGTAATCGCAAGGGGGGAAACATTGAGATGCGATTTTGCGCGGACCGTTGGATCAAGGATTAGATCAACGGTCAAGAATAGATCGGAGGGAGAGCAGGATCGGAAGATCGGAGGTATGGACTTCGATTGATCGGAGGGCACACTTGAAGCATTGCGATTGTGATTGGGCGGGGGCTGCGATTAGCGCTCCACCGTCAGATCTCCGCGGAAGATCAATGGTGCGGAACGCATCGCCAGACTTATTTTTATAAATAAATCGCATCGGAGTTTTGACTTTTTACAAAGGATTTGTGCACCCGCCCGACTTCCGATTGCGATTAGCGCTTGGGACTTAAGCGCTTGGTCCCAGCGCCGGGGCATGTGCGGGGAAGTGGTTTGAAAGGGGCTAGCGGGAGGGGGATTATGCCTATATTAAGGTCGGAAGGTGGGTTTTGGCATTTTTAAATGGAATTTGAAGGCCGAGGAAAGGAACGATAGAGGGGTAAGGGAGGAAAATGGCCAACAAAGGTTAGGGGAAAGATTTTAAAGGGGATTTTGGGGGTTCGGCACAGCTCAACCAGAAGTTTTAAACCATGTCGGGAGGATTTTCACGAATGGAGGGAAAAACTTATGAAAAGTAGGGAAATAATATGGAGAAAAGGGGGAGTAAATGAAGGTTAGTTATGAGTGGGAGAAAGGGGAAAAATGATGGTTTCTTCAGCAGTTTCTTACAGGAAATCAGCAGAATTAATAGGAAAAGTAATGAAGATTTTGGACAAAGGCATGAGGCCTACAAGGAGTCTTCAAGAGCCAACAAATTTTAGTAATGAAAAATTGTTCCTTGAAGGCTCAAAACAGATTTAGCCATCTTTTGGTATAACAAAATATTATAGGTGGCTAACAGTGGCTCCACTTGGGGATGGTGCCTTCTTGAAGGCATCAAGAATTTAGACTTGATTTCTCTGGGACGCTGACTTGTGCCTGATCCATTGGGCTGTCCCTCTTTTGCTGGATGATCTGGTTTTGAAAACATATTCAGGAGCCACAAAAATAATGGATTTTCATCTACAAGCTTTCTACCTACCCAATCCTACTGTTCTAACATTTTTTCTTCTTAGAGTGCACTTGGATTGGCAAACTCTCTTACAACATTTTATTCTTTTGAAAGCATAAAAACTAATCTAATTCTACTCCTTATTTCTCCCTGAACTCAGATTAAACAGTTGAGCTTAGATATTTCTCTACCTAATCTACTGTCTGTTGGGGTTAAACAGTCCAACAAACTTTCATTCTCTAAATTCTAAAGCAGAAATTTAAAAACAGCTAAGTCAAGATTAAACTGTTTGACTTGCTGTGATCTATGGCATAAAAACAAACTGCACACAGATTATTATTTGCAGAATTTTAACATAAAAAATTTGAAGGCTTAAGATCTGAAAGCTTCTTATTATGGCCTTCTCTCTTCTTTTCATAGCTCTGATTTTTATTTTTTCTGTGAGCTATCTCTTCCTTGATATATGATTCAGATTTTAGGCAAATTAGAACCAGTTTTTCTCTTTTATGACTCAGAAAATAAAACAGTTTTGAGTCATCTCTCTTTCGAAACTTTGGTTCAGATTTTGAGTTTGTTTGAACCTTAATTCCTATCCTAATCTATCTACTGATGAGCCAAGATTAAACAGTTTGGCAAATCAAATTCTCTACCCTATCAGCAGAAAATTGAAAGCTAATTAGTCAATATTAGGCTGTTTGACTAACTAGATGTGTGTTTTGTAGGAGTGGCATTCAAGCTTGCACACTTTCAGATTTATTTCTCTTTTTGGCATGGGGCTTTGCCTTTCTTGTTTTCATTTCTGCCCTCTTTTTATTTTTCTTTGTTTTTGTATTTTTTGATTTTTCATAACTTTGAATGCAATGATGGATGAAATGTTTACAATGGAAAAAAGAAAAAAAAAGGCTTAAAAACATATCATGAATCAAGAGAAGTAATGCTTGAGCATCCTGCCATTGACAGGACCCCCAAACAAATCTGTTCCATCCAGCTCTTGTAAGAAGAATGCATTGTTTCCAGCAACTGAATGAATAGAGTAAGGGCCAAGCCATAGATTTTCAAATTTACCATGCTTTCCCTTATCTTCTCTCTTTGAATCCCACTTTAAAACTTTGTCCCCAATCTTGAAATTTCTGGCCTTTGTTCTTCTGTCAAAAAGCTTCTTAATGCTGTCCTGTTTCTGCAATGTTTTGGTGTACACTTCCTCTCTGATTTTCTGAAGATGAATGGTCTGATTTATTCTTCTGATCATGTCATTATCCTCCGTCTGCAACTCTTGAATTAACTTCATAACTGGTACACCCAGGCTGTTAGGAAAAATTGCATCTGTACCATATACAAGCTGGAAAGGTGACATACCAATGGATTTCTTCAAAGTTAATCTGTCAGCCCAAAGTGCATGGATAAGCTTTGTGTGCCAAGACTTCTTGTTGTCTTCCAACAGTTTCTTTATTATGTTCACTAAGCTTTTGTTGGAAGACTCTGCGAGTCCATTACCCTGAGGATAATAGGCTGTGGAGTGTCCCAATGTTATCTGGTACTTGTGACAGAATTCCACCATTTTCTTGCTTCTAAATGCTGCTGCATTATTCGTGATGATCTTGGTAGGGCAGCCAAATCTGGAAAGGATATTGGTTTCTATGAACTTTATAATAACTGAATCATTGGCTTGCCTACAAGGAATGGCTTCTATCCATTTAGTGAAATAGTCTGTGGCAGTAAGGATCCATCTATGTTGGGCAGAAGATGAGGGATGGATTTCACCTATGAAGTCAAGTCCCCACTGTTGAAAAGGAGCTTCAACAGTGATTGGATGCAGAGGAAGGGGTAATAATTTTCTCTTGCCCTCAAACAATTGGCATTTATGGCAAGTAGTTGTCATTTTGTGAACATCAGGAAAAAGGGTGGGCCAAAAGAAACTAGCCCTCAAAATTTTGTTGGCTGTTGACTTCCAAAACAAATGGCCTCCACACTCTCCTTCATGAAATTCCTGCTTAATCTTCTCTGCATCAAACTCAGGCAAACATTTAAGCAATATACCACTAGCATTTTTTCAATAAAGACACCTATCTACAATGCAATAGTTTACTGCTTTCAACTTTAAGAACCTTGCCTTCATTTTCGATAAACCAGGAGGCGTGTTTAAATTAAGCAAAACATAAACGATATCAGCATACCAAGGAGAATTTAGAAAATGGTTTTCAATAATGGGAGTTGAGAATTCTTCTTGGCTGTCCAAAGCATTAATCACATTAATATCAAGAACTTCAAAATTGGATTCAGCCATTAATCTAGCTAGACCTTGGCCTTTGATGAGTTTAGTGGGTTTTATCTCTAAATCATATTCGAGAATAACAGCAATCCACTTACCTCTCTTACCATTTGGGTCCTGTGTTAGAATATCTTTTACAACTGAATTTGGGACAAAGGCAATGATGTGTGAGTGAAGGATGTATACTCTAAAGTCTTTTAATGCTTTAACCAAAGCAAAAGCTTGCTTTTCCATAATATTATACTTCAAAGGGGCATCCCTCAATGCCTTGCTAAAGAATGCAATAGGCTGCTCTTGTCCTTGTGGATTTTTCTGTAAAAGGACAGCAGCAATGGTATGTTCTGATGCAAACGAGAAGATATAAAAATCTTTTGAAAAATCGGGGCTTATGAGAACCGGTGTTTTGGTTAATGCTTGTTTCACCAGCTCAAAAGATGTCTTTGCTTCCAAGGTCCATTTTATCCCTTGCTCCTTCTTCAACATGTTTGTGATATTTCTAAGGAGCTCAGCTAGGTTAGGGATGAACCTTCTCAAAAAGTTTATCTTTCCAATGAAAGACTGCAACTCTTTGATATTTCAAGGATGAGAGATTTGCAATATAGCCTCAATCCTCTTTGGATCTATCTTTATACCCTCTTCTGAAATAATGTGTCCAAGAAGCTTACCTTCTTGGAGAACAAATAGTGTCTTCTTAGGGTTTAAAGATATTCCAAACCTTTTGCACTTCTCGAAAACTTTTCTCAAATGTTCTAAATGTTCTTCATCTGTTTTTGAAAACACAGTGACATCATCCAGATAGATAATGATGAAGAAACCCAATTCTTCCGAGAATGCTATGTCCATGGCTCTCTGAAAGGTTGCTCCGGCGTTCATTAGACCAAAAGGCATCTTCACATACATGAAAGTGCCCCATGGAGTAGTGAAAGCTGTCTTTAATTGATCAGCAGGGTGAACTAAAATTTGATTATACCCTGAATAGCCATCAAGCAACGAAATCCTTTTAGACCCCACCACCCTTTGTAAAATGTGATCCATTTTTGGTAAAGGGTAGTTGTCTTTTAACGAAGCTTTGTTTAAGTCTCTAAAGTCTATACAAAGTCTGATTTCTCCAGTCTTCTTCCTAACGGACACCAGATTAGATACCCACTCAGAATATCTAATAGGGACAATAATTCCAGCATCGTGCATCTTCATGATTTCCTTCTTAACCAATGGCAACTGGACAGGGTTTATTCTGCGCAGTTTCTGTTTGAATAGTTTTTGGTTTTCTTTAAGAGGGATTTTGTGCTGTATTATTTCAGTGTCATAGGATTTGAGATCTTCGTAACTCCAAGCAAAAACATCAGAAAATTCTTTGAACAGCTCTAAGTATTTGAGTTTAATGTGAGCTGGCAAAGTTTTGGACAGCTTGATCATTCTCGGTTTTTCCTCACTGCCTATATTTCACTCCTCTACTTCAGTTTCTACAGGTTCCAGTTTTGGTTTATTGGCCACATCGTTAAAATCGAACAACCCCTCTAAAGGCGTTAGACCACTTGGCAGATTTTCATCTTTAGAATGCAGAGTTTGTAATTCTTCCGTTTCTAACTCTGCACTTAATTCTGTTTTGCTCCTAAGTTCGCTAGACAATAGGTTAATATTGGCAGGTTGAGGAGACGATTCTTCTTCACCAAGAAAGTTTTCTTCACTGTAGTCTGTATCATAATCTGAATCTGAACTGTGCAGTTCGAACTCATTTCTGAATTGCATGAAGTCTTCTATTTGTTTGTCATTTTCAAACACTTGCCAATATTTTTCGTTATCAGGCACTGCCGGTCTAAATTTTATCGGAGTTGTGTTGTCTCCAATCTCATATGGCGTTAGACATGTTCTGGCCGCAAAAGCTAAATTGTGGGCCATAATGTTCTTTTTCCTTGGGATGAAACTCAGGTTTGACTCCTCAAATTTTGTCAACAGATCCATGACATCATTCCGATAGGCTCTAAGTCTGGGATGATTCGCATTATACTCCCCATTGACTTGCCTAATGATTAACTCAGAATCCCCGTACACATTAATTCTTCTAGCTCCTAATTTCTTCAAGAGATGCAAGCCTAAGAGAAGGGATTCATATTCTGCTATGTTGTTGGAACACTGAAAGTTTAATTTGCATGAGATGCATTATGTGTGGTTGTTTTCAGTGTTAATGATCCAAACCCCTGCACCAGCATTATTTCTAGTGCATGACCCATCAAAATACATACTCCATAAAGGACTGTCTTCGGTTTCGTCTATTTGGCGATTGTCCTTTTTAACTATGGTGCCTTCTGACTGTTCATGATTAGCAACACCCAATTGAATTTGTTTTGACTCCTCAAATTCTTCAATAGATCGAGGGATGATGCCAGAAACGTTAGGGGTATTTTCTGGGTTGTTAAGTCCTAAAAAAAATGGACTCATAACCGGTAAATCAAGACCTATGCTTTGTTTACTAATGTTTTCACATGTGGCAAACTGTTTGGACACTTCTGCGTTATTATACTCTTCTTCCCTGTCGGCCTTTAATTCTGTTAAAGTGAATTGCTCACTAGGAGTTTCATTTTTAAACATGATAAAAGAATCAAGGCTTGTATTGACAGAATATATAGGAGAGTTTCGTGGTCTATCTTGACTTGTAACCATGTATTGCATATGAGACTCCCTGTAAAGTCTTCTGGTCTGATTGAAAACCGGGATGGTCGCATATGTCATGTCCATCTGCATAGTCCCCTGTAACTTAGCTCCCCAGGATCTTGATAATAACATTCCATACTTTGGGGGAACATCAGCCACGACAATTTCCATGAGTAAACATTTGGCTGGAATCTGGGCTAGGTTAACACAGAGGTCTTTGATCAATCCTAGACATTTTACTCTATTTGAGTCAAAGGAGTATAGGTCTTTGTAGGGTCTGGTGATTTCTAAACCAAGGCTCTCCATCACAGCTTTAGGCATTAAATTATGAGAAGCCCCGGAATCATGCATAGTGTTGTGTAGAATTTTGTCATGGATGTTCAAACTCACATAAAAGGGAGGAACTGGTCCTTCTTGAAACCTCCCTTCAATCTTAGGGCCAAAAATCAACTCTGGTAGGTCGTCACTAAGATTAACTGTATCTCCATTTTCCTCTATATTTAAAACCTTCAAAATTTGGTTCCTATATACATGTTGGGCAGCTAACTCAGTTAATGGAACAGAGATTTTGATCTTTAAGATTTCATGTTCAAGGCTAAAAGGGGTTTGATTCTTTGAAGCACTTGTTTCAACCTTATTAGTTGTCACTCTATCAACAATTAAAGCTTGCTGATTTGTTTTACTTGACACAACTGTTGTAGAAAGAGTACTAGCTGAAGTGTTAGTACTGCTGATGTCTTCACTCTGTTTTTCAGAATTTTGAGTGTTTTTCTCCTTATCCTTATCAGAATTAACAGCCACTATTTTGTCTTTTTGTTTGGCTGTTTTGGGTTTAGCTGTGGTGCTTCTTTGAGAGGATTTGTCAGAGGTTTTGGTGTTGGGGGCTTGTTGACTGGTCTTGCTTCTAAGGTCATATTCTCTTTGAGGTTCTATGACGATATTTTCCATGTCCTGATAATAATTTCCATTATCATCTCTTTTGTCGTCATAAGGTGTGTAAAGACCCTGTTTTTTATCATAATGAACCTCAAAGTCATCATCCTCTTCCCCAAACATGTTGATATCGTCTCCCCCTGTTATGTCTTCTGTTTCTTCAACCTCACTTACATAGTTTTGATGAAAGGGAGGAGTGATCTGTTGATCATCATCCCTGGGTCTGTTTGGAGGTTGGCTCCTTCTAACATTCTGATTTTGGTTCCTATTTTGAGGAGCGGTTTGATTTTGATTTGCTTGTGCTCTCTTAATTATGCTCATCTCTTTCATCATTTCTTCCATCATTCTCTCTATCTTTGAGCTTGAAGTGGAAGGGGTTGATTCCTCTCTAAAAGATACTCTCTTCTCGCTCTTCATTCTTGCTCTTTTCTCCATCAAGTTTACTTCCACAGAAAGAACACCCCTCTGCATGTCTTCAAGGGTTGCAAAAACTCTTTCTCTAAGTGAATATGTCATGTCTGGATCAAACCCTTCAGGAAATTTGTTTAAAGCTGAGCCCTGAGGAGGTTTTAGTTCGGGGGAAAGTGCATTATAGACGCTGTTAAATCTGGTACAATAAGATTGTACACTTTCCCCAAGGTTCCTATGGAGATTGTTATAGTCGGCAAGGACTTGGAGCGGATTCTTTCTCACTTCCCACTTATTTAAGAATGTCTGATGGAAGCCTTGGAGGTCATTTATACTACGGGGGGGCTAAACCTTTAAACCATTTTCTTACTTCTCCCCCTAAGCTCTGAGAAAACAGTCTGAGCTTGATAGAATCATCATCAATTTCATTTCGATCAAAATAGTCATTCATCTTATCCACATGTTGTGATGCAGTTGTAGCATTATTAGCATCATATAATGGAATTTTGGACTGATAGTCCGGTGGAAGATTGACTAGTGGTATATTAAGGGCTAAGGGAGCATACCATGTTGCCATGGCAAGAGGTGGAGGTGGATTTATAGAAGGGAAAGTGGGCTGAGGTGAAGTGGTTTGAACAGTGGATGTAGGGTGAGTAGAAGTGGATGGACCAGGAGTAGACTGTTGAGATGATCTTGGATGGGAAACACCTAAATTGTGAAGGAAATGTAAATCAGGAGGTGTTGTTTCCCTGCTACCAGGATGTTCACTTGTTTCAGGAGATGAAAGTGAAGATTCAGAGTCTAACTGGATTATATCATAAAATGACCTAGTCCTAAATGGGTTCACTAAGTCAGTTTGTGATTTTTGCAGAGCTGAAAGATTTTCAGGGAATGATTTAGCTCTCAAGGGTGATCTGAAAACAGTTAATAATTTAACCTTGGGAGACTTCCAAAGGATACTTTCTGGATTATCAACTATCTCAGGTGGGTTAGGGTCTGGGTGGGCTCTAGTGTGAATCTTTTTAGAAGCCACTATGCTATGTTGTTTAGACCTAAAACAAAAAAAGTTCAACCAGATATGACAATCTTGGAGAGGTTAACCAATCTGTTTTTACAATTTTAAATCCCACAGTCCTCTAACTGAGTTTGAATGATTTTATAATGATAAGGGTTCTTCCCAGTGGAGTCTTAAGGTTTGCTAGGATTGTGGAATCGCCAAGTGGAAATTTTAGCTCCTTTCAGAGGTAAAAGGTCTTATGGTCCACCACCATGTTTATTTAATTCCAATCTGAAATATTTTTAGGTTTTTCTGAGTCATTTTTCAGTTTTGTGGTTGTTTAAGAACATCCTAACTTTGCCCCAAAACTTAGCTACGGTTATGAAACAAAGACAGTGTATCTTTATGGCTAAGATAGCTGATTTTCCAAGGTTAGATAAAAAACTTAAAAGAATCCTAGGGTTGACCTAGTTTGTCACTGATTCAATTGAGCTTCATCTTAATTACCATTTCTTGATAGTGCTTGAAAAGGCTGCTTTTGACTCACAAGATGTTATGAAGATTCTGGGTAAGGGGTCCCCAGTGGAGTCGCCAGAAATGTTAGGCCTCTGTAATTTATTAGCAAGATTGGGAGAGTCCAATCATAGAGTTAACATCATTTCAACCAACTTTGGGATTCTAGGATCTAGCCCTCCTGAATCCGGAGAGGGATCTCTCCAATATGTACAAAGATGGATATTGTCTTTGAAGTTTAGGGTAATGATATTAGGCTAGTTATGAAGGCCACGGGTTTTTTTTTTGTTTTGGATGGTTGAGCATGAAATGTTACTTGAGGAGAAAGTCCTAAGTGCAAAAGTTTCAAAAGTGAGAAGTTGCAAGCAAATAGAACAGATCTGACAGACATATAGATATAACGCTGGTTTTTAGTCCATTGGGCTGTGGAGTCATATCTGGGCTTTAATTGAACAACAACATCAAGTGTGATCCAAGGGGCAAGTCATCTATGTCTAAGGATTTCTTTAAGTTTTGATTTATGGAATGGAGTGATACACTAAGAAGGGGAATTAAACAGATGCAGAACGAAGAGCAGCCTAGGATCTGATAAGTACTTTTAAACCAGTCAGCCTTTGACAAACACTTTAAGAAGGACACGAAAGCAGACTAGGATCTGGTAAGTACTTTTAAACCAACCAGCCTTTGACACACTTCCAATAGAAAACATACAAAACAAGGGGAAACACAACGATAACACAGAATGGTCTAAGATATAGCAAGTGCTTCTAAACTAGCCAGCTTTTAACACATTCCAAGGGAAACAATCTGTTAGTTATGTAGACAAGTCTGGGACCAGGGCTAACCATATCTTCCTTCAGTTCATCATCACATAACACATACTGAAAGTAACATTCAGAAATAATATTAAGCTAGGACGATAAAATGAGGGAACACCAGCATTCTCATGCCTAAAACTGAATTAAGTCATTCCTAAATAACACAGATTGGAAGAAAACATTCAAATAAAGATTTCTCAGCCAGAGAAGGTTACTGATATACAGCAGGTCCTAACCCTGTTTAAACTGTTCTTTACAGTGGAAAATGAAACAACAAGTTACAAATGAGAATAACATCACCGTCAATATAGATCAGGATCCCATGAAACAGCTTTTATATTGATGTCAAACCAGCTACAAACTTCAAGTCCAATGTTTCAGTTCAGCAATCATCTTCACTATTCAACCTAACTACTCTGGCACAAACAGAGCTTCAAGGGCCAGTGAATACTATGTACAAAAAGAAGTCTCAAGCTCAAGTGTATTTCAAAGTTCTGCAACCAACAATTTCTCATCTTCTGTAGAAGTACTTATAGGAAGATGAGGAGGTGAGATTTTAACAAAATATCTCAAGGATAGTTAATGCAGAGTGAAGACTTCTCGGCCCTTTGAGAGGCATCGATTGGAGAAATTACAGGTGGAAGTGCTGCATTAACTTTTACATTTATGATTTAAAACTCGAAGTGAGTTTTATTTGACTTTGAGGCTCATATGCTGCGTTTTGGAGTAACTCTGCAGATATTTATTCATTGGTTTCCTCGCAGAAGTAACTCTCTGGCTGTGCTAGAGGCGGATATCTGATTTTCTTCAATAACTCAGCCTTTGGTTTGAATGGTTTGAGGCACCAGGTGGCTCGGTGGTAGCTGAGGAATCAATTCGCCTTTAGTTGAAATGGTGGAAGCCTTCTGTCTGATGAAACACTTTAGGTTTTTCCTTTAAACTGTGTTTTAGATTGGGGATTAGGCTTTTGATAATGGTCTTAGCCGTAATCCCCATAAAAACCGTCTTAAATCTTCATATGCTGTGCTCTGTCTTCAAACTGATACTCTTTAACTGTGTTTGAATTAAAACCGTGTCTTGTCGATGTGCAGACCCGCACTGGGCTTTACGGCATCAATACTCATAGAGTACTGACGAGACATGGAATAGAGCCCCGTGAATGGCCTCTTTAAGATAGCCAGAAGGCACAGGAAACGTCTTTCCCATCCCTCGGCTTTCCTTCATTCTATAATGGAAAACCATTAAAACACCTGAAAAACACAACAACAGTTAAGAAATCCTGCGGGAATAGGTTAAAACTGCTTCGGATGGCGGGGGAGGAGCGTAGCCGTCGGATGAGGGCAACCAACGGCGGAGATCTGCATAGAAAGGCAAAAAGGATAGCGGGAGAAGAATAAGGAGGAGCAGTTTTGGACCGTCCGATCTGGACACGTGGACGGTCCAGATCTAATCGGAGGGTCTAAATCAGGGGTGGCACAAAAGGGGATGCGATTGAACTTCCAGTGCGATTAAGCGCTGGCCGTTGATCTGAGGACCGGATCGACGGCGGGGAATGAATCGGAGGTAATCGCAAGGGGGTGAAACATTGCGATGCGTTTTTGCGCGGACCGTTGGATCAAGGATTAGATCAACGGTCAAGAATAAATCGGAGGGAGAGCAGGATCGGAAGATCGGAGGTATGGACTGCGATTGATCGGAGGGCATATTTGAAGCATTGCGATTGCGATCGGGCGGGGGGCTGCGATTAGCGCTCCACCATCAGATCTCCGCGGAAGATCAACGGTGCGGAACGCATCGCCAGACTTATTGTTATAAATAAATCGCATCGGAGTTTTGACTTTTTACAAAGGATTTGTGCACCCGCCCGACTTCCGATTGCGATTAGCGCTTGGGACTTAAGCGCTTGGTCCCAGCGCCGGGGCATGTGCGGGGAAGTGGTTTGAAAGGGTCTAGCGGGAGGGGGCTTATGCCTATATTAAGGTCGGAAGGTGGGTTTTGGCCTTTTTAAATGGAATTTGAAGGCCGAGGAAAGGAACGATAGAGGGGTAAGGGAGGAAAATGGCCAACAAAGGTTAGGGGAAAGATTTTATAGGGGATTTTGGGGGTTCGGCACAGCTCAACCAGAAGTTTTAAACCATGTCAGGAGGATTTTCACGAATGGAGGGAGAAACTTATGAAAAGTAGGGAAATAATATGGAGAAAAGGGGGAGCAAATGAAGGTTAGTTATGAGTGGGAGAAAGGGGAAAAATGATGGTTTCTTCAGCAGTTTCTTACAGGAAATTAGCAGAATTAATAGGAAAAGTAATGAAGATTTTGGACAGAGGCATGAGGCCTACAAGGAGTCTTCAAGAGCCAACAAATTTTAGTAATGAAAATTTGTTCCTTGAAGGCTCAAAACAGATTTAGCCACCTTTTGGTATAACAAAATATTATAGGTGGCTAACAGATTCATATGTTCGAATGAGCTATGTAATATTCCCAATTAGCCATGAGCTAGTTGTAATATTCAATTTTGTTTTGTTGCTTTCTTTAAAGAATAAGAGGACAAAGGGAGTCCATAATTTTCTTTAATAATGAATAAAACAATGCCAAATGTGAAAGAGACAAATCTTGGCAGCTTAATTAAAGCACCCTTGGTGTGAAAGGGGCTGGATCACTTTGACTGGGTCATCCTTGAACAAATCAATAGTGTTTTCATGGAGGAGTGGTCATCAATGAGGGACAACGCAGTTTTAGATGGAGATGCTTTGTGTGAATGTAGTGATATTTTTTGATGGGGCTTAGGGTTTGCAAGCTCATATTAAGGAAGAGGATGGCAACCATATTCATCATGTTATTGGTTTATTATATTTCTGAATATATGGTCTATTTAGATATATATATTTCTCTTGTTGTTTAGCTGAGATAGAGTGTTTTTTAGCACAGGGTGTTCCTGATCGGGAATCCCACCTCTTCCATTGAAGAGCTCTTGGAGGATTCTTGTACTAAATTTTCCACTATCAGGCTTAAGGCCGAGCTTCTTCTTTCAACTACAGTGTAGATCCTATTGAGGGTTTGGTTGTTTTTGTAGGTTGCAACAAGTGGTGATTAGATCTCTAGATCTAGGCTATTTCAGTGCTCATTTTCAATGGAGGAGGCTTCCTTTCCATTGGGAGGACAGTATTGAAGGCTATTGAGCATATTTTCAGATCTTTTCATTAGGCCAACCATATATTCATCCCTACATCACAATTTTCTTATAGATCTTTGTTATTTTTGTAGGAGGAGTTGCAGGGTGGTTTAGCACACCATTTGGAGAGCTGATTTTCTAGTGAAGGGGATCTGCCTTTCACTTAGAGGATTTATTGGAGGAGGCTATTGTATTTATCAATTCAGATCAGCCATACTTTCTATATCTGTATTTTGCAGTAGATCTATAGTCTTAGATCTCATATCTACAACCTGTACTTGGTGTTTTATTGAAAACCCTTAAGGTGTTCTTAAAAGGAGCTTGTATAGTTCTCAGATCTGATATATATCTATCATTTGAGGCACATATCAGCCATATATCTGATGTATAATAATTTTCTGTAGAAGAGCTAACAAAATAACGTTGTAAGGGTCTTCCAGCTTTTCTATATAGTTGCAGCACCTCATCTTGAGGATTTTGTTCATTGGAGGCTTGTACTTTCTTGTTGTGTATCTTATGGGCCATTTCTTATCCATATTTTGATATTTCTATAACATATGAAAGGTCTCCATATTGGCCTCATGCTTTATTATGATGATATGCATTATTGTTTCAGCATTTTGTACTATATTCCTGCTTTTCCCATTTGGGAATATTATAGTGGTATCAGAGCATAATCTTGGCACAGCCTATGCATCTTGAAAAGTCAATATGTCATCTGAAGAAGGAGAGCCTCTTACTGATAGAGAGAGGAGGTATCAAAGAAGAAGACATCATAAATTTGACTATACAAATGACAAAGAAGATAAGGGTAAAACCCCTTTATCTGGAGGTGAAGATGAAGAGAAGGAGTTCCCTAAGATCCTTCTTATATCCATGCAAGATATTGCTAGAGAGATGAAGGAAATGAGGATGGATAGATACAAGGAATCCCCTAAAGGATTTCATTATGGTAAAGGCTCTGGCATATCTCACCACTGGAATGATCAACCAGTGCATCAACCACAAGTTTCCCAATGCCCTACTATGCCTACATTTTTTTCTGTGGGAAATTAAGGGTTTCAAGAGAAAGAATCCCTTGAAGACTATTTTATGGAGTATGAATTTCAAACTCAGATATTCAAGGACCACTTGAGTTTTCAGGAGTTTTTTCAAATCAAGGACAATATAATACCAAGGCATCATCATAGAGGTGGTGGATTCATTCAAAATCATGATCAACACCACACTATCGGAAGATTATTTTTACCCAACTTTGATGGGTCATCCAAGTGCACTGCCAAATCATGGGTAGAGAAACTTGATATCTACTTTCAGTTGAACAAGGTTCCAGAAATGAAGGGCATTAAGATTGCAGCACTACACCTTGAGGGTGAAGCAAATGACTGGTGGTTCCATGGCGTGTCTACATTGGTTCATGCCAATGTGACTTCTTATTCAGAGTTCACTAGAAGGCTGGTGGAAAGATTTGATAGAAGAGATCCTGAAGCACCATTCATGGGGCTTGCAAAGCTAAAAAATCAGGTAATGCAGAAACTTACATCTCTGAATTTTTAAAACTTTATGTTATGGTTCTTGATTTATCTATAGTAATAAGGGTGTACATGTTCATTGATGGGTTAGATGAACCCCTTCATGGTTTGGTTAAGTCTACCAAGCCCACTACCCTACAAGATGTCATTGAAAGGGCTAGATAACTTCAATATGCCTTGCCAAAAGCAAAGGCAACATTTCAGCATAAGCCCTCTTTTCCATCAAAGGGAAAAGAAGAGAAGGCTCCTCTTCCAAAGGAGAACCAAAATAAAAAACCTCTTTATGATGATTTCCAAAGAGATTTGAGGAGGAGGAAGCTTTGCATCACATGCCAAGAAGCTTGGGCACCTAGACATAGATGTGCAGCTGGAAAGGCACATTACATAGAGGTATTCTCAGATGATGAGGAGGAAGAAGAAGATGAACAAGGAAGGGGACACTGTGCTGGGATAGCAGGAGATGATCCACCACCATCGGGAGGTGAGGATGGAGCAATTGCTCCAATTAGAGGCACTCTTGCATCATTAAGAGTGATACCTAACTATCATAAAACTTCCACACAAGAAAGAAAGTTGAATTTGCGCAGTGGAAGCAGGGATAAGATGATCCCCTCTATTATGCACATGAGGATGATCCATGAGACATCATTATCTTGTGGTAAACCACCTAGGAGACCACTTGATTCGGATTTGGTGAAGATTTCTCACATATTGATGCTCCATTCATAGATCCAGGAAGGATGGGAGCATTAGAAGACCAAAATACAGTGTTGAGAGTCTTGGGTGAGCTCAAGGAGGAGGGAGATATTCTTCCACTATCACCATTATCCACTCTCTCATCTCATACTACGCTGAGAGGAAATGCTGCAAGATTGGAGGATGACACCATCAAGGAGAAAGGAGACCATTCCTTGGCTATGAAGACTCAGAAAATGATCTCACTTAGAGGGAAATCATCCATATATGACAAAATATGGTGGCCACACATGCATGCTTTTATTAAACCAAGGAAGTATTGGATAGATGATAGTCTCCCATGGGAGACTAACTTTCAAAAGCCTCAATATTTACTTGAGCATGTGCATATGCAAGAAGGGAAGAAAGGACAGGATAGCAACCTTCCATCATATACTGTTGAAGTGGGAGATGTCAACGAGAATAACATCCATATGACAGACATTCCTTTTGATAGATCATCAGCGTTGTCACTATGGGAGATTGATCCATATTGGAAATCCCAACTGTTGGTGGATTATTCCAAGGATCTTTTCACATGCATGATACTTGATGACCAGCTACATGAATAGGGCTATTTAGTCCAAGAAGGAGACATCTATTATCATGGTAGGATATTCTTATCTAGAGCCTCCAAGCTCAAGGAGAAGTTACTACAAAGGGCTTATGAAGAGTTATTTTTCAGCCATACTTATTCGATGAAGGCATACAACGATATCACGGAAAGCTACACTTGGAAGGACTTTGAAGAGGAAATATATCAGCATTTTCAAAGATGCATGAACCATGTGGAGTTGGAAGAGAAACATAACTCTATGAAGGAGTTAATTCAGCTACCCCTTTCCTCTTTTGGAATGAGAGGTGATACATCTATGCACAAATCCATTTGTATGAGGATAAATTTTGGTGAAGAACATGCTTGTGTAACTAATGTTTTATTTTATTATTATTTACATTCTTTCACCATGTATATTCAGGCCATAGCTCCAAGAAGGAGCACTATACCATATAAACTTCATGGCCAACTTTGGGCCACAAAAATTTCTAAACATGGCCACTCCCTTGGAGATCGAAGGGAGATTTTGTATCATTGTGGGTGCATTCCAAAAGCACCAAATATATCTCACACTTTCAGCCATAGTGAGATGACTTGGGCAGCAAGCAAGTGGTGGGGAAACCACTTACCACATCATTATCTGAGGCAGTCAGGAGATTTATTGCGCTAGTTCCACATGTGGGACTATGACCCACCTCCATATGCACAAATTTATGTTTGTGTGTATTTAATTTTGATCCCATATATTGATGATGTACTTATACTTCTTATGGGAATGTTTGGAAGGAGGATGGAAGGTATGTATGTGCCCTATGGGAAAGAGATTCTCCATGTTCATTATGCTACTTGTTTTAGGGATAACATTGGGCAAACCATGTTTATTTCATTTGAACTATTGTCTCCTTGTAGGATGGATTATTTGCATCTCATGAGAACTTTGGAGGATCAATTCATGGAGAGATGGATTGGTGAACACTTAGCTTATGAGGGAATCTTATCACATGTTGGTATTACCAATGGAGGAGGAAAAGATTTGCAGTACCCACCTTGTCGGTTGCTTGAGGACAAGCAACATTTGGGAAGGGAGGACTGTAATATTCCCAATTAACCATGAGCTAGTTGGAATATTCAATTTTGTTTTGTTACTTTGTTTAAAGAATACGAGGAAAAAGGGAGTCCATAATTCTCTTTAATAATGAATAAATCAATGCCAAATGTGAAAGAGACAAATCTTTGCATCTTAATTAAATCATGCTTGGTGTGAAAGGAGCTGGATCACTTTGACTGGGTCAACCTTGACCAAATCAATAGCGCTGTCATGGAGGAGTGGTCATCAATGAGGGACAGCGCAGTTTTAGATGGAGATGCTTTGTGTAAATGTAGTCAAATTTTTGGATGGGGATTAGGGTTTTCAAGCTCATATTTTATTTAAGGAAGAGGATGGCAGCCATATTCATCATGTTATGGGTTTATTATATTTCTGAATATATGTTCTGTTTATACATATATATTTCTCTCGTTGTTTAGCTAAGATAGAGTGTTGTTTAGCACAGGGTGTTCCTTATCAGGAATCCCACCTCTTCCATTGAGGAGCTCTTGGAGGAGTCTTATACTACATTTTCCATTATCAGGCTTAAGGCCAAGCCTCTTCTTTCAACTATAGTTCAGATTCTGTTGAGGGTTTGGTTGTCTTTGCAGGTTGTAGCAAGTGGTGATTAGATCTCTAGATCTAGGCCATTTCAGTGCTCATTTTCAGTGGAGGAGGCTTCCTTTCCATTGGGAGGACAGTATTAAAGGCCATTGAGCATAATTTCAAATCTTCACATCAGGCCAACCATATTTTCTTCCAGATATGCATTATTTCTTTAGGAGGAGTTGCAGGGTGGTTTAGCACACCATTTGGAGAGCTGATTTTGTAGTGAAGGGGATTTGCCTATCACTTAGAGGATCTATTGGAGGAGGCTATTGTATTGATCAAATCATATCAGCCACACTTTCCAGATATGTGTTTTCTAGTATATCTACAGTCTTAGGTCTCATATCTACAACTTGTACTTGGTGTTTTGCTAAAAACACTTAAGGGGTTCTTAAAAGGAGTTTGTATAGTGATCAGATATAATATAGATCTATCATTTGAGGTACATCCCAGCCCTAAATCTTATGTATAATAATTTTCTATAGTAGAGCTAATAAAATAATGTTGTAAGGGTCTTCCTGCTTTTCTATATAGTTGCAGCACCTCATCTTGAGGATTTTGTTCATTGGAGGCTTGTACTTTCTTGTTGTGTATCTTATGGGCCATTTCTTATCCATATTTTGTTGTTATTATAACATATGAAAGGTCTCCATAATGGCCTCTTTCTTTATTATGATGATCTACATTATTGTTCCAGCATTTTGCACTATATTCCTACTTTTCCCATTTTGGAATATTACAAGCTATTACAGAACTCATCACTACTTGACATCTTAATTACCCTCCTAAAAATTTGGAAACAACCCCTATTTTTTAGGAAAACAGAGGTTTATCTTCAACGAATGATTTAGCTAATGAATTGTATTCATTTCATGGTATTCAAGTCATGGATGATTGTTGGAAAAGTCCCTTGACCTTTTGAAAGTTTCCAACTATCCAAAACTTCTCCTAAACATGCTCAGAAACCTTCAAAACAACTCACTACGAAAGCATGGCAGTTTCATAGCGTGCTTTTGTAGCGTACAAAAAATGACCTTTGCAATCAAAGTTTCTGCTTCTTTCCTCTTTCATTGTGTTCATCATGACCTAACATCCTCACTATCATTTACTCTCCTTGAAAGCCACCAAAAGTGGTTTTAGAAGAAAAAGGAAAGCTACAGTTGGTTTCGTAGCATTTTCCTGGCTTCAAGCCTAGGAAACGCTATGAAACTGTGGAAAAATATGTAAATTCCAAATTTTTTCGTTGTTTCAAAAAGGTGCCTTCCAGCTGTACATATTTGATTTCAACATGCCATTTACTTTTCAAAACATAAACCAACTCAACCTAAGAGTCTTGAGGTGTTTCTTCTTCATTGATGATGGGTTGAGCTATGGGCTCCTCAACTATAGTCATTTTTAGACCCTTCTTCTCCAGCTCCTCATGGATCAATTCTAGTTGTTGTTGGAGGTATTTGACTTGGTCTTTCAGCTTTTTATTGGTATATTTCAAGTGTAGGTTCATTCTTCTAACATGTTTCACCTCTTTCCTCAATGGCATAATCCATTTGATTAATTGTTGTGTGTTATCTAAGGTCTTTGATATATTGCCAACCTTCTCTTCCCAAACCTCTTTCATCTTCTCAAACCGAACCTTCTGAACATTATGTTTCCTTGCCTCCTTCTTCATGATTGCTATTTCATGATTAGCTAACCTCAATTGTTCTTCAAGAACTTCAAGCTCTGTTTTTTCAATGACTTTTTCTCTTCCTTTCTTTTTCTTGCTAACTAGATCTTATTTTGTAGGAGATGAAAGGTCAATAATGTTTTTTGGTGGCTGGAAAGTGTCAGTGGCTGGATGAACTTCTTTACTACTTTCCAAAAGTTTTCTAGCATGTCTTGTCATGGGCTTCCTAGCCTGAAACATAAAACCTGCATCCTCACCTTCAAACTCTAACTTCTTTGCTGATTTAGCTTTCTTGATCTTCTTTCCACCTTCATCTATATCCTTAGCCTAGACTATAGGAGTCTTTTCAATATAAGTAGCATGTAGTATGTCTTCTAAATTTCCTTTAGCCACTATTTATCTCCTTGTAATCCTTTTGTTGCCTTTTTTAATCACATTTGTCTCTTGTTTTTCAAGTTTTCTCATTATTGACTTTTTCTTTACAGGTAGAACATTGGGTGTATCAATTCTCTGCAACTACTCCGTTTCCATCATTATTGGTTCACTTTTCTCTACCCCTACTAGTTCGCTTTGTTCTACCACTAAAGGTGATGGTATACCTCTAGGTTTAGTAGTTCTTTTAGGGGTAATGGTATCCATTAACAAAGAGAAAATAAGACCAGTCTCTACCTATTCTTTGTAGCTCATCTAAAACCAACAATTTTATTAAACCATGATGAAAAAGTGAGGTTTCACTTCCTTCAGATTTAGCTTCAACTTTATCTGCCATTTTTTCTAAGCCTCTGCGTAAATAAAAAGGTAGATCAAGAGATATTTTACCAACGAAGTATAGAAGAAGATTGAAGTGGTAAGAATAGACTTTATGATATCTCCCTTCACAAATGAAATATTTCTAAATGATAAGCAGTAGCTTTGAGAAATTATTCTTCATGCAACTCCTTGGAATGGCATTTGTAAGTTCAACCTCACTATTTTCTAGCTTGATAAATTCTTTACACTCCTCCATGTTGAATTTGAAACCTTTGAACCATTTTTCTTATCCTCTTGGAATCCATGTTGCTACTGCAATGGTCTCTGGTGTTATAGTGAGATTTAGAATTCCCACTTTTGTAGTTGTTCAATTGAAGTTTAGGGCAAATTCTTTAGAAACATGAACATGGCATCCTTGCAATCTTTGACAAAACTACAAACACCCTATTCTTCTGAAAACTTCTACAGTTGTTGGGTCTTCATTTATCAGGTTCATGTCTGATGGCTCGTATCTAAGAGAGTGGCCACCTTTGTTGGTCTTCCTCTTTGTATCCATGATTCTTTAATGTCTTGTCTACCTCGCTTGATCAGTGATACCTCCAAACCTTTGAAAATACCAACCACAGCTTGGGCTCAGTGAAATAATTCTCCAGAGCTCAATAATACGCAAAGAGGGAATGGAGAATGACAAATGACTCAATTTGGAAATATTTTCAAGTTTGATGACAACTCATGGTATAATGATGACTCATACATGCTTAAAATGGTGATGATGACTTCAGCCCTGACCATGTAACTTGATCTTTACCCTAACTGACTCGAATGGCATCTAACTTATCCTTTTCAATCATTTTCTGACACCTAACATCTATTTTTACAAGACAGACAGAAATCCTTACTTTCGTAGCGTACCTAGTGTATTTCTGGGCATTTTCACTACGAAAGTATTAGCAGTTTCGTAGCGAAAAGTGCATTTTCTCTGTGTATTTCACTACCAAAGTGTGGAGTATTGGCTAAAATGACTCTTTCGGTGCTAAAACCTTGGAAAATGAAAAATATTAGAAAATTTTGATTGATGTGACATAAAAGGATTTGAATGAGGGTGGGTTTAGACCTTAGGATAGGCTAAAATAAGAAAAATTGAAATTTTCCTTGACCAAGTAATGAAAAATGAATCCTATAACCCTACCTTTGACACATGAACCTCTAGGAATTTGTCAAATGATGCTTCATTTTTTCTGAGTGATAACAGGTGCAAGAAACACATCAATCAGAGTCTATATGTGAAAGTTATGCTACTCAGAAGTTGACCTTAGTGTTTTCACCACCATAACTCAAGAGGATGCCATGTGAGCCCAAATTATTCATGAAAAATGGGTTAACCATGTGATTATGATGTAGAATATGTTGGAAATACTGAGAGGGGGGTGAATCAGTATTTCTTTCTAGTTGTTATTTTTACCAGTTAGATCACTTATATTTAGAAAAAAATATGAACAATAAGAATAAATGCTTTAATTAAATTCTTCTTTATAATAAAATAGATACAATAAGTGTAGGGCTCCAACCCTAGATGAAGACACCAATCTCCAATCCTTCCAGGTACCAACCTGTACTTTTCCAAGCACCTACTTGGAATTCACGAGGCTCTGACCTCTAGGGCACCAACCCTATCTTACAAGGCTCCAACCTTGTCACTTTGAGGATCCAACCTCTAAGGCTCCAACCCTATCAATAGTACAGGCACAAACCTAGTCTTATTCTATCCTCTAGGGCTCCAACCCACTGCTTCAATTTGTCAATATAAGTTGATGATCTTCAAGGCTCCCAATCTTTTCTGCAATCTGCCCTAACAATATCTTCACTCTAAACAATGCCTTCTCCAAATCACTTCATCAATGACAACCTTGTCTCATCATGAAGGTATCACCACTACTCTTCATGTTACCCAAACACTTCTCTTCAAGGAAATCTCATGATGACATCAGCAATGCATCATAGTCTCCCAAATAGCTCCTAGACGTTCAATAAGTTGTCCAAGTTCTGCACTTATTCTCCAATAACAACTTCAAGGTTTGACTCCAAATAGGTAGCTTCAAGGTACTCAATAGGATTCTTGAAATCTTTAAAGTGTCTTTAATATGCTGCCCCAAGGACTCTTCAAGAGTTCCAACTACTTCACTACTCCAAGGCTCCTAATACTCCATTGTCCAAAAACTTCACTACTCCAAGGCTGCTACACTAGTTCAAGCTTCCAAATTCGTTGTTCTTGGCTCTAACTCTCAAATCTCCACACACCTCAATGATGCTCAATGATCTGCTGACAAGAGACACCAAATTTCCAACCAATTCCAAGAGTAGTTTCAATGTCTACCAAGTATGACAAACCATTGTACAACCACTTTGATTGTCCTTAAAGGTTAGTACACCACCAAGTTGTTATACCTCCTTAGATCATAAATTCAATGAGCCTTCAATTCACTATCCTTTCTGAGTTTCACTGGATGAAATTTGTTTAGCCCAACGACAGATATTTCTTCCCACACATAGGTCAGCAATCCGAGCTGAGGATAATTCAATCATTGTTTTGAAAGCTCCACGAAGGTGTACACTTTGGGTTGTTTTCCACTCACAGATAGCACTGTAATCAAAGTTTAGAGATGCAATCCTTAAATTGTCCAAGTCAATTTAGGTGGTTGTCCAAGATTTACAAGCATAGCTAGCTTATCATATGTAATATTCCCAAAATCTAGACCTCATCTAAATGGAATATTATGGTTGATTTTATCTTTAGATAAATGAATAAATGGGTAGGGAGGCCCATTGACAGAAGAATAACATTCCTCATGTGAAAAGAGGAAGAATAAGCAGCTGGAAGGAGCACATTTGGGTGTGAACAAGGAGGATATCATGTTGTTTAGATACATTACATCTCCTTGATAAATTGTGCAGATTTGGTGGAGGAAAACTTGCATGAGCTTGGAGGCAAATGTGGATGGGACCCAATGAGAAGAGGTTCACTTGCTATATATGGAGAGGATGGAAGCCTTTTCCATTCATGTTTTAGATTATTATTTTTCTGCTTATACTTGGCTTCCTCTTGTTGTTTAGCAGGGTTGCAGTACTGTTGAGCACCGGGTGTTCCCGAGCGGGAATCCCACATCTTCCCTTGAGAGGCCTCTTGGGAGAGTATTGTACTGATTTGTTCCACATCCAAGCTTGAGGCCAAGTAGAAATATTCAATCACAACATTATTTTTATAGCAGTGTAATGTTGTCTTGCAGGGTGTTGCAGTGGAAGATTGATCATTCCACTCCCGGGTCTGTTTCTCAATAACGGGTGCCTTCCTTCTCTGGAGAGATTAGAAAAGGAGATTTATGAGCTCATTTCATATCTTTTCACTTGGCCAAAGAACCTCTGCTCTCATACAGCGCAGTCCCCTGCAGGAACTGCGTCATTTTTTAGAGAGTTGTTGCAACAAGGTTATAGGCCTTGTTTTTGAGCTAGTTTCCTAAGGAAAGGGCCAACCCTTCTCCCAGAAATCTAGAACAAGGGATTATTGTCCATATGATACATTATTCAGAAATTTCCATGTAACGTTGCAGTGAAACTGCATTATTTTTTAGCTGAATAAATCAGATCTGCTCTTTGTTTACATGTGTCTCAAGAAACCCTTGCCGGGTTATCTCTATAATGCAATAAGGAGGCCAGATCTCTGTTTTCTTAGCATATTGTGCCATCAATCTCTAGATCTATGTTTTTCTATTATAATTTTTTAGAAACCCTCATGAAATAACACTGTACATGCTTCAGTATTTTCTACATAATCAAATTCATGGGATTTGGGTGTTTCTAGCCATTGTGAGGCCGGGAGACCTGTTTAACATATCAAAAGGGATTTCTTTATGATCCCCTTTTGCATGTAATATCCTTAGTCTATGATAAGGGAGAAAACCATTATTTCCCCTGGTTATAATGCAGTTACCTGGAAATAACGTTTTGGGGGTTTATTTTGTTGCTTTTCCCCACTAGGAGACAATGTATAAAGGCATACTTTTGCTGATATGTTAATAATATAATGAAAGGGTGTTAAAGACACATTTTACGAGATAATTTTCTGCAGTAATTTATTTGTGCTCATGTATTGTTGTAGCTCCACATTTGGAATATCTTAAGATATTCCCAATAGTGTAGAAATTCCCTATTTTGGGATATTACAGTGGTATCAAAGCTTCTTTATTGGCACATCCTGTGGATTTCAACCATTATGCCATCTACAGAAGGGGAGATTTACATAAAAGAGGAGACTCCATTATGTGGAGGAAGAAAGGAAGATAGGCTTACAATTCTTCTTCCAATATCTATATAGAGCTTTCAAGAAGATCTGAAGAAAAAAAGGATGGAGATGGAATCTCTAGAAGAGTTTGGATCTAGAGCTAGATCTAGATTTGCACATGGTGAGTGTGGACATGCAGCTACACTCCATGATGCACAGCGCAGTCAAATGCCCAGATCTATCATGAGATGGATGAAAGGAGGGAGAATTCCTAAGAGGAGAATTCCTAAGAGGAGAACTCTTAGTGATCTGTTTCAAGAGTATGAATCTCAAACTGAGAGGTTTAGAGATCATACCACTTTCCAAGATTTTTGCAAGATCCAAGTGAAGAGAAGAAAGCAACAGAATATGATATATTCCTTCTATATTCCTTTGATGGTTCACCTACATGTTCAGCCAGGGCTTGGGTGGAAGAGCTAGACACCTTTTTGCAGCAGCATCAAATTTCTGAAAGTGAAGCCATCAGAGTATCAGCGCTGCATTTTGGAGGTAAGGCTTATGCATGGTGGATTTTTTAATCTTATTCTTTGAAAAATGCAAATACTTCCTCTTATGCAAGATTCTTTAAAACATTGGTGGGAAGGTTTGATGGGAAAATTCCTAAAACACATGTATTGGAGCAAGAAAAACTTAAGAAAACAAAACCCTTGCATGTAATGGAGGAAATTAAAGACCTCACTCCACTTCAGAAAACCATGGGAGAAGTTGACATCTTGCATCATACATTGTTAGAGGTAAGACCTCTATCTCATATTCCTAAACATGAGGGCATGGGGATCTCTTTTTCACAAAAGGGTCCAATTATTGGAAGGTTGCGCATACACATTGATGAAGATAAGGGCAACAGCGTTGTCACATCTAGAGCACATCCAGTACCTCATGAAAAGGAAGGAGGAGAACATGCTCCAACACGAGGGATTATTGTATCCTTGCAAGAATTCCCCAGGATCTCATACATGGAGTTCAAAGCACAATCAATGAGCAGCATGATTGTGAAGCATTACAGATGGAAGGATAAGGTAGGAAGGAAGAGCAGCACCACTTGATGAGAGGCACACACCCTTCTCTATTTTGGAGAGCTAATGCAAAGAGGAGGTAGACTATTCTGTGCTGGGAAGGCAAGGGCAAGGTTGCCCAACCATATGTACAGTCTACTCTTGACATTGATGCCTCACTACATGAAGGCATTCCACCTGGGAGGCCACCTGATCTAGGATTGATGAAAGACATCTTGTCTTTGGATTCACCACTCTTGGATTTTGGAGAGGTGAAGATTTTGGAGGAAGAATTTGGCATGGGGGATGTCAAAGTAGCAAGTAGCAGCATGAGGAGATCTTCACATGCCATATCACCAGTGCCATCTCTTGAGAGGATTGATCCATATTGGAGGTATCAACTCTTGGTGGAGTACTCCAATGATCTGGGTGCTTGCATGATTCTTGATGACCCTAATGGAGATGATAGATATATGGTGGATGATATGGTCATCTATTCTTATGGTAGATTCTTCTTGACTAGAGCTTATAAGCTCAAGGAGAAGCTGCTACATGCAGCACATGAGGACTTCTTTTCCATGCATTATGTTGCATATCTTTCCTTGGTAGAGGAGTTAATTTGGGAGGGCATCCAGCATGACATATTTCAGCATATGGAGGGATGCATAGCCTAGATGATGAAAGAGAGGAGGTCACAGCCACTTCCCTACTCTTTGGAGGTGAGGGAGAATTTCTCGTTGAGCCATTTCAGCTCAAGATCTCAAGTACATGATGGAGGATGTACAATTTCACTTTATGTTTTGTACTTCTTTTCTTTATATGAGCAGTGTATTGTAACAAGGAGGATTATACCTTCTTGAATATTGTATAATTATGTACTTGAAGCCATTTGTAGCATTGAGATTGGCTATCTCATTGGTGGTTTGTGGGGGAGGCCACATGATTTTTGGTGTGCACCATTAACACCACTTTGTACTTTCCTGTTGCTATCTTGTAAAATGATTGTGGAAGCAAACAAGTGTCTATAAAAGAACTTGTTATTGTTTGGTTTGATGCAGGCAAAGGATGCACTACGCTGGTTCCATGTGAGGAACTATGATCTACTTTCCGGTTGTCATGTGACAGCTTGTTTTCAATTGTTTTTGCTTCCATATATTGTTGATGTTCCTATGTTCATGGGAAGCTTTGTTTGAATAGTGGGATATGAGATGGAGTTGCCCATTGGGAGTATGATTCTCCCTACTATTCATGTCGTATCTTTCAGGAGGAGCAATGGGCAAACCATGATTGCCACATCACAACTCTTTTCTTCATATGGAGTGAGCCATTTGAAGAACTTGAGTGCTTGGAGGAGGTACTTCATGGTTGAATTATTTGATGGGGTAGCTTGGGCCATTCCTGGAGGCCATATTGTTTCAGCCCAAATACATAGACATCCCCACACTTATCATAAATGGAGAGAGAAACAAATGAAGAGAGGAAAACTAATCTCTCCATGCAGCCCCACTACATTGCACAAACAAGGGGTTGATGATTGTTTTGATGAGCTACCTATAATGGGTCATTTCATTTGGATGATAGCATGGGTGATGGAATCACTTATTGGGAATAATATTCCCCATGTTTGTCATCACTCCTACCTTGAGGAGTCTAATGAACAACAAGGAGATTTCCACTTGCACCTTCCACTTTCTCATGTCTTACACACTTGGGAGGAATCATTGGAGGATAGATTTGTTGCTGAGATATGGTGGGATCTATTGATGAGGAGGCTACAAGAAGAGGGATGGAGGAATTTTGCTCTACCTTTGCAGTTTCTTGAGGACAAGAAACATTTTGGAGGGGGAGGACTATAATATTCCCAAAATTTATACCTCGTCTATGGAATATTATAGTTGATTTTATCTTTAGATAAATGAATAGATGGGTAGGGAGGCCCATTGACCGAAGAATAACATTCCTCATGTGAAAAGAGGAAGAACAAGTAGCTAGAAGAAGCACATTTTCATGTGAACAAGGAGGATATTATGTTGATTCAATCATCTTTGACCAAATCAACATATGTTGTCTAGATACATTGCATCTCCTTGATAAACTGCGCAGATTTGGTGGAGGACAACTTGCATGAGCTTGGAGGCAAATGTGGATGGGACCCAATGAGAAGAGGTTCACTTGATATATATGGAGAGGATGGAAGCCTTTTCCATTCATGTTTTAGATTATTATTTGTCTGCTTAGACTTGGCTTCCTCTTGTTGTTTAGCAGGGTTGCAGTGTTGTTGAGCACTGGGTGTTCCCGAGCGGGAATCCCACCTCTTCCCTTGAGAGGCCTCTTGGGAGAGTATTGTACTAATTTGTTCCACATCCAGGCTTGAGGCCAAGAAAAAATATTTAGTCACAGCGTTATTTCTGTAGCAGTGTAATGTTGTGTTGTAGGGTGTTGCAGTGGAAGATTTATCATTCCACTCCCAAGTTTGTTTCTTAGTAGAGGGTGCTTTCCTTCTCTTGAGAGATCAGAAAAGGAGATTTCTGAGCTCATTTAATATCTTGGCACTTGGCCAAATCACCTTTTCTCTCCTACAGTGCAATCCCCTGCAGGAACTGCGTCCTTTTTCAGAGAGTTGTTGCAGCAAGGTTATATGCCTTGTTTTTGAGCTAGTTTCCTAGGGAAAGGGCCAACCCTTCTCCCGGAAAGCTAGAACAAGGGATTCTTGTCCCTATGATACATTATTCAGCCATTTACATGTAATTTTGCAGTGAAAATACATTATTTCTGAGCTGAATAAATCAGATTTTCTCTTTTTGTACATGTGTCTCAAGAAACCCTTGTCGGGTTATCTCTATAATGCAATAAGGAGGCCATATCTCTGTTTTCTTAGCATATTGTGCCATAAATCTCTAGATATATGTTTTTATATTATAATTTTGTAGAAACCCTCATGAAATAATGTTGTACATGCTTCAGTATTTTCTGCATAATCAAAGTCATGGGATTTGGGTGTTTCCAAGCCATTGTGAGGTCGGGAGACCTGTTTAACATATCAAAAGAGATTTATTTCTAATCCCATTTTGTATGTAAGGTCCTTAGTCTATATTATAAGGGATAAAATTGTTATTTCCCCTAGTTATAACGCAGTTACCTGGAAATAACGTTTTGGGGGTCTATTTTGTTGCTTTTCCCCACTAGGAGACAATGTATAAAGGCATAATTTTGCTGACATGTTCATAATATGATTAAAGGGTGTTAAAGACACATTTTATGAAATAATTTTCTGTAGTACTTTATTTTTTCTCATGTATTTCTATAGCTCCACATTTGGAATATCTTAAGATATTCCCAATATTGTAGAAATTCCCTATTTTGGGATATTACATCATAAAAAGTCTGAGTTGAGGTGAATTTTCCAATGGGACTGTCCAGCCTTTAATTCTGAGCTACAAAAGGTCACTGTAACCTCAAAAAAATATTTCCTAACCGTCCTTAATCTGAACTTCATAATAATGGTAGCAATCTGAACTTCTAATTTTCAATCTGAGCCTTTTTTTAATGGTTGTTCTTTAGGTTTGTAATTGAGCTTTTACAAGTCTAAAATCCAAGCTTTAAAAGGCACAAGTGTCCAAGCTTCTTCACACAGGAGCTGCCACAAATTTTCGAATAGGAGTGACTGTACACCGAGCTGTAATAGAATATAGAATAATTAGCCCAAAAAAAATTGCCCAAACAGGTTTCAAAGTCCTCCTCCACCTCCTCTTATTTCTCTCTGAATTTCTGTGATTTTCACCGAAATTTCGATGGGAAAAATGAGGAGTACAACCTTATATTTATACTCATTTTTCTTTTTGACGAAGGGACATTTCCCTTGGCCATGAGGCATGAGCCTACACAAGTTGGCTTAGGTCGGCTCACTGACAATAATTTACCTTAAACTTGAAAAATCAATAACTTTCAAACCGCTTGCAGTTTCAGGCTGAGTAATAGCTCGTTGGAAAGGAAAAAATATGCTCTTCAAGATGGTGTAGGTTTCATTAAGGAATTTTTCTTCTAAGGTAGCAAAAAATATTTTTATTTGCAACTACCCTTGAATTATTTAGTGTAGAAAATGATTAGGACAGTATGGCTTCTTTGTTTGGTTCTCCATTGTTTGTCTTCTCCATTATTTGCCTTCTTCATCATCATAGGAACATGTAGGACATCCACGTCATCATGATAATGTCCAGAAATCAGTGCATCACTCATGTCATCACATAATGGTGCAGTGATATTTTATAGTGCAGCATTATTAGGGGAACTCCAAAATAGTCTTCCAACCCTCAAATGATCTCCAACAATGATCATCATATGTCATCATCAAGTATCAAAGTGTATGACATCGTCACATGACATCAAGAGTTAAGATCTAGATCATCAAGTGCATGCAACATTAGATCAAGGACTTCTTTGGGCTTCTTTCATTAGTGGTTTGACTTCTTCGTGATTTGACATCTTCATCGATGGCATGACATCATCATCTTGAAACAAACATCTCAAGAAAATTGACATATCAGTTAATTCCATATTGATATCAATGACAACCTTGACCAACAGTCTCCCCCTTTGTCATTGATGGCAATATTCTTTCCCTTCCAACATTCTCTCCCCATTTGACATCAAAGGCAACAGGGTGCCCAATTACTCCCCCTATCAAGCTGATTCTCTTCATCATATTTTCTTCATCAATAATAATTCTTCCTAAGTATGTTTCTCCCCCTGTCATGGTACTCTTCCTTTTTGGCAATGTGGTCCATGATAGATAGCATTTCTTCATGTGATGAACCAACTCCCCTTGTATTCATAAACTCCTTTAGCATTTTAAGAAATATTGCTTTCCTTGTGATAAAGTGGGAGACATCTTCAACAATTGTCCATAAAATGAGTAAGGGATTATGTTCTTCAATGGAGTTGCTCTAGAGAGATGATCTATAAAAAAATGGTTGTCCATCTGTGACTCATCAAGGATTTCATACGGCCCAATCATGGATAACTTCTGCAAAAATTCTTAAGAACCATAGGCTCCCCCTAACAGTATGAATGGTATTATTTTTTAGCTGAGTCTCATCATCAACCATTTGGAATATCAAGGATGTCCTAATCAAATCAAAAACATGGGTTGTTGGCTGGAGTGTTCAAGAGACTTCCAGATTCAACTTTTTTCCTTCTCCATACTTGTGTAACTTTCTTCTCTGGCATGTTTCTAGCTTGTGTAGGGACCCAATTCAAGTAACAATCATGTGCCATATGTCCAATATTATGGCAATTGAAACACTCTATCTTTTTCATGAATAAGAAATCATGACTTCTTCTTGCAAAATTACTTCTAGGAGATTGAAGGGTACCATTATATTTTTCTTTGTGATATTCCCTACAGTCTTTTTCCATGTGCCCAAAGTTTGTACAAGAATAGAAATAACCAAGAAATATACTTTTGTACCTCAGAGATCGATTTTTCCTTGATGTAATTCTAAAGTATTTTTGCCTTGGGATTCTTTGATGATATTCATTGCCTTTTTTATTCTTGACACCATCTACAAGTCTCCTTGGAGTAGAATTTCTTCTGTTGTTGTCTTGATTCTTCTCCTTGCCTTTGCTGGAACTGGGAGCATCAACATTTCTTTCTAGGTTCCTCACAGCTTTGTTGTTTGAAGCATTATCATTCTTGCTTGAGGATTCACCTGCATAGCCAAGACCTGATTTATCAAGGGGATACCTTTGATGACTTAGGATGCCATCTAGGGTTTGAGAGCTTTTCAAGTTCTTATTCAGCAAGTCAACTTCCTTTTTAAGAAAGACAATTTCTTCTTTCAACTTTTCACAATATTCATCTTTCATAACTCGTTGCTTCTTCATTTCTTCCATCATTCTTGTTGCTTCATGTGCTTCGATTTTAAGGGAGATGACATTTGATTTCATTATGAAGACTTCTTCATTTTCCTTTACTATATTGCTCTCCATTTCTTCTTTTATTCTTGTAGCTTCACATGTTTCGGCCTTGAGAAGATTGATGTTTGATTTTAGTTTCAAGATTTCTTCATCCTTTTCTTATAGTTGGCATATCATGGTGTTTCTCTCCTTTTATGCTTCATTAACTTGTCCTTCTATGAATGCCAAATTTTCCATCACATTCTTGGCTCCTTGCGCTTGTTTCCTTGATTCTTCTAGTTGAGATATAAGAGAAGAGACCTCTTCCTTGTACTGACCAATATCTGCTTCTAGATTGTTCAAACTCTTAAGTCTTTTTTCAAGGTGGCTTGACAAATTTTCTTCCCTTTTCTTTGCCTTATCCAATTGATTTGTCATAGATATGACTTCTTCATGATGCTTTCTTTTGTTTTGATGAAATTCCTCTTTAAGTTTGGTGAGCTCCTCATCTCTTTCTTGTACTTGAAGCTTGACAAAGTCAACTTCCTTCCTTGTCTTGTCTTGGTTACAATCTTGCGCTTTCTTCTTAAGTTCCTCATTTTCCTTTTTCAAACCATTAATCTCTTCCATGGAAGCCATAAGTTTATTTAGGAGATCTTCTTCAAAGTCTTCTTTGTTCTCTTCATCTTCTAGGTCTTCTTTAGCCTTATTTTCATCTCTCTTATCTTCAGCTTCCTTGATTGGTTTTGGATTTCCTTCTTTCTTTCCATCATATTCTTGACTAGAGGTCATGGTCAATGCTCCTTTTGAGTGAAGATCATGAATTTTTTCCCATATGCCTTTTGCTAACGAACATTTTTCCAAATTGGCCTTCATAGAATCAGGTAGCCCATTAAAGATTGCTTTCATTTCTCTTGTATTATACTCCTTGGATTCTCCTTCCAACATGCTATCAGTAATCACTGATTTCAAAACTTCAATGCATTTAGTCTTTAAGAAATTCCTCATTCTTTCCTCCCATATATCAAAGTTTCCATTGAACAATGGGGCCTTTGCAAAATGATTAACTTCAATTTTGATGGTTGAGGAAGACACATCTTTAGGAGGATTGGAGACTTTCTTCCTTGCCTTTTCCATTTGTGTTCTAATGATCAACCTTCAAGCTGTTAGGATTTCAGTGAAGGTACTGGCTCCGATACCAATTGTTGGAAATACTGAGAGGGGGGTGAATCAGTATTTCTTTCCAATTGTTATTTTTACCATTTAGATCACTTATATTTAGAACACAATATGAACAATAAGAATAAATTATTTAATTAAATTATTCTTTATAATAAAATAGATACAATAAGTGTAGGGCTCCAACCCTAGATGAAGACACCAATCTCCAATCCTTCCAGGCACCAACCTATACTTTCCCAAGCACCTACTTGGACTTCACAAGGTTTTTACCTCTAGGGCAGCAACCCTATCTTCCAAGGCTCCAACCTTGTCACTTTGAGGCTCCAACCTCTAGGGCTCCAACCCTATCACTAGTACAAGCACCAACCTGGTCTTCTTCTATCCTCTAGGGCTCCAACCCACTGCTTCAATTTGTCAAGATAAGTTGATGATCTTCAAGGCTCCCAATCTTTTCTGCAATCTTCCTTGACAATATCTTCACTCTCAACAATGCCTTCTCCAAATCACTTCATCAATGACAACCTTGTCTCATCATGAAGGTGTCGCCACTGCTCTTCATGTTACCCAAACACTTCTCTTCAAGGTCACCTCACGATGACATCAACAATGCATCATAGTCTCCCAAACAGCTCCAAGACATTCAAAAAGTTTTCCAAGTTTTGCACTTATTCTTCAATAACAACTTCAAGGTTTGACTCCAAATAGGCAGCTTCAAGGTACTCAATAGGATTCTTGAAATCTTTAAAGTGTATTTAATATGTTTCCCCAAGGACTCTTCAAGAGTTCCAAGTACTTCACTACTCCAAGGCACCTAATATTCCATTGTCCAAAAACTTCACTACTCCAAGGCTGCTACACTAGTTCAAGCTTCCAAATTCGTTGTTCTATGCTCCAAATCTCAAATCTCCACACACCTTAATGATGCTCAATGATCTGCCGACAAGAGACACCAAATTGTTGTTAAGGTATAAAAGCTGTCTTTTTAACTCCTGTTTATCCGACATTAATTATCAATCTAGGTATGACTTTTTTATCTCAAGAGTGTACTTAGTCTGAGGCGGCAATTTGATCTAAGAGTAATGCTCTTCAATGTGCAATACAGTCTCTTAAATACAAGAGTAAACGAATGCTTGAAAATGAAATCTAATTACAACAATCTGAAACTCAATGTTCTTTAATTCAAACAATCACTCAACAATTATCAGTCAAGGATGTAGTAGTGATAACTCTTTCCTCTGTCAACTGATATAAATGAAATCAAATATAAACAAGGTAATCAATCTGAGAACATAGGCAGTAATAACCAGTGTCCGTTACAGTTGATGATCTTTCATTCCACACTGAAGCAATTAAATGGAAATGATAACTGTGTTAAATCACTAACGCTGCTGGTGAAAATAGACTAAACAAGCTTTTTTTAATAATACTCCAAAGAAAAACCAACTCTTGCAAAAAGAAATAAACAGTAAAGCTAATTAACAGGAATGAACAGGAAATACATTTACTGGAAATAAACAGCAAACTATTTACTGAAAATAAACAGCAATCCTGAATATCGAAGCTTTGTATCTGCAAAGCATAACAATACAAATTATAAAAGAATAAGTACTCTTGTTATGTGAAAAGGAACGACAACCCGATTCACTGATGCAACACACCAATTTCATAAATCATTGAACAGTAAGCTATAAACTAAGGTATCTATGAAGCAATACGGTTTAAAGGAAATGAAAACTAATGAAAACCATCACACTACTGAAATTGGAAATTAAAGGTACAAATAGCAAGTAGATCCACCAGGGCCGGGCCCTTAGCTGCTAGTGAAGCACCTTCGAACTACTCTAGTATCAAATAATGGAACGATAATTGAATTTATGTATTAATCATATGTAGCAAAGTTTACAAGCAATCGTACTCTGTTTTAATTAACAAGAGTCGATGAACAATTCTGAAAAACAAAAGGGAATCTGAATAATCATACGATGTCTTCCCCTTTCATTTCTACAAGTGTTTTTCTTTTATAACAGCCAGCGGAGGAAACAAGAAGCACAGATAACTTTGAGCAGCGATCCCTCGGGATCGAGAGATCCTGAGGGATTCGCTCTATGTTCCTTCTTCGGCTATCGTTTTGTCTTCTTGCGCTGGTGCCGCGTTATTCCTTTCTTTACTTTGACTGTGTGCTCTGATCTTGGTCTTCTTGTCTAGCTACGGCCTTTTGTTGAAGGGACAACAGTTACATCTGCCTTATCTTTTCCTTCCGAATGGTGGCTTCCCACTTCATTTAGTTCCTATATAGAAGAAAAGACAATCTTTATTTAATTTCGCAATAAGCATTAATCTCCTCAATTCTATTGTAATTCTTCAATATATTATCATTCTAGAACATAAAGGAGTCATGATTAAAGGAAAAAGATAAATAAATACATGGAAAATGAATACCTTTTCCAATGCTTAACACACCCCCCTGCTTACCCTTTTTCATGTCCTCATGAAAACCATAATTTACATGTAAAGCAGTTAGAGAATAGGCTGGAGAGGGTTTTTCATTAAGTGGTCTAAAACCATGATTTGCAGCTAAAACTTCAAAAGCATGCCCCATCTGCCCTTCAGGTAATTCATATTTGGCCTTATAGCCTGCTATAGGATACCAGATAATAGGGCTACGATATCTAAAACCTAGCCAATACGGGCCTTCCCTCAAGACGAGGTTACTATAGATAACCAGGCGGTTGGCAGCTAACTCAAAATTTTTGTAATTGAATGGCTCTCTGTCTTGAATATTCCAATTAGAAATCTTCCATCGGAGTTTAGCTGCTACTATGGTCTGGTCTCTGATAGATAGAAATTATTATACCCCATACAGGATGATTGCTTTGTGTATGGGTCCCAATGTTTGGATCACACCCTCCTTTGTCATTAACCTTTTCTTCCTAGCCCACAATTGTAATGGGTGTCTCGGTTCACCCCTAACCCAAATGTCTAACCCATTTTCTTGGCTATGAAAATTGTTATATGCCTTTAGCCATTTTAACTGGTTAAAAGAAAATGAAATGAATGCTTGATGTTGGATATCACCCACAAAAGGACTGGGATTTGTCTCCATTTCCTCAGCCAATATAAAATTGTGCAAATAAAATTCACAGAGTAGACACTGGACTTTTACTCCATAGAGTTTGGAGCAGCTTATAAAATCATCTACAGTTTCTAATTCTATAGGTTTTCCTGCCTTAACAGCCTTAATTTTTAATTGAAAATATATTTCTAATAAAAACAAAGCGTAATTTTTGGCAGGGCACCTACATGCTAGAACATCCATGTATAAAGAATAGAGAGTATCCATTTGATTCCTGACCGTTTTTAATCTATTCCTTACCTTTTCAACTTTCTCTTCTGCCTTTCGACATCTATCAAAAGCTTATGCCTCTAATGCATTGATTTCCTTTAATTGCTGTTGTAACTGTTGGTATTTCTTTTTTGGAACAGTCTCTTCCTCGAGCTTTTCTCTAGCCCTCTGAGCCTATGCTAGATCTTCTTGGAGTTTTGCTATACCAGGGTCTTTTATCAAAAAAAAATTTGGTTGAATATCTACCTGGGTTTTCTTATTAGTTGGCCATACTACTAGAGGATAGTGCCTCGGTCTGAACATCTTTTTCACAGACTTGTACATTTTCAGTTTGGGAAACTGCATCCATAACAACTGCCTGTTGTTCCTTGTTATCCTGAATGAATATGGGCTCGGTTTGAGTCTCCATGGCCCTTGTATTATGGGGTTCTGTTTGGATGGATGCATTCTTCGTTTTCGGAGTTCTTTTAGAGACTTTCCCCTTTTTTAGCACCCTAATCCTCTTCCTGAGTTGTTTTACTAACTTTTGGAGCTTTTTTCATTCCCTCCGTAGCTTCTCAAGTTCATTTGTCGTTCCCTCCGTAGTACAGTTGTTCCTTTTTCTGTACTTGGTTTTTCAGCTAGGGTTTGTTCTCTAGTGGTCGTGCCCTCACCCAGGCTTGCTTCTATGCTTTTAGTAATCACATTCTCTGAGCTAGGTACCTCAGGGGAAGTAACCCTAGTTTTTTCTACCGTTTTCTGAGGGGTTTCTTCTTCTGCCACTTCAACATGAATTTCCTCAAACGTGTCCTTGCTGATGACAGAATTTTCCTGCAATTGTTCTATCTCAATACTAAGATTGAGCGGACTGTGGGGTTGTATATATTCACTCATATTGGCCAAAATTTGGGCCAATTCATCCTCCTGTCATGGATTATGCGATGGGCTTGCACTGGAGGTTACGAGAGGTTTTGCTTCCTCCCTTTCTTCTTCACTGGTATGGTTACCTTCTTCTTCTTCCTACTCTTCTCCACTGGTATGGTTATTTTCTTCTTCTTTTCGGTCTACTCCTCATTCAAGTTGTGGGGGTTGCTCTTCTTCCTGATCTTCTCCTCCTTCAAGTTGTAGGGTTGCTCTTCTTCAGAACTAGGTAATTCCACGGGTTGGCTGCTACTACCCTGAAGGCTTCCCACTATTCCCCTACTTCTTCTTAATCTAGAGGACTTTCTACATTTCAGAGGTTCGTTTTCTATGCTGGTGACTCTTTTTCGTTTTGGGGTAGGTAAGGCTGTTCCTCTGTCAATTAAGAATGCCAATTATTCCCAGCCAGTCTGCTACTAGGCAAGACTGTAACTAACTATTAATCGAATTAGACAGTGATGGCTTACTACCATCCCTGTATGACGGGATTTCCTTATGCTCCGAGCAGCGTCATGCAGTAAAAAATTTAAAAATGCAGGCAAATTCACAGCGCATTTATGTTTTAGTACTGCTAATAATTTAAGGTGGCGTGGTCTTACCACATCCTTTCTTGCGTCGCATGTAATGTAGCTTTGCACTACTCTAGCCAATTTTGTCTATGGTTCTCCCAGAGTTGCTGGTTGGACTCCTTTTCCTTTGACGATCAAGTTCTGTCCTTCGTCCCGAAAGATGTTCATGGCCTCTTGAAGTTTTACTTTTTTATGGGTCCATATGGCTCCAACTGCTGGTAGACCAGATACCTCGGAAATTACTACCTCGATCACTGTTATTTTCCTACCTCTTACCATGGAATAACTCTCCTGCAAGTTCTACAAAAATTCGATAGCCACAATTTCATGGGGTTGTTGTAGTCGCGTAAGGTATGTAATCCACCCTGCTTTCTCCAAAAATTTTCATGCAGCATCGGAAACTATTAGTACTAGAGGTTCACTACGTATTTCTCATCCCCCCATTTCGTCTAAATCCTGCTCATTGTTAGTTCTTCACCATAATACACAGAAATGGCAATGGAACAGCTCCCTGTGCATATTGAAAAAATACCGTTAAACTTGCTATTTCTAGGAATTGATAAACATAGAGAATTGACTCATATGTAGGCATATTTAAAAGTCACCCGCACCCCCCTGAAATATGATAGGTCGCCCTCAACCATCAAATGGAGGAGCATCGTACCGCAGGTACTTGTACATCATATAAAGGCATGCATACTTATGATATGATCAAAAAAATTATCGAATTACTGAAATCGAGGCATATTATGAAATCATGAATAGAAATGAAATGCTATGTAATGATTCGGAAATAAGGAAAAGGATAGCTGACATAAATAAAAGTGCTTATGTGGTCATTATTCACTTAACAATTATGATTGATTCATAAAAAAAATTTCATGTATAAAGGTTCAATAAAGGGGTTTAGGATCATAATATCATTTGTAATTAAGATAAAGATATAAGAAAATGGTTTATAATTACTAATGAGTTGTGAAAAATATGACTCCAATACCATCAGCAGAGCTCTGTTGCCCACCGGTGTCCATAACCCTGACAAAGTTGCTTTTTCACCCTTGGAACCATAATCCTTTATATATGCCTAGGAAAGTGCTTTGTGATGTCATGATGGAGGCCATTGTGCTGGTTTGGGAACCAGATGAATTATAATGCCATTCACCAGGAAGGAGTGAAAGGTGTGCAGGCCGGCTCGTGATGAGACCTCTTGTTCCAAGGACTTTTCATTTTTCTGTGTTTCCCATTGGATCATGCCCCTGGTGTGGTGGCCATAATGGTAATGCCACTTCACTGCTTCCTTATGATCATGGTAGGTTGGCTCGTGATGAGACCCCATATCCTCCATCTGACATATCATAGAATTGTTAGTAATCATATAGATATATTTTTTCTTTTCTTTTTCTTTCATATAGCACTTGCCTATTTATGTATAAAGGATGGCTCAACACTCCTTAAGAGTAGGGATGGTGGAAGAAGTCTGAACATCTCAATAGAGGAAATTATGCCCTTATTCTTATTCAATAATAAAAGTCAAAGAGAATTATGAGGATTAGGGAAGAACCAACATGATAACAATAATCAATCAAATTAGTTTTAGTGGAAATAAAGACAGCAAAGTGATATAGATAGTTGTGTTCTTTTCTTTTTTCTCATCAATACAAAGCAATTTCATTTAAAGATTACAATTTCTCTTTGATACGTTGATTCCAGTAACCTCTAATTTTTGTGTCCTTCCATAAATTTGTATGTTTTCCTTGAAAGGATCATGAAAAATTCTCAAAAATTCTCAAAATATTGTTCTAAGAAAGAAAAATGCACTCAAAAAGCATTTTTCCTTGAATGGAACAGTTGTTGTTCCTTAAGAGGAACAGCAAAAACAATCTGTGGAAATTTTGTTCCTTTTGAAAGGAACAACAAAAAAAATCAGGGGAAAAATGGTGTTCCTTTTGAAAGGAACAACAAAAAAAATCAACCGAAATGTTGTTCATTTTGAAAGGAATAGCAAAAACAATCGGCAAAAATGTTGTTCCTTTCGAAAGGAACAGCAAAAACAATCAGCGGAAATGTTGTTCCTTTTGAAAGGAACAGCAAAAATAATTGGCAAAAATGTTGTTCCTTTTGAAAGGAACAGCAAAAACATTCAGCGGAAATGTTGTTCCTTTTGAAAGGAACAGCAAAAACAATTGGCAGAAATGTTGTTCCTTTTGAAAGGAATAGCAAAAACAATCGGCAAAAATGTTGTTCCATCTGAAAGGAATAGCAAAAACAATCAACGAAAATGCTATTCTTTTTGAAAGGAACAGCAAAAACATTCAACAAAAATGTTGTTCCTTTTGAAAGGAACAGTAAAAAGATGAACACGCAGACGTGTTGTTCCTTAAGAGGAATGGCTACTGTTCCTTAAGAGGAACAGCAGTTGTTCCTTAAGAGGAACAGCATGAAAAATAAAAGCACACAAGATTTTTTTTCCTTTAAGAGGAACGGTTGTTGTTCCTTCAAAGGAACGATAGTTGTTCCTTAAGAGGAACAACACGAAAAATAAATTTTGTACAAAAAACAGTTCATACAAGCAAAATTAAAAAGAAAAACTTATGTACAAGTTTCAGAAATAACAGAATTAATCAGTGAATAAGTGCTGAGGAGGAATTATTTTCCTTGGCAAGAATCTGCATTGTAGAATCTCCCTGTAATTGATGGTAAAAGGATTCATGATTAAGCGGTTTATGGTAAAGTCATACTCAATGACCGTTTGATTTGAAAGAATGTCCGGATCCATCAATGGTAGTTAATGTAATGGTGCCATTTTCATGCACTTTCTGTATCTCATAAGGTCCAAGCCATCATGTCTGGAGTTTTCCAGGGAAATCTTGAAACCTGGAGTCATATAGGAGTGCCCAATCTCCTTCATGGAAGATTTTATTTTTAATTAGGGAATCATGCCATTTTTCTCTCTGCTGTTGAATTAGTGCAGTGTGCTAGAGGGCAGAGAGCCTAATTTCATCTAACTCATTGATTTGTTGTAATCTGCTGACCTGGGCTTCATTTAAATCCAAACCCACTTCCTGGGTTGTTCTCAATGTTTGAATTTCAAATTATATTGGAAAGATGGGTTCTTTTCCAAATACTAATTGATATGATGAATACCCATTGGTATTTCTCCATGTTATTCGGTACGCCCACAAGGCTTCCGGAAATCTTGAAGCCCAGTCACGTCGGTGTGAGGCAACTATTTTTGTCAATATAGATTCTATCACCTTATTCGTGCTCTCTACCTAGCTATTTTCCTGTGGGTGGTATGGGGTCATGATTTTGTGTTGAATGTGGTAATTTTTTAATGTTGCAGCAATTTTATTACCTACAAATTGCGATCCTCCATCTGTAATTACATCCCTTGGGAGGCCATATCCCACAAATATTTGGAAAATGAACTGTATTATAGAGTCCTTTGTAGCTCTTGGAAGTGCCTCTTCTTCAACCCATTTAGTAACATACTTTGTTGCAACTAGTATATATGTTTTCTGATATGATGGTGGGTTAATAGGACCAACAAAATCGAGCGCCCAATGCTCAAATGGCTCGATTACTAACTGTGGGTTCAAATTCATTTCATCGGACTGTACAGGGCATCCTACCCTTTGGCAACTATCACAGGCTTGTACAAACTTTTTAGCATCTTTAAAAATTGTAGGCCAGTAATAGCCTGTTTGTAAAACCTTGTGACCGGTCCTACGATCTGCGAAATTTCCGCCACATGGCCCATCATGGCATTCTTTCAGGATGTCAAATATCTCGTCTTCTTGGACACATCTTCTAATGTTCATATCTGCTCCGGTATGAAATAGGTAACCCCCAATCCAAGAGAATCGGGTACTACGTTGTACTATTTGTTTTCGTTCATTGGGCATTAGATGCTCGGGTAATTTACCTACTACTAAATAATTTTCAGCTTCAGCATACCATGGGGTTCTGGCAGTAATAGCAAACAACTGTTCATCTGGGAACTTATCTTCAATTGCTGCTGCGTCTGTTGGTTTTGGCATTCGTGAGAGAAAATCAGCTACAGTATTCTCTTTTCTCGGTCGATCCTTTATTGTGATGTCAAATTCCTGCAATAGAATCAACCATCTTGTTACTCTACCATTTGTAACAGGTTTATTTGCTAAAAATTTTATGGCAGAGTGATCTGTATATAAAACTTCAGGATACATAGTTATATAATGTCTAAATTTATTTACAACATGTATTACAGCTAAAAATTATTTCTCAATCACAGTATAGCTTAATTCAGCAGGAGATAGATTCTTGCTAATATAATAAATTGCATATGGTTTTTTTATCTTCTTCCTACCCAAGGACTTCTCCAATAGTTGTGTCTGAGGCATCAGATGAAATTTGGAACGGCAAATCCCAATTTGGGCCCCTTAGCACTGGGGCTGTTGATAGAAGCTTTTTCAGATCCTCAAAAGCATGGTCACATTTATCTGTCCATTTAAAATTAACATTCCCTGTTAGTGCATATAGAGGTGCAGCTATTTGAGAATAATGCTCTATAAATCTTCTATAATAACCAGAAAATTCGAGAAAGCTACGTACCTCTGTTTGTGTGGTAGGAGTAGGTATTAACAAAAGTATCTGAATTTTAGCTGGATCTACCTGTATTCCGGTTGCTGAGATATAATGACCTAAGATGAGTCCCTCAGTCATCATCATGTGGCACTTCTCATGGCTTAAGAAGAGTCTAGTGTCAATACACCTTTGCAGCACCTTTTCCAATGTTTCTAATGCTGGCTCAAAATCATCTCCATAAGGTGTGAAATCATCCATATATACTTCGAGCCCTTCATTTATTATATCTGCAAAGATGCTGAGAATGGCCCCCTGAAATGTGGCAGGGGCATTGCATAGACCAAATGGTAAAACCCTGTAAGCAAATGTCCCCCAAGGGCAGGTAGAAGTAGTCTTATCTTGGTATTCAGGGGCAATCTAAATCTGATTGTATCAACTGAAGCCATCTAAGAAAGAAAAGAATTTCTTCCCTGCTAATGTATCCAATACCTGGTTAATGAAAGGAAGGGGAAAGTGGTCTTTCTAGGTTACTTTGTTTATTTCTCTGTAGTCTACACATATCCTCCACTTTCCATTCTTCTTTGGCACCACTACTAGTGGAGAAACCCACTTGCTGTCAAATATTGGATAAATAATGTTGACATCCAAAAGTTTTTGTAATTTAGCTTTCACAATATCCTTAAGATGAGGGTTTAATCTTCGTTGGGGTTGGTGAATGGGTCTAGCATATTTTCTGTATAAATGTGGTGCGTACATAACTGGGAATCAATTCCTTTCATGTCTGGGTAATCCCATGCAAAATCTCCCTTATATTTTTTTAGTAGTTGGACCAGTTTTTCTTCTTGTTCAACAATCAGATTTTTGTTAATATTCAAAGTTTTTCCTTATTCAATTTCTATAGATTTTCTATTGTAAACAGAAGTGGTAGCTATTGATTTTTCTTGAATGTCTTTCAGTGGATCTTCTTCTTCTTCATTATCAACTGCTATCTTGATCATGTGACATTGCAAATGGGATTTGGTTTTTGGTTGGTTGATAAAACTGTTAATGATGTCATCCTCTCTTTGATCTTTAAATTCGAGGGCATCTTCTATGGTTAATGGTGATCTAATGTTTTCTATGAGGTATGATACAGGTTGTTTCTTTTTTTATTATTGTTATGCTTGGCTAGGCTGGAGGGTATAAGGCTAAGTTCTTGACATAACTTCCTCTATTTATAGTCCTGTTGCCTTGCCGGCAGCCAATGTAGGCATCAGCAGTTTCCAGCCAAGGTCTACCTAATATTAAGGGGTGTCCATCTAGCTGTTTTTTGGGGTTAATAATTAGGAAGTCAGCAGGGTATTCCCAGGAGTCTACAAATACCATTACATCATGTAGTGTGCCTTCTGGCTTGACTACCGATCGGTCAGCCAGTTCCAATAAGGTTGTTGTTGGATCTAATGATGTAATGCCAAGTTTTTGGCAAGTGGTGGTTGTTAGGATATTAATTGCAGCTCCCAAATCAACTACGGCATTTGGAAATTATTGTACATTGATTTTCACTGTAACTATAGGGTTTCCTGGGTCCTCATACTTTATAGGTGCTTCTCTTCCTGATAGTAAGTCAGATAGAGTGCCGACTACTTGGAAAGTTGGGTTAGTTGTTGTTCTCCTCTTTGGATTTCTTATGCATAGTTCTTTGATGGTCTTTGCATAAATGGGAATATCTTGGATATCTTGGAGGAGTGGGATTTTTATACAAAAAATTTTCAGTTCTCCCAAAAGATCAAAATCAGGATGTTCTATTGGACGAGGTATGATTTATAGTTCTGGGAATGGTGTAGAAGAGGTGGTTTCTTGCTCATGATTTTGTTGTATAACCACATTCTCCTTTTATAGTGTTTGTTCTGAAGGTAATGGATTTTCAACTTGAACATTTTTGTCTCCCTCTGATTCTATTATGTGCTGAGACCTTGGTTGAAGATCGTTTCACTCCCTTAACTCGGTTTCTAGTTCTAGTGCTTCGACTATTTGAGCAGATTGAACCGGTCTATTATTAGGGTTTGGGTTGGGTTGGGCTGGGAGTTGCGGTCTTAAGTTGGTCTAGGTATTTTGTTGCAATGTATATGGTGCTGGCAGTGTAGGTGGAGTGAGAGGAATCGTTCCAACTAGTTGATTCATAGATATTTTCCAGTTCGACTGCCAAGTCTGACTCTGCGAGGTGGAGGGGGACCATTATGTTGGATATGTATTATTTTTCCAAAATGGTGGATAGTAAGGAAAATTTGGCCAATTGGTTTGATTTGTTTGATTTGGCCATGGTGGTGTAGGAAATGGCTCTTGTGACCAACTAGGAAAGGGGGGTTGATTTTGCCACATTCCATTATATTGCTGAGCATTATACTAAGGAGACTGAAAAGAAGACGATGGATCAATGGGCATACCTGTTTGTCGTGGCTAGCATTGATAGCACTGATTAAGTAGGTATACTATTTATGTTTCTTCTTTCGCTTCTTTGTAGACTTCTTTCAACCCCAGGAGTGAGGGGAAACTTTCTGTAGAGTGATATTTTGTGCAGATGGCACAGACTTGGACTGTATCCAACGGGCACTCTTTATGGCTATGTTTCTTTCTGCATCTAGGGCAGAATATTGCCAAATTTTCTTCTGCCTCTGCTTCATTTTGTTTAGCTTTCATGATATCAAGCTACGTTGTTAGAGTCCCTAGAATATTAGTTTTGAAATCTTCTAGTAGATTGCCAATTTCTGTGCGGGTTATACCCCCACTAGAGGTCTTGCTATCCCTTGTCATCATGTCACGTTCTGCTGGTTGTCTTGTGTTGCCTCTTGAACTCCTGATACATAAATTAATAATTTCAGCAAAACTTTCCTGATATATATCACCTTTGCCCATGATGTTTAATGTTTCAACCCATTGTTCCTTCATCCCTTTAATTAATGCAATTTTTAACACATTATCAAGTAAGGGTAAAGATGCATAGGGTGATCTCTAGAGGTTGTATTGAAAGGGTTCTACATATTCCTCCAATGTTTCATTATGTTTTGCTGTCATCTGAAATATTTAATCATTTAATTCCCTGGACCTACAATAATCCTGATATTTCTTTAGAAAAGCAGCTTTCATCTGATCCCAGTCATTTATAACACCTCCACCTAACCCCATAAACCATCATAGAGCTGCTCCTTTTAATGTGGATGGGAATAATTTTAACTTTTGGGGATCGATGGTATAGTCATACCCTCTGCATAATATGTCAAATTCAAATAGAAATGCATCTAGATCTTCCAATGTTAAGCCATGGAATGTAGGAATATGTTGGAGAGGAATGGCCTTCATTAGTGCATTAACTACAGTGTCCACAATGGGATATTGTAGTGTGGAAGTTTGGAGTGGTTGTTGGTTGTGGGCCATTTGATCAAATATGTGCCAATATCCTTCTGGGATTTCTATGGAATTATTCCTACACTGACTAGAAGGAGTAGGGATGACCTTAACAACACTTCCTTGGTCTGGGATAATGAGTGTCCCTTGCTGAACTATTATCCGAGGGGATTTTGGTTCTTCAGGTTCTTCGACTTTGTTTTGGATGATTTTGATAGCACTTCCCTTATCTGGGCTATTTAGTGTTTGGACTACTTCGAGAGGGGATCCTAGTTTTTATCTTTCCCCTGTTTCTCCTTCCCCTTTGTGGAGATTACTATAGTTCCCTTCTTGTAAAGAGATTGGGCAAGAATTCTCAATTTCTTGAGAATCTTGCTCTACTGTTTGACTATGCACCTCAGAAAAAGCTACAGATGGTGATTCTGTGGCCCGAAGGGAACTAGTAGGTTGTCTAGAAGCAATTTTTCTAGGGCCTATTGATGGCTGAGATTGAGCTCTCTTAATGATGTTTTCGATAAAAAAAATTCACCCAAGGGTCACTGGTCCCTTAGTTTTTTCAGGTCTGGGAGGAATTTCGTTTTGTTTAAATTTTCTAGTCATTCAAAAAAACGCAAGCATTCATTCCTACCTTAAATTTTCACTCAATTCTACTATGAAGCGGGCAGATGAATGAGCATGTTCCTCGCTCGGTATGTAGGTTCTTACCTTCCATTTTTAATACCCAGTTCTTCTCTAGCAGAGAAAATCAAATGTACATCACTCTTTTCTAAATAGCTACACTCTCCCCGGCAACGGCACCAAAATGTTGAGGTATAGAAGGTGTCTTTTTAACTCATGTTTATCCTACATTAATTATCAATCCAGGTACGAATTTTTATCTCAAGAGTGTAAGTCTAAGGCAGAAATTTGATCTAAGAGTAATGCTCTTCAATGTGCAGTACAGTGTCTTAAATACAAGAGTAAACGGATGCTTGAAAATGAAATCTAATTACAACAATCTAAAACTCAATGTTCTTTAATTCAAACAATCACTCAACATTCATCAATCAAGGATGCAGTAGTGATAACTCTTTCCTCTGTCAACTGATATAAATGAAATCAAATATAAACAAGGTAATCAATCTGAGAACGTAGGCAGTAATAACCAGTGTCCTTTATAGTTGATGATCTTGCATTCCACACTGAAGAAATTAAATGGAAATGGTAATTTTGTTAAATCACTAACGTCGCTGGTGAAAATAGACTAAACAATATTTTTGTAATAATACTCCAAAGCAAAACCAACTCTTGCAAAAAGGAATAAACAGTAAAGCTAATTAACAGGAATGAGCAGCAAATTTATTTACTAGAAATAAACAGCAAACTCTTTCTAATGGCAATGAATAGCAAACTATGAATGGAAATGAACAACAAACTATTTAATGAAAATAAACAGCAAACCTGAATAGCGAAGCTCTGTATCTGCAAAGCATAACAATAAAAATTATAAAAGAAAAAGTACTCTTGTTATGTGAAAAGGAACAGCAACGCGATTCACTGATGCAACACACCAATTTCATAAATCATTGAACAGTAAGCTATAAACTAAGGTAACTATGAAGCAATATGGTTTAAAGGAAATGAAAACTAATGCAAACCATCGCACAAATGAAATTGAAAATTAAAGGTACAAATAGCAAGTGGATCCACCAGGGCCGGGCCCTTAGCCGCTAGTGAAGCACCGCTGAACTAATCTAGTATCAAATAATCGAACAGCAACCGAATTTATGTATTAATCATAGGTAGCAGAGTTTACAAGCAATCATACTGTGTTTTAATTAACAAGAGTCGATGAACAATTCTGAAAATTACAAAAGGAAATCTGAATAATCATACGATGTCTTCCCCTTTCATTTCTACAAGCCGTGTTCTTTTATAACAGCTAGCGGAGGAAACAAGAAGCACAGATAACTTTGAGCAGCGATCCCTCAGGATCAAGAGATCCTGAGGGATTCGCTCTATCTTCCTTCTCCGGCTATCATTTTGTCTTCTTGTGTTGGTGCCATGTTGTTCCTTTCTTTACTTTGACTATGTGCTCCGATCTTGGTCTTCTTGTCTAGCTAAGGCGTTTTGTTGAAGGGACAGCAATTACATCTACCTTATCTTTTCCTTCCAAAAGGTGGCTTCCCACTTCATTTAGTTCCTATATAGAAGTAAAGACAATATTTAGTTAATTTCACAAGAAGCACTAATCTCCTCAATTCTATTGCAATTCTTCAATATATTATCATTCTAGAACATAAAGGAGTCATGATTAAAGGAAAAAGATAAATAAATACATGGCAAATGCATGCCTTTTCCAATGCTCAACAATTTCCAACCAATTCCAAGAGTAGTTTCAATGTCTACCAAGTATGAAAAACCATTGTACAACCACTTTGATTTAAAGGTTAGTACACCACCAAGCTGTTATACCTCCTTAGATCATAAATTCAACGAGCCTTCAAGTGACTGTCCTTTCTAAGTTGCACTGGAGGAAGTTTTTTTAGCCCAACCACATATATTTCTACCCACACATAGGTCATCAATCCAAGCTGGGGATAATTCAATCATTGTTTTGAAAGCTCCACGAAGGTGTACACTTTAGGTTTTTGTCCACTCACAGATAGCACTGTAATCAAAGGTCAAAGATGCAATCCTTAAATTGTCCAAGTCAATTCAGGTGGCTGTCCAAGATTTACAATAACATGTAGCTTATCCTAACAAGTCTAATTTGAGGTGAATTTTCCAATGGGACTATCCAACCTTTAATTATGAGGTACAACGTGTCACTGTAACCTCAACAAAATATTGCCTAACCGTCCTTAATCTGAACTTCATAATAGTGGCAGCAATCTGAACTTCTAATTTTCAATCCGAGCCTTTTTTTAAATGACTTTTCTTTAGGTTTGTAATTGAGCTTTTACAAGTATGAAATCCAAGCTTTAAAAGGCACAAGTTTTTAAGCTTCTTCACACAGGAGCTGCCACAAATTTTCAAATAGGAGTGACTGTACACCGAGCTGTAATAGAATATAGAAGAATTAGCCCAAAAAAAAATTCCCAAAAAGGTTTCAAAGTCCTCCTCCACCTCCTCTTATTTCTCTCTGAATTTCTGTGATTTTCACCGAAATTTTGATGGGCAGAATGAGAAGCACGACCTTACATTTATACTCATTTTTATTTTTGACGAAGGGACACATCCCTTGACCATGACGCATGAGCCTACACAAGTCGGCTTAGGTCGTCGCACTGACAATAATTTACCTTAAACTTGAAAAATCAATAACTTTCAAACCACTTGTACTTTCGGGCTGAGTAATAGCTCGTTGGAAAGAAAAAATTATGCTCTTCGAGATGTGTAGGTTTCATTAAGGAATTTTTCTTCTAAGGTAGCAAAAAATATTTTTCTTTGTGACTGCCCTTGAATTATTTAGTGCAAAAAATGATAAGGAAAGTATGGCTTCTTTGTTTGGTTCTCCATTGTTTGTCTTCTCCATTATTTGCCTTCTTCATCATCATAGGAACATGTAGGACATCCACGTCATCATGATAATGTCCAGAAATGAGTGCATCACCCATGTCATCACATAATGGTGCAGTGATATGTTATAGTGAAGCATTATTAGGAGAACTCCAAAATAGTCTTCCAAACCTCAAATGATCTCCAACAATGATCATCATATGCCATCATCAAGTATCAAAGTGTATGACATCATCACATGAAATCAAGAGTTAATATCTAGATCATCAAGTGCATGCAACATTAGATCAAGGACTTATTAGGGCTTCTTTCATTAGTGGTTTGACTTCTTCGTGATTTGGCATCTTCATTGATGGCATGACATCATCATCTTGAACCAGACATCTCAAGAAAATTGACATCTCAATTAATGCCATATTTACATCAATGAAAACCTTGACCAACAGAATACTCTAAAAGGGTCTATATTATCACTCTGTTTAAGAGCTTAGGTAGTCAAACCTAACCACTAGTAGGCTATCGGGTTGTGTTAAAACTGGGCCTCTAGGAGGAGAGGGTTTCCATTCTTTCAAGTGAATTTATTCCATATATAAGAAAAATAGTTGAGAGGTATAAGAGATAGAGCACATATTGAAATTCAAAAATAAAATGCACACACACTAGTGTGGGATCATAGTTCACACAATGATGAATCCTAGTGACACATTAGTGTGAAACCAATTTTTTAAATAAATTGGAAAATTAATTGTAATCTTATATCATAACAACTTGTAATAGTTAACTAAGTGTGATAGAATTAGTTAGCTTGAGAATTTCAAGCTGAGGGTCAAAGGATAGGCATGTAAAGTGATTCTATTATTAACAAGGTCCAGTTTCAGTAGTAGCACTAGTGTGGTGTGAATGGGATCAGTTAACTCACATTAATTGAGTTAAAATCAGTTTAACTAGTTATAACGGTTTGATGAGCTAATGGAAGATTAAGTGAATTAAAATAGATTTAATTTACCAGTAGTGATCTACCAAGTAACTGATGATTCACTATTTATAGCTGCATGCATGTCAATTCAGGTGGAGACCTAGTTGAGACAAAGGTTCAAGGCAAGTAGACTATCAGTTGTTTTTTTAGCAAACTACCCAGGTGCATTTATATAACCACAGGAATCCCATGATGAATTGTGCAATCAAGGAAGGTTTAATTTCTTATTTAATAGGGGTTTAATTCTCTAGGGATTGCGTAATAAGGGTAGGCTAAGGGTAGGCTGATAATTGGCTATGTGTTTGTCCAATTTTTCTTAGATCAGTGTGAAGCAATTGGTAGAGTGTATGAGGTTGCGGTCATCACAAATATATTGTATTGTTTCATGATTCCTTAGTTGATTATACAATAAATATGGAGGGGTTTTAATCAGTTTCTTTCCTCGGGAAATATATTGTGTTGTGTGATTGATTTTCTTCTTTCTCTTACTTGCATGTGATTGAGCGATCATGATTTATATTCTGCAAATATTGTAGAAGGATTCAGTATCTTGTTTTAGTACATTACATGATCGGATTGAATCCATTGGTGTAATTTCTACATGGTATCATAGCGCAGGGAATCACAATAGTGGAGAAGAAATTTTATGTTGAAAAATATTCAAATTTACATATATTTTCTTTGGAGCTATAAGTGGATCAAGATGTCTTTCAATGGCTTGAGACTCGAATATGCACTCAAGGGAAGTTCGAATTATATTTCATGGAAGGACAGGATGGAGGTAGTGTTGGAGTATAATGGGTTGAAGGAATTCATAGATAATGATATTCCCAATCCCGTGGAAACATATTCCAAACTTCTTGATGCATGGCTGAAGAAGGTAGCAAAGGAGAGGAGGATCTTATTAAAGGGAGTTCGAGATCATATTGTCTAAATTCTCCATGGCAAGGCAACTCCATATGCTATGTGGAAGGCCTTGACATATCTATTTCAAAGCAGCAGTGACCACAGAAAATTCGCACTCAAGGAAAAGCTCAAGAAAATAAAAATTGAAAAGGGCGACACAATCTAGAAATACTTGACCAAGTTCACTCAATGTCAAGATGAGCTTGGAAGTGTTGGGATTACTGTAGCTAATAATGACTTGGTGAGACTAGCGCTTCTACGCCTTCCCAAGAGATGGCATAATTACCAGGACTCTGTGAATGGGAGGGACAAGTTACCATATTGGGAGTAACTGTGGTCGGATTTGGTACAAGAAGGGTTTTGGCAGAATACTAGGGATGGATCCTCATCCAAGATTGATGATGAGGAAAATTGTGCCTTGGTTGGTAAGGCAAATAATGATAAGGGGAAGAAGTACCATTCCAAATATGAGACTGGAAAAGAAGGCAAGAAATGTGACATGTCAAAGGTGAAATGTTTTCAGTGTCATGATCATGGAAACTATGCCATAAATTGTCCACAAAAGAAGAAAAACAACAAGAAGGCTCCGGGAGCTGCAACGGGTGAATATTTGGCCTCACAGTTTGAGTTGTACTTCTCTCTCATCACATGCATGGAATTAACTGTGATGGGATCCATGTGGTACTTGGATATTGGAACATATTTCCACATGACGGGAAACAAAGAACTCTTTAGTAGCTTGGAGGATAAGGATCTTCAGATTCACATCGAGATGTGTGATGACGGGAGGTCTAGCGCTACCGAGATTTGTATAGTTGCTTTCTAGAGACAGTCACATAAACTTTCATATTAAAATATGTCATGCATGTACCAGGCTTGAAAAATAATTTAGATTCAGTTTCTATGTTGGAGGATCTTGGATATGATGTGGTTTTCAGTGAAGGGAAGGCATTTCTTTATCACAAAGCCATAGGAAAGGTAAAGAATATTGGATTTCGTGTGAAGAACCTCTACAAACTTGATGTATATGGCTGCGTAGCATTGAGTAGTAAAGTAGGTAAGGTGGTGAGTTAGGATACAGGTGAGTTATGGCACATGAGTTTGGGCCATCTACACCATAGTGCTTTGAGGATCATGCAGCATATTTCTAGAGGCCTTCCAAAGGGTACTCTTACGCAGGTAGACACATGCAAGGGATATACCATGGGGTAGTATACTAAAGCCACTTTTCATGAGAAGGAGAACTGAGTAGCAGAAATCCTTGAGAGAGTTCACTTCGACGTGTGTGGACCATTCTCTACACCTTCCACATCAAAGCATAGGTATTATGTGATTTTTTTTTATGATTTTTCTAGAAAGTGTTGGATCTTCTTTTTTCAGAATAAATATCAAGTGTTATCCAATTTTTGTGAGTTCAAATCACTGGTAGAGAAAGATACAAGGAATAATGTGAGGGCTCTAAGGAGCGACAATGGTGGTGAGTATATCTCTAATGAATTCAAGAACTTATGTGCTAAAGAAGGAATTTGGAGATAATTGATTGCACCTCACAACCCACAACAGAATGGAGTTGCAGAAATACAGAACAGAACAATTATGGGAGCAGCACAAGCTATGTTACATGATCAGGGCCCACTATTTCATCTGTGCGAAAAGGCATGCGACATAACTATAATTGTGTAGAACCGTAGTCCTCATTGGATACTTGGAATGATTACACTAGAGGAGGATTTTTCAGGTAAGAAACCGGATGTTTCATATTTTAAAAATTTTGGCTCATCTGTCTATTTCCATGTGACCAAAGATACCAAGAAAAAGCTATAACCAATAGCAAAGGTTGGGATGTTTGTGGGGTACATTGATACTCCCCACAACTATCAGGTGTATTTGTCATCTAATAGGATGAAAAGTGTCAGGAGATGTTAAATTTTATGAGGAGAAAGCCACGTGATTGTCCCTTGCGAGGGAGCTTGACTTGCATGCAGATGAGGAAATATTAGTTCCAAAGGATGAACCTCAGGATGTGGAGCAGCCACAAGCAGAAGATCATGGAGTGGCAGAAACCAATCATGCAGATCCATCTACCAGAGATGGTAGGAAACACACCAAAGAGGCTGATAGATTGATGCTAGATGCGACAGAGAATGTAGGAGCACCTACATCACAGTGAAGGTAGAGAAGGTCCCCAGACATGTATATTGGATTGTTGGCTTTAGGGGTCTTGACCCAAGTTCGGTTTTAAGGTTTTCCAACAAACCTCAATACTACTGGCCCTTTTGGCAATGGCTTGCTTACACAAGTCAATTTCTCACCAAAAGTAGTATGGGAGGGTGTTGGAACCAGGTTTCTGCACCCTGAGAGAGAGAAAGTTAATTAAAGGGGGTCCCTTCAAATCTAAAAAACCTGCACTGGGGAAGCCCTAACCCAGAACCCCTAATAGTATATTGGTGAAATAACCCAAGTGAAGCCCAGTAATCAAACGTAACAACTTAGTAATCAGATGTAACAAGAAAAATTATAGCCAGATATATGCATTCACTTCTTTCTCTAGCATCGCATCCATGTGCGCATCAATAAACAATCAATATTCATAAAACATACATTATATCATAAATAACATATAACGCAGCTCATAATCATAACACAGAAATACTCAGATATCACAAAATCATTCATATCCAGTTCTAACTTACAGACTCTATGACCAGCCCAGGCACACAGCCAGTGGGATCTGCACACAGCAAGACTTCAGGGTCTCAGCGCACAAAGCCAGCAGGAGCCCTTACCTAGATGACTGACAAAAAATATCACTAGTTTGTATCTCAGCTTAACTTATCTCCTTCTTCCCTCATCTAGATTCTATTTACCTATCTATTTATAGCATCTTAGCCTATGATACTTCTATGTTCCACAAACCATGGTTTGCAGACTCCTGGTCTACCCTTTGACCTATTACAACACATTGAGGCTTTGACCCGCCCCAAATCCCCTTTGTTAGATGAGATATTACTAAAATATTACAAAACCGGACCAAAAATGTGGTTAGGGAACCTCATTCCAACAGTACCCCCAACACAATCTTGTGACTTGTCCCGAGTCACAGCGTCGGTGGGGTGTTCATCCTTTCGTTGAGCTGCTCAATGGCGATAGCCAACAAGGTCAGAACACAGATGCTCTGCGTGGCTGTCGTCTGCGCAATGTCAACCAGATTCTATGAAGTGGGGCCTTTAGTGGCAACGATGACACTATGTGGTTGTAGGGGCATCTCATCTTGTCGTGAGGGCTTCCTGGTTCATTGGCCTGTGTCACAGGCCCGGTAGTATGCATGGGCATCATTGTGCAATGTGGACCACCATAGCCCAGCCTATAATACTTTCTGTGTAGTAGCTTTACTTGCATAATTTCCTCCTGTAACTCCTCCATGGGCCTCAGCCAAGATAGCTTGTCTCTCATGTTCAAGTACGTACCTTCACAGCACCTCATCCGCTCCAAACTTGTAGATTTTTCCTGCAATTATAGTAAAATCGACTGCGCTGGAGACCAATTCCCTTTTCTCCGGTACTAAATAGCCAACGGGGGCCCTGCCTATGATCAAGAAGTGAATAATATCGGCAAAGTGCTCATCAACTACCTTGATAGAAAACATTTGTGCATCGGGTAATCCTTCTACTAGGTTAGTTGGTTCTTCCCCATTTTTTATTCTAGATAAGTGATCTGGTCTGGCATTCAACCTCCCTGTTTTCACAATGATTTCAAAATCATACTCCTGAAACAGCAGCAGCCACTGATAGATTTTCCCCCCCAACATAGGCTTATTAACCATGTATTTTAAAGTTGAATGATCTGTGAACATTTTGAAGTGACCCTGTAACAATAGTGCCTGTACTTTTGTAGGGCATACACCATTTCCAACCCTTCATGCTCTGTGGTCGAATATTTTCACTCTTCATTTGAAAGCTTCCTACTAGTGAAGGCCACTGGGTGATCAATGTCCCCTTCTCTAGGTTGTGCCAAGACAACTCCTAAAGCGATCCCTGATGCATCCACGTGTACATGAAAGATATTTTCCCAGTCGAAAAATATAAGAATAGGTTCAATCACCATCTCTTCTTTTAATAGTTCGAAACTTTTTTGATATTCATCGTCCCAAAAGAATGAGACATCCTTCTTCAGCAATTTCTCCATTGGAGTGATGATCAAAGTGTACCCCTGAATAAACTTCCTATAGCAACCCATGTGGACGAGGATGGAGCGTAAATATTTTTCAGTAGTTGGAACTTCCAAATTGATGATAATTGCAATCTTGGCTGGGTCAACCATCAATCCCTAATGACATACTACATGTCCCAATAGAATCCCAAATGGGATGCAGCCTATGCTTTTCTTGATGTTTAGCAAAATTCGGTGCTTCCTGCAGGCATACAGCAACATGCGCAAATTTGACACATGGTTCTTTACTAACCCAAAGCTAAAAAGGTACGTACTCGAACATGAGAGACAAGCTATCTTGGTCGAGGTCCATGGAGGAGTTGTAGGAGGACATTATCCGCGTAAAGCTATTGTGCAGAAATTATTGTAGGTTGGGCTATGGTGGCCAACATTGCACAATGATTCCCATGCGTACTGTCACAGGCCTGCGACACATGCCAATGAACCGAGAAGCCCTCACGATGAGATGGGATGCCCCTGAAACCATAAAGTGTCACCGCTGCCACTAAAGGCCCCACTTCGCAGAAGCTGGTTGACATTGCGCAGACCGCAGCCATGTAGAGCATCTGTGTTCTACCCCCATTGACCGCCACTGTCGAGCAGCTCAAGGAAAGGATGAAGACCCCACCAGCTAGTTAGGAGTTCATAAATTTGGTCAAAATTGAAAGTACATGATTGGGTTGAAACTAGGATGGTTGCATATATCTCGTCTTCCTGATTCTGGCACCATGAATAGTTTAGAAAATCAATGTCGTATGAGGGAGATATCGTGTTCTGATCGATTTCCCAAACAGCTAAATTTTACGACAGGTTGACTGGGATGCCCAGTCAGCATGAAGGATGCACAGTCAGCAAAAAGGAATATTCTAAATAATATTCATTTTCTCAAATCCAGTCATAGGATGACAAGTGGCATGATTTCATTCGTTTGATGTGTTGTACATTATATTGGGTGGACCAATTATAGGGTGACACGTGGCCAGCCCTGAGGCCACCATGTGTCCCTAAGAGGTTAGTGTAAAATTTAGGCAGAGGTCCACAGGGTTCGACCCCACAACCTCCTGCCTGCACACACAAGTCTCCACCATCTCCGCTACAATGTTTCTTAACTATCTATGTCCACAAGTTACATTTAAAGTGTAACACATTTGCATGTGGGGCAGTCCCAACCCACCGGCAGTCCATTGAACATGGTCACATTACATTGTAACCACAGCATCAAACTTAAACTCCAACAGCATTTTCCTGTAACTATTTCATATTTAAAACTTATCACAAGAGCATATTTTATGCTACCACTCTCCACAGTTAGTGCCGACAGTTATGTTAACGCACTCTGAACTCCATTTTAAAACAACTGACCATATTTTACGCCTGGAGTTCTACTCCAACATTTATTGTAACTGTGGGTTTCGGGGGTTGGCATGTGGCCACCCACTACCCTTAGCGTTTAATTTTATGGTTTCAACTGGCGTTAAATTAGTAGTGTGCCCTAAATTTTTGTTTTTTGGCCAAAAATAACTCCAGTTAAGTGGAGTTCACTAAAATTAGTGGAGTTTTTCTAGGAGTTACTAGGCAAATGACTTCGAGGGTCAATTTTTTCCCAATCTTAGTGAATGGAGAGTCAATATAGACTAATTGGAGCTTTATGGAGCCATTAGTGCAGAGAAAACAGCCATTAGAGGTCTGTAAACACACGTATTTGAAAAATTTTGAGCATAATGAAATATGGACATGCCATTGGGCATTGTATCAGCAGATGTAGCCCAAGAGGGGTGAACTACTTCATCATGCCTGCTGTGTAAATGTTATGTGCGGTTTTATTTCTCTATTATAAACTATTGTTCAATGTTATTTTCTCTTATTTCATGGTTCTAATTCACTAAAATCATCTATATTTCATGGTTAAAATCCTCAATCCTTAAGAAAACTATGGAGATAAGTATGCACATGTTTTATAACTGAAAAGACACTTACCACAAAAAAAATAATACAGTCCTTTCAGATCAAGTTGGTATCATACCTAGAGTTTATTATATGGTGTTGTTTTGTGCAAATATTTGTTTAACTGTTTGCAAGTGTTGGATGCATACTAGGCTCAAGCTCAAGAGAGGAGAAGGCACATTGGTGGAAGCAAGAGGGTCTCAAAGTGAGCCACAACGAAGGAGAGAAAGATTACCACAATCTCCACCACCTAGCTCACCTCCTAAGGAAGCTGAATCAGCATTAAGCATGCCTCCAGAGGAAGAAGAAAACCATGAATAAGTTGATCCCAAAAAGGAAGAAAGAGTGTTCAAGAAAAAATTCCTTGACATGACTAAGATGGTTAGAATCCTTTATCAAGAAAGGAATGAAAAACTGAAAGGAGAAGGATCCAAACTTTACATGGAAGGATAGGGATCATCAGGAGGTCATAATGATGAAGATAAGTCAAAGAAGGGCAATGGAGGCAGTGGAAATTCACCATCCTCACCCTCATCATCATCATCCTCTAATTCATCTTCAGTATGTCAGCCACACAAGTCAAAGAACACTAGTAAAAGTCATTTTTTAAAACTTGATGTTAAGTTTGAATTGCCAATGTTTAATGGTGAAGTCAATGCAGAAAATCTTGATAATTGGATTAGGAAATTGGAGGTCTATTTGAGAATCCAGAACCTTCAAGATGATGATACCATAATCTAATTAGCTTCATTGAGAATGGAAGGTGCAGCACTTGTTTAGTGGGAAGCCAAGACAAAGGAGGAGATCAAGAAGCATGGTAATATTATTCTATCATGGACGGATTTCATTACTGCAATAAAACAACAATTTTATCCATTATCTCATATGCAGAAAGCCATAATGAACTTGAAAAACTTTAGGCAATTGAAGGGACAGAATGTGCAAGAATACACCCAAGAATTTAGGAGAAGAGATCTCTTATTAGGGGTAGATTTGGAGAGCCAAGATACTTTTCTCAAGTAAATAGGAGGCTTACATAGCTACCTAAAACATACTATCCTCATGCTTAACCCCAAAATTGTAGATGAAGTATGTGTTCAAGCCACACATCTAGAAGCTAGAGGGAAGAACGTTTATGAAGAGGGTAGGAATAATAATTTTAAGGGTAAAAAAAAAACAGAATACCTAAAAAGTTAAAAGAAAAAATAATGCATCTATTAAGAAAGAGGGATAAAAATTGGTTTATAAATATTGTTCAAAAGAAGGCCATGATGAAAATCATTTTTTGAAATTACATCCTGAAAAGAAGCCCAAGTACTATAACAACAAAGGCAAATAGAAAACTGCAACTACAACTCAACATGATTTAGGAGAGGATTCAGGTGATGAATCTAAAATTTTCAGAAATGGGATTGAAGAACATGAATGGGAAATAAATTGAAACTAAACCCAGTACTAGTACATCAAACTGTCACATGCATGCTCCAAATGAAGAAGAAAGAATTGAACTGTTTCATGTGAGGGTCATATCTAAACATACTAAGATTGGCACATTGTTTGACAGTGGGTCACAAGAAAACTTAATCTCTGAAGACTTATTCAAGAAACTTAATCTTGAGACCGTACCACATCCAAAACCATATCCACTTGGTTGGATTTGTAAGGATGCAAATTTACATGTTTCAAAGAAGTGTATATTGTGGTTTGCAATAACTACACATTTTGTTGACACAGTTGAATTATATGTGGTTCCGCTTGACATAACAGGTATTGTGTTGGGGAGTCCTTACTTGTATGACAAGAAAGTGATCTTCCATATCCATGAGAACAAATACCATTTATTCAAATATGGAAAGGAGTACATTGTTAGATCACATCACAAGAAGACAAGCATTGCTATGGTAAATGATGGACAGGTAAAGAGGCTGGTAAATTCAAGTAAGAAAATTTTTTTTCTAATGATTAAGCCTAAACCTGATGATAATCATGAATCATTTCAGGATTTTGATCCTAAGTTTAAATCAAATTTATATCATGTAGTTGATGCACATCATGAGATGTTTCAGGAGCCAACAGTATTGCCTCCAAAAAGGGAGATTCAACATGAGATTCAGTTGCAGCAAGATTGTCCTCTTCCTAACATCGGTATGTAATGCATGTCAATAATGGATAATGTTGAAATAAAGAGGCAAATCAAGGATATGTTGGACAAAGGAATCATAAGGCCAAGCACTTCACCATGCGGTTCACCCATAGTCTTAATTCCAAAGAAAGATGGGACTTGGCACATGTGTGTAGACTTCAGAGATTTGAACAAGATAATGGTAAAGAATCGATCCCCACTCCCAAGGATAGATGATTTGCTTGATGAGATGAAAGAATAAAAAATTTTCACTAATTTATATTTACGAAGTGGATATCATCAAGTAAGAATAGCAGAAAGTGATGTATGGAAAAATGCATTCAAAACCAAACAAGGACTCTTTGAGTGGTTAGTTATGCCATTTGGTTTTTGTAATGCGCCAGTAACTTTCATGCGTGTTATGGATAGTGTTTTGCATCCATTTCTTGATGACTTTTTGATTATATACTTAGATGACATATTTATTTTCAGCAAAAGAAGAGAGGAACATGTATTGCATGTGAATAGGGTGCTTGATGTTTTGAAGAAAGAGAAATTATTTCTTAAGATGTCAAAGTGTGAGTTTGGAAAGACTTCTTTGGTTTATTTGGGACACATTGTAGGAGGAGGCGAGTTGAGAATTGATCCCTCTAAAGTGGAAGCCATTGTGAATTGGCCCACTCCCAAATCACTAACCGAGGTAAGAAGTTTCTTAGGTGCAGCTCAGTATTGGATAAATTTTATTGCTAAATTTTATGCCATCATAGCTCCTCTGCATGCAATGAAAAGTGTGAATAAATGCTTCCAATAGGGAGGCAAACAATAGCAAGCTTTCGAAACTTTAAACAATAATATCAGTTCATCTCTATTCTTTGCATTATCGAATTTGAGACAGCCATTCAAGATACAAACTGATGCTAGTGATTATGCCATGGGCGCAGTTCTTTTGCAGCATGGTAAGCCTATCGATTTTCATTCTGAAACATTCAATGGTGTTGCAACTAATTATCCTACATATGAAAAAGAACTGTATGCATTGGTACAAAGTGTCAAGAAGTGGAAACACTACTTGATGGGTAAATAGACTATTATACATACCAATCACCAACCATTACAGTACTTGCAGTCGCAAACAAAATTGTAGCAATCACGACATTTCAGGTGGATGGGATTTATTGAACAGTTTCACTTTGTTATAAGGTACAAGAAAGGTATTTTAAATAAATTTGTTGATACGCTTTCAAGACCGATTAGCAATGCATCTACTTTACTCAAAAATGATTCTATTGTACATGAGAGTTACATAGAACAATATGCACATGATGTTGATTTTCAAGATGTGTTTGCTAGTTTGAGTGAAGGGAATCAAGTTGAAGAAAATGATTGTCACATGCATAACAATTTGATGTTTCATTTGGGAAAATTGTGTATACCACAAGGAGAGAGGCTAAGTGTCATGAGAGAAGATCATTCATCTCTTATTGTTCAACACTTTGGGGTAAGAAAAGCAGTGGCACATCTACAGAGGTATTGCTATTGGCCTTGCATGGTAGATAGTGTGTCACGTTTTATAGGAGGTTGTTCTATGTGTGCAACAAGCAAGCCTAGTGTTACACCATTTTTTGGTCATCTAACCTATTATCATTAGATGGACCCAAGTACACCATGTAAGACCAGTTTTACCCTAAGTAAAACTGCTTTCACTATGTTAAAACAGGAAACCCCAAAAGGAAATATTAAACAAACCTTTATTTGTTTGATTTTCCTCATGGAATAATTAATTAAACCATAATTTAATTATTATTCCCAGTCATGTTTAACCCAAAATCAAAGAAATTAATTAGATAAACCTTTATTTATCTTATTATTTTATAGGAATAATTATTTAAACCTTATTTAGATAATATTCCTTGTTAAATATGACCAAATCACCCACAAATAATTAAATAAATCACTATTTATTTAATTATCTTTCAACCACTTCCTTAAATAATTAAATAAATCATTATTTATTTGATTATCTTCTAACCGCTTCCTTAAAAGATAAATAAATCATTTATTTATTTATTTTTGACAAATTAAGGGATTTGACCCAAGTCAAATACCTTTTCCCTCCAACAAATATAATAAAATATTCCATAAAAAGTGGATCTAGATCTGGTTAACCCATGCACCAAGATCTAGAATGACTCAATATTTTGTTATAAATAGGAGGGTTTTTCCTACCATTCTTCACATTTTGTTGCCTATTAGATCACTCTGGATCTATACACTTGGTCACTCTTTTCTACCATTTGCTGTGTGAGCTCCCTTTGAGTTCTATTCTTTGTGTGGGTTTTCTACACCAACAAGAGAGAGAAATCTTAGATCTGAAGTGCTGAGGACTTCCAAGAACCCATCTCACTGAGGAGAATTGGATACACCTTCTTGTTTTCCTCCCAGGTGCCCCATTAATATAAAAATTCTTTCAAAAATTGTTCTTGTCTTGTCTATTGGTATATGGAGCAAACCCTTATTTTTTCTGCTTAATGTCTTTCCATGCATAGATATGGTTTTTGCAGCTCTTTTATGTCCAACTAACCGCAGATCTGAAGATATTGGCAGCCACTTTTGTTGTTAGGGCTATTAGTTATGTGTAGCTAAAGTGGTCCTTTTTCGTACACTTCGACAAAGGATTCATACTAACAAATGGCGAATCCACACGGGTTTTAAATTACATTGTTATTAGTTTTCATTCATATTCACCATGTCTGCTGCCCGGACCCTAGGGTTTCTTTTAATTTATTTTATTTTCTAATTTTATGTTTTTTTCTCATAAAACTTTAAAACATTAAAATTTCTAACTTTCGTGTGTTTAAAGCTATTGCGCAAAGTAGCGACACCGATGTTATTTCGTGGGCAGCAACTTTTAGAAATGCGCCGTCGGGGCAAGCGAGCAGTGCCGCACGGCCCATAGCGCGACACCGGACCTCCGGTCACCCTTTTCTGCCCCTTTGCGACTTGTAACGACGTTGTTGTTCTTGGGTTTTTCGGTGATTTTCTGCAATTTTGAGTTACTGCTTTGCAACTTCTGTCGGGGTTTTCGACCTCTGTCTCGGCCCTTTGACCCCCGAAGTTCTAATGTTTTTATACATCTGAAAGTGAGAACCCTAGCCTAAGTTTTAGTACCTCCACTTTGTGGGGATTTTGAATTGTTTCGGTAAATTCTTGTTTTTCAGAGCTTCAGCCTCCTTTTTTCTAGATCTGTTACCTCCCTTTCAGATCCATTGAAATCAGCTCTTCTACCTCTCAAATCACCCCCTGAAGATTTGTTTGCATCTACTTTTAGGGCCTCCACCTTGCCCCCTCCGTATTTTGCTGATTTCCTTCCTTTTTCCAGCCACCTTGCCTCTGTCTTTTGGCTGTGATCTGCACCTCTTTTCAGCAGCTTTATCCTTTAGATCCCTGTCCCTTTTGACCTTAGATCTATTGGCCTCTTTTCCGTGTGTTTTGCCTAGATTTTTCCCTTTCTTTTCAGATTAGTTTTGAGAGACCCACCTTCTTGGGTTAGATAGATACTGAAAGTAGTATTTATTTTTATTTCGACGTATGTGTATTGCATTTGTTTATTTTCAGTTACGCTTACTTTTCTTGCTCAACGACAAAAGGTTTAAAAATTAAGTGCTCACGCCACCTGGCAACCTAAGTGAAGAAACACTTTTAGTTTTAACCTTGCACAGCAAAAACTCTAAAATCGGTGTCCGCTGCTGCTGCCGCCCGCCGACCTCGGTCGTTCTTTGTCCCTTTCTGCCATGTCTTTTTCCTTCTTTATGTCGATCAACGCCGCCCCAAGGCGCCTTTCCGGAGACTTCTTGGCCTTCACCTGGGTGATCAATCGATGGGCTTTGCTCGACCGCCGTCGTACGGCGACGTTCCTCTCACGTCCCGCACTGGGCTCCTCTCCCCGATTATTGGTTCCCCTTCTCCTCTTTGGTTCTCCCTACCTTACCATGCTTGGTCCGGAGCCTAATGCTAGCGGTTCTCCAGGCCTAATGCCCGGCCGGGCTCTTAACGGAACCGCCACAGGAACGACCCCGGCCACCCCCTTGCTGCCATACATTGCAGGCCTCAGCCTCCCCGATTTCAATCAGTTGATCAACGACCCTATCCGCCACGATGTTGGTTGGCCTGCCATGCCAACCAAGCTCCCTTTCGACATCCCTAAATTCGAAGGCCAAGCTGGAAAGATCCAACCAATCATGTCTGATCTTTCCACATGTGGTGTTCCTCCAATTCCATTACCGATGACTCCATCCGTCTTCGTTTGTTCCAACACACGCTTACCGGCGAAGCTTCTAAATGGTATGTTGAACAAGCCACCTCTTCCCATACCACCTTTGCGACCCTTGCTCAGGCCTTTTTGTCTTATTTCCAGCTCCCTCTCCGATACGACACTGGCATGGAGCTCTTGACTTCCTTCAAGCAATCCTCTTCAACCCGCCTTTCCGCCCATGTTCAGGAATGGCGAAGAAGATGGAGCTTATGTCGAGCCCCTCCCTTCGAAGATCGGGTTTATATGGACTAGTTCCTTCGCACCCTTCCGGCTCCCATCGGCAAGGATGTCACCTCCCATTTTCCTCAAACCGAAGAAGCCGCCCTCCAAATAGCCTTGAAATATGACCTGATCTACGCTCAATCTAGTTATGTTTATACCGTTCTTCCTGACCTCCCCAGGCCCGGTGGCGCTAACGCCCCGGGGGCATCTCATTCCGCCGACGGTATCGTTGGAGCCCTTTCCCATCTATACGCTCAACCTCCTATGGGCTATGGTCTCCCTCAGGGAGGGGCCAGCTCCTCCAGCACTCTTCCCCCTCCCGGTAGCATGTATCCAGGATACGGCATGCCTCCTCCTTTTGCCCAACCCCCCGCTTACCTCAATGTCGCCCAACCTAACCATTACCCTTATCTGCAGCTTGGTGCGCCAGCTCCTCCAGCATACGTCCTTCCATCTCCCTTGCCTCCTCAAAACCCGCAACAACACTTATAGCCCCCTCCAGGGCAAGTATTTGCACAGCAGGGCACGACTAATCCCCCTTCTTTTCAAAGGAGGCGGAGAGGCATCAAAACCAATCTGCCCCTGGTACCCGTGGACCCAATCTTGGTGTGGACCCTAACACTGCCAACCAGCAACAGGGCACTCAGCCCAAGCCGGACAGGCCGCTTCGCACAAATAAGCCTTGTTCGTGTTGCGGTGTTTATGGTCATTACACCCACGATTGTCCCCTCTTACCCCAGATGCGGTAGATGTGGGAGTCTCAAGCCACATTGCGCGGACAGCACGCCTCCCCTCATGCTCCTCCTAATGTGGCCACTACCCAGCCAGCTGTGTTTACTGATCCTTTCCCTCAGCAAGGATTCATGGCTACCCAACCGCCCGACAGCCAGGTAGCCACCCCCCCTTCCCTTTCTGGTTCCTCTGATTACCAGATCCTTATGATGCACTCCGATCCTAACCCATCCATCGATATTCACCTTCAAACTCGGTCTCGCCAGTACCCCAAGCATCCTACTCAGTCTGCCCCCGAGCCTCCTTCTTCAGGTTCTACAGAGCCTCTTTCGACACCCAATGGCCCCTTACATATCCCTCAACCCAAAGTTGAGGTTCATACCAAGATTCCTAAGGGACCATTACGTCGAAACGCTGCTTCCGGTCGAGCTACTCATTCGTATAGCATAGTAGATGATTTGGCGCAATCTCCTACCGCCATTTCCACACTGTAACTCCTCCAGTCGTGCCCTTCCCAAAAGAAGGCTCTACTATCTGCCGTGGGCGCTGTAGATTCTGCTGATGACCAAATGATTGTTTTCGACGCCACTCAATCGGACCATCCTCCTCTCCCTCCTTCCGTCGCCTTCCAAATCCCAGTCAAAATCCGGAACGCCAACGTTTCCCGGTGCATAATTGATGAGGGGGCATCCACCTGCGTGATGTCCACTTCGGTTTGGAAGCAACTCGGATCCCCTGAGTTGGCCCCTTCCACGATCACCCTTTGAGCGTGGGACGGCCATGCCTCCCAGCCCATTGGCCTGTTTCGTAATTGTCCTATCACCCTCGCCGGTAAGACTGTTTGCGTTGACGTCGAAGTCATCGACGCCCCGCTAGATTACAACATTCTATTGGGGCGAAGCTACACCTATGCTATGTCTGCTGTCCCATCCGCGGTCTTTCGCAAGATGTATTTCCCCCATAATGGAAAGATAGTCACCATTGACCAGTTGACATATCATGAGCCAAAATCTCAGACCTCCCCTGAGACGACCATCTCTTCTGTAGCCAACAAGCAAACCGTCGATTCCTTGACCAGTGTCTCCCCCGACGTTTACAAAGATTCCTCCCTGCTTGGAACTTTCCCTAACCTTCCCCCCCCTCCTGTCACCGATCCCAGCTTATCGAATGTTTGCATGATGCAATCGTCCCAGGCTTCCCGTAAGCAGCCTGCCTCGGCTAGTCAACAACCTCCCCCTCGCCCTCCGCAACCCGCTCCTAGCCATTCATCTCAGCCAGTCGGACCTTCTCCTTCTAGCCCTCTCCCTACAGCTGGTATCCCTGAACCCCTTTATCCTCCTGGATCGTTTCCTCCTGGCCTTAACCATCTCGAAGCCGTCCCTCCTGGTCATTACCCTGCTGGGCAGATCCCTTTCCTAGCTCCCCCTCCCGGAGTATATTCTGTCCCCGTCATGGCCACCCTCTCTCTCCCTAACTTGACCTTGGGCATACCGGTTTGGTACCTTGATCCCCCAGCCGCCACCCCTCCTGGTCATCCCAAACCCTATATGGTTTTGACACCGGTTCAACCGGTCCCCCTCGCTTCCTCCGTTGCCACTGTGCCCCCAGCACCTCCACAGGACCCTTCTCCTGTCGTGACGGCTCCCGGAAAGAAAGGAAAAGCCCGCAAGGGGGCACCTAAAGACAATACCACCACGACTGACCCGGCCCCTTCTCCGCCTGCGAAGCCTTGTGCCTTATGTGATGTCACCGGTCATGCCACCCACGCTTGTCCCGAGTTGCCCCGTAGTCAGCCCATGGTTAAAGTCACGTTCCCCGAGTCTACGGTCCCTGAAGTCTCCATTCCTTCTTCGTCCATAACCAAGAACCCCAAGACTCTCTGCACCAACAAGCCATGTGCTTTGTGCGGCATTCATGGCCATTACTCCCACCATTGTCCTCACCTGACACATTACTGCGCCTCTTTAGAGGTGATCCGAGAGTATGAGGTTGAACAAAATCAATCCTCCTCTCCCATCCTCGCGCAGTACGCTTCAGGTCAGCCTGAGGATCCCCCCGCTCCCATCGACATTCCCCCCCCTGATGTTCAGATGTCGGAGTCTACTGTAACCATTCTTTACCTATCCTCCTCTGCGAGACACTTGGAGCCTAGCCCCTCTGCATCCTCCCCTGTTGTGTCCCTTGACCACCCCTTTCCTACCCATACACAAGAGCACTCCACCTGTGTCTCTGTTGACCACCGCAGCCCGAGTCCTCACCATACTCCCGATAGTCCTCATATACCACCCTCTGATTTATATATGAGTCATATTCCTCCTGCTCCTTGCACTCCCTCCCGCGGTTGCCGCCCGATGACTTCTATGCACTCACGCTGTCGTCATTGCCTCTCCTCCCCTCATTTGTTGTCTTGTCACACCATTCCGCAGGACCCCCCGTCCACACCCTTTATCGGTTACGCCGATGGTGCAAGTCGTTACTCCAGGAGTCTAGCCTCGGCAGGTTGGGCCATCTTCACCCCCTTGCATGCCCTTGTTCTTTCTAATGGGGTATGCATTGGTTCTGCCACCAACAATCAGGCCGAATATGATGCAGTGCGTGGTCTCTTAGCCGATGCCCTCTTTCATCGCATCCTCCATCTACATGTTCATTTGGATTCCCTACTTCTTGTAATGCAACTAAATGGTGTTTATCGTGTGCATAACCTTGTGCTGTTTAGACGCTATTTACGAGTGACACTCTTGATACGTGCATTTGAAACCATAACTTTCAACCATGTACCTCGAGAACAGAATCACTATGTAGATAGTATTGCAAACCATGTTCTAGATTGGCATTTATCACACACATTTCATACAAGACAATAACATTCATAACCATAAAAAAAACGATGCATATCCATAATATGTGTCGCAAAACATGTGTTTAGAGTCCATCTACTCTGATACATATGACATGCCTATAGAATGTTACAAAAAACCCAAAACTGGGGGCACCACCTGCCCCTACATACATAATAGGGGGCACCACATGCCCCACCCCTAATCACTATCTGGAGGATCCCGGGCCAATGGCTCTGCCCCTGCAGCATGTAGATCGCGCATCGCCTGACCGGCCATCGCCATGCGCCGCATGACACCTCGCCACTCCGAGGGTAGACCAACACATGGCTCTATGAACTGGTCGTCTAAGTCCTGCCACCCGCGCTCTGATACTCTGGTCAACAACCTTTCGCATCTACAGCGGATGTCCTCCAGCAGGGCGACTGCATCCTCATTCTGCGTCGCTCTTGACCCACTTGGACCTGTAGCTCCAGACGCTGTCGGTCGTCCCATATATCCGGCCGGTTTTACCGGTGCTATATCTGCATACCAAAAGTACATGAATCAGTACCATCAATTACTATTCAAAAACTTTAACATGCCCACACAAGAATAGAAATCTGTCACTTACCATCGGGCCCCCAAACTCGACCAGGTGGAAGTGGCAGGTCCGGATCTCCACAGTAGCTCATCCCACTATAGGGATAGTCATCTTTGTACAATGGCATCTGATCCCAATGGGCAAAAAACTCAGGTCGAAACACTCGCCTGACCGCCCCTCCTCCTCCTCTGCACAGTAGCCGTCCCCAACGGCGCATCCTGGGCTCTCTCAGGCCCCCATCTGGAAGTTGTACACGAGGCCTCAAGGTCGGGATCTTCTCAAAGAAGAAGGCGCACAAAAAAGTCCCATATGAGCAATCATGGTTCACCTGCCGCCTGCATAGTGACAACTGTCGCTTTAGCGACACCAGCATCATTTGGGCCCACCCATAGTAGGTCCCACCCAGCCCACTCTCCACTATCATCATCTGCCCCCCAGTGATGTGATGGAGCGCCTGGTTGCCCAGGATACGCAGCACAGCTGCGGCCACTGCATGGGTTTCTAGCCTCTCTAGATCCCCGATCGGTATTCGAGTCCCCTTGACTTGGAGACCCAGTCGACAATGACGCTCCACGAACTCCATGATATGCCGCCCCCACGGCAATACTGGCTGTGTGTTTCCCATCATCCCCAGTGGCGGGAGACCAGTCAGGAAATACACGTCTTGGACCGTCAGTTCGATCCTGTGCCCCTGCACTACAAAGACCTCCTAAACTGGATCCCAGTAACTGATAATCCGGGCCAATAATGGTTCCCCTGCTCTCATCAAAGGGTTCTCCAAAAACTTGAGAACCCCAAATCTGGCCAATACACGGCGGACGCCCTGATCCGCCTGGATCTCTGCCCGTAGTGTCCCTAGATCTCTCTCTCTCCATTTAACCCGTAAATCTTCCATACATGCACAAACACATCATTTTTGTCAGCGTAAAGATCGGGAAAACCATAACCAAACACCAAAACCCAACTTCCAGCCATAAAACAGCACCAAAACCCCCTCATCTCCCAGGTCGCAGTTTTCTACCCATTTCTGGGATAGGTCGCACTTTTCTGCCTAAAACCTGCTTCCCAGGTCGCACTTTTTGGCCCAAAAAGTGCGACCCAGCCGTAGAGATGAAGGAGGGGCTGTTTTTGCATTTCTGGGCCCTAAACTGAAAATTTAATCCATCAAAATGCAAGAGAAAGGTTAGGCCTCTTACCTGCAACTAACGGATCTCGATTCCAATGGTCGGTTTGTCCGCTACGTTCACCGCAAGATTTAGGGCCTTCTCTCCTCTCCACATTCACCACAGCAACAATAGAAAATGAGTGATTTTGGAGGGAAAACTGCCTTATTAAAAGAGAACCCCTGTTTCTTCTTTAGACTGTTGCGACCACACCGTAGCCCTGTTTGATGAACCGTCTGCACCGTTGGAAAGCTCTCACTGAGCCCTCAAATGGGTATCTATTAGTTTTTCGTGATCTGATATTTCACCAGGACACATTTTGTCCAAGAAGGGTCACTTCACCTCTCCTTAAAATCAAATTTCCTCACTTACGACACTTGTACTTGGGGCACCATCTTGCCTCCTTATTTGTCTTCGTTCGTGTCGATTTTCGTCATGAGTTCCCATCATGTACTCATGTTTCCACGGTCCCCCATTGGGGCCTTTACTGTGTGGCAGCACCATCAAGTCGCCCTTGTTTAGAGCATCCAAGTTGAGTCATCATTCCCTCCATGGAGTCTATACCGCGTCCCTTTGTACCCCACTATAGCTCTCCATCCTTCATTGCTTGGTCTCTCTCTTGTGTCGCACATTATGACCTTCAGTCCCACTGTCCCCTGTCCCATATGATATTGTGTCAGTCGCTGCCATGTCATTCATGCCCTTTATGCTCTAACAAGGGAAGTCGTCCATTCGCTACTCAGTCCTTTCCATTTCACTCTCATCATTAGTGTCAGTCTGTCCGTCGCTCTACTGTTTTCTCTCGTGCCTTAGTTAGGGACATCTCACTCCCTCAACTATGGCGGACCTCCTTCTGTCGACATCAGCACTTTCATTCCAGAAGCCAGGTCTAGAGGGCGGTGTACCTTGGTTCCAGCTTCCACTCTTGTTCGGTGCCTCGGATCAGGCCAAGGGATCTCTCATTTCCCTTTGACTTGATTGTTTCTCCAGCTCCTTTCAGCATGATCGAGATTTGTATACTTGATGGTCCAGTGATCCAGCAGCAGCTCTTGATCATTCCCGGGTGTGTGTGAGATGTCTCAACCCTCATGAGGGGGTGGCCCTGCAGGTAGCCCCCCACATGCCCGGATGACCTCTTCTTTGCAGCCTTCGATGGAGCTCCAGATATTTGATGATGTTGGCCGTAGCCACTTGCGGCGCCTCTTCGACTTGCATGTATCAGTCAGATTTTGTGAGCCCTTCCCCATTTACAGGGGGCATTTGGGTCGTATTTGTATCTCATGTACTCATATATTATTGTACAAGTCCTGGCTGTTATCCCAGACACAGCATGTATGTGGGATTCCTCATTGTATTTTTATCTGGCTCATGATTCTGCCAGCTGTATTTTATGGTTCGGTCCCTTGTTTACTGGACACACTATTCTTTTGTACTTTGTCTCGGCGGGCATAGGTATGCCTCCCCCACCGCCTTCAGCACAAGTACCCTCTCATAAAAAGAGACTTGTTGCACCTGCGAGTCTCGTCTCCTCAGGGTCTAGTCCTTCAGCACACTATCTACCTCACATTTATCTCTCTGACATCCCTTTTGTTGTCTAGTGATTGTGTTCTTACAACGTACTTCGGTCATACGATTTGCTCCTGACACTCGCACGCTGGGGGGCAATCTGGTACACCATTTTTTGGTCATCTAACCTATTATCATTAGATGGACCCAAGTACACCATGTAAGACCAATTTTACCCTAAGTAAAATTGCCTTCACTATGTTAAAACAGGAACCCCCAAAAGGAAATATTAAACAAACCTATATTTGTTTGATTTTCCTCATGGAATAATTAATTAAACCATAATTTAATTATTATTCCCAGTCATGTTTAACCCAAAATCAAAAAAATTAATTAGATAAACCTTTATTTATCTTATTATTTTCTAGGAATAATTATTTAAACCTTATTTAGATAATATTCCTTGTTAAATATGACCAAATCACCCACAAATAATTAAATAAATCATTATTTATTTAATTATCTTTCAAACACTTCCTTAAATAATTAAATAAATCATTATTTATTTGATTATCTTCTAACCGCTTCCTTAAAAAGATAAATAAATCATTTATTTATTTATTTTTGACAAATTAAAGGATTTGACCCAAGTCAAATACCTTTTCCCTCCAACAAATATAATAAAATATTCCATAAAAAGTGGATCTAGATCTGGTTAACCCATGCACCAAGATCTAGAATGACCCAATATTTTGTTATAAATAGGAGAGTTTTTCCTACCATTCTTCACCTTTTGTTGCCTATTAGATCACTCTGGATCTATACACTTGGTCACCATTTTCTGCCATTTGCTGTGAGAGCTCCCTTTGAGTTCCATTCTTTGTGTGGGTTTTATACACCAACAAGAGAGAGAAATCTTAGATCTGAAGTGCTGAGGACTTCCAAGAACCCATCCCACTGAGGAGAATTGGATACACCTTCTTGTTTTCCTCCCAGGTGCCCCATTAATATAAAATTCTTTCAAAAATTGTTCTTGTCTTGTCTATTGGTATATGGAGCAAACCCTTATTCTTTCTGCTTAATGTCTTTCCATGCATAGATCTGGTTTTTGCAGCTCTTTTATGTCTAACTAACCGCAGATATGAAGATATTGGCAGCCACTTTTGTTGTTAGGGCTATTAGTTATGCATAGCTAAAGTGGTCCTTTTTCGTACACTTCGACAAAGGATTCATACTAACACCTAGTAATAGGAAGCTTGGATTGTACATGCCACCACTAGTACCATCAAGGCCATGGAAGAGTGTCCTCATGGAATTTGTTGGAGGTCTACCTATGTCAAGAAAACATCATGATTATATTTATGTAGTTTTGGATAGATTCAGTAAAATGTGTATACTTATGCCATGTAAGAAAACCATTACTGCTGAACAAACTGCTAAACTTTATTTTCAACATATATGGATTCATTATGGATTTCCAAATTCTACTGTTAGTGATAGGGAT